>JAAGEH010000393.1:43201587-43278796 GCA_011751065.1 Lasiurus cinereus | reverse complement strand
AGAGAAAAAGAGAAGCAAGAAAGGAGATAGAGAAGACAAAGTTTAGTCAGAAATAGGAAAGGAGAAGGGCGAGGGGAAAGGCGATTCAATAAAAATACATGGAATTGCAATAACTGGATTGAGGAAGGGGATCACTGGTGACAAAATTCAAGTAGGATGAGTTCTGAAAAGATGGCATAGGCTTGCAGGCTGAAGTAAATGTACCACTGAGGAAAGAGAGAGACTGAGGGCTCAAAAAGGATATGAAAGTGGAGTCCTTTCCTAAGGAAAACTCATGGGGCTGCAAGAGAACCAAAGCAATACTGGGAGTAAAAGAAGAAAGAATAAAAAAAGATAAATTATTAACTGGTAGGAAATAAAATTAAGGTGTTCTTGCATGGTTTCATTTTCTCAAGGAACTGTAAAGCAAGACTTTTGAAATCTGAGGGAGTAAAATTGGAAAGATTTAGAATAACTACTATGGGGGACTGTAAAGGAATCAATTAGAAATTAGAAATTTGGGGAATGATTTCTCTCTAAGGCCAGAGGATCCAGCTAAGATTAAAAAGTATATATTTGAAGGTTGAATGTTTTGTTCATTTTATTTTGTACTAATGTCAAATTGTTCACCTACATTAGGCCATGGATACAGAATAATTGCCTGGGAAAATCCAAGAAGAAAGTCCCTTTGGAAAATACGTAAATTACCCATTCTCAATATGTATTCATATTTATCCATCACTAATCCATCATGATTCAAAACTTTCTTCCCCCCAGAAGATAGACTTATGGGGATTTACCTACTGAGTCTATATTATCAATGTGCAAAGCAAGTTCCAACCTTTAAAGATAATTTACATTATTGCAATTTGGGGGAAAGTTTATATTTTTCCTCTGAGAAAGCCATTAAGAATAGCTTCCTGCCGGAACCCTGTTTGGCTCAATAGATAGAGCTTCGCCCAGCGGAGTTGAAAGGTCCCAGGTTCGATTATGGTCAAGGGCATGTACCTTGGTTGTGGGCACATTTCCAGTAGGGGGTGTGCAGAAGGCAGCTGATCAATGTTTCTCTCTCATGGATGTTTCTACCTCTCTATCCCTCTCCTTCCTCTCTGTAAAAACTCATTAAAATGGGGAAAAAAAAAGAATAGCTTCCTAAAACCCACCTAAATATTTTCAACCAGATATTCCACTTCCCGGTCAGTTTTTAAAAGCATTGATTATAGGAATCAAATGAATGGATTTTCAGTATTTCAAGGTGATTATCTTAAAATATATTCACTGGATTTAGTTCCTGGAATCAGAAGGTCAATATGTTGTGAGTGTGTGTGCGTATTTTTTGTTCATCCTATTTTATGCTTCATGCTACACTTCTGAGATAGCCAAACTAATTTTAATTACAGTGTATAACATATTTCACACAATAGGAAGACATTTATTTTTAATGTCTTCCTATTGTGTGAAATATGTTATACACTGTAATTAAAATGAGAAGCTTATAAGAAAGTACAGCCAGTTTTACTTACATCCCTAAGGGAGAAGATGAAAGCTAGTACCATGTCTATCTCTTGATAATAGACTTTTACAACCAAAAGACATGAAAAGATTAGGACAATCATAGCCTATAGAGTTTACTGAGTTTAGATTCATCCTGGCACACGAAAGCTTAATATGATAGCCCTGCTACACTTATAGGGAACATCTAATTACTTATTTTAATAAAACTTGTAATATTACTTTCAGAAGTGGATAGAAGTAGTCTTTGCTGAAAGACTTAATATAAATTAGTTGCCACAGACTAGCTAACTTACCTTTTCCTTGTAATTATCATGATGAATTGCTAATTTTGATCTTTAAGAAAAAAAACTATAAAAATCACACTAAAACTAGTATCTAACAATAAGGGCCTCTTGAATAACTATGTAGCCTATTGCTCCTTGGGTATTTTACCATTATTAATTTATAATAATGCTGTCATTTCCCTTAGAAGTTGACATTTTACGTCCTATTTAAATACTAATGAGAGTGTTAATTTATCAATAAATTATCTGACTACTAATACATAACAGGACACTACAGGGACATTAAAAGGAAATATAAATAACTAGAGGCCCAGTGCACCAAATTTGTGCATGGGGTGGGGTGTCCCTAAGCCCAGCCTACACCCTCTCCAATCTGGGATCCCTGGAGGGATGTCTGACTGCCTGTTTAGGTAACAACCAAAATGACCAGTCGCTATGATGCCCACTATAGCCAGCAAACTGGCCATATCAGAGGGTGGGGCTGGCCAGCCAACCTCCCCAGATCCATGCCCCCCATGCAGCCCTGCCCCTGATCGGTATCTCCCAACTGATTAAAGGCAGAGCAGTCAGCCAACTCCATTGCCCCTCAACAGGCTTTCCCCCCAGCTGAACCTGCCCCTGCCCCTAATCGGCCCACACATGATGATAAGCTTGTAGCCCCTCCCCCCATCCAGCCCCATCCCCAATGGCCCCACCACCCAAATTGGCCTGCAGCCCCTCCCCCAGCTGGCTCCATCCCTAATTGCCACCCCTTACTCCAATAGGGGGTGGAGCTGGCAGCCAACCTCCTACAGTCTCTCCCCCAGCTGCTCACAGCCCCTCTCCACAGCTATCCCTACCCCTAATTAGCCCTCACTACACTGATTGGCTTATGGTTCTGCCCCTCAGCCAGTTCCACCCCTGATTGGCCCTCCACATACCAATCAGAGATGGGGCTGGCCAAACAACTTCCCATGGCCCCTCCCCCAGCTGCTGACCCCTAATAAGCCACCCTATCCCATTTAGGGTGGGGCCAACCTGCCCACCACCAACATCCCCTCCCCACAGCTGGCCCTACCCCCAATAAGTCCCTCAGCCCAATCAGGGGCAGGGACCACTGGCCAATTGTCCATAGCCCCTCCCCCAAGCCGGCCCACCCTGATCAGGCCCTGATCAGAGCAGACCATCCTGCCAACTTCCCACCATCTTCTTCTACCAACAGGCCTAGCCCCAATCTACTGATTGGGGCCAGGCCGGCTGCATCCCACCCATGCATGAATTCATGCACTGGGACTCTAATATCATTTATAACTTCTTAGAGAGAAATATATTTATATTTTCTTTCTTCTAATATGTAAACAGGCAATGAATTCATTACCAGGAGAACAGAATTCTTGTAAAGATCTACAGAATATATTACTAATTCATCTTCAAATTTTGATAAAGCTCCTATGTTAAATGATGTTAGTTATTAAGCACCAAAAATTACCTTTATTTTTTCTTTATATTCACCTACTTCAAAAAAATGTACAAATGTAGATGAAGAATAAATTCCTCAGAATTCTCTTTAATTTTTTTCATAATATTGTTAAAAACATTTTTCATAATATGGTTAGACAATTCTTTCTTTTGCTATGTTTTCACCACTCAGAATACATTTCTAGTTCTCCATACTGTTCTATTCACTTTCCTAACTATATCATTCCTATGTCTTTACTGTATATTCCTTTACTTAGAATGCCCTTTCCCATATAACACAAGTCTAGACCTTTTCTAACTTTTAATGACATTTTAGTTTCTTTAATCAAAACTTCAATAATAAACTTTTTTTCCCCCCATCACTGGTTCCATCACCTTCTACTCAAATCATCAAAAAGCTCACATTTTATTTTACTGTGTATTATAGCTACTGGACGAAGAACTCCTGAAGGGCAGAGAGTCCTTCCTAGCTTTTGTATTTCCTCCTAACAAGGTGATTTCAATGAGTAAAAAAAAATATGTAAAGAATTATATATTATTTTTAGAAAGAGGGGGGTAGAAAAACCCAAGTGTGTTCTGCATTTTTATCAGAATAATAAATAGCTTATTTAATTAATCACTAAAATAAAACTAAGTTCTCCCATGGTTAAATAAAATACCCTGAGTAGTAAAGATTATACCATATAAAATTAAAGCATTCATCAACACTAAAAATCAGACTTTAGAGATATTGTGTTATCCTCCTGAGTCTCTTAACTACACTGAAAATTACACTTTTATAATAGCTGATTGTACAACGATAACTTAGCTGAATATGTTAATGATGGGTATGTTTTTTAAGATAATTTATTTAAGAATATCATCACTTTAAGTATAAAATAAAATGAAACTCACCATTTAAGTCCATGTTTAATAGCAATACAAAAACATATTTGAATTATTCACATTTTGGGAGGCTGGTGTGGGAGAAATTAGGTAAAATGTGGTAAAACCTGCCAATTTCAGTGTACCAAGGAACACGTCTCCTTCATAAAATGCATGGTGTGTTAAAAATAAACTTTATTATGTAAACGAGTATTACAATTTGTGGTATCATTTAAATTCAGCCTTTATTAAAAACCCACCTAAGCTTAAATTGAAGGGGCAATTAGTAATGAAGGGTAACTTACTTCAATGGTAACATTATTTTTAATTAGTAATCCCCATTGTCTTACTGAATCATTACTGAAAACTTAGAAAGTTAATTAATCAAACTACAGACAAATGTGCTCACATACAATATGTATACATGTTCTTGTACTTTAAAATTAGTATACAGCTCTGCCTAGTGCTCTGTTATCACTGAAGCTAAGGCTGATTAAGAGAGAACATTCAACTGTTTGAATAAGAGTCCTGCTGTGGATGGAACAATGGCAACCCCAGAATGACCACAACCTAATTCCCAAAACCTGAGAATATATACACAGTGCAAGGGACTGGGCAGATATGATTAAGTTAAGAATCTTGAGGCTAGGACAGTAGCCTGGAATATTCAAATGAGCCCAATACAATCACAAAGGTTCTTGTAAGAGAAAAATCAGAGGAGCGAAGACATGGACACAAAAGCAAAACCTGGTGCAATCTGTGGAAGATGCCAAGAGCAAAGAGACAAGGAATGTGAGCAGCATCTCAAAGCCGAGAAAGTCAAGAAAATGAATTCTCACATAGAACTTCCAAAATAAGTCAGTCCTAAAGATACTATTTAGGTGTCTGACCTCCAGAACTGTAAGATAATAAATGTGTTGTTTTAAGCCACTAAGTTACAACAGCAATAGAAAACTAACACCAGGCCCTGGTCTCACAAACACATATCACTTTTGTAAGTCTGATTAAATAATCAGGAAATAAGCAAGCTGCCAAGTATTTTGCACTAATTTAAAGGCTTTTTCCTCTTAATCAGTTTCTACACTGTCTACTCAAATAAAACGCCTTTTATTTCTCCTTGTTGTCAAATGACAGTCAAAATACATCTGCATAGTACTGAAGCCAGCAATAATGCCTAGAAGCACGTAATAGGGTTTTATAAAAACACACTATAAATGTTCAAATAAATGAAATCCTTCAATGGGAAGTACATGAATTGAGAAGTGAGTGTGTATATTCTTATGAGATGAGAAAATGCAAAGAATATATATCTTTCTATTATGGAAAAATTATAGTTAATTATATATTTTTATGCTTTCTATTGGCTACCAAATTTGCAATCATCCCATGCCTAATTAGGCACCAAATGTTTTTAGTGCTGCAAATGGCAATTTATACTTACAAAAACATCTTACATAAAACTAAGACAAAATTGAAAATTTGAAGAAGTATATTATCCCCAGGAAAAAATGTTTCTCATTTATCATTTCTATCATAATCAACAAATGAAAAAGTATCACTGTAAAAATTTCAAATATAATCTGACATTTAATTTTCGAGAGAACGTTTTCTTTTCCTTGATCATTTAAACATTGATAGGCTCCTTGTTTTATCAGGGCAGTGATATGGAAAATTAAAAGGCACAGAAACATGTTTGAAACTAAGAAACAAGTTAAACCACCAGGATAAAAAAAACTCTGTCCATTATTTAGCAAGAGACAAATTTTTTTTTTCAGTTGAATGACACTGATACATTCAATATGGTTGCCTTGAGTTTTATTATCATTACACAAACTGTTTGCAATTCTGTGTTCTTTTTTGAAATTGCAGTAGGAATGCTCTATTTTCTTTTTACCTGCCCTTTCTCAAAAGCCCATTGAAATGAATATGCCGAGTTACTTCATATACTACATTGTTAAGAAAGGAAAAATTTGACAGGTTGCCTTCTTAAATTTAAAAGAAAAAGCCTAAATTATTGACATTTCTTTGCAAGTTCTATTCACTAAATCCTATGTGATCCTCATCCCATTCCCAGGGGGTATCAAAATTCACATTTTTTTCCTCATCTCTAGGCTTAGAGAGATATGAAGCAGATGGTTAGGCTTTGGCTGTTTCGGGGATGCTGCAAGATCTTCTATTCTTTATGCTGTGTTTTAACAATTAATGGTTCTTCAAAGACTACAATTTTACATATCTCATGTTCCTACTTTGACTTTAAAATATATTTTTCAATTCAATTTTCTCTACTTTAAAATACTTTAAACATGATCAGTTCATTAAAACACATTTATCGTGAACCAATATAGGCAACTGAGAATATAACTCTATAACAGGATTTCTACATACAAGTTGCTGAAGAGTAGGCAAACATATAAATACTTACAATCATGTGAAGCAGGGGCTACTCTGGGTGTATCTGGAGTGTAGAAAGAGCACTGAAAATGGAGCAACTCATGCTGCAGACAGCTGAGGTTGAGGGTCAAGATGGGGACAGGGCATGCAGAAAATAGTTACCCACCCAACAGGTATTTTTACCTCTTTTGGAAAATTCCATTTCCCACTATAGACGTGGAGAAAGCCCAATGCTTGTTGTCCCAGTCTGTCTTGCAGTTAACGACCCCAATGTTGACTAATGACAAATGAGGTATGGAGACCATTAGGACTCCCTTAGGAAAGGTTTTCTTTTAACAATATCAAAGGAGACTTAATAGGAGAAGCATGATCTCCTGCATTGCTTTAGGTTATGAGCAGTTGAAGCCTGGAGCAGTCACAGACATTTCAAGAGCATGAGAACAAATAAGCCTGAGTAGGAAAGCCAACATAGTGAGGATGGCAAAGTGAAAAGATGCCCAGCACCGTGGTTTTGGGTGATATTGTGAGTTATTCAGAGGTGACCCTTACCCACATCCCACTAACCTCTAGACATTATGTTACTTTACGTGACAAATATCCTTTTTACTTAGCCGTGGTATGTTGAGTAATATTACTACCAATCATAAGTAACTGATACAGATAGCAGGGAAGCTTCCTAGAAAATGTGTTTTTAAGTCATTTTAATAAAATAACACAAGATTGACAAGCTGATGCCAAGAACAGTTTGGCTCAATGGATAGAGCATCGGCCTGTGGACTGAAAGGTCCCAGGTTCGATTCCGGTCAAGGGCATGTATCTTGGTTGCAGGCACATCCCCAATATCTCTCATTGATGTTTCTAGCTCTCTGTCCCTCTCTCTTCCTCTCTGTAAAAAGTAAATAAAATATATATTAAAAAAAAGATTGCCAAGCTAACTAGTAGGGGATGGCAAGAGAAACAAAAGAAAGATCACATAGGGGAACCATGGCATATAAATGGAACACCAAGTTATTCAGGTAGCTGAGGTTTAGTGTATGTTTCAAAGATTGCCTAGAATATAGTTTTAACATTCACATTGTTAGGCTTGAACATTGTCAATATTTTAATATGCCCTTCATAACCATTTAGTAAGATGTCTTACGCTTCCTTAAGTTGCTAGGTTTTTGAAAATACCTTTTTGTGGGAGATAATAAAATGATACCACAAAATGTAGCAGTTATTGAATGTTCACTGTATGTCACATGCTAAATAAACAGTTTGTGTATTGTATTTGATAATAATAAAAATATGCTGTTTGTATCTTACAAATCAGACCTTTAGAAAGTAAAATGACTTTCTTAATATCACCCCACTAGAAGGTGGCAAGATTAGGACACAGACACTCATTTGACTGACACAAAGTCTGCTCGCATAACCACTAATTGAATTTTTCTCAAACTGGGAATTACTGGCATTTTGAAGAGCAATGATTTTTGCATCAATAATATATTTAGCATCACTAATCTATAGGCATTAAATGCAAGAAGTACTTTTAAGTCATTATAGCCCAAATATATATGTGTGCACTACAGAAACTGTACAAAAGACACCTACTGGGAATTCATGTAAACTGTTAGTATTCACTCTACTTTAAATTGCTGATATTTTGCCCCCACCTTAGTCTTCCAGACTAGGTCTCAATGCTTCATTCTTCTCAAGTCTTTCCCATCTTCTGGATGATCCCTAAAATTCCAGGTGTTTTACTCATAATATATAACGGTAGCAGTCCCTGGAAGAACTGAAACTTTGCTTATTATGTATTTAGAACCTTGTGAATAAAGATTGAGGGAAATCATTTATGGACATGTGGCAATCATGAAGCTATACCCCAGATGAAAAGGTTGAATGAAGAACAAGGAGGTTGGAAGCACCATAGACACACACCTTTCATGATACTGTCAAGAATTTTCTTCAATAATATTCTCCATAATCAAAGGCATGGAGTACATGAACTTTCTAGCTCCCTTCATTTTATATCTATGATCAAACAAGTGTTTAAATGCATGAAAATACATTAGGGTGGGGAAGGAAGATGGTGAGATAGTGGTTTTCGTAGAATGTTTACCTTTTTGTAGGCAGATGTCTAACCCCCAAACTATCATATGAGAAGAGCATCTCCATTAGTTAACCTCATTGAGTACAATGGTCTTAACAAGGTGGGCTTGTGTTATTTGTGAAATGTGACTAAAAGTTCAAAGGGTTTCCTAAACATAACTATAATTAACACAGATAATTACGTACTTCTCTGTAATAGACATGTCATGAAAATTTAAATCAATCTTTATAAAAGTAATTATTGTCAACCTAAAGAAAAGTTCTAATGTAACATGTGAATGTTTTTATCTCTTTTTTTATTGTTTAAAGTATTGCATATGTCTCCTTTTTTCCTTTTTTTTCCCTATTGACTTCCCCCCCGGCCTTCCCTACTTCCCAGTACATGCCCTCACCTGACCCTCCCCCCAAGTATCTTGTATCCATCAGTTATGCTTATATACATGCATAAAAGTCCTGCTGTTGATCTCTTACAGTCCCCCCTCCTTAACCTCCCTTGTCTTCCCACTGTAGTATGACAATCTGTTCATTGCTCCTCTGTATGTGTTGTTGTTGTTTTTTCCCTGATTCTTTTTTTTAAAACCATCTTGCCTCTGCAGGCTAGAAATAAACCTATGAGAACAAAAAGTGTTTGAGTCCCAATTTCGATGTCCAATAGTTCTGAGTCCCCGAATGTTGATAGAAAATTTAAAAAGGTAGCCATGGGGGCCAAAAGAAATATAAATGAAGCCTCATAATGTTTTCAGGAAAAGATATAAATGCATACATTTTCTTACATTATACCAATGCATGTTCTTTTTTCCCCACAATTAAGAAATTATTTAGAAACAGTATACTTTAATCTAACAAAATACACATCAAGTCATGTTACCAGACTATGAATTAAAATATTATTGTTTTCTGTAGCTCAAGTTGTGGTGATGTTTAATTTGCATAGGTTATATTTAATTAAAGTATGAGGAAATAGAAGATAATCAAAAAAGTTAAAAAGCAAATATTTTCAAGTTTACTACTGATAGACAATAGCTATTGAATTTTAAAAAGTATATAGATTTTTCTATGTAGAGATCATTTCAATATTCATCATACTTTCTTTAAATACACACACACAGCACTATTTGTAAACCTTTGCTTCTCAATCAACTTATACATACAATGGATCATTAAATTATAGTAATTTTATTTCTTACTTCAAACCTAGCAGTAAAATCTCATCTTTTTTTTTTTTCCATTTCTATTGAAACATCCAAAATTCAAGCCAGGAGCCCCTCTTGCCTAGGACTCCACAACAACCTTTTCTGCATTAAGTTTTATTTCCTTCTGACTCATTCTCCACAGTATGATTCACTCTTAGACTGCAGCTGATTATTTTAAAGCCCTGCTTAAATTTTTGGAGAACTGCTCCAGCTAGTTTTTCTCAGTGGGTAGTGCACTGGCCTGTGGACAGAAGGGTCCCAATCCAGGGGTTCAATCCAGTGGGCATGTGCCTCAGTTGCAGGCTCAGTGGCAGGCTCGGTTCCCAACCAATCGATGTGTCTCTCTCACATTGATGTTTCTCTCTCTGTCTCTCCCCTTCTCTTCTAATGTCTCTAAAAATCAATGGAAAATATCCTCAGGAGAAGGTTAACCAATTTTTTTCCAAAAAACAAACAAACAAACAAACAAAAACAAAACCTTAGAATTACCATAAATGTCCAACCTTAGTTAAACATAATGCAAAGAATATTCAGGATTGAAGCTATGCCCACTATTCCACACTCACCTCCAAAAATCAGGGCTCTGGTGCAAATTAACTTATTTTTGATCTTTTACCAAAATATTCATTTTCTTGTCTCAGTGCCTTGACAGATATCTGCTTAGATTACTCTTCTGTCTCCATCCATAACTTTGAGCAAATCTACTGCATGTCTCAATTTAAAGATCAGATCTGGGGGATCTGATCCAATGTGGTTTTTCAATAGTATTCTGTATTTTTGTTTGTGTGATACTAATCATAGTTTGCTCTCATACCTTATTTTGTTATATACCTTTCTCCCTAGCCACAGGCTTAAGTAGGAACTATCATTTTCTGAGAAATATACAAACTCATTAAGTACTTATAATAAGTAAAGAAACTGAAATAATGAAAACATATTTGGAATTAGACATATTGTGAAATTTGTATGGCTTTAGTAAAAATTATATTCCTAAATACTGATAAAACTTCATGGCTGTGTTGTAAAAATTATATAATATTATATGTACATTGTTAACTGGAACACTCAAAAAGTGAAGAGTTGTATTATTTACTAGAGGCCCAATGCACGAAATCTGTGCAAGAGTAGGCCTACTGTTGGCATCAGCTTCCCTCTGGCATCTGAGACCCAGATTTCCCTCACAGCCCTGGTTTTGTTCCAAAGGTTGTCTGGAAAGACATCTGTTTAATTAGCATATTATGCTTTTATGATTATAAATTATAAATAAAAATAATTTCATCTCTTCAATCCTCCAAAGCATATTAACTTTGACTAGTTAAAACAGCAATCAATGATTTCATTTCAAACCGCTATTCAAGGAATCCTAAATCTTATTTATTTCTTTCCTGATTCAATGACTCTACACTGGAAACATTGACAATGGACACCCTGACGGTAGTGACATCTTGGCCAATAGTAAAGTCCTATCTCTATTTCCACTGTGATATTCTTTTCTCATTATCATGTGTCTTTAGGTTCTTGACCAGGATTTTCTCCTCCATATTATATTTATAAGAAATAATAAGGTGAGGGAGCCTGTAGAACAATGAGCATTCAACCCTGATAGGTGTGGCTCTATTGGTTGAGTATTGTGGCAGGCAAAAAGTTCACCAGTTTGATTCCTAGTCAGGACTTAAGTGGGTTTGTTCCTTGGTCAGGATGTGTGCAAGGGGCAACCAATTGATCTCTCTCTCTCTCTCTCTCTCTCTCTCTCTCTCTCTCTCTCTCTCTGTCTCACCCCTCCTCTTCTCCTCCTCCTTCTCCCTTTCTCTCTAAAAGAAATAAAACATTTTTAAAATGGAAACTGGAAATCCTATCCCTAAAAAAGAATAAGTATTCAAATAAAAAGGATCTTTTTTTTCTAGTTTATTTCTTTTTCCTTAAGAACTAATCCATTTGCACAATTATAGTTTGTTTGTTTTTAAGTCAAATGTGTCAGCTGAATTGCCATAGAAAATTGGCTCACTGGAAGGCCAATTCACACACACACACACACACACACACACACACACACACACACACAATGTTTCTCCCTCATCATTGATGTTTCTCTCTCTCTCTTTCTCTCTCTCCCTTTCCTATTTGGAACAAATAAAATATAATAAAAAAATTAAATACTTTTAGCTTGGCTGTTCTGGTTCAGTTTAATGGTTGAGCATTGACCTACGAACCAGGAGGTCATGGTTCAATTCCCATCAGGGCATAAGCCCAGATTGAGGGTTGGATACCCAGTGGGGCATGCAGGAGGCTACAGATCAATGATTCTCTCTCATCATTGATGTTTCTAGTTCTTGCTCCCTTTCCATTACTCTCTGAAATCAATAAAAATATATTTACAAAAATTAAGTACTTTAAGAGAGGATGAAAAATTATGTACTTAAGGTTGTAGGATTAAATATAAAAAAAGAAAATGCATATTTATTAAAATATTTAATTTACTTAATGGAAACACTTTATTTGAGTTAACTAGAATTTCATAAGAAATAATAATAAACAAACTTTATTTGTGAACCTATAGTTTTAGGTATCTTACTATGTGCACTCAGCTTTTTCTTCAAACTTCCTGATTTTCTCTTAGGTCAAGACTTGCTGCCTATTTTAAAGGTATAATTGAAACTTAAAATAATCTGTAATGAATTAAATATATGAAAGTAGTATATTTCCCCAGAGTTGTGAAATGAAACACTGTTTTTTTTTTAATTATTTAGCTCTGTTGATATTTCTAAGACATAAAAAATATTTATTGTAGCCTGACCGGCATGGCTCAATGATTGAGCATCGACCTATGAACTAGGATGTCATGGTTTGATCCCAGTCCAGGCAAATGCCTAAATGTGGGCTAGATCCCTGGTGTGGGGTGCTCAGGAGATAACTGATCAATCTTTCTCTCTCTTCATTGATGTTTATATCTCTTTCTCCTTCTCCCTTCCTCTCCAAAATCAATAAGAATATTTTTTTTAAATATTTATTTTGAATGAATGATTAAACTTTGTTTTCATAGCCTTAGTTATATACATTTGATTGGTTTCATGTGAAAAGGAAAAGAAAAAGCGAGTATTGGTAGTTGAAATATATCTTGCAGCTCTATTATTATTTACAGCCAGTAGATGTTTGAAAATTACTTTGAGAATTCTTTTTCACAGCATTAGATTGTCTCTCAACAGTGATTCTGTCAGCAAACCTGGTGGTCACTCCATGAACTATTTACCCAGTGAATTGTTTGGTTGCATTGTCAAAATAGCCAACACAGTAAGCGTAATTTAATAAAACACTACAGCCTTTCTCTGATTATTTGAACCAGAGAAAATAGGTATTTTGTGTAAAACTATATTATACATGTATAACAATTTATATATTATTGTTTTAATTGATGATTCTAACTCTCTCTCCCTCTCCCTTCCTCTCAATAAAATATTTAAAAAAATTAAAAATGGCAATGCAATTTTCCAAGAACAAGTCATTAGACTAGAATAGCACTATCATATCTCTACTTCTAGCATATAACAAGCATTCAATAAATATTAGCTGAAAAAATAATTGAATTATTGTTTTACTAAAAGTATGTATAATGGTCTAAAGGTATAAAAAGTGTGTGTGTCTGTCTAATCTTCCTCTTTTCATGAACAGACAAAGGCAGAATGGAACAAGAAAACATTCAAAAGAAAGTTTTTGAGATGGGTTGAAAAAAACCGGTATCAATCTGGAAGAGATGAAATTTCCCAGGTGGAAAGTACTAGGAAAGTAGAGGACATTTCAGGGAGAGAAAACACTGTAAATGAAAGGCATATGAAGCTGCACAACCTCTCCAGATTTTAGTGCCAGCTACTTGATTACAGGGTGCCTAGCAGAAAATTTTAAAATGTGGCTGGACAGCGATAGTACAATTACTAGTGTGTCTTGAAGGGCTGTGATTAATGGGCTGAAATGTTTTGGACTTTATTTCATCAGCCGAGGAAAGACACCAACTATTTGAAAGAAGATTTTAAACAATGTTTTAGAGAAGAAGCATCTCATTGTGCCACAGCAGGAGAATTCTGTGGAAAAAATATGCAAAGTAATTAAGAAGATGTTAAGATAACTTTTCAGTTATATAGGGTCTCAACTCAAACATTGAAAAGAAAAAAGAAAAGGAAAGAAAGTATCCATTTCAGAGGTAAAGAAATGGCACCTGATGGATCAGTGCAGAAATATGATAGGAATAGATATGTCTGGTGGAAGGAAGTGTGTTACTGAGTGGATGCACCATTTAAATACATATGGTAGAATTGGAAAATAAAACTTCAGTGGGAAAGATACTAAAATCTGTTTTGACTATATGAGGTTGAAGAGAATTATGTGATATTTGGAAAAAGACATCCAAAGCTGTTAGAAATATAATTCTGGGACAAAGATGGAGGATGGGTCAACAATGGTAATTCATAGTGTCCGACTTCACAGAAAAGTCAAGAAAGAATGAAAGTGAGGAGGCTGTACAGTTGGGGAAAAATTACTGGAAACTTTGAAATGACTACAACAAAGATAAAAGTCTCACAGTAACCTGAGGATGTTAAGAATAAAAGAAAAACTGCAGGTTGAATGAGAAATAGTATTGAGATTAGATGGGAATATATTTGCTATTTGTTGAGTTTCTTGCTTTTCACAAAAGATAAACATGATAAAAGAGTATAAAAAGAGCAAATAGAAACAAGGATGTGTAAAGATTTTAGAATTCTTTTCCAATATTTTCTTTTAAATTAATCTAGCTACTCTTCTGTATGAAACATTATGGCACCAAGTTGTCATACTGTTGCTTTAATCAGGTTATGAAAATACTCATCTTATTGTCTTAGACCACATGATGGCTCTACGCAAGTATATTCATTAAATAGGGTCTGTAAAATATTATGACCCTTGGAGAAACATTTATATGTAAATTAAACAGTGGAATAAAGAGTTACTTATTTCCCTAAGTTAGGTGACTTCTACTGACTAAATCAATCATATTTTCATATGTGTTTCACGGAAATATTTATGTGAAAGTCAGCCAGGGAGGAAACACAGCTGTCTTACCATTGGGAAATCATAAAATCTAAATCACTTCCACTATTTGCCTCTAAACTCCAATCCAGAAAAGACTAACAATATTCATCCATAAAATTTCCATGAGTTCTCATAAAAATCCTTCACCCAAGTGGAAGACATTTCAGTATATGAAAGACAATCTGAATGGGAGGAAGGGTGGCATTTAATATAAAAATGGGGGGGGAGTGTATAAACAAGAAAAAGATACAAGTGCTTGGATAAATGAAGCAGAATCATGGTTTCTTATGACTTATCTATAATAAATAAATTTCTACTAATAGAATTTATTTTCACTGGCTGTTCTATTTTTCTCCTTTCTTGGAAAGACCTTGTGGAGTTTTACTTTTTGAAATCTTTCCTCTAAGCATAAAGAATCAAACAGCTGTTACAGATAAAATGAGCATCACCAGCAGATATTAAAATTGTCACCTGATGGAAGCTAGGACTCACCATTAGGCCTTCAGGCAATAACCTGAAATATAATTGGGTAACTCATATATCAATTAGCTTAATATTAGTCACACATGACACTAACAGCTAAAGATATTTCTTCATGCTGCTTTCTTAATTGCAATGTATGTGTGCACATATTGGATATCTCAAGACCAAATTATGTCCTATAAAAAATCTAAGCTGTTAACTGAAGTTTATTAGAAATCTATAAATCTAATAGTAAAATATTCTATCTTATTTTAAAATAATCTTCAGAATAATTCATATTTTATATCTATTTATATTATATAAAGTAATTTTATATCATTTGGACATTTAAGAATACATTTGCACTTAGTGATTTTCTATAAAATAATTAAAGTATACATGTAAATTAAATTCACAAAAAGGGTACTGTACAGAGCTCGGCAAAAGTATGTTTACAGATGTTCACATAGGAAGAATATAATATTTAATTAGTAAAAATACAAGAGTCAACATTATTGTAGAACTAGGGGCCTGGTGCATAAAAATTCATGCACTGAAGTGGGAAGTTTGTCAGCCCAGCCTGCCTCCTTTCACAGTCCAGGAGCCCTCATGGGTAGGAAGGGACCTGGTGACCAGGGAAAGGTGATACCCTTATCACACCTCTGCTGTGGCCACTGCTGGCAGCACAAGCCTCGGTTGGTCTTGGTTACCTGAACCTCGGGTAGCCCTGGGCAGCTGGGAAGCTGCCATCCGAGGCTTGCCTGTGCCTTAGGCCAGTCCTGGGCAGCTGGGTGGCTGAGAAGACTGGGGGACTCCGGAGGCAAGCACGCAGCTCAGGGGACTGGGTAACACCATCTTGTGGCTTTGGGTTCCACCACCTTTGAGGGAGTCACCATCTTTGAGGGCATGGCAGTCAATTAGCATATTCCCTCTTTATTAAATAGGATAGTAGGAGTACTAGAGGATCCAGAGAAATGGGATTTTGATTGACCACTAGATAAGCAGGTTTGGAAAAGGCAACTATGATTAGAATATTTGTAGGCTATCATAAGGAATAATACTGTCAGGGAAAGTTAGTATAGACAATGTTTTTTCTAAGAGAAATGAGAAATAAAGAGTCTTTAAAGATGAATTGACAAAGTTGTCATCAAAGAAAAAATATTAAAATTAACAGTGATTAAGAGTATTTTTTTCTTGTCTGATTGTTCTTTTTTGTTCTTAAAATAGGATTCAGACCAAATTAGAGGGTTTTTCTTAATCTTTAACCCATAGGTAGATTTGTTTCTCTGGAGAGCCTCAGGAACAATATATAAAATATATTCTATATTTTAATATGCAATTATTATGAGAAAATGTTTAGCTTTTATCATTATTGTATAGACACTCCTGACTTTAATAAGGCTAGAAGCACTGATTATCTTTACATTTCAACCACATGTGCTATATATAATAATGTGGCATAAACCAAATAAGTCTGCTGGACTGAAAGTTCTTAACAAAAACAACCTTTTTCTTCTTCATTTGTGTATTTGCCCAAGCATCTATCTAGTATCATGGTTTTAAATAATAAAAGGAAGTTAATGAGTGCTGTTTAAATGAGTAAATAAGTGATGAATGAAAATAAAGAACTAGATGGATGAATCAAGAATTTTTTTGAAGAATTGCAATATTAAACCTCACCAACAAACACATTAAGCCTGAATGTTCTTCAATTAAAATCAACAAGAAATTAATTTTCTCACATCAAACTCCAAGATAAATGACTATAATGTTTATATAATTGATATGATTAAAAATTGATGATATGTAGTTGCAAATACAATCAAGGAAAACTGAAGCAGAAAACACAAAGTAAGACAATAGTTAAGAGTAGACATTGACCAAGTATACTATCATGGGTTTAGGAAAACAAAGAGGGAGGCTTGTTAACACGCAAGTTTCCATCCAATGTTACAATTAATTCACTAAACACATTTACTGAGCACCTACTATAAAGCAGATACCAGGCTAGAAGTGGGGCATACAAAAATGCAATCTTAATAATCTACAACCTTAGCTCTCTCACATCTTGTGAATCACAGTTTTGACAATCAACAAATCAAATAATTACTTTTGGGGATATAAACATATGAAGTGTCAACAAAGGAGCACAAAATAACAATGAAGGTCTCCTGATTTACAGAGCCACTACATTTAATTTGGAAAATTGATAGAAATGTTTATTAATGTTGTTGATATATTTCCAAATTCTCTCTGTTCTATTTCTTTTCTTTCTCTCAGCTATTTCTCTTAGCATTTGAGAAGACAAAATTAGGGAATAAGGTATACAAACATCATTAAATATACCTGTCGTTTTTAGTCAATATATTTTGGCATTTGACATCTTCTGTACATACTCAATGATCCTTGTGTGGAGGACATTTCTCTGTATTTTGATTGAATGCTTCAGCATGCCTCAATTACTTAATAATAGAGGAGTGATACACAAATGTAACCTTTCAGGATGAATTGTACTCATCAGCTTTCTCATTAGAGAAAGTATCTTTAAAGGAGGTTGAATTTATTCAGAGCAAAAATCCATTCACTTTGTTCGATATAAAATGTTTCATGTGTGAGTTGGATCACAAACTCTTCTAAAGCAGTGATTTTCAACCAGTGTGCCACAAACATTTTTCAAAACATGCAAGCCTGACTAATCAGTGATATTGACCTGTTTTCCCTAAGACTATCAAATAAATAATAATAACAGCCAACACAATAGCTGTCTATATGAATGAATCCAAATTTATACCTATTTTACTTTTTTCAGATATGCAAAAAATGCAATATATGTTTTGGTGTGACACAGAATTTTAGTAATTAGTTTATGTGTG
The DNA here is from genome assembly GCA_011751065.1 of Lasiurus cinereus. Taxonomy (NCBI): domain Eukaryota; kingdom Metazoa; phylum Chordata; class Mammalia; order Chiroptera; family Vespertilionidae; genus Lasiurus; species Lasiurus cinereus. Next base: position 43,260,625 of record JAAGEH010000393.1, on the reverse strand, counting down.
CCACAAGATGAAAAAAGGTTGAAAATCACTGATCTAAAGAATATGGAAATGGGCTTTTAACTGGAGTGGGTGGGAAAATTGATTGTGAAACTTGAAACTCAGATTAGTGTATAAACTTTCCATTCTCTGTTAAGAATATTAAGATGCAGCTTCAAAAAATAGAAGCTGAGTAATTTGACCAGCAATGTGCTGTCTGGAAGACTACTGAAGCAGAAGATCTGGGACTCCTGAGTTTGGACAAAAAAGAACATTGATTTTTTTAATTTCTTTTTAAGATGCTTATATTGCTAGGTACAGCATGAATTATACTGAAACAAAAGTATTTTAAGTCTTGAAAAGGACTTCATGCTGTTCTTAGAGGATCTGAGAGGCTGAAATTGCATTTTCTAAGTGTTTGAACTATTTAATTATATGAAAGAATCTGTAATAGGAACAAATAATATTCTCATCTTTTTATAATGGAAATATCATTTCAAATAGGGAAACTATATTATTGCTTTTATCAAACCAGAATTACAAGTTCTTCAATATATGGTTTATTTTTCATATGTATATGTACATACATATACCAAGGAACATGCTTAAATATTGAAAGTGCAGGCCAAACACTCAAGACAAAAATAATTTACAATAGAGATCTTTCCAAAGTAATTTATATAATTAAAAAAGCTCAGATTTGACCTAAGCTCAGTGGATAGAGCATCAGCCTGAGGACTAAAAGGTCCCAGGTTCAATTCCGGTCAAGGGCATGTACCTTGGTTGTGAGGTGTGCAGGAGGAAGCTGATTGATATTTCTCTCTCATCAATGTTTCTAAATCTCCATGCCTCTCCCTTCCTCTCTGTAAAAAATAAAATAAAATATATTTTTTTAAAAACTTAGATTTTCATGGAACCTTCCTTTGTGTCAGTCCACCATAAATATGTAAACAATGATGAACATCTGCCTACTCTGCCAGTAACAGCCCTAAGTCGTATTTCCTGTTCTTGACTATCTTTAGACAACTTGAAGTACCAAAGTTTATATTTCATGCTTAGCAAGATCTATAAAAATAAAGGAATTCTATCTTATACTCTGCTGAAAGGAAAGAAAATCTTAATGAGAACCTATAGATATTAACTAATGAAAATAATTACTGTTTAATCTACTTGGCAATTAGCATAATCTGTTCAAAAAGGAGTTACTGTAGATGTCCCCTGAAATAAAGCACAGATCAACTGTTCAATTGCAATCCTCATCTAATAAATTGTTTGAAAGATATAAATAAATTAGAATTGCATTAATCCTCACACATATGCCTTCCTATCAGTGGGTAAAGAAAAAAATAATAATAGCATCAAAATTTGTTTTTATGTTTCCTAGAAAGAAATATTTACTCATGGATTATGCCCATGTTTTATCAGAAACAAGATATAATTGGTCAGATATTTTTAATTAATGGATAAAATTCCTGTCAATTAATAATATAAATTAAATATCAAAATGGATTTTTAAGTGGAATCAACTGTATACTGATACTGTAATTAAGATTATACTTGTTAAAAGCCATATAGACTTTAGATCATATTTATTAGAACAAATTTTACCTTCCAAGTATTTATTGAGCATCTGCTTCAAGTCCATTGCTGTTTAAGAAAGTGGGTAAGTGATGAACAAGCCAGAGATCCCTGCTTTCAAGGGAGACAAGAAATAAAAAAATAACATAAGTAAAGTCATTAGCATGTTAGAAGGTGGCAAATTAGAGTTGCCAAGAAAACCACAGATTTATAAAATTAAATTTTTAAAGTAAATTTTAATTTCAGATAAACAAGAAATAATTTTTAGTAATGAAATTTCTCAGAATGATTGTAGTACCTACTCATTACTACAAGTATGGGATATCCCTACAAAATCATATTTCAAGATGATAAGTACCTTCAACTCTTGATTTTTAAAGAAATATCAATCTTGAGAACCAAGATGGTGGCATAAGGTAACACCTATACATGCTGCCTCTCACAACCATACCAAAACTACAACTTAAAGACAAAACGACTATCCCCCAGAACCATAGGAAAGCTGGCTGAGTGGAAGTTATACAACTAGAAGGAGAAAAAAGTGCATTGAAACCTGGTAGGATGTACAGAGGCTCAGAAAGGCAGAGGTATGGAGAAGCATGCCAATCAGGCTGGCATGCGCTGTTTTTTTCAATTGGGAGGGAGTTGCAGGTTCCCGACTGCTCTGAACTCATTTCCAGCAAGATTTTGGGGACCAAGAATCATACAGGGAGAAACTACAGTCTGCAATTGGGTCAGAAAGTGAGGATGACTATCTTGCAGAGGTGTGCACAGGAATCATTGTTTACTGCACTGAAGCGTGGGATGTGGGACATGGAACAGAACACAGAAACACGGAGACGCAAAGAGGGCTGACTGGCAGCCATCACTATTTGCCACACCCTAGTGATTCCTGAGACCCTGCCCCGCCTAATTTATAAACCCACCTAGCTGTGCACAGAGGCTTTTGCAGATGAATGGCCAGCCCTTTTGCAGCTTAACCTAACAAATTGCAACTGGGTCAGATAACTCCAAAACTTTCAAACTCCAAGCAAAGGGGAGAAATCTGCAGATCTCCCTGTAGTTCCTGCTGGGTAGCCTCAGACACTAGCTGACTTGCACCTCCTTGGAGATCCAGGAACCAGTGTATCTAGAGGTCAGTGTAAGACAACACCAGATTTCAACTGGTGACACACTCAAACAGGCAGATTCGGTGATCACTAAAGCCCTACTGAAGTAAATCCTATCACCAGAATAGCAGTTCTTCCATTATAGACATAGCTAATCCTCAGTCAATTGGCCTGGAGGTCAATTCCTCCCAGTGTACCAATAGCAATCAAGGCTTAACTAAAACAAGACCATGTACCCAGACCACAAAGGCGTGAACCAAGAGTGTCCACTTCAGGTTATTGGGGAGGTGGGGCTACTAGGCCATAAAGGACAACTAGCACACAAAGCCACTCTATCAACTCAAGGAAGCAGCCAAAATGTGGAGGAAAAAAAATATGTCATGAATGAAAGAAATGAAGGAAAGGAAACTACTGGACATAGAGTTCAAAACCACATTTATAAGGTTACTCAAGAATCTTCTACAAACCACTGAGAAACTTAGGGAGACCTCTGAGAAATTTAGTGAGATCTTCAAGGATCTTAATGAGAATGCCAAAAAAAAAAAAAAAAAGGAAAAGGACCGGTCAAAAATTAAGTATACACTGTCTGAAATAAAGAACAATATACAGCCGAAACTGGTTTGGCTCAGTGGATAGAGCGTCGGTCTGCGGACTGAAAGGTCCCAGGTTCGATTCCAGTTAAGGGCATGAACCTTGGTTGCGGACACATCCCCAGCAGGGGGCATGCAAGAGGCAGCTGATCAATGTCTCTCTCTCATCGATGTTTCTAACTCTCTATCCCTCTCCTTTCCTCTCTGTAAAAAATCAATAAAATATATTTTAAAAAAAGGAATAATATACAGAAATCCAACAGCAGATGAGAGGATCCCAAGAATCAAACCAAAGATTTGAAATATGAGGAAGGAAAAAACACCCAACCAGAAAAAATAAAAAGAAAGAAGAGTCCAAAAAATGTGAAAATAGTGTAAGGAGCCTCTGCGACAAAGTGTACCAACATCAGAATTATGGTGGTGCCAGAAGAAGAGAGAGCAAGATACTGAAAACCTATTAGAAGAAATAATGACTGAAAACTTTCTCTACCTAGTGAAAGAAATTGATTTACAAGTCCAGGAAGTGAAGAGAATCCCAAAAAAGGAATCCAAAGAGGACCAGACCAATACACATCATAATTAAAATGCCAAGGGCAAAAGACAAAGAGTGAATCTTGAAATCAGCAAGAGAAAAACAGTTAGTTACCTACAAGGGAATACCCATACAACTGTCAGCTGATTTCTCAACAGAAATAATATGGGCCAGAAGGGAGTGGCAAGAAATATTCAGTGATGAATAGCAAGAACCTACAACCAAGATTACTCTACCCAGCAAAGCTATCGTTCAAAGAATTGAAGGTCAGATAAAGAGCTTCACATACAAGAAAAAGCTAAAGAAGTTCATCACCACCAAACCAGCATTATATGAAATGCTGAAGGGTATTCTTTAAGAAGAGGAAGAAAAAAAAAGGTAAAGATAAAAATTATGAACAATGAAGTTTTAATAAATACATACTTATCAACAAGTGAATCTAAAAATCAAGTGAATAAGAAATCTGATGAACAGAATAAACTGGTAAATATAATAGAATCAGGGGCATAGAAAGGGAATGGACTGACAATTCTCGGGAAGAAGGGAATGTGAGGGGTGCAGGACGAGAATGGACAAAAATCTTAAACCTATGAATGAAGATATTGGCAGAGGGTAAGTGTATGGGGTGGGGGAGTGAAGAATCAGGTGGAGGGGAGCTATGAGCAGAAAAAAAGAGGAATATCTGTGATAATCTGAACAATAAATATTTATTTAAAAAAAGAAGAAAAAGAAATGTTAATCCTGATGTTTCCAGAGGAAAAAGGTGATTGTATTTTTCTTCAGAGATAATTTGGTTTTCCAACCACAAGTAAAATATTTCTACCAGTTATGCATTCTATGTCCTTAGAGTTAATACATCTCTAGAACAAAGTAGCTTAATCTTCTCTCAACAGAAGTCAAGGTAATGTAGTTTTGTTTCAAATTAGAATTTTTGCTTTAAAGAAGCCATGGAAATAGTTCTAGTTGGACAGAGGATAAGTAGATAAGTAATGATGAAATTACATGCCTTAATCAAAATTGGAGGAATCATAATGAATAACACTCTTATAAGTATATACAAATGGATCTAAATTTCAATTAGAAAATGATGCAATTTTATTTAATCATATATATATGTATATATAGTATATGTATATGTATATATATGTATGCATGTGTGTGTGTGTGTATGAAAGCCTAGCAACCAGAACGGTGAAACAACCAGAATGGCAAGAGCAACCAATGGCCATAATGCGCACTGTGGCAGCCAACCAGCCTGATTCCGGCCACAATCACCACCCCACTGGCTGGCTCAGCCCCCGATTGGCCCTCAACACCCCCATTGAAAGTGGGCTGGCCAAAAAACACCTACCCCACTTCCCTGGTAAGCCCAGCAAGATGGGCCCCCATTGGGGCAGCCCGGCCAGACCCCACTCATGCATGAATTCATGCACAGGGCCTCTAGTTATACATAAAAAAAGACTGCCTTACTTTAAAAAAGACAAATTTCTGAATGACACATACATTAGTGATTTCAGTTGCTTCCCATTTGTTACATAATAGAAGTTTGTACCAAAATTTGCAAAACTGAGTGTTAAATTGGACAAAAACACAAATATTTTTAAACTTTAAAATGTATGTATATTATAGGACCTCTGTCATCCCAGTGTTCTGAATAAATATCCCCCCAGTCTTTTATCTTTGCTATAAATTCCTTTATTGTTATTAATTCCCTTCCAAATAATACTGTCTATTTTTTATTCTTTTGATTAAAAATAGGATTGATAAGCATTTTATATGGTACAATGTACTACATAGATAAACAACAACCAAGCCTTCACCAGACATAAATAAAAAGCCAAGAAGTGATTACCAAACTGATTCAGCTGTGGGGGGGGGTGATATTTAGAAGTAATCATGTCCTTGTGGAACATGATAGATTATGGACATATTTTATTTCCTCATATATTGTAGCAAGAGTATTACATGCTGAAAATATTACATAATATAATAATTAAAACATATTAAGTTATGAAACTGCAATGATAAATATATGTTTTTGTGAATAAAGAATATAAGTATGATTAATAATGAGTATGAATATTAATACATACTCATTTTTGGTACACAACCTAGAAAAGGAATCAAAATATAAAAACTGTGGCAGAAAATCTAAAAATAAGTCATTATTTCCCATATGTAAAACATCTGCAAATTGTGATTAGACTTCCATTACTTTCTTTTACAATTGATAGAGTTTGCTTAATTGAAATACTTTCATTTTTTGTGTGGAAGAGAATTACTATATGGAACCATGCTCTCTGAAAGGCACCATTGAAAGCATTTTACTCAGCCTAAAATCCAGAATTTACCTATAATAGATTTTACTAGAGTGAACTATAATTGTCTACTCACCTGTTTCTATCTTTTACTAGATTAATTTAAAAGTTCATGGTACAATTAAGATAGAATTTAGAGATTTGTCTGTCATGAAGGAAGAGGAGGTTAATGATTAAAAACATCCTTACAGGAATTTTGCTAGATATGATTTCTAAAATGTGTTAGGTAGGTAAGAATGGAAAGTTATTTCCTTCTCTTTTAGTTTTCTCATCTGTAATGGCTTGAATAACCCTATCTGCCTCATGTGGTAGTTTCTGGATTGGGTGCTTAATTGCACATAAAGTGGTTTTGATGTGTTCCTGACACAAATAAGTTTTCAATAAGATTAGTTCTTATTACTATTTTATCTCATAATATAATGAATGTCACAAAGTAAATAGTGTATTAATATTTTGGAATTAATGCCTGATAGAATGGCTAAACACATGTATGCATGAGACCAATCTGAAAGAGCAGCACTTACTAAAGTTCAGATAGTTTACCAAGATATGTTGTCCATTTCAATGCATATCTTATTTAAAAGTTCTACCAAATACATTTAGAATAGTCTTAGTACATCACTAATTCTTACCAATTCTACTAATTACATTTTGCTACAGGGTTAAAATAAAAACTTAAGGTAAAAACCCAGAAATAATTCATATCAAATGCAAATCATTTGAAAACTAACATGATGGCTTAATAGCAACAATTATTAAAAATACTTATATAGTAACAACTATTTCAAAATTTTAATTATTAAAACAAGAGAAACAGTTAGACCCACAATTCTACTAATGTTTTTGGTCTATTTGAATATATAGCTAGAAATCTCATGAAAAACCTTAGCTTCTTAATCGTATTTCTTCTGTTCTTTTTTAAACATATATTTAATGACTATTTTCTTGATATTTTGGCAATATTTAGAAATATACTTGGAATATCTTTGATACTGTCCTTTGTAGCAAAGCTGTAGCCCTAATATTCAGACAGTACAATGCTCCAAAATAAAGCAAGTATTTGACACAGTATAAAACAGGACTTGCTTATATATAATCAATCATTATTATAGAACTAGAGATCCAGTGCATGAAATTCATGCACGGGGGATGCGGAGTGGGGGAAGGGGGAGAGGAGGACATGTCCCTTAGCCCAGCCTGCACCCTCTCCAATATGGGACTCCTCGAGGTATGTTCAACTGCCTGTTAGGGCCAATCCCAGACACACCTCTCACAATCCAGGACTGCTGGCTCCCAACTGCTCACCTGCCTGACCTTTCTGATTGCCCATAACCGCTTCTGCCTGCCAGCCTAATCACCTCCTAACCACTCCCCTGCCAGCCTGTTTTCCCCTAACTGCCCTCCCCTGCAGGCTTGATCAACCCCAACTGCCCTCCCTTGCAGGCCTGGTTCCTCCCAACTACCCTCCCCTGCTGGCCATCTTGTAGCCATCTTGTGTCCATATGGGAGCAGAATTTTTGATCACATGGGGGCAGCTATCTTGTGTGTTGGAGTGATAGTTAATTTGCATATTTCTCTTTTACTAGATAGGATAGAGGCCTGGTGCATGGATGGGGGCCAGCTGGTTTTCCTGAAGGGTATCCGAGATCAGGGTGGGTGTTCTCTTGGAGTATGGAGCAGCCTGGGTGAGAAGCCTGTGGTGGTTTGCAGGCTGACCACACCCCCTAGCAACCCAAGCGGAGGCCCTGGTATCTGGGACTTATTTATCTTCTACAATTGAAACTTTGTAACCTGGAATGAAGCCAAGCCTCCTGCTTGCTTCATGATGGCAGCCATTTCTGTTGAGATTTATTTATCTTCTATAATTGAAACTTTGTAGCCTTGAGTGGAGGCCTGGGCCCACCAGGGTGTGTGTGGAAAGCTTGGCTTCCTCCATCGTCAGGGAAATCAAACCTCCCTCCTGCTTTCTCTGTGGCCACAGCCATCTTGGTTGGGATTAATTTGCATAATTGCTCCCTACTGGTTGGTGGGCATGGTTTGTCGGCATGGCTTGTGGGTGTAGCAGAGTGATGGCTAATTTGCATATTACTTTTATTAGATAGGATGGTGCTGTTCTGAATTTCATTTATTTACAGAGGTCACTTTGACATCCCAATGAATCTTTTATAAATTGTTTAACCAGATTGTACATAAGATAATGCCAGGGCTAATGTTTGTATTTTAATTAAATATATAATCACAAAACAGGTTGTGCCCTGAGTGAGAATATAATATAACATCATAAGGGCACAGATCTACTTAATTGCCAAACTTTTGTTTGAATGACTAAAAATAACATACAGACAAAACCGGTGCAGATCTCAATAACACAATTAGAAAATTTTCTCTATTGATTACAACCCTTTTTATAGTTAGTAAATTAGAATGGATTTCAGAGATAATATAGAAACAGCTTGAATCAGATATTATTCCCCAATATAACAGTTTAACAAGGACAAGCTATAGTCCACCACACTGCACATTATAGCAGTGAGCCTTCTCAAGGTTGGAAGCAGCAAATTTTCAATTTTCGTATCCTTTTCATCAGTGGCCTCTATGCTGAGGCAGGCAGTATGGGTAGAACAGCCATAGGCAATGGTGTATGCTCTTCATCTCATTTACTCAATGAATGCTTTACCCAGGGAACAATAATAGCAGTCAGCAGGGATGACAATTTAAACCTAGCAATACAAATGGGGATCCTCAGGCTTTCATTCACTCCTTCATTGCAGATTGCCTTAGATCCTATTTAATCACATCCTCTCTTACCCCTCATTTCTGAGCAATAAAAAAACCAGAACCAGGAAGAAAAGTTAATAGTCTTCATTAGATTTTTACTTTATTCTCAAAATCAGTTACAGGTATAAGTAAAGAGAATTCTAAAAATTCTCCTATCTCCTACCTTCAACTCATCCTTTAGATCCAAATTAGTTTTTCCTCTTTCATGGGAGTATTCACTGCTCACCCAGAGTTAGTTTTCTTCCCGTCCCCACCCAAATATACTTTCATAGAACTCTAAGCCTTTCCAATTTTGCTACTATCAAAACTGAAATTAATTAACTCTGCATGTAATTAATTGTTAAATGACTGTCTCACTAACCTATAAGGCCTGTGACAGCAGTGACATTTGCTGTCATTTGACCGATAACACAGCAGTTACAATTGTGTCTGATATCTGTTATGGTAGGTATGCAATAAATAGATTTCATATAAATAAGTGAATGATCCAACTTATTTATGTCCAATGTAAAAAGTCTTCATTTTTTCTACCAATGAATGGATCTGGTAAAAAGATAGAAGAATCATCTACACTAAAACTTGTCTTAGAACATTTTTTTGTCCAACTTTATCAGTTCAGATATCATTTGGAGACATTTTTCATTGTGTTAAACTGCTATAAAGTTTGTTATTAAAATATAACAACATAAATTGGAAACTCTAATATTTTAATGATTATCAGAATACAAATATTTGCTTGTAGAAAATTTTTATCATACACCAGATATATAAAGCATTTAAATTCTATGATAATTTAGAGGAATTGATTTTTATTTCAAAGAGATTGGAATTTCCAGAAATTTTTTCATGTTTGCCTTACTTTCTTAACATTTTGAATTTTTCTCTTATCTAGAAGTTAATCTTTCTTACACCTTCTAATTTTTTTTCTTTTATCAGTTTCACAATTAGGTGATCTTAATTAATTTATGGCAAAAATTTCCTCTAAACAATTCAGCACTGTTATGATATACATTTCCAGGAAAAGTGATAAACTTTCATCTTTGAGTTCAATTTTTAATATATAGAAATACATGACTCAATTTATCAATGCAATATTGCATTCCCTTTATCCTTATAAAATATCTTCAGTAATTTATAATATGTCAATTAACTTAATTTAAAAACTGTAAGCAAACAGAATTAGGTTTAAATAAGGATGCAAAACTATATGGAGGTAAGATTGAGAAAATGCATAGAAAATAAGACAACATGATGGTTTTTAGAAATGTCAAAATAGATTCCAGTTTATTTAAACAAGTGTATTAAATTGTATATTTTCCTATAAGATCATAGTTTTCCCCGTTGTTGGGTGGATTAACATTTATAAAAATACAAGTGTAAAACTAGCGCTGAGATAGGTTGATAGAGAGTAGTTGAGGCCAGATTGCTACACTCGAGGCATTCCTGCTGTAGGCCAGTCATTTTGACCTCAAGTCAGGTGGATAAGATAGGGTTTAAGAAAAGCAGTTCTACATAGGAGATAGAAAGATAAGAAGGTATGAAAACATAAAAAAAAAGGGAAATAGCTATAAATTTTGCAAACATTTTATTTTATGAGATAATAAAATAAATTATGCATTATTACATTTAAAAGCCTAGGTAAAATTGATGTTCTAGGAAAATATAATTACAAAAAATAAATAAATGAATGAAATGAACATTAATCATAAAATATTTTGAAATGACAGATTTCTCACAAAATCCGCAAATGTTATAATTTATGTTATAATAGTTTTTGGAACAGGTAACTCCTAAATTAAATAAATTATTTTTTAAAAAAGGAGAAACTAGCTCCTTGAATTTAAATCATCTGGAAACAGAAAAATGTTTAATTATGGTTATGTTATATTTATTACAGAATTATAAAAATTCTAAATGTAAAAAAATAATTAAACCAAAATATGTATTAAAGTAATATGATATTAGTAAGCGAAATTTACTTCAAGTTATTTAATTTCAGAAAATAAATCAATGTAATTATATATTAAATGAACTAAAGTAAAGCACAATTCCATTATCACCTGGAGTGACATAAAAAGTTGTTAATAATGCACACTCTCTACTAATAACTCAAATAAAACTTCTTAAATATAAAATTAGCAATTTTATTAACTAGAAAATGTTATATATAAAGTTTTATAGCAAATTATATACTTAGAGATTACATTTTTCACATATTTTTGAAGCTTGAGAATACAAGGAGGGCTTTTCTTATTACTTTCAATGTATCTAACTCTATAAGACAAGAAAAAGAAAGATACATAAGCATGAAACAGAAAGAAATTTAGGGTTTGGTTGCGTTTTGAAAATTATATGATCATTTACATAGAAAACTTAGGGGAACATATTTTTAAAACTATTCGAATAAATAAGTTTTTTAAAATAAGTTTGTGAGATTATAAAATAAAATCATTTCCAAAACCAATTATAACACTTAATAGAAATTAGTTTCCATTTACCATAATAACACACATGCTATATGAATTAACCTAACAATAAATGCACAAGCCCATAGTAAATAAAATTTTAAACAGTGTTGAAAAAGTCAAAAGATATACATATTCATGAATTATATGACTGAATATTATGAAGAGGTAAATCTCATCAAAACAATTAATAAATCCATTCAGCTTCATTCAAAATCCGAGTAATGTTTTTCTTTTTAATTTTGATAATTGACTTAATAACAACAACAAAATTTATGGAAGCAAATAGGTCTACATTTGACTAAAAGTACTATTAAAAAATTGTAATTTTCCCTACCAAATACTATATCATAAACTCATTGTATGTATGTATATATTTTAAAGAATAGATTATTGAGTTTTAGAGAGAGAGGAAGGCAAAACGAGAGAGAAACTGTAATGCAATGTGAGAGAGTAGCATTCATCAGCTATCTGTTGCACACATGACATTGGGATTTAATACCAAAACCTGGCATGTGCCCTTGACCAGGAATAGAACTGGCAATCTCTCAGTGCAGAGGATGGCACATAACTGAGCCACATAACTGACTAGGGTATTGTATTTAAAAGAATATAGGACAGAGAACAGACTGACAATTGTTAGAGGGAAGAGGGCTTGAGAAATTGAGTAACAGAAGTGAAGGAATTAAGGTAAGAAAACAAAACAAACTTGTGGACACAGACAAAGATATGGTAATTACCAGAGAGGAAGGGGGGTTAGGTAGAAGTAGAAGAGGGTAAAGAAGGAATAAATAGTGACAGAAGACTTGACTTTGGATAATGAATACACAATATAATATATAGATGATATATTATAGAATTGCACATTTGAAGCCTATATAATTTTATTAACCAATATCATCCCAATAAATTAAATAAAAATTACAATAAAATAAAAACAGAAAATAAAAGACTCTAGTGCTGGAGGCTAATTCCAGCATGTCATAAATGCAAGAAGTTTCATCCAAAGGTTGATGGAATCTTGAGGCTTTAGCAGGGCTGAATACATGTTATTGCCTGTTAGAATGGCCAAAAGCATTTCCCCAAACCTGAAGATCTGCATAGGGCATTTCAATTTACATGTAATTGCCTCTTGCTGGCCAAACAGCTGAACAGCTGAAGGCATTTCCACCAACTTGACAATGCCTACTGTATATTAAACCTTAACCTTTGGTATGTATATCTGCTTTGCTTTAGGGCAATTTGTGTTAATAAAGAGTGATCCAGAGATTGAGAGAATTTAGCTACTTCAGCTAAGCTTTCTCTGGCTCCCCAAAATGCATTCCAAATTTATATTTCACATCTAGTCTTTCTACTAATTTACACACAGCCGTTCTCCAGATTCCTGAACCCTTCTAGATGCTGGATATCATTCTGGCATTACTGTAGCACAGATGCAAAAAATCATACAATACAATGGAAATTTTAGAAAGCCCAGAAACAGACATGTATACAAGGACAATGTGATATAAAGACTGTTATTTTGTAAATGTTAAATTAGTAAAACACATTAGGTAAAAAGATGACTCACTACATGGAGAAAATTCTCTATCAACAACATCCAATATAATAAAGAGGTAATATGCAAATTGACCCCTACACACTCACAAGATGGCTGCCTGTGACCAGACAGGCAGAGGGGTTAGTGAGGGATGACCAAATGACTGAACAAGAAGGCTGTGTGGGGCGACCAGGACAGCAGGGGTTGGGGGGGGTAGTGAAAGACAACCAAACTACTGAACAGCAGGGTGCATGGGGTGACCAAGCTGGTGGTGGGAGGGGGGGCTATTGGGGGCAACCAGACCAGTGGGGATGGGGGGGAGGAGCAGCAGGAGTGATGGGGCAGCAGGGAGGGAGCAGGGGGGCAATTAGGGGCTATCAGGCTGGCACACAGAAGCAGTGAGCAGCAACCAGGCAGGCAGGGGCCTAAACCAGCAGTCAGACATTTTTCAAGGGGTCCTGGATTAGAGAAGGTGCAGGATGGGCTGAGAGAAAACCCCCTAAGCACAAATTTCGTGCAATGGGACTCTAGTGTAAAATAAGAAGCTCCAAATTTGCACCTAAATGTGAAGATATTAAGAGCTTCCCAGGCAAGAAAAGACTAAAGGTGGCCATCACCACAAACTAGGATTATGTGAAATGTTAAATGATCTTCTTTATAAAGAAGACAAATAAAAGATCAAAATATGGCCCATGTGGCTCAGTTGGCTTGATGTCATCCTGTGCATGTACTGTAAGGTTGTGGTTGGATTCCCAGTCAGGGTACATATCTGGATTTCCTGCAGGATTTCCAGTATGGAGCATGATGGAGGCAGCCAATCAATGTTTCACTCTCAAATTGATGATTTTCTCTGTCTTTTTCCCTTTAAAAAAATTAAAAAAGATCAAAATATAAAAAATAACAATAAACCCATCAACAATTAAATCTAAAAAGCAAAATAAGTGAACAAGGGTGGTAAAGGTCTGGAGGTAGGGGTGGGGCAACCTAGAAAAGATTAATGGGGGAAAAAGAGGATATATGTAATACTATCAACACTAGATTAAAAAAATAAATAAAGGAATAAGCAGAACAGAAACAGACTCAGATATAGAGAATATTTTGACAGTGGCCAGACAGTTGAGGGGAGGGGTGAAAAAGGTAAAGAGATTAAGAAGTACAGTTGGAAGTTACTGAGTAGTCATGGAGACGTAAAGTATAGCATAGGAAATATAGTCAATAATCTCTATATATAAAAGTCTAATATCCTAAGTGTCTGACCAACAGCATATTAGGCTTTTAGCCTAATATATTAGCATATTATGATAGACACTGACCACCAGGGAGCAGATGCTATGATGAGTAAGTTAGCTTACTGCTGGAGTCCAGCTTATCCTGACTGGGTTAGACAGGATAGACACAACCTGAGCCCTCCCACGGTCCCTCCCAGGCTGGCCAAACTCCTGCAGTCCCTCCTGGCCACCCAGCCCCAATTGGCCCCAATGGGGTTGGTAGAGACAACCCTGATCAACCCTGATTGGGACTGGGTGAGATGGGCCAGACATGTCCTGGAGCCAATCTCCCATGGTCTCTCCTTGGCTTCTAAAATATTTCTTCTAATTAATTTTTCTTCAATGTGCATGAATTCATGCATTGAGAATCTATTATAGTAATAATTTTGTATGGTGTCAGATGGGTATGAGATTTACCAGGATAGTAAGTTATACAATGTCTAATTAGGAGGTTGTACATTTGAACCTAATATCACATTGTATATCTACTGTAATTGAAAAATAAAAAAATATATATTTAAAAATAAATAAATAAATGTGAAAGCACCAAAGTTTAAAATGTGAGAGAATGTATATGTAACAATAAAGAAAATGATTTTTTTAAATATATTTTATTGATTTTTTTACAGAGAGGAAGGGAGAGGGATAGAAAGCTAGAAACATTGATGAGAGAGAGACATCGATCACAGCCTCCTGCACACCTCCCACTGGAGATGTGCCCACAACCAAGGTACATGCCCTAACCGGAATTGAACCTAGGACCCTTCAGTCCACAGGCTGATGCTCTATCCACTGAGCCAAACTGGTTTCAGCAATAAAACAATTTGATATATCTGAGTACAATTTAGGATTTTAATGTGGTGACACCAGGTACAAGCACTGGTAAAGCCATTTGCAACGTTTAAATGTAACAAGGGGATGATTTACATCTTACCTAATAAAAGAGAAATATGCATATTAATCATCACTCTGTTATGCCCACAGCCAATCAGAGTAAGTATGCAAATTAATTCAACAAAGAAGGGGGTTAATTTGCATATACAGGTGCAGAGTGGACGGGAGGGGTATGACTCCTGCTATAAGGGGAAGGGGGGCAGTGGAGGGAGCTACAGGAACAGTGCTCCAGACAGAAGTAAGGACTTGCCAGCTCCCGGGTGGCAGGGGAGCAAGGACTTGCCAGATCCCAGGTGGCCTGGGAGTGGGGACTTACCTAGGGATCAGGCCTAAACCAGCAGTTGGAGATGCCCTTCACAATCCAGGACCCCTGGTTAACTGCTCACCTGCCTGCCTGCCTGGTTGCCCCTAACTGCCCCCCTGACAGCCTATTTGCCCCCAACTGCCTCCTGGCTGCCAGCATGGTCATCCCTAACTGCCCCCCTGTCAGCCTGGTCACCCTCAACTGCTCCTCCTATGGGCCTGGTTGCCCCACACAGCCTGCTTATTCAGTTGTTTGATCTCCCCTCAATAACCCTCCTACAGGCCTGCTGCTCAGTCATTTGGTTCCCATCACTAACCCCCTTGCCAACCTGGTTACCCCATGCAGCCTGCTACTCAGTCACTTGGTCATTCCTGACTAACCCCCTTGTAGGCCTAGTCACCCCACACAGCCTCTTCGGTCATCCAGTTGGTTGTGATGGTCACTTAGGTTTTTATTATAATAGATGAAATGAGCAAAATATATGAATAACCTATTCATAAAAAGAGGAGGTAAAGTCAGTAAGATGAATATAAAGAGATGAACTATCAAAAAGTCAATACAAATACCAGCTATCTGTGAGTACTTGGTGAACAGAAACTCAATATAAAGTGTTGGAATATAAACTATAAAACTATTCTAAAAAATGTGTTTCTTAGGAAAACCAAACAGATCATCTGCACATGCCACATAAAGAAACATATTCATGATGACAATATGTATGTTAGAAGAGTTAGATTCTACTTTGGTGGTCATCACTAGGGGAAAAATAAATGACAGGTGGTATATGTATAGACATATAATGGCATATTATCCAGGAGAATTCCAGACAAAAGTGTAGATCTTAAAAATAAAATGCAGAATAAAAAACAATGTAGGGAACAGCATAAATTTTATAACAATACTACCTCGGTAAATTAGAAATCAATGCACTCATATGAAAACTACCAATAGTTTTAATAATATACATACAATATGTTAATACTTAGTGGTAGGTCAAAGAATACCTGGTATAGAAATTAGAATGGATATCCATGCAGAGAGAGCAAATTTGATTGGAATAGAAAAACAAGAGGAAATAATAGAACAAATTAAAAATCAGAAAGGTTTTGCATATGCAGATGTCATAATCCCCAGATGTACCATCTTTTTCTAATTATTTTACTGATGTCATCTAGATGCTTAGGGGAGTGCTGGACACATAATAGATGCTCAATAAATATAACTAAATGAGGGTTATAATAAAATAAGTTTTGGGTGACAAAGTTCCTACAAAGGAATAATTTAAAATACTTTTGATATTCTTTTATTTTATTTTATTTATTAATTTGATCAGGGTGACATTGGTCAACATGAACATACAGGTTTCATGTGTGAGTTTCATGTTACAAGATTTTTATATTGCACCACATGCCCATCACCCAAAGTCACATCTTCTCCACCCTATATTAGGACCCTTTTATCCCCTTTCCCCCTTCCCTCTGGCAATGACCGTACTGCTATTGATATTCTTAATTTTAATTGTACTAATTTTTAAAGCATTATAATAAAAAATTGACACACCAAAATATGGTTTGGGGAGGGCTAGTCTACTAATATGACTATTCATTTCTATATTAGTATCAATTGTTTTAACTAATTAAGAGTTACAAGTTCTATGTTTAATGCTTGACCAAATTTTCTAATCCTATCTAATAAATGGGTAATATGCAAATTAACTGTTATTCCATCACAAAGATGATGGTGCCCATAGCCACAAGATGGAGAGTCCCAGTCCTCAGCCACACCAGAATCCCCAGTCCCAGGGGGACGGCCACTGAGAGTGGGCATTGTGAGCAGCCTGGTGGAATTCTTGCTTCATTGCCTTGGCAAAGAGGCAAGCATTCCATGCCCAGCAGAGGATGGGCCTCTGGGCACAAAGAGCCTCTGGGCAGTAGAAACAGAATGGCCAGGCCCCACAGAGAGCTACTGGCACACAGATTCATGCACAGGGCTACTAGTTTATTATAAAAAATCTTCACTGTATTCTCTTGGGTTTTCTTGGTGCATAATCATCTTGTCAACAGATAATGAGATTTTTTCCTCTCAATCATTTCATGTTACTCACTTTGTCAGTCTATTAATTGTGATAGTAGATTTTTTAAATTATTTTTTGGTTGTTCACAATGAAATGATCACTAATTTCTTAACATCTTACTTAAGATGCTAGCTATGGCTTAAAATAGACCTTAAATATGAAAAAGAAGTATATGATCCCCAAGTTCTGAGTATTTTTTAGAAGTAAAATCTAGTTCCATTTTGTTTGTTTTTGTTCTGTTTTTGTTTTTCAATTTTATTCTTACTGCCCTTTCTGAGGAAATACATGTTGACAATTTAAAACATCTCACACTAATCAATACATAAAACATGTTACAAAGGGACAAAAATATGCTTTTATATAAATAAATAAATAAAATCACTGGCCTAAACTTATGGCCTATATGGCTAATGCTAAATATGGCCCTTCAACAGTTAAATAAATGTATAGTTCTATATATAACTAGAGTTAACAGATACTGCAAAATTCCTCCTTTTATTTGAAAGTCAAATTTGAATTTCACAGCTACATCAACACTTTACTCAGATCTTAATATTTCATATATTAAACATATGTAACAATGACAAGACTTCTCTTTTTAAACCTATAATTCTAAGAAGTTATAGTCAAACAATGGCTAAAAAGGTAGCTGCTGATGCACTCGATTTCATGTAAGTGAAGTCTGTACATGCTTTTTTTAGAAAACACACACACACACACACACAAAATAAATAAATAAATAAATAATAAAAAAAATAAAAAAACATTTGCTAACACTTTCCCCAAAATTAATTTTGGGACAACATGCATTCCCAATAGCAAAAATAAAAAAAAATTAACAGATTAAGTATTTACTATATGTTTACTTTAGTTTTTGAGTTTACTTAATGTCAAAAGTGGATAATTCATCCACGTTAGTAAAAGGCCAAATTAGTTTAAAAAATAATTGTTTCTATTAAACCAGTGTAAGATTTCTTTCCATGGTTCTGAATAAAAATAATAAAAAGGAAATTGTATTTAACAAAGCAAACAACATATATCCTGGATGATTTAAAGCCTATCACAGAGCAAAGACCACATCTCAAGATTCTGTTGTGGTCTTGTGTTTTTGTGCCATAGATTATATTCTGAAGTGCGTTTACTGACATGGAGAGTATTCTGAAGAAACAGTATTTCTAATAGAATAATTATTATAATATCCATTATCCATAACTTTAAACATTTTGGATTTGCCTTCACTTCTTTTTTTAACTATAACTCCCCTTAAACCTTTAATACATGATTGATTTCAGATAATATAATATCCTACCCTACAGTATATATTAATGTATACATATATGTAATATATACCTATAAATATTGTGCATGTTTTACTCTGGCATAAATTATGTATGTGTATGTATTCACAACTAGTCCTCAAAAATTCTCATTTCAGGAACAGCCTAATCGGCAGAGTGGGAGGGGAATAGATTAACCAGCAAACCACTAAGAGGCATCTATTGCATATTTGTCCCAATAGTCCCCAAGTATTCACCCAGAGTAATAAGAATTTCCTGAATCATGCATAGTTATTCTATTTGATGAGCCTGGAATTCTTTATTTTATTTTTTCTTTAAACAAAAAAATCAAAAGAATCCTACAGCCGCTGACTTTAAGCATACTGATGGGAATTATGATCATATGTCAGAAAAAAATATATAACCCCTTTGAGCTCCGTAAGAAGCTGACAGTATTCCCATAAAATATTAAGTGCTCAAAATAAAATTCCTTTTCAAGGAGTGGGAGGTTAGTAGAAAGAATCTGGAATGAATTCTGATTAACCAATTGACTGGAATTCCCTTGATCTACCTTTTTTCAGACTTCACAGAGATAGACAAAGAAGCATGGAAGAGATCAAAATAATCTGGCCACTCGGTGTAAATAAGTGTGTGAAAATTTGCCAATTTGAGAAATCAAAACACAGTTTGAAATGGAACACATTAACAATGCACAAATAAAATTAGCTCTCCCAGGAACTATGTATACCAAATAAAGCAGTGAAAAACATCAGGTGGCCAGGCCATTTGAGTAGCTTACTTAGATATCTTGAAAGTCAGTAAATTAGTTTTGATTGAACAAAACTATTTGTTTTCGTTTTCCAATGAAGTTCCCAAGAGTAGGTAGCAATAAGAAGTTTGTACCTGCTGAAACCAGTTTGGCTCAATGGATAGAGCATCAGCCTGCAGACTGAAAGGTCCCAGGTTCGATTCTGGGCACATCCCCAGTAGGGGGCAAGCAGGAGGCAGATGATCGATGTCTCTCTCTCATTGATGTTTCCAACTCTCTATCCCTCTCCCTTCCTCTCTGTAAAAATTCAATAAAATATATTTAAAAAAAGAAGTTTGTATCAATACCTAAGTACATTTCACCAGGATTAATATAGATATTGCCAGATAGACATATCTGTATAAAAAGCCTCTTGTTCCTATAATGGACTCTAAAATCTGCTAGATTTTCCTGGTTAACAACCCCTTCCAGAAGAGTGGAAATAAGTATCTTGGGTAGATATTCCTGAATTTGTCATAGCATATAAAGTAGGCTTTTTAAAACAACATCCCTAAAACTCATTATGTCTCCTATCCCAACACACTCCATGGATTAGCCATAGTTTTATCAGGTAAGAAAGCCTTCAAAATTCTCATTTTTACCTCTTCTAAATCAGACAAATACCAATAAATTAATATTTTTAAAACCAGATCCTGGAAAATGTAGTTATGATGAATAAAGTGACCAGAACCTTGTTAATTATAAAATACACACCTTTACATCCTAAGGCCCAGGAAATTATTGACTAGGCATTCCTTGAAATGAATAGTCTTTAAATGTTCATTCAACATTTATTGAAAAGTTAGGGAGCAGGGTTAAATTTTTAATATATTTTATTGTAAATATATATATATATATATATATATATATATATATATATATACACACACACACACACAACATGTCCCCATAAATGTATACACACTGTAACCACTGATAGCTCAATTTTGAAAGTGAAATGTATTTTAATAAACACTGCCTTTATAATTATTCAGTGTATATATACATTTTTGGGAGGACACCTTATAAATAATGTTTTAAAATATGTGTTGACACAAGCAAGAAAACAAGTAGAATAGTAAAGATAATTTTGCAATAAAAATAGTTATGCAGTACCTGACATAATTTTTAAAAATATATTTATTAAAAATATTAAATTAAAATAAATAATTTTAGTACTAAAGAGAGAAACAAGTAGTTTAATGGAACAGAAAAGAAGTGAGAGAGGTTCACATGCAAATATGAGAACTAATACACAGTAAAGAGGGAATTTTAAAGATTATCCCATAAAGTATATTGGCTTCACTAGCCAGCTAGTGGTCAAGTTAAAGTTACAAACAAATCTCAAACTATATAAAAATAAATTATAAATGAATAAACTATTTTAATAAAATATTAAAAGAAAACTAAAACATACTATTTTCAAAAATTTTTACAAGAAAAAGGACATTCTAGGTATAATCTGGACAAAATGAGGGCAGAGTTAATAATGAATATATATCACTGTCATATAGGAATGTTAGAGATATAATAACTGGGTGGACTTATTATTTTAATTCTAATTTAAGCAGAATAGAATATACAAAAAATAAAATAAGAAAAAAAAGAATAATTATAGGTTGCTTCCATAGAAACAACATGAATCAAAAATATGTTTGTCTTTGCCTTAACCAGTGTCCCTCTCAGTGTCGGCCTGCGGACTGAAGGATCCCAGGTTTGATTTCAGTCCAGGGCACATACCTGGGTTGTGGACTTGATTCCCAGTGTAGGGTGTGCAGAAGGCAGCCAATCAGTGATGCTCTCTCATCACTGATGTTTCTATCTCTCTCTCTTTCCCTCTCTTTCTTCCTCTCTGAAATCAATAAAAATATATTTAGAAAAAAAAATATATATATGTTTGTCTTTTAATAATATGAATTTTAACATATTTGGTGATTGTTAACACCTATCCAAAAACAAATACATTGGAAAAATAGTCATAGATTCTACCAGGCTACTTTTTCTTCAAATCCTGGTAGTTAAGACCAGTGAACATTGAGAGAGGCTCATACCTGGAAGGCTTGGGATGCCTACAATATATGTTTTTGAAAAACTGTCCTCATCACTTCATAATATAATAATTATGAAGGATCATGGAGTTTAAAAAGATAATAAAATCTACCTTAATTGTTAATATAAAATTTCTATTTTGCCTGTTCAGTTTAGTTGTGTTGTCAATTTGTATAGATAAATGTTTTTGTAATATTTTTAAATATTAAAAAGCATTATTTCCCCTGATATTAGTCAAACATTTAAAGTGTACATACATGTTGCAAAGTCTCAGTATAGTTTCCAGGTCAAAAAGTTTTTTTTCCTCTCCTAAAGTTAGACACAAACATAAACTGTATGAATCCATCATAGTTGAGTGTCAATGGACTGCTGATTTAGATTAAAGTTTTTGTCTCATGTGAAAAATATGTGTGGAGTTCTGTCCTTATCAAATGAACTGGTAAAAATTAATGAAGAAGCTAATGTGAAATGGCATCTCCAGTCAGGTAAATATACAAATTTAGCAGTAAACACGAGTAAAGAACATTATCTAAAAGGTATAAAATATAAAAAAATATTTTGAATAGGTATTTGTATAGAAAGAGATATATATTTACATATTTATCTATCTACCTATCTAGTTCCATACGTGATTTAGCCTGAATATCCAAATTCTCAAATGCATGGAGCAGTACACATTTGCAAGAGTTAAGACAGCTACTATAATTATTGTAATTAAAAATGTCCAGATTATTTATAGGATAATACAAGAAAATAAAATTCATTATCCTGCAAAGCATGCAACAAACCATTAAATACAGCAATAAAATCAATTGGCACAAAAAATGCAATTATGTTACATTCATGTAAACCTTTCAGGGAGCTAATTTCTAAGTATCAATCATGACTGCTACTCATCATATAAACATCAAAGAAGCACTTATATATTTAAAATGCAATAAAAAGTTTCCACTATCACACAAAGAGAAAAACGTTAGATCGGAACATCATAATTGTGGCTGGTAATCTCTAATCATTCAAATCTCAGCTCAATTTTGTATAACAAAAGTAAAGAAAAAAAGCAATTTTCATTTCATCAGGAAAAGGTATTATAAGTCTTGTTAAAATGTGATGGTTTATTTCTAATTAAAAACTATTAGGTTACATTTCAAAATTTTCCTAACACCACACATAACTAACCAGTAAGCAATCAAGACATTAGATGAAAATTAAAAGCCAGTGTATCATCTAGTGTTGATGATTTACACCTGAATTATACATCTGTTGAAGTCCAATTTGCAGGAAAGATAAACTAATCCACTGCCCATCACTTAGAATATTAACTAAAACATGCTCTTTATCCTTAGTTTTTAAAAATATGAATGCCACAATATGTAAGTAGGAAAATTCAAAGAGATCTAATTTTTTTAATCTGTAAAAAAAAAAAACTTGGATATGAATTCTATATAAATAAAATGAATTATAAATAATTTTAATAATATGGAATTATTTTCCTCTCTCAATGAGTTTTAAAATATGTGTCTAGTCTATTCTTTTCTTTATTTTTTTGACTGACAGAGATAAGCTAAAAAGAAAATTGAGCCCAGCAAATTCTACCATGGCTGTGGAGTAGCCACACCTCCTCTTGGCACCAAACTGGATTTACAGATAAATTATAGTATTCCTAGAAAGGGATTTTAAAACCCATTGACATTAATAGATATATCTTCCAGACAAAAAATCAACAAGACAACAGTGAACTTTAAGGACACACTGCACCAGATGGATTTAATTGATATTTGCAGACTATTTCATCCCATAGCAGCAGACTATATATTCTTTTCAAGTGCCAATGGAACATTTTCAAGGGCACAAAATTAACCTTAATAAATTCAAGAAAATTAAAATCATATTAAGCATCTTCTCTGACCACAAGGATATAACATTAGAAATCAATTTTAATGAAAAACAAAAAAGAGCCTGGCCAGTGTGGTTCAGTGGTTAAAATTTGGGTCCAACGGTTTTAATCTCTGTGGCAACCAGACCTCCTCAAGAAGGACATGCATAAATTCATACAAACACATGTAATGTAATATGTATTCCATTAAGAATGAATTGCAATTCTCTAAAGGGAAAAATAATTACCAAAGTCTTTGTATTCCTATTACACAGGCAAGCCTGTGGAGGTGCCAGGGATAAAGTGGAGGTAGACCTAATCTTCCACCTATTTGGCAGGTTTGTGTGAACTTAGAGAAGTACTTCTAAATATGAGGCAGCTGCTCACAGTCTCCACAATTCATTAAGAATTTGAATTTTGATAAAACCGTCTATAACAGATTTTTAAAATTCTGTTTATAAAGGAAATGGCTTCCCCAGGACAGCGAGTCATTTTTGTTAAGATTTTAACTGGGTAAAATATCCAAATCTGAAAAATAAAATTAAGAAGCAACCATCTGTTTGGCTTAACAGAAGAGTTGTGCACATTTAAGCATAATCCTGGAGTGGGGTTCTAGCAGAGGCTAATGGGAAGAAAGCCAGGGTAAAGGCACTGTGGCCCCCAAATTTCAATACAATACACTAAACTCGTGAATGCTTTGTGGGAATGATTTCCAAAGGTGAAAATTTTAAAATATGGCTGACTTTATGGCAGATATCTTGTGATGCGCAACTAACACAGCATTCTCACAACAAATCTATATCACCCCCTCCATTCTCCACTTCGGAATAGCAGAGGTTGTTAAAGGTTAAGAAATTACCCTGGCTATAGTATTGAGTGAATGAAGGCAAAATCACATAGATTTCCAGGAGCAGGCAATTACTCATACCTAAATAACTGATTCCTAGATTTTAAAAATGAATCCATTTGCAATATTAGTTCTTGGTATAGAATAATTATTTCATAAGTACTTGTTGAATAATGACTAAATAAAAAGGGGAAAGAGCCCGGCCAGCATGGCTCAGCCATTGAGCTTCAACCTAATGAACCAGAAGGTCAAGGTTCAATTCCCAGTTAGGACACATGCCTGGGTTGCAGGCTCAATCTCAGGGTGGGGCATGCAGGAGGCAACTTATCAATGATTCTCTCTCATCATTGATGTTTCTATCTCTCTTTCCCTTCCTCTCTGAAATAAATTTTAAAAATATATTTTAAAAAAATATGGAAGGAATTTGCATTCAACAAATTAGCAAAATAAAGAATTTTTCTGTTAATAAATTTATCTTGAAAGTAAAAATAACTAATAATTATACTTTACAACATAAATTAAATCAGTTTACTGTAAACAAAACAGGACTCCCATAGCTATAGCATGAAATACCTAGGTATCTTAATTGAATGTGCTATGTAAATATAATGTCAATTACCTTAAGTGCTTTCTTTTCTCATCTAAAATAGAATTTGCCTAAATTATGTAAAAGCAATAACATATGTGAAAAATATCTCCCAGCAATAAATGTTTTTCATTTTTTTGCAACCTTCTTGAATTACATTTGTTGTGTTTACAAATATATACCAAAGATTTTTAGATATTGGCAAAGTATAGCCTATCTAAAAATCTTCCATTTATATAAAATGCAAAAATTGTTGCTCAGAAATAAAAAAACTCTATTCTAGCAATCCTATAGTTAAAGAGTTTCATGTATAGCTGGAAGGAGTCTTAAATTGGTCCTCTGATCCAACATTTAGGCTAGACGTTTGTTAAACAATTCTAGACAGCAGGAAGCTACTTCTTTTGTATTTGTGTTTTCTCATGGAGATTCCTACATTCATAATGGAGAGCCACCATTAAATATATTTCACCTAGCAACCATCCAAATGTTTTAAAACAATCAGTGATCAATCCCCAGATGCTACTTCTCAAAATGAACATAAAATTTTAGGTCTTTCCTCACAAAACCAAGTGATCCAGTCTTTATCCATGTTAATATTCACTGAAAAGTTCTATTTCTTTCCATATATATATATATATATATATATATATTTTTTTTTTTTTAATGGGAAAACACAGAGTACACAAAACAAAGCAAACAAAGGGAAAGATAATGCAAATTAGAATAGAGAATATATCTTACTATTAAACAAATTTGACTTTTTCAAAATAACATCTATTTTGCTGACTTAGATACATCTTGAAGTTTCTGCTGAAAAATCAATATATTGCTCTCTATTTCAATGTTCTAGTTAGGTATTGCTAACCCTGGCATTTTGTTCAAATTTACAATCTTATCTAATAAAAGCCTAATATGCAAATTGTCCCCTCAGGAGTTTGACCAACCAGGAGTTCGCCTCACTGGGAGTTCAGCCCCTCATCATGTACACTGACTACCAGGAGGAAGTATAGAATAAAGGAAGGCTCTGGCTGGCAATAAGAAGGCCTCGATTAGCCTTGATCGCCAGTCCGGCCTAGGGACCCTACCCATGCATGAATTGCATGCACTGAGCCTCTAGTTTTATAATTTCCTTAAATGTAATATGTAAGAAGAGATTGAAGCCAGTGGATTGGGCTTAAATCCCTGCTGGTTGTATGGGAAATGGGAAAATTGTTCTCTATATTTATTGATTATTTATTTATATATAAACCACTTACCACATGGTCTATTATGTGATAGCCATGAAACTAGAGTTATTTTTCTACCCTAACCTGCTTCTTCCTGCAATGTTGCTTGATCACTGGTTAGAACTATGAAAGTCAACCTTCATTATTTCTTCTCTTCCAGTTAATGTTTCCATCTTTCCCACAATATAATCTAGGCTTTCAATATTATACAATTGGATTATTGCAGGTTTTCCTAACTAGTTTTGTAGAATCCTAACTAGATTTGTTTCCTCCATTCTTTTCCCTCCACATTGTAGAAGATGCAAATGACTTTCAGACTTTAAAAATAAAGTCTGATGAAACAACCTTGCAAACAAGTCTTATTTTTTTACCATATGAAGTTCAAGTTCCTTGACATTATGCAAGGCTTTCACATACTAGCCAGTCCTCTCCTATATCTTCAGACTTACCTGGATCTGGTCCTCTCTGTGTCCTTTCATAGGAAAAGACTTTTCATCTGTTGCTGTAAAGTCTACCTTGAATGTTACTCTAAACCTTTTCCCTGCCCCAGAGGAAAATAAACCATTTCTCATTTTGTGCTGTTTGTATTATTAACCATGAGACTAAAACTAAGTTATTTTTTTGTACACAGAACTTGTATACTATACTTGAAACCCTTGATAAAAATCCATATTTTTAGTCTTTTTATTTCCTACCACAATATCTGACCCACATGAATAAATAAAATAAAACATTGACTGAATTTGGGGACAAGCTATCACTTTAAAATATAGTGAGAAATGAGCAAGGAAGGTAACCCAATTTAAGTCCTACCTTTAATTTTAGTTATATCCTTATCACGTCACAATATCTTATATGTAGGATAGTCAGGAAAAAAAGCATGCATCATATTTTGATTGGCAAGTTGTTACTCAGATTTTTTGAATAGCTTTCCTTAATTTTATTTAACCTAACTCTCACGTAAAATTCACCATTTTTTTCTTGCATCTACAGTGTAATTTCTATGGGTTTTTATCTTATAGATTTCTATAATTTATAGCATATATTTATTTACATATCTATTTATGCTTTCCATCCTGTAAATGCCTTAAGGTTATAAGCCACTTCTTTTTTTAATATATCTTTATTGTTTAAAGTATTACAGAAATCCCTTTTTTTTTATGTTGATCTCCTTCACCCCACCCCCAGGCCTTTGCCACCTATTGTCTGTGTCCTGGGTTATGCATATACATATACAAATTCTTTGGTTAATCTCTTCTCACCTACTCACCCACACTTGCCTTCTAACTGAGATTTGACACTCTGTTCCATGCTTCTATGTCTCTGGATCTATTTTGTTCATCAGTTTATTTTGTTCTTTAGATTCCACATATGAGTGAGATCCTGTGAAACTTGTCTTTCTCTGATTGCCTTAAGTCACTTAGTATAATATTCTCCAGGTCCCTCCAGGCTGTCTCAAAAAGTAGGAGATCCTTTATTTCTTAACTGATTCTTCAATGATAAGTACCCTGCTTGATCCAAGTGATTTAATAAATGCTAGTTGAATGAATTCACACTGACATCAATTCAGGTATACAAAAGTAGATCCAACATAGATATAGAATCAAATGCAAATAGAGAAGCAGATGCAGCCATAGATAAATTCAAGGGTAAATCACACACACATTTCCTTTTCTTCCTGGATGAAACAATAGGAATAGGAGAAACAGCCAAAAGGTAGTTACCGGAGGTGGACAAGCAACTAGAAAGAATATGAGCAGATAGAGGAAGAGGGAATATCAGAAACAGTTTTCAGAATAATTTTTATCAGAGCAATCAGTCATTCAAGATAATGTTCCTTTTCCCCCTCCCTAGAGATAATTTAATCCATTGGCTTCAATTTACGTCTTCCATTTTTGCTTTTTAAAACCTCCCATATCCTTGAGCTTACTTTAAGAGACTAAATAAAAACAAATAAAATCTTTATGAAATGAATTTTCTTCCTCAAACAATCATTTTCCTAATGTTTACTATGTTATGTTGTTTTTCACTGTTTTTGTTTGTTAACTTAGTTCTTTGAAATATGTTGCGCTACTTCCTGGGGTCTGATGGGAATAGTAATCTCATCCACACTCTCTTCCTCTTGCATCTCTATCTCTGGAAAATATTCTGAGAGGTGACTGAAGTTACTGTGCCATCACCTCAGTTTTCTAGGGCCACAAAAAAAGTCGCTATATTCATATTTAAAATAAAGATCACAGGAAATACAAAATATTAATAACTTAAGAAAAGAAGTACAAAATATTTTCCTCAAATAGTTTGCCAATGTAGTTTATAAACTTGTATAGGGGTGGGGAATTAGTAGTGGAAGATTTTGAAAGTATATTTTCAGATTGGATATTACTTCTAAACCAGAATGGTGGAAAAGCAAAATTGGCAGATGTTTTCAGTGAGATTCTTCTTTTTTTCCTAAATTTCTCTCACTTTCAATGTGTAGTGTTTAACCATCCTTTTCATATTAGTATAAGAATATAATGCTTAAAAAAAGAATATAATGCTTCATGATATTAGAATTTATAGCTAAATGCCAAGTAAGCTGTTTCTTATTTATATATTGGTTTTCTTAAAAACAAATAGTTTTACTCATATATCATACATATTTTGAAACAGCACTGTGACCCTTTAATAATGCCTTAGTCCCTCGTTTTAGCCCATTACTCAATTTATTCTGTATACTAATGCCTGCTGTGAATGTTAGTGACAAATTCCCATATACATTTTAGTGTGGGAATAAAAGAACTATAAAACTTAAAAATAAATTTAGGAGGTTATTTAAAAACAAAGTACCTGTTGTAATTATGCACCATTTTTTGCCACTATTCCAAAAGTTAGTTATGTCTCCAAAAGGCTATATTCACTATACTTTTAGATTTTACATTCAATATATGCCAACTTCTTATATAATTCTACCATATTGATGGGATTATTTATATTGGCTGTAAAAAATCAAACTTAATAAATTATTTAATTCTTTAAGCTTTGTAGAAATTCTGAGTTCGATCTTTAAGATGATAAGAAGGAACAATTTAATTTTACTGTTTTTTCTCTTACCATTTGAAAATTATCTATATTTTAAATCTGAGCCACTTTTCTAGTTAACGAAGTGAATGGCCTCATCATAACTGTAATTCACAATGTGTCATCTATATAATAATAGCAGAAGATATAGAGTATTCCTGACATTCATGAATAGTAAATGTTAAAAAATAATAGTTAGATGGTAAAAACAGAAATACAAATAAAAATAGTGGAACATTAAGAAAAATTTTTCCATGGCAATATATCAATTTAAGAAGCTAGACTAGAGAAAATCAATACAAACATTTCTAGAGTAATTATGTTTTTTTCAGAGCACTTTATTATATAATATAATATTTGATTTCCACATCTACCTAATATGAAAAATATTCTTTACATTCTACTGAAAATAAATCTCTATGATACTAGTAAATAAAGGCTGACCCAGGATCAGTCTATGTCCTTAATACATTCTCTGTTTCTCTTTATTTTACCCATTATTTCCTTAACATTTCAAAAATCACTTCCCATATCACACAGTTTTCCCTGCTATCTTCTAGGTAAACAAATTTTATTTTATACTCTAAAAAATAAAATTGTATTATTTAAAAATTCATAAAGTAGATAAAAATTATGAATTAGAATTGTCTGATAATTTATGTTGCTTTTCCCCCCACTTTTTATCAAGTTCTGCCTTTGGATCACGTTCATCTACTGTGACAACCAGAACTGCCTACTCTTCACAAAAACCAGCTAGGGCCTCACACTCAACATATACCAAACTGAATTAATTAGCTTAAATTACCCAACATGGTGCTAATATTTTGGCAAATGATGAGACCATTCCCACAGTACAGTATTTAGAGCTGGCCAATCAATCAAGACTTCTCCATTGTCTAACTCGGTCTTACCCTATTCTCTTTCCAACAGCTACTGAGAGTTCTCACTATCAACATGTAGACACTCAAACATTGTAATAGAACAAAATAAGATGGGGCCAATTAGAGGCATCTTACCATTATTTATCAAATGTTATAAATATGTAATATTATTTTAATGGAAAAACAAAAGTACAGACTCTTAATATTAACCTCCATTATGATTTCATATTGTACCTTAACTGTAACTTCAACATCTACAAAATTACATACAAAATGCATATGTTGATAGCTATCTAATCATAATCATCCCAAAACTGCAAAGTAATATAAAACAAAAAATAAAACTTTTAAAATGATACTAACTAAATATGCAAAGTGATAATATATTGCTTAAAGAAAACCTCAACTGGATATGAGATTATGAATCAAGTACCATAATATAAAATTATCTTGAATTTGTAAGCATATCTTCCTTATTTCTCCATGGAAACTTACCTGAACCCCTTCTTGGCTAATGTGGATTGTTTACAAATTAGCTCCACTGTTGCAGATGTCTCATTCACCACAAATTAATATACTAGTGTTGGATGACCAGCTACTTGTATAAAAGCCTAAGTGACTGGCTGAACAGCTGAAAGACTGGTAGCAATAATGCTCAATGGCCACGAGGGGCAGACGCCCAACACAAGAGCTGCCGAGTGACAGCTTCTTTGCAGAGTGCTCTCTCACACTCTAGGACCCTTGAGGGATGTTGGACTGCCAGTTTCAGTCCGATCCCTGCAGGCCAGGCTGAGGGACCCCATTGGTGCATGAATCTGTGCACCAGGCCTCTGGTGTTATCATAAATGCAAACAAAATTTCAGCTACTGAAATCATGTTTAAATTATTGGCTACACATGACTATGCAAATAACTTGAAATAAAATTTGTTAATTTTGAGAATACAACAGAAACAAAAACACACAATTGAAGCATTCTCTTAAAGAGTACAGCCATTACCAGTTGCTAGTCTCCAGAACAAAGTTGGTGAAACAAGCCTGTTCTCCTGTAATAGCACCCTGATATTACTAATCATAAAGTGTAATAAATGGTTCTTTTTGATTGAATATACCTTCCTATTCCTGTTCTCCTGTGTATTAAGCTCCATACCTTAAGTATGGTAGTGAGCTTAACTTCCTCATATTTTATTTGCTTCACTTTTCCTAGACTGCTTACCAGATTAGAAGCCACTTTTTAGCTTTAGTTTAAATATTTATATACTTAGTTTAAAATTTTATATGTTTAGTTTAAATATTCATATTTAAACTCCTGTAGCACCAAACATAGTGCTTTGTATAATTTAGGTATTCAGCTGTAAATTCACTCAACAAACCTTTATTGAGTGCATATGCACTGAGAGTAGTGGCAGACAAATTATACATTCATTGTCCTCAATAATTTTATGTTCTGGCAAAGAAACAATTATAAAGTAAACATGTAACATAATTTCTGATGATTATAAATGTTAAGACAAAACTAAAGGCTGGTAAGGAAAATTCCAAAGCAGTCACTTTAATTAAATGGTCAGGGGAAATCTGAGTGACAAGAAAGCATGAGAGCTGAGGTCAGAATACTGTAATATAAATTCAGTTTTAAATTTTATTTATACATCTATGTGTCGATTATTTGTATTCCATTGTCTATTATATCATCAAATGATCATGTCAATAGTATGGCTCGGCACCAATTTCCCCCATTTAATGGATGATGAAACTAACTCATAAAGAAGCATTTAAATAAATATCCAGAAGCATCAATAAGCTCTCACCAAACCTAAACCTATCTGACGTGAGAATCCATTTTCACCCCACTATACTATAACACTTCTCAGTATAAGAAAAGTTTGACAAATGTCATGGAGTAATCCTCAGGACTTTACAACAAGCAGTGAATTTACAAGAGAGAAAGAACAAGACTATCAAGAAGTACAATACAGTATTGATTTGCCTTAATCTAAAGTGCCTAAATAGTTGATCTGATTTAATATAAGCATATAACTTGAGTTTAGGTAGCTTTCAGAATTTCCAAATGAAAACAGTTGTCAACCAAAAAAGAACCTAAATGCATTAATAAGCAAGAGACTGTAAGTTACAGAACTTCAATGCTATGTTTAAACAGCAACCACACCACCACAAAAAAATAAAAATTTTTGAGGTAAGCAATCAAATATGAGAAAAATCTGTGTGGCCATATATATAAATGATGAATTATATAATTATTGTAAATGACTAAAGAAGTTAGAGCGTTGTTTGTGCTGGAGAATGGAATTGCATTTTAATTCATTTAAAACAGGCTTTTGAGATTAAAGCTAATAATTAAATGCCCAAGTTTTGTGGAACAGTAGAAAAACCAGTTTTAGTATTCTAGGATTAGAAATATGTATCTTGTTTATTATAAGATAATTTTGCTTTGATAAGACATGTTCATATTTATCACATACACCAATATTTAAATTGATGTTTCATTTAATCCTTGGAGATTTAAAACACAGTTCAGGACAAGCTCAAAAAGAGTCTGCAATGTGCACTCTACAACACTGTTCAAATATTTTTAAGATAAGGATGTGTTCTTCCTTTAGCCCAAACTCATTTAAGTTAAAAGCATAAGGGAAAATACTTATAAAAATGTGGGAATGTGGTGTTGTATTATTAATATAGCATGTGTCAAAACATGGAGTTTCTTGCCGAGACTGGTTGGCTCAGTGGATAGAGCGTCGGCCTGCAGACTGAAAAGTCCCGGGTTCGATTCCGGTCGGGGGCATGTACCTTGCTTGCGGGCACATCTCCAGTGTGGGATGTGCAGGAGGCGGCTGATCGATGTCTCTCTCTCATCGATGTTTCTGACTTTCTATCCCTCTCCCTTCCTCTCTGTAAAAAATCAATAAAAATATATTAAAAAAAAACATGGAGTTTCTTTATTTCTCTATATTTGCAGTATTAATAAGTCACCTCCTTTTGCCATTAAAATTTTCATTTAATGAAAATATGGATCATTAAAATAATGCAGAGATCTCTGTTTTACATAAGAAACACTACCTTTCCACCATACTGAAAAAGCTCTAGCAAAAACAGCCTTTCTTCCCCTGTGCCCAAAACCTTCTGATTCTGACTTTTTGTTATTTTCCCCCTCTGCATTATAGTGATTTCTCTTTTCGGTCACCACTCTACTTTGTAATTAATTATAATCAGAACTACTTATTCTACAGGATATAAGAAAGGACTCATTAGGACAATCAAGGATGCAACATCCAGGTAGAAATTTAGTATAAAAAGATGAGGGAGGGGAATGATGGGAGAACTGCATTGTTGAATACTTTGTAAGTGCTGTGCTAAGAATTTTACTTCTATACTCTTATTTAATACCAAATTTATCTTGTGAGACAGATATTATTTTCATAGGATGACCTGACTCTCAGAGAAGGTACATGAGTTTATCTAAGTGCATACTGGGAGGATATGGAAGAACTGGGATGTGAACTGAGATCTCAGAATTCAGTTTTCCTCTACACTAAATTATCTTCCAATAAAACATGTTGTAGTCTTTTGGATTTAATTGCACTCAAGCTTTGGCACAGTAAATGTAAATGTAAATTTAAAGGTTTCCCATTTTGGCTCCAGTATTTCTGAGAATATGGAATGATTCTTTGTTTTCACTGATCAGAAATGAAGAAAAGGAACAGGTGCCTAGTTGTGTCCTGAGGATTTTAATGACCATAGAAACAGCTGTATCAAATTTCAAAATGTTTACTTCAATGTACGAATAAAAAGCCTTTCTCTCAGCAATTATGTAGAATATTGTGCTTCTATTTCTTATGTCTCGGCAGGAAAAAAAGGGGGGGCATACTTCACCTCTTCTGCTTTGCTAATATTTCTTTAGAGTCTATATTTCTTAATATTTTCTAGTTAATGTGGCCAGATATGCAAAAATAATATTTTCAGGTATTTGTGAAGAACAATAAATTATAGAAGTAAAAATAAACTACCAAATTTCATAGATTTCAGGGTGAACTAATTAATAACAATGTAATTAGGTAAAAGTCCTCATATTCATTTATGTATAATAAAACTAATATGTAGAAAGGAGATATAACTTGTTCAAGAAAGTTAAAAAATGACAGGATAGTAATTCCTATGCCTGATATTTAAAATATAGAAAAAAAATCTAAGCATTCCTCAATGAATAAATGTATAAAAAAGATGTGATATACTCAATGAAATATTCTTTAGACATGAGAAAGAAGAAAATTTTACCATTTGGGACAGCAAGGATGGGACAACAGGACATTGTGCTAAGTGAGACAGACAGGTAAAGACAGATACTGTCTTTCACTTATATAAGGATTAAAGAAAAACAAATATGTGAGGTGATGAGTGTATTAATTAACTAGAAGGGGGCATCCTCATGTATGTGTATATCAAATCACTGTGATATACACTTTAAATATCTTATAATTTTATATATCAATTATACCTCAATAAAGATGAACAATTAAAATAATACAAAATAATTAAACCCATAAAATATTACAATATTTCTACTATTTGATCCACAGTTATTTTTCCAGTAAAACTTCTACAAGACTCTTTAATTCCATAGGAACATAGAATATGTCTTGATTTCATATTTTAGTACCTAATAAGAAAAGGTAAAATAAATGGAAAGGAGAGAAAATGTAAAAGGAATGAAAAGAGAGAAGTGGAGAGAAGCAGGGAGAAAAAGAAGAAAGAAAGGAAGGGAGGAAGCAAGGAAGGTCAGAGTTTTTCTGTGTAATGTCTATGAAGTGAATGGCTATGGCTAGAAATAGGTATTCCATGAATCTCAACTTTTATTAGTCCCCATAGGTCAGCATAAGCAATCTCATTTATCTTCTAGTCATTGAGAATAAATGGTAGGTAAAGCATAGGAAAGTGATAGGTCCTTAAAGGAAATAATTTTAGAATGTTTCTGAAATAGAGGAAACAAAGTCTAATGAAAAGCATCTGGCAGATAAAGTTTTGGAATCCAGTCTCAGCAATACACACCCTAATTTGATTAATATATTATTGTGCAATTTACTCAAGTTCTTTAAATTTTGGTTTTCTGTTCTGAAATGGTGGGTATATACTGGATGATCTCCAGGGTTACTTCCAGTTTTAAAAATCTATCTTTTACTATTCTGAAAGAAAATTAATTTCCATAATTATAATTCCTCTCATGGAAAAGCATAGAGTATCTATAAAAATGGCTTTTTACTATAGTATTTGTTTTCACCTAGACAGCTTAACATATGTGAGACTTAAGAATACTTAACCTGTCAGAGAGTTTACAAATCAGAGGAGACTGGAGGGAAGTAAGATTACTCAGTTTTATTATTCATTTTAAAAGGTAAGCATTTACATTTTATCAACGTTGCTCTTCCAGTGAGACTTATGATGCATTGTCTCTAAATAACTTTGTCCTGTGACTGATATAAAAAATATAGCGATAGAAAAGAAAGTCTCAAGACATAATATACTCTTCTCACATTTCAGATAGACATGAGCAGAATAATGTTAAATCTATTTATTTCTATTTCATAACATAACTTGTCCCCATCTGTATATTTAAATTTATTAGATGATTGAAAGAGGAAAAATAAGGCAAATTCCACAAGCTATGGTTTAATCCTTTGTGTAAAGGATATGAAAGCAAGAGTCATGTAGACATTCCAAGTTTTGCCAATGAAATAAATAACAAATGTGTTTGGAAATGGCTGATGTTTTTGCCATCACCTCCAAAGATGTGGTCATTCAATATGGTCCTTCCTGGTCTTTGTGAACCTTGTCTGCTAACATTCATTCTGATTGCCAGAGGTTTAGGAGTACTTGAGAAATGTCTTCATCCAAGTAAATAGTAAATTTCCTGTTTAATTCTTCATTTTATGAACAGAGGAAGAAATGTTGCTAAGTATAGCATAAGAGTTTCTTGGAAGCCTAGCCAAAGTGGCTCAGTGGTTGAACCTTATGTACAAGGAGGTCAGAGTTCAATTCTCTGTCAAGGCACATGTCTGGATTGCAGGCTCCAACCCCAGTGTGGGGCATTCAGGAGATCTCTCTCTCTCCCCCTCTCCCTTTCTCTCTGAAATCAATATATATACATACACATACATACATATATACATATGTATGTGCATATATGTATACATATATACACACATACATATGTATGTATACATACATGTGTATGTGTACATATATACATACATGCATGTCTACATATATGTATATGTGCGTGTGTGTGTGAATGTGTATATATGTGTGTTTATGTGTGTATATATGTGTATGTGTGTATGTGTGTGTGTGTGTGTGTGTATGTGTGTGTTGCTTTTTAAGTGTTGCTTGGGAAATCACTGAACATCATTAAATAACCGAATCTCTAGTATTAGTCACTCTAGTTCACACTATAGAGAGCTACCCAGGTGAGAGGCAGTCCAATTGCCAATCTCTCTTTTGTAATTTCAACCATCTGCACTGTGACTTTTTATTTGAATTTCAAATTTGAAACTATTCATTTGTTCTGTTCCAAGCATCCAAATTCATATTGCATATCTCTCCAAAATTAGCATTCATGTGGGCCTCTTGTTGTACTTCTGTTTCAGCTGTTCCAAATTTGGTAAAATCTACTCTGTCATTTTTGCACAATGCAATAACAAAAAACAAAATCTTAATGATTTATTCACAGGGTTAGGGAGTAAGGATAAAGCTGTTGGATATTGTTGATAAAGACCAGTAGTTGGGAAGAAGTATTGAATTTATGTTTCTGTTATTGAAAGACTTTGCCAAATTAAAATTAGATTTTTCAAGTCAAAAAAATCTAAAAATTTATATCACTTATTTTTTTCTCATTTCTTAAAGCAAATGGTAAGGATTCTGATAATGCTCATGTGAAAAAATATCTATAAATTGATGAAATGGCAACCACCATTCCTGTATATAAGGAGAAAAAGGTCAATAAAGGTAACATTTCTTACTGACTGATAGCTTTAGACTCTTTTTTTGAAGTAATCCCTGATGGTAGAAATTTACTAAAAACTCTGAGAACACTACATAATAAATATACAACCAAACATTAATTAAAAGTAAGCATCAAATGGATTTTATTATGCCCATCCTTGAAGAACATGAGAAAATAAGAAATTAAGTTTGGTTGGAGAGTTAATAAAATGTTGATGAAACAAAAAATATTCAGCATATAGATCATGACTGCTATTTATCCAATTTTCTCTAGCAGCAATGATGGAAATGGTCTGTGTCTGTAGTCATCTTTGGCAACAACCAGTCATGTGTATTAAGCAGCTAAAATGTGGATAGTTCAACTGAGAAACTAATTTTTACCCAGCTGTATTGAGGTACAACTAATAAACTTGTTACACATTAACAATATATAATATTATAATTTGTGACCCCCCAAAAAAGAAAGGGGACAATGGAAAAGAGGAAGACAGAGATATTACATGTCCTGACAAAACAGAAACAACTCAATTAAAATAACAAGGCCGAGAAAATTTGTGTTCTTTCTGGGGCAGCTAAATCAACTGTCCACCAACTCTTTGTTTCCATCCATTCAGTAAAATTGTTGCTGGGAAGTGGAAGTCCAAGGGAGGGTTTCATTTCCAAATCATACCTGTAAATCCCCTGAATTATGGGTATTATTTGTCATAATAGTTGATAATATCAAAACTAATGCATATTAGTTCCACAGAGTGGAGGACATGGGATGTTAAAGAGGGAGCTTTTTCTGATTTGGAGGTGGTTGATGTTCTCCTGAAAAATGTATTTGGAAATTTCCACATTGCTGGATAAGGCAATAGAAATATAGAAAATACTATTGACCACTTTCCCCTAAAATAGATATTTAAAACTGGAGTCATGTCCCTGGATTTACAAAACAACTTAGAAGCCTGATGCACAAAATTCGTACAAGGGGCTTGGCCTTGACTTCATCTGGAAGGACGTTTGGTTGGATGTCTGAAAGATCTTTGGCTGTCCGGTCTAATTAGCACATTATACTTTTATTATTATAGATTTATTTAGAGATATTTTAAATATATTTTTATTTATTCCAGAGAGGGAGAGAGATAGAAACATCAAAGATGGGAGAGAATCATTGATAGGCTGCCTCCTGCATGCCACACACTGGGGATGGAGCCTGCAACCCAGGCATGTGCCCTGATAGGAATAGAACCATGACCTCCTGATTCATAGGTCGACACTCAACCTCTGAGTCATATTGGCTGGACTATTTAGAGATATTTTCAACTAAGATAAGAAGAAATAAGCAGCCCACACTTCTTGATTATTTGTTAAATTTTGTTTTGGTATTCCCTCATATGTTTGCCTTCTTAAAAGTAAATTTTCCAGCAAAAAATTCAGTGTTAGAGCACTGGTAAAGACAAAAATAAGATAAAATAAATTGCTCTCTGAGAAGTCTTATCAAATCTACTTTCTAAAAAAATCAAAAAGAGAAAGACTTTTTGCCCTACCATTCTTAAGATGTTTTCCGACGCTAGGTTGGGGAACACAATGTGGCTACCAGCTAGTCTTCTCACCACAGCCATGCAGGGGGTTCTGAAGACACCAGAGAGTTGAGTTAAAAGAGAATTCAAACATCAGGCTATTTATTGGTAAACATAACTCTTTCTCTCAAACAGTGAGCAGATTCTAAAATACTGGCAATGAAACCTAAGGACTAGTCATAAAATCTGTGGAGAAAGAAAAAGCAAATAGGGCTTTTAATTAGATTTGACAAAATTATGTAGGTAGATAAATAGCTTGATGGATCAATAAGTAGGTAGGCATATAGATGGATGGAAAGATGGGTGGATCGGTGGATGAAAGAGATAAAAAGAAAGATAGAAGAAATATAAGAAGAAAGAAAATAAAAAGGCTTTAGCTGCTTGGCATATTTCAAATGAAAAATAGTATTATTTTTGTTTTGATAAAGCTACATAATAAGGAAATATATTAATTTTTTAGCTTTTTCAATTTTCATAACATCTTCTTCATTAATGAATAATTTCAATTAAAATAGGGCAAGTGCATATACACCCTAAATTTTAAGTACTAAGTAGTTAAGTTATATTTAAACATATAAATATTACTCTATCTTAAAATCTTTTTGGAACTCTCCCCTGTTTAAGAGACAGGAGAGCTCTCACTCCTTGAAAAATTTATTGTCCCTTCATCCAAACCCTGCCACCAGTCCATCACCAGCTCCTGTATTAAATTTTAATTTTGGCATAATTGTTTCAAGAGTGTGTTTTATATATATATTGCTCAAGCAGCATTATAAAACATCAAGCAACTTAAGTCTCAGATAGGTCTGGCTGCATAATTTCCAGGACTTCTGAAAAATAAATGGTGGGGGACCTAGCTTGTGCCAGGGAACTCTATTTCCTCTTACACTAGTACTCTACTCCATCCCATGCAGATGGGTGACTCCTAAGGGAATGCAACCTCGGTGCTGGGATATGCTTTGCACAAGGGTGGATGACAAGTCCTCAGTGAGTCTCCCACCACATGTGCCATGTTGCTGCCAGCATAAGGTAGGAATGCCTGTTGCCTTTTCCTATCCTCAAATTCTGTAGGATGGGCATTCTAAACCTCTCTGTAACCTCATGTGGGCCTGCACCCATGCCTTTGGAGATGGAGTGTGATAGCAGAATGCAGATTTCTCCCTAAACATACTAGAGGATAGAGGAGAGGAAGGAAAGACCAGGCAGGCTGGGACACAGGTAGTGGAGAGCAGGCATCTAAGAACTCACTGGGAAGTGGTGTCACATGAAAACTGAGGTGCGTAATCCAAAATCATATTGGACTTCACTTAAAAACACAAATTCATTGATAAAATTATTAAGGCTTTCAACACTCTGACAACAGAGTATGAACTCCAAAATATGGATTCTATCTGAACAGAGAGTCCTGAAGACTGCTCTGCTTTGGAGTATTTGCAGCCCTAGGATGTTGAGACATATGCCAGAACTATACAGAATTTCTAGTTTGGAGCATCACAGTCACAGAAGTAAGATCAGGTTCACAAAAGAGAATGTAATCTAAGACCAGTAATATCAGGGCGACTTATAGTTGTATCAAACATCCAATAAGCATCCAATCGTTTTGTCTGCCAGAGAATTGAGTTGATTGAGCAAAACACTTATGAACATAAGCTCTAAATTGGTTCTGAAGTGGTTTCAGTTGATAAGTAATATCTCAGATTAGTCTTTGATACTAAATAAAGCATAAAAAAGAATATAATGTTTTTTATCTTATCATAATACAAGAATCAATGAGTTGATGTGTCAAATGAGCTTTAAAAGTACAAGAAACAAAGACAGCAAAGGCTTCTTTGGCAATTTTGTATTAATCTGACCAGAGGCATAACAGCTAAAGCACATGGTTAACTTAGTTGGATAAAAAGTGATATACCTCCATCTCTCCATTTGTAAGCCACATTAGCAGTGACATATGAATAGAGTTATGCCACGTGCAAAGCCCAATAGTACCACTGAGTAATAAGTGACCACCCAGCCAAACTGAAAAGGCCAAAAGGAGGAATTATTTTTTTCTAAAGTTTTCAGAAAGATATGCTTATAGATCAACAGCATGCCATTATTTGTTCCAGTGCTCACTGTGTTTGTGATAGGATTACAAGAAACAAAGAAAGAAGTGAAAGGAAGATAGGAATAAGTGTTCTTCATATCTTTAAATTAGGTGGAGAGAAAATTGAAGGCTTTAAAGTAAAAGATGCAATTTTGCTAGTCTGGTAGAACAAACTCAACTATTAAACAATGATTCAAAATTCTGTCAAGGTTTTTAAATAAAAAATGTTTAATTCTGCCCTCCAGAGACTATATTTCAGTAATTCTAGGCAGTTAAATATTAAAAATTATGGTCATAATGACACTGAAGAAGAAATTAGATTAAATTATTTTAATATCAAAATTCTCTATGCCTATGCTCATTCCAAATTGGTTTTAAAAAAAAAACCAAATGTAAGCACTCAAAGAAAGTGTTTTTTTGTAAATCTAAGTTGATATTTTATCTATATATACATGGACATGTAATTTTACGTGACAGAAAGAATACTGACCATTTACAATTTCAAACTACCAAACTGCTTTTTCACTTTCAAAGTTTAGGTTTAAATGGTTTTATGTATTTATCATTTACAATAAGAGGGTCTCTATATGAAGTTTAATTTTTAAAATGTATAATTTTAAGCCCAGCAAGTGTGGCTTAGTGATTGAGCCAAGAGGTCAAAATTCAAATTCCCAGTCAGTGTACATGCCCAGATTGCAGGCTCTTTTCCCAGTAGGGGCATGCATCTCTCATTGATGTTTCTATCTTTTTCTCTCCCTCTTCCTTCCTCTCTGAAATCAATAAAAAATAATTTTTAAAAAAATATATAATGCTAAAGTCAAGGGTCAAAATATTTTTTTTATTTTATGATGCAGGAACCAGATGCAAGAAATGTTAAAGATTTAAAGAACCTATGATTAAATACGTTATGATGTCATAGCCTAAACAAAAATGTGTTACAATGATATTGCCATCACCTTTCCACATTATTTTTATTCTTATTTAGTCCCTTTTGCCAAATTACCAGACATTATGAGACAGATTTTCACTGCACTTCATGGATTGCGATCAGTCAAATATTTTACAGCCATGCTAAAATAGTACCAGCTGATAATCTCTGAAAATATATGTGTCACCTTTTTAGAATTTTGTAACCTGAAGGCAACATGAATGGGTAAATGTGGAATACATTTAATTTTCCTCCAATGGCCTTGACTCTGCAGAGGAGATTATTGCCCCTAACCCCACTCCAATCCCCATGCTACATAAACTATTTTAATTTGCAAGAGAGTAAATTGTTTTTTATGTCATACCAACTTGGTAAATAGAAAATCAGCTGAAAATTATCTCATCAGAAAACAAAATTTTCCTGAAAGATATCTGGGTTGCTGGATTGGCTCAGAGGAAGCAGTTTATACATTTTGCAAGGACGATGTGTTATGCAGCAGTATGTAACTCATTTCAATTCAGGTTAATATAAAGTTTCATATTAAGTATTCAAATTATTACATGCTTATAAATTGATATCAAGGTTTCATGTTAAAAATTCAAATTGTTATGTACTTGTGAAATATAATTTTATGAAGTATATCAGAATATTGTTTTCCAATTGACAATAATAGCAGTCTGGATCATTTTGTTATTAGTGAAATTTCTTATATAGTATGAATAGAGAAGAGATAACAGAAAATTACAAAGCAAAATCATAAAGAAAAATGACAGGCCTTGTCTCTTAGGAGAAATGCACCACCATGTTGGAATTGCTTTGGTTTTGGAAATGAGAGTTTTGAGCTGAAATTAGGAATTGTTTAAATAGGGAGAGGATTATATACTTGCTCAGAGAATGTAATGGCAGAAAAAAAAAAGACATAAGCTCTTTGTTCTTACTCTGTAAGCTACAGATGGTATCTGCTTTTAAATATTATTCTGTGAATGGAACAGATCCAATGGTATTTTGTTATCTCCACTCTTCACTGCATTCAGGAAATTATTATTAAATTTATTATTTTTTAATGGGCCTTTCAGGTTCCAAGGATATATATGTATGAGGTAATTAAATCTAAGACCAATCACTGGTTAAAAAGAGAGATCTGGAAGTTCTAGAAAATCCACAGGTTTGATTCCAGATCAAGGGCAGGTACCTGGGAGGTATGTATATACAGAACTGTTGATTGCCAGGGAGCCAGAAATATTTTTATCGGGAGAAGACAAAACCAAAGAACCAATCAACCAAACAAAAACCATTAAACATTTAACTAAAAATAAATTAAGAGATCTGTAATTGAACAATCTGGAAAGAACTAGGAAAAATGGTAAGTTATGGGTACCCCATATGAGAACATCCACCAGAGTAGCATTTCCAGACATAGTGCTCAATTGCCTGTCAAAGTTTCCCAATTATACACTGTGCTCATAAGTATCATAACTCCCATACAATCTGCCTTCCATTGTTAAGCAAGAGTGACAAAGCATTTGAAGAAAACTTATAGAATGAAAGAGAAAGGACAAGATAAATCAATAGTAAAACAAATCAGAAGAAATAGCTATGATTTCCTGAAACGTATAATAAGACACTGTATTAACTAGAATGCTATTAAGACAAGCATCATAAGATTTTATTCTTATGTGGAATTTAATGACCAAACTGAACTACCAAGCAAAACAGAGACAAATTCATAGGAAGAGAGCAGAGAGACAGTTCTGTTAGTTGGGGATGTTGGTGTGTGTGTGTGTGTGTGTGTGTGTGTGTGTGTGTAGGAACTGAGCTTTAGAAGAGAAGAAAGAGGGGGGGATGCTATTTTTAAAATGAAGTTTCAAAATTATGAAAATGAATATCATCATTCAAAGTATTCATTAATTCCTCATGTTTCTCCTTCTACTTTGTCTTTTTTTTTTTTTCTAGAGAAAAATCGTTAAAGAATGGCAAGGTTTTGAATAAGTAAATATGAGACTCAAGAGTCAGAACTAGGATACAGCTTTTCTAATTAGTATACCTACAATGGTATGTTTGGAAATGGTTCTGAGTAATAAAGAATAGGGCTAATTAAATGTCTGTATATTATATCAGCTACAAATTACTGAAGAACAGAGACCATGTCCGGGGTTTAGCACAGTGACTACCACACTTTACATAGTCATTATTATTCCCATGAACATTATTTGTCATTACAGTGTAAAGAATAAAATCCAAATTTAAAATATTCTAGTCTAATGATAAAATGTAAATAATCCCTAAATAATAGTACATTGAA
Source organism: Lasiurus cinereus (assembly GCA_011751065.1). Classification (NCBI taxonomy): domain Eukaryota; kingdom Metazoa; phylum Chordata; class Mammalia; order Chiroptera; family Vespertilionidae; genus Lasiurus; species Lasiurus cinereus. Next base: position 43,216,708 of record JAAGEH010000393.1, on the reverse strand, counting down.
GCAGAACACTGTATTTGCCCCTGTAGAACTAAATACATATATATACAAATTGAACAAAAATTGGATATTTTAGTAACAAATTTTCTCATTTCAGCAGCAAACTTTGTTTCATCCCTTTGGTCTGACATGCAGTCTTCAGTGAGTAGCACATCTCTATCACCAAGTAACACAGCATATGCCACTTGAATGTAATGCGAAAATGCCATTATCTCTCCTTCCTATTGATATTTACAAAAGCTGCTTCTATTGGGCACATTACCCTTTTCAGATCTTCATTCTCCATCTGTCCGTTCCTGGACATTTGCTATCCTCTTAGCCTGGCTAACTACAAGTCATCATTTGTATCTAATTAGAAGCCTGGTGGACAAAAATTTGTACACTGGATCAGGGAATCCCTCAGCCTGGCTACGCCCTCTCACAGTCCTGGAGTCCTCAGAGGATATCCTATTGACAGCTTAAGCCATAGACTGGCTTCCCTCTGTGGGAGGCAACCAGGCAGGCCAATCAAGTGACAGTGCCTCCCCAAACTACATCACCCTCCCACTGCCAGTGGTCGCCTGCCCCCATTGCTGTTCCCTCCCTCTACCTGCTGGTACGTACCTTGGCACCACCTGCTCACTGGTCCCACCCCGTTCCCCCCTTCTCCTCCCCACCCCTGGACCCTGCCAATTGGTAGTTCCACTGTTCTATAGTTTAGGTGCTCATATAGGATTCATAGCACTTACAACATCATTTTAATAGCTTTATTTCTAACAAAATTACTCCATTGCTCTCAAAGCTTCCTGAAGTCAGTGGCCACATCCACATCATTTATGTTGCACTCTTAGTATTTAGCACAGTAGTTGTCATTAAGCAGGTGCCTGATAAATATATGCTGAATCAAAATTAAATATTTTCATTGGATCTTGTATACTATGAAAAATTTCCTACCAATCAATTGCATGTTGGTAAGTGCATAATTATTGCCAATAGAAGTTGGCAAGTGAACAGATGTGATAGTTTTTACTGAGCAGCTTATTGCATGAGTATAGAATTGTCAATTCAACCATTACTCTTCTCATGAATATACACAAATGACTGCCAGAGCACAGATGATCAACTGTTTCTGTGGTTCTGTGTTTCTAGAGTGCTGAGGCTAAACTCATTAAGTGGTATAATGCATTGATAATTAAGACAAAGATGATATTGACCACACTAGTATCTGATTCTATCCTACGTTTGCATGCTGCCTGTATTTACAGGATATTTATTAAACTTATGAGAATACATTCATGAAATACTGCACTGTTTTCCAAGGATCCTCATTAAAATTTATTTAACATTGAAAATCATTGTTTACACACCTTTCCAGAAAGATTGCTATAGGATTCCTATTGCATACAGCCACAAAAACTTATACTTGTTCTTTCAATCACCTACCTTCAGATAAGACTAAAAAGCCTGGGTCTGAGCAGATATTTTAAGGGACTGATGAGCCTTTTTTTTTTTTTTTTTTTTTTTACTTTTGGAAATTCAAGACAAGGATTACCTATTTTGAGATTGAAACTTTCATTCTACTGCCACTGTATGAAATATTCACAGAAACTTGTTTTCTTCCATTAAAAGAATTAGGTGAAACAAAATAGAAAGAAAACATAATCTCACCCAAGAAATTTTCAGTGGAACTACATTGGAAAAAAGTAGAGAGAGTACAGGAAATAATTCAAATAAATGAACTCCACAAGGTCAGCCATTTCATGGTAAACATTTGAGGCAGCTGGTTATGTAAGAAAAATGAGCTTAAGTGCTTATGTGGCAGGTCCATGTGAGGAAAGATGCTTTTTATCTAATAATTTACAGATGCATAAGTCAATAGCCTTGCCTGTAAACCACATTGTTATTCATCACTCATGCATTATTTTATCTTTTTTTCATACATGTCTACATCCTCACCTGTGTCCTTGAGCAAAGGTAACACAAATGTCCCCAAAAATCCAATAAAAGTCATAAAACTAGCCATGATTTTATGTCTCTTTTTCCTACTGTTTGCCAGTAATTCTACAAAGATTTGTTAATTTCAGAATTTTCTATTACAAAGCATAATAGATTAGATGATGTAATGTTAGTGTTACTGAGTGGAAGGCCAAAATCTTTCTATGAATTGAAAATATTTGTTTTCCAAAATATTTTTTCCTAAGTCCACAGTTACAGGAATATAGGTACTACTCCCTTATGTGTATGAATAAACATTAGACTAAAAAGCCTCAGATAAATACAACAGAAAAATTTAGCTTCTTACTACTTTTACCTCATAATGCTTTTCTTGTTATTTTTCTTGTGATATTCTACAGACACATAATCAGCTGATTGTAATTCTATGATGTCTCCAGTTTCAAAACCATAAATTCTACTATACAATTTGTATTAGCGGTATATCTGAAAATATTTGCAAGTAAAGAAGAGAACTATTTAATCTTACCCTTTATTGCAATCTTACCCTTTAAAGCAAACTTCTTATCTAATAAAAGAGTAAGTAATATGCAAATTGACCATCCCTCCACTATATCCACAAGCCAATCAGGAGCAAGTATGCAGATTAACCCAACCAAGATGACTCAGCCACTGGAGCAAGCAGGAGGCTTAGGTTTCCCCAGCAATGGAGGAAGCCAAGCTTTCAGTACACCCTGGCAGGCCCAGGCCTCCACTCAAGGCTACAAAGTTTCAATTATAGAAGATAAATTACAACAAAAATGGCAGCAACCATGGAGCTGGAGAAAGCAGGAGGCTTGAGTTACCCAGGGCAATGGAGGAATCCAAGCTCCCACAGCCCTGGCCTGCCTTGGTCTCCACTCAAGGCTACAAAGATTCAATTATAGAAGATAAATAAATCCCAACAAAAATAGCAACAGCCATGGAGCTAGAGAGAGCAGGAGGCTTGTGTTGCCCTTGGCGATGGAGGAAGCCAAGTTTCTGAAGCCCTGATGGCCCAGACCTCCACTCAAGGATACAATGTTTCAATTATAGAAGATAAATAAATCCCAACAAAAATGGCAGCAGCCCCAAAATGAGCAGGAGGCTTGGCTCTGCTCAAGGCTACAAAGTTTCAATTACAGAGATAAATAAATCTCAGATACCAGGGCCTCTTCTTGAGTCGCTGGGGGGCATGACTGGCCTTAAAACCATCACAGGCCCCTCACTCAGGCCATCCCACACCCCAAGGGAACTCCTCACCCTGATCTAGAACACCCTTCAAGTCAAACCAGCTGGCCCCACAAGGCCTCGATCCTATCTTCTTGTATAGCTTGCTTATCTAGGAATGATCATAATCCAAATGATCACTATGGCATCCGATCTCTATCTAATGAAGTTCATATATATAAATTATTCCAATAGAACTAAACATAGCAAAGAACAAGAAATAAGATATAAAACATGATAAAATAATCAAAAGAAAAAATATGTATTCACCAAGAAAAATGTTTAGCAATACAGGTGAAATATGACATTAAAAGTTGTACGTTTTCTACTGTAAAAAACCCTTTTGAGGTTTTAATATATATGCAAAAGAAAGTATTTGTTCCAGTAAGACTGGAATATATATATATATTATACCAAACTAACTTTAAAGTATCAAATGATGTTTCTTACCTAAAACTATGCTGTCCTTCTATCAGGAATATAGCAGTTTGTCATAACACTACACCACATATGTACATGTGCTATATAATTACAGTGATTTTTGAACTTTTTTACCTTTCCAAATATCTTAAACTCTGATAAATATAGAACATTTTTAAATTATTTTACCTTGACTTGGTATGGATGGAATGTAATAAGCCCAAGATTTTTCAGATATAATGTCTAGTTCCAAAGCTATCACAAATATAAACAGAAATGTAGGCACTAGAATGGGTCTGCCTTATTTCATTATAATATTTAAAATTTATTATTATGGAACTGGAGAGCCTTATGCTAAGTGAAATAAGCCAGTCAATGAAGGAGAAATACCACATGACCTCACTCATTTGTGGATAAAAAAGAACATTATAAACTGATGAACAAAAGGATAGATACAGAGCCAGTAAAGCATCAAACAGATTGTCAAATTACAGCAGGAAGCTTAAGGAGATGTGGGGTAGATCAACCAAAGGACTTGTATGCATGCATATAAGCATAACCAATGAACACAGACACTGGGGAGTTAGGGTATGCCTGGGAGGGGCAATGGGAAGATATGAACACATGTTATGAACACATGTAACCCATTAATAAAAAAAAGAAAAAAGAAAAGTAGTCATTAAAAATGTAAATGCTTAAAAATATTATTTACATAGGAGCAAAAGAGAAGTATCATAATCAATTACTAAACCCCTAATTTCAGAGCCAGTTTTTAAAATCCTCCTCTAAAACATTATGTGGGAAAATGCATTCCGAATCTAAACCCAAAACATTGGAATTGATTTGCCCCACATTGGTAACTCAGGGTTCGACCTGTGCAGAGTCACAATGCTGAACTGGAACTCTTAGTGAATTGCTGTATCTGCAGAATCCCAGAGTTCTCTAATCAACTTTTCCTAGTCAATGAACATGCAAGTTAGGAAACAGGCCTCAGAGAACGTTATTTTGATGCCTGATTTCCTATGGAGCAAGACCATAAATTGCACATTTGTAGGTTATATACTTCCTATTCTAGAATAAAATAATCATGAAGATTTAGAGAGAGGGATTTCAGAAAGGAAGGGAGAGGTAGAGAGCGATGGAAACATTAATGATGAGAGAGAATCATTGATTGGCTGCCTCCTTCATGTCCCCCTACTGGGGATTGAGCCCGTAACCCAGGCATGTGCTCTTGACCGAGATAGAACCTGGGACTATTCAGTCCCAGGCTGATGCTCTATCCACTGAGTGAAAAGGGCTAGGACAGGGGTTGGCAAATTCATTAGTCAACAGAGCCAAATATCAACAGTATAACGATGGAAATTTCTTTTGAGAGCCAAATTTTTTAAACTTAAACTTTTGAAGAAATAGACTTGCCCAGGCTGTGGTATTTTGTGAAAGAGCCACACTCAAGGGGCCAAAGACCCACATGTGGCTCACGAGCTGCAGTTTGCCAACCACTGGGCTAGGGCAGGGATTTTAAACTATATTAGTCCTCTGATTTTACATCAGTATAAGTCCGAACCATTAAATATAAGGAGTTGTCTATTCTCATCAAACAAAGACAAACTCAAAAGGTCATTCAATTAAAACTGCACATAAGATAAAGGAAAGAAAATATTTTTTAAAGGCTTAAGGAAGGATGAGGCAAAATAAAATAAAAAGTACAGGTAAATAATGCCAACATGCAATCATTCAGATGCCTAGGCTTGCTGATTGATTACTCTCATGGAAAGCAGCATGGAGGATGCTACTTGGGGCTGATATTGTCTCATCAAGTAGGACAGAGTCAGCAATATCTAATTTTTCCATCAAATGAGACAGCCTGAATAATGTGTGAGCTGAATATTTTTTAAAAGCTGAAAAATGAGTCTGAACAAAAATACATCACTGAATAAGTTCACCTCCCTCCCTCCAGTTCCAGCTCTATATTAAAACACAAAGGATTCTCTCTCCCTTTCTTCCTCTGCCTCCTTCTATCTCTCCTTCTCTCCCTCTATCCTTCCATCTCTCTATCCATCCATCCCTTCATGCTTCTCATCCTCTCATCCTTTATTTTTCCTGTGCCATATCAGAAATGACATACATGCATATCAAAGTACCATCAGGAAGTCTGATTGGTGCTTTTTAAAGTAGAAAAACTGCATTATAAAGAAACTACATGTTAAAAGCACCCAGATTTGTTTGTTAAATATTATAATTTATCCTAATTTGCCCAACTTTAAACAAGATATCCAAAACAAACCTTACACATTTTGAGATATGTGTTCCCAGAACAAGCTATTGCTTACTTATTAGCTATATGTGCTAAAAGGATCTCACACACACATGTGCACACACTAAAACACACACACATGCATACATATGTACATAAATGACAGTCTGACTACAATCACGCTAAAAAGATGGTATTTCATAAATGACATCTGGTTCATTGGGCCCAAATATCCCACATTCTATCCAATTGAAAGTAAGCTAAATAAAAACACACAGCCAATACAGGCATTTGGGGTTGAGTTATTAGCTAAATTTGGTTTATTTTTCCTAACCAAATGACACAAGCCAGATTCTTTCCCTTTTGAGATTTTCTGATTAAACTCTGGCTTTTGTGTAGTTCAAATTAAAAACAGCACCTTAATATGCTATCTGTGCCCTCCATAGCTCTGGCATTTCTCTATGTCTCCCTCAGAGACTGCTGGGAAGTTCAGGAGGCAGTTTTTAGAATGGACTCCTCCTTATGAAAGATGCCCAGAGCTATAGGGGGCTCCAACAGGTGGTAAAAACAGAGCAGAGTCACTGCAATACCATACAAGTATTCCCATAATCTTTATGAGTGGCTAAAGCTCATCACCATCAAGTTATTGACTCATAGGCTAGAAAATCAGATTTAATGTTGTTTTAAGGTGGGAAATGCTTTGGATTAAAAGTAAATGATTGATCTGACACATTGTTAATTATAGAAGATTAATCACACCAAGAATAGAAAAAGGAGAATGAAATAAGTCCAACTTCACCTATGATGGATGATGTATTTTTCTCATTAAAGGGGCTTCACAGGATATACTTTCTCCATCCACCTGTCAGACCACCAACAAAAGCCTCCTGCATTGAAGAGCTATAAGCAAAACAGCAGGCAGCATCACATAAAAACACCATCAGGAAGTACATTTGCTGTGGCAGCAAGTGTTACATCCTTATTATCAAGAGATATTACTTGAATGTCATCACTATAAAGCCCTTTCCATTTGACATAATTTGTTACAGAATTAATGGGTTTGTGATAACAATAACCAGGTGAGGCACAGCGTGGAAGATGTGCAACCCTGTCATTCTAAAATGAAAATAATTTATTGCCTTAGTACAGTCTATTCAAATAATGGTTGAAGCCCACTGTCCGACTACATTATTAACATGCCACAGCCTTCCACACAGAATGCGTTAGCCAAATTGTTCTTCATCACTAAAATGTGTGTTTATAATTTATGAGATCCTAATAAATTACTGAAAAAGAATTACCTCAAAAATAGTTAATATTAATATATTTTCAGGTAGTAGTGGAGAGACATTTTTTTTTAAATCTAAAGAGACATGCTAATAAAGGGCTTTCATCTAGCTTTAATTGAGACTGCTTATACATTGACGAAAATGGCTAGTTAAATCACAGCTTTAATGAAGATTTAGTTCCCTAAATCTGTCTTCTGCTCCAACACAACAATTTCTGAGACATCAAAAGTATCCTGTGACATATGCTGTGGTAAATACATTTTATTGCACTCAACAGAAAAGTAAATAGACTATTTAAATAAACTTCAGGCAACTGGAATCATGCACCTGCCTCCTTGCCTACCTTTCTGTTAGAAGAAATTGCCAAATTTATAAATGAGAGCTGAGCAAGCAGCCCTCTGTAAACACTATGTGCCTCTGGGATTCAGATGAGAGCTCGCTTTGGAAACATTTCCAATTACAACATCCTTTAGAGGTATACATTGGACTTGTATCTGTACTTCTGGAAAATACAGACAAATAATCGACTTTGTGGACCTAGGCTTCCAGTTTATTTTCTTCCCCTTTCTTGTTTGCAAGTTCTTTCATTTTTGTTTTTAGAAAATCATAAGTAAACACAACAGAAAAGAAAAGCTCTTTCTTTATAATAAAAGGAATAATATCAAAATATGACACTGCACCTCAGAAATGGATTTCATTTCCAAAAATATTTTAGCTTTTGGGATCTGGCCACCCCCTGAGTTTTATTGGCAGCTCCCTGTATTTTAAGTGAAATCCCTACCCCTGACGGTGCAGTCAAATGTCTTACTGGGATGAGAGGTACAAAGTACAACATGTGATGCCTCCTGAATAATACCTGGGAAGATGAACATGGTCCCTGGAATTACAAGGGGCAATTCTTGTGATATGCAGTTTGCTCTCTCAAGTGACCAAATATTCTTTTTGAGGACTTATATTGGTGATTCATCATTTAGAACAAACCCCAGTTAATTTGGAGAATTATATACATTAATAAATGGGTGCTTCAAATTTGTGTCAAAAAAAAAAAGAGAGAGAGAGAGCCAGTATGCTGTGTGTACTATCCACAAGTCAAGTAAATAGAATTAATTTAGAAGAAAGGCTATAATTATTCAGCAAAAAATATGGAAATGATCCTTGAAAAAATTCTATCTAGTAGCTGGCCAGCATGGTTCAGTAGTTAAGCGTAGAACTAGGAACCAGGAGGTCACAGTTTGATTCCCACTTAGGGCACATGCCCAGGTTGCAGGCTCCATCCCCAGTGAAATATTCATAAAAGCAAATTATTAGAACCAGGAGGCAGCTGATCAATGAATCTCTATTGATGTTTTCATCTCTCTCTCTCCCTCTCTCCTTTCCTCTTTGAAATCAATAAAAATATAGTTTAAGCCGAAACCGGTTTGGCTCAGTGGATAAAGTGTCTGCCTGCAAACTGAAAGGTCCCAGGTTCGATTCCGGTCAAGGGCATGTATCTTGGTTGCGGGCACATTCCCAATAGAGAGAGTAAAGGAGGCGGCTGATCAATCTCTCTCTCTCATTGATGTTTCTGGCTCTTTATCCCTCTCCCTTCCTCTCTGTAAAAAAATAAATAAATAAATAAAATAAATATATATTAAATATATATATTTAAAAATATATCTAGTAAAACAATCTAATTTTTAAAAATTTGTATGGCTCATTTTGTAGATGAAAATGAACAATCTTATCATCTTTCTAGTAATACAATGTATGTGTGTGTGAACCATCTTTTTTTTTCTAAATAAACCCTTATATTTAAAGTAACAGAAATAACATATCAAATTATTTTGCCTTGAACATAATTATAGTTCCAAAATAATTTCATACACAGATTTCCTCATTTATTCCTCATGCAAAACCAGCAAGTTTCAGAAACAATTATTTCTGTTTCTCTAAAAGGACCCTTTACTAACCATTTCCTGAAATGAAAATCATTTGCAAATTAAAAATTCTTGATTTTATATATTCTATATATAAAATATTGGGATGAAAATTAAATATTAAATATTCAAAATAAAATTATCATAATATTTCCAGTTCAAATATAAACAAAATCCATTTGATTTATTATATTAAACCTTCACATATTTAATAACCCCACTGTTAATAATCCCTTTATAAATAATCTTTTAAAATTATTTGAATTTGAGTGCTTCCTCTGTTGCTTGCTGAAAATCACCCAAGTTCAAAATAAAAAAGCTAGAATGATTCAATTTTACTTTAAAAATAAAAAGGTCTAGCCAAAACCGGTTCGGCTTAGTGGATGAGCATCAGCCTGCGGACTGAAAGGTCCCAGGTTTGATTCCTGTCAAGGGCATGTATCCTGGTGGCGGGCACATCCCCAGTAGGGGGTGTGCAGGAGGCGGCTGATCGATGTCTCTCTCTCATCAATGTTTCTGTCTATCCCTCTCCTTTCCTCTCTGTAAGAAAGCAATAAAATATATTATATATAAAAAAAGGTCTAGCTGAGTTCTATTTCATAACTGGGAGTTATCCATAGTAAATTTCATGTTGATGACAATGTTTAGCAAAATATAAAGCATAAGATATGCTAATTAAGCTGAAATTCACACTATTAAAACTTTGCAGTAACTGCAGCCATAGTTTAGAACTTAGATCAAAACAGATTTTTTCAGGGAATAATATTCTATCATACAGGTTGTTTAGAATTGCCAGCATAAATGAACAACAAATAGGCTTTTAACTAATTATATTATTTTTTAAAAATTCTCTATAGACTATATGCCTTTTTTATGGCTGCCCTTGGACCTGACTGCTCCTACTGCCTTATCCTTATAAGCCAACAGTGTTTATCATTCTTCCGTATTGACAGTGTAAACTAGCTGGTAACAGATGAAATAGTTCCTGATTATAGCAATGTACAAGTCATTTTTATTATTTCCATGATACATTTTAAAGTAAAATCAGAAAATCTTATAGACACTCCTTAATTAATCCTCAGTTTCCTTTCTGTGAGATGGGGGACTGGATGATACTGCATGGATATACAGCTTAGAGCAGAAACAGTGACAGGAATGGGGAGTAACCAATCTCCCCCACAAAACAAGTCATTCTTAAGTTTCTACTGAACTCCAGCCTTCCAGCTATGAGATCCATATCTAGCTACCACCTTCTCCCTTCCTCATTAAATTCTACTATTTCAGACCTAGTATTATCCTAACCTGGAACTCCATAAAAAAATATTCACAAAAACAAATTATTAGAACCACCCAGTATAAGTATCCTATCTAATAAAAGAGTAATATGCAAATTAACCATCACTTCATGACAAAATGGCAGCGCCCATAGCACAAGATGGCAGCTCCCCATTCTCTCAGCCTCTCCGGAGTCCCCCAGTCTCAGAGAGGGCTGCCGCTCAGAGCCTGCAGAGTAAGCGGCCTAGTGGAATGTTGCCCAGAGCTCCTCCTGACCCTTTATAAAAATAAAAAAAAAAATCACTCCCCACAGTGAAATCCCCTCCCAGCAGCAGCCTGGGGTCTCAGCCTGGCAGAGGCTCGCACCTTCATAACATGATCCCCTGCCAGCAGCAGTAGCCTAGGTAAGGGTCCCAGCTGGGCACGGGTGTGCACCTCCATGGCTTGATCCCTTCCCAGCGCCCGCAGCCTGGGCTGGGATCTCACTGCACCTCCACAGTGTGATCCCCTACCTATGGTTGCAGCCTGGGCTGGGGTCTCAGCCACCCTCATGGTGCTATCTCCTGCCAATGGTTGCAGCCTGGGCTGGGGTCTCAGCCTGGGAGGGGTGTGCACCCCCACTGTGTGATTCTCTCCCAGCTGCGGCTGCCTGGGGTCTCAACCACTGAGTCAGACAAGCCAGGTAGATATGGAGGAATCTTAAATGTTTCTTTTTTTAAAAAATATATTTTATTGATTTTTTTACACAGAGGAAGGGAAAAGAATAAAGAGCTAGAAACATCTATGAGAGAGAAACATTCATCAGCTGCCTCCTGCACACTCCTCACTGGGGATGTGCCAATAACCAAGGTACATGCCCTTGACTGGAATCGAACCTGGGACCCTTGAGTCTGCAGGCCGATGTTCCATCCACATAGCCAAACTAGTTAGGACTGTCCAATATGTTAAAGAAAAAAAAACCTTATCTAATAAAGAGGGAATATGCAGGGAGGGTATTTGGGGGTCACCAGGTTGTCAGGGGAGGGCAGTTGCGGATGATCGGGCTGTCAGGGGAGCAGTTAGGTGTTGACCAGGCTGGCAGGTGAGTGGTTAGGGGGTAATGAGGCTGTCAAGCAGAAGCACTTAGGGGCAATCAGGCAGGCAGGCGAGTAGTTGGGAGCCAGCAATCCTGGACTGTGATCAGGCCTAAATAGGCACTCAAACATCCCCTGAGAGGTCCCAGATTGGAGAGGGTGCAGGTTGGGCTGAGGGATAACCCGCCCCCCCCCCCACGCCGCCAGGGCCTCTAGTCATTAGATAAATACCAGCAAAGAAAAACAATTAATATTTTATTATCTTGTAGATAGTGAGTAAAGATGGAATTTTAACTTAAAAATACCATGGATACTTAATCTACTTTGTTCCATTCAACCAAGCAATTTATTGAGCATTTACTATGTGTTAAGCAGTGTACCAGGCATTGGTGAAAAGGACATGAAGTAGAAAGAGTTATTGTCTTCCAAGTGTTTACAGATATTTGTTTGTAGGGACAATAAACACATAAAATAAATGAAAAAATAAATTAAATTACAAAACAATGCTGTGGATGAAATAAGTAGGTGTAATTGGTGAACCAGCTACTCACTTGGGAATGATAAAAACAGATGAGTTTCCTCATGAAGGATGGATAAGAGCCGCCGGCAAGAAAATATTTGGGTGATGAACATTCCAAGTAGAAATAAAATCAATGGCAGGAACCATAGGAATGAATAGCTGTCAGAGACTAAAGCATAATGAAAGGATATAATACTGAAGCCACAGATAAAGACAACTAGAACCTAACATTAATTGTGGCTTTTATTCTAAGTGAAATAAAGGACAATTGGAAAATTTGAAGCAGAGAGGTGAAATTATTTGATTTTTATTTTAGAAAGATAACAGTATGGTCAATGCATTGTAGAGGGTCAAGGGAGAATCTAGGGAGACCAGTTAGGATGTTGTTTGTGTAGTGCAGACAATGCACAATGGTAGTTTGGTTTAAAATTGTAGAAGTGGAAATATTGAAAAGTGGTCAAATCAGAAATATATTTTAGAGATACAGCCAGCAGTCCCTTCTGATAGCAGAAGGGAAGGAAGAATCAGGAATGTATGTTAGTCTTTATCCTGCAGAGTTGGAGGATGATGTCCCAGTTCTGTAATGAGAAGAGCTTGAAGAAGAAATGATATTTGAGTCTTGGATATCTAAATTTTTGGAGGGACATATTAGTTTTTAAGTCTATTCTTCACAGAAATAGAGGCCTCAGTGGGAAAGTGGTTATTGAATCTGACTCTAAAAGACAAGGTCCAGGATGCACATAAAATTGAGAATCAACAACTTTGCATATAGAGATATAGACTAATGCTATTGCTCAGGAAAGAATACCAAAAAAGATGACTGGAGTTTGGGGATGCCCAGGATACTTGAACACAGACACCTCAGTCAAAGCAATCTGGAAAAGATAGCAAAACTAAAGACAGAACTACCTATTAGATAGACAGATGATAGATTAGATAGATATATAGATAAATAAACAGAAAGAAAGAAAAGCAAGTCAGTGTTATGTCATTAAGTTTAGAAAACAAAATGTTTCAAGAGAGAGGGAAATGTCTCCTATTTTCATTGCTGCTGAGATATTCAAGGATAGAAACCTGGCCACCAATTTGGGGAAACATTGGGTTACCAATGTTATAACTTTTACTTGATAGTTGTCTTACATTGTGCATGTACCAGCTGTCTGTTATTTAAAAAATAGGCATTACCTATGGGATCTGTGGCCATAAATATAAAGTGAGCCAAGTCAGCAAACCTACCATCCATATATATATATATATATATATAATTGTTTAAAGTATTAAAAATAGTAGTACTATGTCTCCTTTTCTCCCTCCCCATTGACCCATTAACCTCCCCCTGGCCTCCCCTACCCCCCAGCATATGCCCTTACCTACCCTCCCCCAGTGTCTTGTATCCATTGGTTATGCTTATATATATGCATACAAATCCTTCAGTTGATCTCTTACAGCCGCATCCCCCCAGTTTTCTCTGCCTTCCCGCTGTAGTTTGACAGTCTGTTCAATGTTCTTTTGCCTCTGTATCTATTTCCCACCCCCCACACCATTCTTTTCTTTAAAAAATCTTGCCTCTGCAGACTAGAAATAAACCTATAAGAACAAAAGATGTCTGAGTCCCAATCTCAATGTCCATCAGTTCTGAGTCTCAGTTTCAATATCAAACAGTTCCTTATGTGTACACATCAGCAATGGTATCTGGTCTGACTCTCTCTGGTTTGGTCGTAGGCATGGGTTACCAGTATTTTCAATCATAGACTTCTCAGTGAATTCACGATATATAGCCCAATTAGAGTAAATTAGGGAGATAGTGGGAAATAAGAAAGAAAATCCATAGAGTGTGTATGTGTGTGTGTGTGTGTGTGTGTGTGGTAAGTAGGAGAGCAGAGAAAAGGTATTTCTGAGGAAATTTGTAAGTTCTTTTTCTTTAAGATGGATGACATTATAGCAGGTTTGCTGAAACAAAGAATACTACAGAGGACTAGGAACTGATGCTGAGAAAATCAAGAAAGCAATTGGTAGAATGAAACCCTGTAGAGTAGGGAGAAAATAAGATCCATAGTATCAAGGCTGCCCAGAGGGTGATTTCTTTAACTGTAATGGTTGAAAAGGCTGAGTATAGATGGAGGAAGGTAAGAAGACATGACGGAGTTAACTTAAAAAAAACTCGAAAGGTGATTTTATTTTAAAAATATGGTGGGAGTACATGGCAATATTGAGGGCTCATTTGGGATTTGTGGCCATAAATATAAAGTGAACCAAGTCAGCAAGGTAATGCCTATTTTTTAAAATAATAGACAGATGGTACATGCATAATGTAAGACAACTATCAAGTAAAAGTGATAACGTGCAGAGATAGCAGAGAAAGGTAAAGATATTTGGGAAGGATATAGATATTGATCAACAAAGGGATCTAGGGCTAGATAAGAATAAAAAGTGGACATGAGGAGGAAATAACCTCAGCCTGAGGGTATACAGGATGCTTTGATGTGTAATTCACAGCACATTCATTCATATAACCATCAGAAAGGTGGGAAAAATTATATATTTGGGCCTAATATGTGTATGGATAGATCACTAAGAGTACCAGACAATGGGGAGGGGGAAGGAAATAAGAAGCAGAAAAAAATGTTAAAAGATAAATGAATTTATTTGAAGGAGACTTCTAACCAATCACTAAAATAAAAGAGCAGTAGGTTAAACAGGCCAAACTTACAACTAAATTGCTAGTTAAAGCAAATTCTCAAGTAAAAGATAAATAGTACAAAAATCTACGCATACAATAAAATCTAGTAGTAAATACCCACCATATAATCACATGGGTTCTATTTAGTAAATAAAGCTATATGAAGTTTTCTTGTCTATCATAAAATATTTTCTAAATATTTTTTTCTTATAGAAACTTTAAATGTATTAGAGGTGCTAATGCCATAAATCTTGGAGTTTTATAAATACTGAACAGTATGGGAATCATATTGTCATTAATTTAAGAATGCATCTTTCGCCGAAACCAGTTTGGCTCAGTGGACAGAGCATTGGCCTGAGGACTGAAAGGTCCCATGTTCGAGTCCCTTCAAGGACATATACATTGGTTGCGCACACATCCCCAGTAGGGGGTGTGCAGGAAGCGGCTGATCGATGTCTCTCTCTCATAGATGTTTCTGGCTTTCTGTCCCTTTCCCTTCTCTGTGAAAAATCAATAA
>JAAGEH010000393.1:43184349-43201487 GCA_011751065.1 Lasiurus cinereus | reverse complement strand
TACTGCATATGACTATATTAAATATAATCATATATAATAAAGTATTGAGTGATTTCGAGTTTAAGTTTGGAAGATTGTAGTATTTCAAAATATCTTCTGTTTTCTGCCAAATTACACATGAGTGTGTGATACTGCAATGATGTTTCTTTTTTTTAAGATTCAGGAAACCTAAGTTCTAGACATTTTTTAAAATGTTTTATTGACTTTAGAGAGAGAAGAAGGGAGAGGGAGAGAAATAGAAATATCAATGATAAGAAGAATCATCAATTGGCTGCCTGCTGCACACCCTCCAGTGGGCATCAAGCCTGCAACCTGGGAATGTGATCTGATCTGGAAACAATGACCTCCTGATTCATAAGTCGACCCTCAACCACTGAGCCACAGCTTCTTGCTTCAATGATATTCCTTAAGTCTGATTGCACAAATATATAAATTAGGGCACAGGTCTGTCTCTAAATCAAACAAGTCTGGCTTCACATTTATCCTGTACCAACAGCTCAAAGTCTCATTTTCCTCATTATGATATTCCTGTGCTCATAGGGTTGTGAGAGTAGTAAATGAGATGTTACCCATCAAGTTTTATTACATACACCAAAGTTCCTAAGATATCAATTAGTGACAGCTACTTCCATTGCAGATAAATAGCTTTAAAGGGAATCATAGCTTTTATTATTTTCCTAATTGCAAAAGGAATATATATCAAAAGCAATAAAATTAGGACAGAACATATAGCTCTAGAATTTTTTGAGAAAAAAAAATAAAAGTGTAAATAAAATAATCACTTAGAATGGATAATGTTATGGTATGTGTGCCAAAACTAAGAATGCTACAGAGTTAGGAATTGATGCTATGAAGGAAAAGGAAATAATTCATTGGTGGAATTATTAGCAAATGGAATTATGATATATGATCTTCAAGTCAAGAGGGAGAGAGATTTTTTTTTCATTTTAACAAACTTTGAGCATGTTTTCATTTTCTGAACTATTACATAGTTAGAAATGAATGATTATTTAATAAGTAGTACTAGGCCTGCAACTGAAGTACGTGCCCTTGACCAGAAAGAATCACAGTGACCCTTCAGTCTGCAGGCTAAGGCTCTATCGATTTAGCCAAACTGGTCACGGCTTGTTTTTGTTAATCCTCACACAAGGATGTTTTATTGATTTTAGAGACAAATAATGATTGGTGGCCTTACATCCACACCCTGACTGTAGGGATCAAACCTGCAATCTAGGTATATGACCTGACTGGGGATCAAATTACAACCTCTTTTGGTGTACAGAATGATGCATCCAACCAACAGGAACACCCAGCCAGGGCTCAAAAAATTTTTAATTATCTAGTATATGATTATGAAAATCTGATTTGGCATGTAGTCAGAAAAAGGCCACAATAAAAATCTTCAAATCTGTAAATTTTAGTATCATGGAATGTGACTAAATAGAAGTTACACATCTGAGATGATACTAGTTAAAATTTTATTTTATCCATCTTCTGGATAGCATATTAATGGTCATATTGGTGTCACATACATTAAGCAATATTTTATAAAATAATTTTTTCCTAAAATGTTGTAAGTCAAACAGTTGATATAAAATTTATTTTGTGTGTTTTTTCTTCATGTGTGTATGTGCACGTCTATGTGTACCTGTGTGTGTGTGTGTGTGTGTGTGTGTGTGTGTGTGTGTGTGCCTTCATGGCTCCAAAGCACATGAAGATTCAGAATATTTGTAATCTTGAAAAACTGGATACAGCATTGTAAATGTTTATCATTATTACATGCCCAGTGGCAGATGGTAGTATGCCATTTAGAGCCACCCAGAGGCACAAAAATTGTCCCATGTTTTTCATTTTGGCAGAGGAACGTGCCCCTTTGGCAAACTTTAGAAAATATCTAAAAGACTCACACTTTAAAAACAGATTGCATTTATAGAGGGATGTGTGTAATTCAGACAAACAGATTGCATTTATAGAGGGATGTGTGTAATTCAGACAGGGTGGTGCTATGGAGGGATTTCAGAATCAATATAACCAAATATATAGTACAGTTGGCATAAAACTTCAGGTATGAAATTAGCTCAACTACTTTACTGTGTATTTGTTCCACTTACAACATTTTAACAAATTCTAAGTTATTATTTTTGGAGCAATATTAGAATAAACTTTAAATTTTTATTTAGATTTATGTATTCTAAATTTTTATTTAGATTTATGTATTCTAAATAACTTATTTTAAATATAAAATTAAATGTCAAATTTCATACAGAACTCAATTCTCAGTGCTGGCACTATTTTACAAGCTCTCATATTTTTATTTGGTATATTGATACTTAAGAGACTTCTAGTAACCACTCAACATTAAGTCTGAATGTAAATAAAATTTTAAAAAGTAAGTTAGTCATCAAATTTACACATAACTTTATACATTTATACTGTGTTGTTTTATTTTTTTCAAAATCAATGCAATTATACCAGTTATTGGATCTTTTTTGTAGTTCCCATACTTACTAGAGTAAGAGAATGTAAATATTTACCTACGAGAAACATTTTTAGACTTTTGGACCTGGTTGATCTTTTTTTTTTTATTAATTTTTTATACATATCTCCCCATTGCCCCCCCTCCCTCCCAGGCATACTCCAACCCCCAGGTGTCTATGTTCATTGGTTATGGTTATATGCATAGATACAAGTCCTTTGATTGATCTCTTATCTACCTCACCTAACTTTAATCTTCCTGCTGTAATTTCACAGTCTGTTAGAAGCTTTACTGTCTCTGTATCTATCCTTTTGTTCATCAGTTTATAATGTTCTTTATTATCCCCCAGTGAGTGCGATCATGTGATGCTTCTCCTTCATTGACTGGCTTATTTCACTAAGCATAAGGCTCTCCAGTTCCAACCAGGTTGCTGCAAATGGTAGGAATTCCTTCTTTTTAATGGCAGCATAGAATTCCATTGTGTAGATGTACCACAGTTTTCTGATCCACTCATCTGCTGATGGGCACCTAGGCTGTTTCCAAATTGTAGCTATTGTAAATTGTGCTGCTATGAACATAGGGGTGCATAAATCCTTTCTGATTGGTGTTTATAATTTCTTAGGATAAATTCCTAAGAGTGGTATTACAGGGTCAAATGGGAGATCCATTTTTAGTTTTTTGAGGAAACTCCATACTGTTCTCCACAGTGGCTGCACCAGTCTGCATTCCCACCAACAGTGCACAGGGGTTCCTTTTTCTCCGCATCCTCGCCAACACTTGTCGTTTGTTGATTTGTTGATGATTGCCATTCTGACAGGTGTAAGATGGTATTGCATTGTCGTTTTGATTTGCCTTATACTTAGTGAAATAAGCCAGTCAATGAAGGAGAAGCATCACATGATCGCACTCATCGGGGGGTAATAAAGAACATTATAAACTGATGAACAAAAGGATAGATACAGAGATAGTAAAGCTTCAAACAAACTGTGAAATTACAGCAGGAAGATTAAAGTTAGGTGAGGTAGATAAGAGATCAATCAAAGGACTTGTATGCATGCATATAAGCATAACCAATGAACATAGACACTGGGGGGTTGGGGTATGCCTGGGAGGGAGGGGGAGCAATGGGGAGATATGTATAAAAATTAATTTTAAAAAAAGAGCTTCACAGATAAGAAAAAGCTTAAAGGAGTTCATCAACTCCAAACCAGTATTATATGAAATGCTGAAAGGTACTCTTTTAGAAGAGGAAGAAGGAAAAGGTAAAAGATAAAAAATTATGAACAAATATATCTCTATCAACAAGTGAATCTAAAAATTAAGTGAATTAAAAATTTGATCAACAGAATAAACTGGTGAATATAATAGAATCAGGAGCACAGAAAGGGAGTGGACTGATAATCTCAGGGGGGAAAGGGGGAGGGGTGTACAGGGAGAGACTGGACAAAAATCATACACCTATGGACTCATCAATGGGGTGGAGGGAAGGGTAGAAGGAAGGGTGGGAGCTGGGTGGAGGGGAGCTATGGAGGGGAAAAAAAGAGACAAATGTAATAATATGAATAATAAAGATTTAATTTAAAAAAATGCATGCACTAGCTTTGTCTTTGTACTTCTCTTTCCCCTTTGTGTCATTGCTCTATGTAGCATAGACACATATTATGTTACTCATTATTAGCCCAACCTGTGCTTTCTTTGGTTGAGCCTGTCCCTCACCACTAGACCCTGAGCTTTTAGGGCAGGACCTCTCTCTTCTTTATCTTGGAATTTCTGGGGTTTGTGACATTGTTCTTCCTAGTCAGTAATAATTAAATAATCAATTATGTAGTGTAATTATATGCTGTCATGAATTCTAATAACAGTGCTGGGGTTGGAGAGGAATATATGTTAATACACATTAGTTTTTCTCACATCCTATTTCCACTTTAGCCCCAGGAAAGCCAGTCATTTTTCATTAGCTTCTTGTCTTGTGGATCCACAAAAGGCTTGGCTTCCAGGCTCCTTCCAGAGTGGCTTTCCCAAGGAAGCACCAGATTTTCCTGACCCCTGATTATAACTCACCACTCCTCTGACTTCTCCCTTTGAGGCTTGTTAGGTGCCTGACTAAAATGGTGAGTTTAAATGAATTATAGTCACCTTCTATTACAAAAGTAACAAAATGTACTACAGCAAATCTGAAATTATGAAACATATAAATGGGAACATCAAAATCTTCCAGAATAACTATTGTCAATATCTATAAAATATTTTCTAACTAAAATCTCAAATTTGATACCATAGCACATGCTATTTATACCTATTTCATTCATCTGTCATTATATGGCCTTCTTATGTTGTTAAGTATTCATTTTACAACCTCACAAAATATCTACATATCTGTGCTTATATTAAATAATTAAATCTATTTGCTGTTTTACTAAGGGGCAACCCCTATTCTGGGAGAATATAGCAAGAAATATGATATGATCCCTTCTCTCACAGATCTTATATTGCAATAGAGGAGATAGCAAAGAGAAAAACAACAAAAAAAAGATAAACTTGGCTTTTTAAAGTGCCATGCCCATAGTAAAATTGGCTAATGTGATTTTGACTAAAACATATAAAGGGGTATTTATTATTCTGCCTTCAATCTCTTAAAATTAAAAAAGTGCTATGAAAAGTACAATAAATATTAAATTATGTCAATATATTATAAATTTCTAATTATATCCTCTAAGTAAAGTCCTAATAATGGAATGGCTGGTTCAAAACATATGTATATTTTTAAAGACAATATTTCCAAATATCAAAACACTTTTAACATAGACTTCCACAAATAGATTACAAGATTACTACAGTTATTACCTGCCAAAGTACTTTCAAACACTATACGATATAAATTTCAACAATACATTGAGTTTGGTATTATTATCTCCATTTTATCAATGAAGAGCATGAGGTTAGAGAGGTTGAGCCACAGTTCAAAGCAATGAGGCTTTTATAGAAGCCCAGGAGTGCAGTCTTCTGAGTGTACCCCCCTAATGCACTGTGTGTTACTATTTCTAGAGAATAGCAGAGCAGTATGGAGGCTTCACTAAACCAAAAAGAGTGTTAGAGCCAGTATAGCACTATATTGTTTCTATGTTGCTCAGAGTTGAACAACAAGAAAAGCAAGTAAGAAACATTTTTACAATATGAGTAACTCTTATTAAGACAATGAGTTACAGGAAGACAGGCTAAAATGTAAAACCTAGAAAAAGAGATAAAAATATTATTTTGGGCAACCATCAAATTCTTCATTACAATGTACTCTGTCTCCAAGGAGCCTAAAACCAGAGCGATAACCCTATTCCTTACATGGAATAACTGTTCAGGACCTCCGTTGATTTAATCAGGGAGAGGTCTGGGCCTGAGTTCCGTCACTGCAGGAGAAATACTTCCTCTCTGTGTTACAATGTAGTCCCTGCAGCTGATGGCAGTCATGTGTGCCCTCCAGTGGCATCATGCTTAGCACTAAGCCACCACAGTGGTGAAATTAGGAGAAAAGCAAATACAGTTTTTAAGCTAAATCTTTAAAGCAATCTGTTAGCTGCCAGAGCAACCCTGAACTTGGGCTTTCTGATAAACACCCTAGAAGGAAATCTAACTGGTAGATTTTGTGCGTACACAGCAATGGCACATATATTAGAGCCACTTAAGTTGTTTATAAAAATAGAATTAATTCTTCTCACAATCAGCGACTGACTGAGTGCTGCTGGGAGGCTTCTCTCTGATGTGAGGTTTTGAATTTGCACTAGACATTTTCCAACTAGAGGTTAGTATATTTCACCCACTAATTTTACTTGTGTAGAAATCAAGAAATAAAGGGAAGTTGCTGTTTTTAAGAGTATTTTTTCTTAGATAAGAAGGCATTATATACGTATATGACTAAAATGATAATCACATACTTTATTATGTGTCCATAAACTTACACATTATATCTTGGGGTCACTGAGAAATAAAACATTTTGAGTTTTCTGTAAAATTTTAATCATAAATATACTTATGGTAGATAATCTAATGATCTTAATGTTACTTTTTATATTATTAAAAAAAAAGTAGGAGACTTTTGGTGTCATTTATGTCAGCATCCACAACATCACCCACAAAATATGCAAAAGCCCTAATAAATAAATATTATGTGTTAAGAAATTTTAATTAAGGATTTTTCTCAAACACTGATGAAATTAAAACTTCAACAAAATGTACCAATAGATTAGGTCAAAAGTGTTAAATGTGAACAATTTACTAAAATTTTCCACACATGTGCATGCATGTGTGCGCGCGCGAGCGCACACACACACACACACACACACACACATTACCTGTATTTGTATTTACATAAAACTAGAAATTGTTAAGTTGTTGACTCAAAAACAATATTAAGGGGATCCTTCTGTGATTAAAAAATGTTTTAATGATGAAATTGTACTTATGTGTCATGTTTACTATTCATAAGAAAGCTTAGTTTAGAGACAATATGCTACCTTAGATATGGTCACAAGGGTTACCTGATGAGGATTTAATCCAGCCTCTATTTAACCTCTTCTCTAATAATTTCCAAGCAAGTCATTCCATTTTAGGAAAACTCTAGTTCTAATTCTTTTCTGAAACTATCTTTCTTGAAATTAAATACAATGATATCAATAACATGCTGTCCTAAACACTGTGATAAAACCAGCAAAGGTGGCCTCTGTGTATTGGTCCCTAAATTGTTTATTTCTTCACAGCAGACTGACTCATTAACTAAAAAGCCTGTGGGTGCCAAACTTTTTTTTTGTTTTACAGAATCAATTGTTGTAAAGCCCAAATAAGCAGATTTTAGACATTTAGAGTGTGACTGTAAAATTACACCCAACATCTGCTAGCCACAGATAAGATAAGGCAGGCACTATAAAGTCTCTAAGCTGATGTTGTTCTCTGGAGCTCTGTGACCCAGAGACTCCCTACTTGCTGCTGAGAAACTTCACTCAGAAACACAAGCAAACTCTCTTACTCTGAATCCACTTCTCTTGGGAATTTCCGTTTCCCCTGCCCAGTGGCTGGTAACCCCCAGGCCTTATGCCTTTGGCCAGTCTTCTGCTGGGAGGGGCCAGCCTGTCTAGCACACCTGTCAAAGCTCCTGTGTGCTACTGCCACCTCATGGCCTTTTCTATTGTTGTTCAGCCCCCAAATCTCTTGAAACCCCCACAAGTATGTTCCATAAACATACTTCAATTTAACAACTATTTTTATTTTCATGGCTATTACTGTTCTTCTGATGTTATCGTGAAATATTTTTCCTTTTTATGTGTTGGACCTTTATGTAGTTCAGACCACAAATATCTTATTTCCTCTGAGTCATAGTTCCACAACAACTTTTCTATAGCAGGACCTCAAATGACATCATTTCATTATAATAGTGATGAGAAAAGAAATTATACCAGGAGAAAGCCTCTGTCATGTGGAGTTTGTAGGTTCTTGTCTTGTTTGCAGGGGTTTACTTCAGGACTCAGGTTACCTCCTGAAGCCCAAAGATGTTCACATGAGATGCATCAGTGTCTCCACTGTTCCAGTCTGAATGAGTGTGGGGTGTGAGTGGCCCTGTTATGGAAGGATGTCCTGATCAGGGTGGTTTCCCGTCTGGAGCCCTGAGCTGCTGGGTCCTGTTCTGGCCACCCATGTGACTCTGAACTGCAATAAGTTGACTGGAAAAGTATTATCTTATTCGTATTTATTAATCTTTCTTAAATCCTATCTAATGAAAAGGGAATATACAAATTGACCATCATGCTGTCATAAAGATGGCATTGCCCATAGCCACAAGATGGTGGCACCAAGTCCCCTCAGCCCAGCTGGGGGGAAAGGGGGTTTTGCAGGCACAAGGTGTAGCCAGACCCACCCTCAGCCCCCCAGCTTCCCAGGGCTGCCTGAGGCTCAGGTAACCAAGGCCAGCCAAGACTTGTGCTGTTGGCAGTGGCAGCAGCAGAGGTAAAGGGAGTGTCGCCTTACCTGAATGCCAGGTGACCTCCTGTCCCTGAGAGCTCCTGGACTGAGAGGGGGTAAGCCAGGCTGAGAGACTACCCACCCACACTCCAGTGTATGAATTTTCATATACCAGGACTCTAGTATATGTATAAGGTCACAGTTATGTTAATGTTTAATATTAGAAATGTTTGGGGTCTTATTTAAAGTTTGGTGATAATTTTGTAACCAGAAATAAGCCATAGAAATTTAAATCTTGTTCATATCAACTAGCCTGTGATAAAATTGCTTTTCTTTTACTTGGTTTCACTTAAAATCAATTTCCAAGAACTCAGTCATAAAACTAAGTGAGGTCTTATGGTACACATTTGACAGAATTTTATGCATTTATCATTCTGATTGCCATCGCTTAGTAAGTCTTTCCTTGTCAAAATTCCTTTCAGCGTGATGCCAAGGGCTAAATACACACCCTCAGTGTTGGTTTCCAGACAGGGTGAAAACTGGGACTTTTTATGTACAGAGTTGGTAATTGAACAATTTGGGCTTAGGAACACTGACCATCAAACAAGAGAAAGTCCTCTTATAAAGCCCACTCTCTGCATCTGCATGTTCCCAGGGGAAGATTGAATTCGTGCATAAAAAGCAAGGACCCAAAACCCTAAATTGGAAACTCTAGGGATATGGAGTGCCAACTGTGTGCTGCTGAAGAAAATCCAGGTTTCAAACATGCTGCTCCAAGGTTGATTACAATTGCACAATCATTATGCATTACACTAGCACTAACCTAGGTACTAACACTGTGAAATTAACCACACCTAGCATATATGCCATTGGTACATTTGGTCAGTATCATTTGTTAGTATTTAGAAAATGTAGAGTTAAATTTCTCAACAATGTCACACTGAACGGGAGACTTCTGGATAAAATGACAACTCAGGTTTTGGATTATTCACCTAACAAACCACAGGTTGATAGGAAGGATGATAGAGCTAAGACATTTCTATAAAATCTGGAAGGAACTCCCAGAATGTTACTTGATCTGGTTGAATTTGGGGGAGACAGCAAAATGCAGATAAACACAGAAAAATCTATGTATATAGAAAGGCATGGAATAATTAAAAATGAATGTGTGAATGTACATATTTTCTCCTCTCAATTGAAAAAAAAGTGAGGGTGGATCCTAGCCTGCCCCAGGACATTGTGAGGCTGTAAAATAGCTGATTGGTCTGCATTTTCAGCTGACTAAACTCATGGGGATTCCCGAATACCCTCTGATAGAGAAGAGATGGCAATTGGTTCAAAAATGGCCCTGGGATTTCCCTCTACCTCACCCCAATAGAAGCCAAACTTTTGTTAACTACAATGAAAGAAGACCCCACTTGTGAAAAGAAAAGGTAGAGATTGAGGAAGAGAACATTTCCAGGCAAGACAGGGTTACCCATTGAGAACAAAGTAAGTGCTTATAAAGCCAAATGTATATTACTTAGAGTCAAGAACCTTTTCCTCCAAAACTTAACAATAAGATCACAAGCCTAGGCTTTTGTCCATTGCCTCAGACCCATATTAAATTCCCAGGAATATGATGTTATAAATAATAGGGCAGTGATTACAAAAAAAAAAAAAGATAAAGAAACAGAGCAAGTAGAACAAGCAAATCTAAATGGATCAAAGGTAAAATAATAATAAGCATAGTGTATATCTTCAAAAAGATAAAAGATGTTAACAACAAAATGTTGTTATACATAAAAAGTTGCAGTTATAAAGAAAAGCCCATTAGGCCATTAAAAATACTGAATATTTAATAGCTAAATAATCAAATGTGCTAGATAGATTAACTAATAACAAAGACACAGCAAAAGAATGAATTGTAGAGAGAAGTGTCAGATTAAAAAAATATCAGAAAAGAATAAAGATGTGGAAAATTCTTATATTTCTATGACTAAAGTTAATATATTTAAATGAGAAGTTGATATTGCTAATATATACATTTATTACAAATAATAATGTGCATATTATACTGAAATATAACTTGTATAATGTGGTATTCATACCTAACTTTATGAAGAAGACAGATGAAGGGAATTGAGAAATGGGGTTGAAAGAGAAAAATTAAAAGAAAAATCTTGAATTAAAGAATGATAAAAAATATTCCATAAACTGAAGATCTTGATTAACTCAAGTTCTTTGCACCAGGTTCAAAATAGTGTAAAAGTGATGAAATTCAGCTGTTAGAAACCATTATACATTATCTTGAAAACTAGGAAATTTCATGAAACACAGATATTATGTATTTTCAGCAAACTACAAGTGACCTCTGATTTTGCTTTATTGATATGCACACTAACAATTAGTTGTAAAGAAATTTTACATTCTTGAATAAAATATGGAGGTTAGATTTTCTGAACGTCATTGTAAAATGCTTCAGGAACTAGTCCAAGATGAAGTATAATATCTCACCTTTATAAATACTAAGTCTTCTAGTTAAAGACATTCATTTGTTCCACAGAATTCCTCACCTTAGTAATCAATGGTCACAACAGACAGCAACCTACTGAGAAACCTAAGTAAAAAGATATTGGTGCCTATTTGCAGTATATTAACCACTATCTACCTCTACAATTTTCAGAGTCTGAAATGTTTCCAGTTACCACATTTACTCTGCTCTCTACTGTCACCATTACATAATTCATTTGCTAAGCAAATCTCTTTTTTTACAGTGTTCAGATAAAATTTAGCACAACCAGCATCTTAAATCCCAGAGCACAATTTAGTACACCTGAAAGTATACATCTTTAGTAGAAAAATAATGCAATGTTGTTTGAAGTACCAAGAAAGCAACAAATAACCAGTATCTCTATTGATGGGTAAGTAATATCTATATAAATATTAGAAATAACAAACATGATACATGATGCATGCATTAATGTGAAAATATGTCCGTGTCCTTTTATTAAGAAAACTAGAGGCCCAGCATATGAAATTTGTGTACGGGGGGGAGGGAGGGTATGCCCCTCAGTCTAGCCTGCTCCCTATCCAATATGGGACCCCTTGAGGGATGTCTGACCACCTATTTAGACCTGATCTTAGTTGGACATCCCTCTCACAATCCAGGACTGCTGGCTTCCAACTGCTCACCACTTCTGCCTGCCAGGCTGGCATCCCCTAACCACTCCACTGCCAGCCTGATCGACGCCTAACTGCTCCCCAGCTGGCCCGATTGTCCCTAACTGCCTTCCCCTGCCAGCCTGGTCACCCCTAAATGTCCTCCTCTGCCAGTGTGGTCGCCCCTAACTATCCTCCCTTGAGGCCTGCCCCCCCAAAACTGTACTCCCCTGCTGGCCCAGTCACCCCTAACTGTCCTCCCCTCTAGCCTGGTCTCACACACACCCACCAATTGCTCTCCCCTGCAGACCTGGACATCCATAACTGCCCTCCCTTACTGGCCTTGTCTTTCCCAACTGCCCTTCCTTTCAGGCCTGATCTCCTCAACTGCCCTCCTCTGCAAGCCAGATCCCCCCAACTGCCCTTTCCTATAGGCCTGGTGCCCGCCCCCCGCAACTGCCCCCCTCTGCTGGCCCAGTCACACCTAACCGCCCTCCCTCACCAGCCTGGTTGCTCTTAATTGCCTTCAACTGCCCTCCCTTCTAGGCCTGGTCCCCACAACTGCCCCCCCTGCAGGCCTGGCACCCCCAACTGCCCTCCTCTGCTGGCCTGGTCACCCTCAACTGTCCATAACTTCCCACCCCTGCCAGCCATCTTGTGGTGGCAATCTTGTGTCCACATGGGGGCAGCCATCTTTGACCACATGGGGGCAGTCAACTTTTGTCTTGGAGTGATGGTCAATTTGCATATTACTCTTTTATTTTACTGGATAAGAGAAGAAAAGCATATATAGTATGGTTCCATTTTTACTTTTTAAAACAGTAAAGGAAAAAGAAAATTCTATATCCTTATATTTATGTTTAATACCAAAGTAAAATATATGGTAAAATCTCGATATATAAAAGCTTAAGTGACCCTTAAGACGGAATGACTGGTCAACCAGTCACTATGTGCACTGACCACCAGGGTGTAGATGCTCAATGTAGGAGCTCCCGCCTGGTGGTCAGTCGGCTCCCACAGGGAGAGCTCTGCTCAGCCCAAAGCCAGGTTCATAGCTGGCAAGTGCAGCCGTGGCAGCAGGAGTCTCTCCCAACTCCACAGCAGTGCTACCATGCAGGCTGGGATAAGTGTGAGTGACCAGTTAGGCTCCTCGATGGCTGCCTGCCACTTGGTGCACTGATATATCCCCCAGGGGTCCTGGATGGTGATAGGGTGCAAGATAGGCTTAGGGACAATCCCTCCCACCCTCGTGCACTGGGCCTCTAGTATACAATAAAATATTATTGGAAACTTTCAGGAAGGGAATAAATTATCATTATTTTCTTATACACCTCTGCATTACTTGATATGTTACAATGAACATGTGTTGCTTAAAAAAAATCTTTATGACAAAATACACTGAGTGGCCAGATTATTATGACCACCCCATCAGTACATCATTGGGCCATCTTTTGCCTTCAATACTGCAGAGATTCTTATTGGCATTGATTCCATGAAATGTTGAAAGGTGATGTGAGGAATCTGACACCATGCCTGATGGATAGCACTGTCCAGTCTGTTATATTTGATGGTGTGGAACCAGCTGCCTGAAGGTTCTTTTAACTTTGTTCCATAAATGTTCAATTGCATTGAGATGTGGTGATTGTGGTGGCCACCTAAGCAAGGTAATGTCTCCCTCATATTCTTTTTTTTTAAATATATTTTATTGATTTTTTTACAAAGAGGAAGAGAGAGGAATAGAGAGTTAGAAACATCAATGAGAGAGAGACATTGGTCAGCCACCCCCTGCACACCCCCTACTGGGGATGTGCTTGCAACCAGGATACATGTCCTTGACTGGAATCAAACCTGGGACCTTTCAGTTCTAAGGCTGACGCTCTATCCACTGAGCCAAACCAGTTTCGGCATTCTTCATGTTTCTTGAAACCACTCCTGCACAATACAAGCACTGTGGCATGGCACATTGTCTTATAGAAAGAAGCCATCTCCACTGGGATATTCCATCAACATGATAGGATGAATTTTATAAGCAGTGATACTTAGGTATGTTGTGCTATTCAGACATTGTTCCACACTAATTAAAGGGCCCAAATCATGCCAGGAAAACATGCCCCAAACCATAACACTGCCCCCATCAGCTTGAAGGATTGTACTCATGCATGTGGAGTGCATGCTTTCATGCTGTTTCCACGAAATTCTCACTCTGCCATCTGCATAATGCTATTGGAAACGTGATTCATCAGATCACATGATGTTTTTCCAATGCTTGACTGACCAATCCTTGTGTTCCTGTGTGAATTGGAGATATTTTATCTTGGTAACTGCAGACAGCAAAGGTGTTCAAACTGGGAATCCAAGATGGCGGCATAGGTAAACACCTACACTGCTGCCCCGCACAACAATTTCAAAACTACAACTAAAAGACAGAATGGACATCATCCAGAACCACAGGAAAGCTGGCTGAGTGGAAGTTCTACAGCTAGAAGGAAAGAGAGGGGCTCACAGAAACCCAGAGGAGCTGCAAAAAGCTGAGGTATGGAGACGCCCGCTTTGAGAGAGCAGGTGCCGGAGTACCGGGCTGGCTTTCTCTGGCGGGAGGGAAACGGAGACTCCCAATGGCATTGAACCCCTTATCCTACGACACCAAATCCCAGATCCAGCCAAAACTCATACGGGGGGAGTTTGGACTGTGAAAAGGGAGAGGTGCACGGAAATTTAGGGGAGTCGCAGAAGATCAGGTCCGGTCTCGCACGCGCATGGTGCTGCGCGGAGGACAGACTGCTGATTGTGCCACTGGCTTTCGCAAGTGGGCGGGAGACAGACCCTCCCAACTGTGCCACTTCTGAGTCCACTGGGCCCCTGTTTCGGGCAAAACCCTGGGGACCTAGACTCGTGTGGTCCTGGTGCGCAGGGGAGCTGGAAAGGCAGAGGTTAGAGGCACCGTGGGCGCGCGCACAAGGACCGCTCCAGCCATTACCCAGTCACGTGAGACTCAGGGGCCGTGGAGGGCGGGGCCGACTGGAAGGCAAGGCAGTCCCTTAAGCCCTGAGACTACACCCCTCCCAAGCTCAACAGAGGCTTCTGCGGCTTTGCCTCTGCTATCATAAGGCTGAATCCAACACAGAAGTTTCCCCGGCATAGGGAAAATGCCGAGACAAGGGAAGGGATCACAAACAAAAGAAATGGAGGAAAAAAAATGACTGGATATAGAGTTCAAAACCACGCTTATAAGGTTTTTCAAGAATATGCTAGAAAAGATGGATAAATTTAGTGAGACCCAAGAGGAGATGAAAAAGGACCAAATAGAAATTAAACATACACTGACTGAAATAAAAAATATTATACAGAGTCCTAACAGCAGACTAGAGAAAGACAAGAATCAAGTAAAAAATTTGAAATATAAAGAAGCAGACAACATTCAACTGGAAAAGCAAGAAGAGAAAAGAATCCAAAAATGTGAACATAATGTAAGGAGACTCTGGGACAGCTTTAAGCGTACCAACATCAGAATTGTGGGGGTGCCAGAAGAAGAGAGAGAGCAAGATACTGAAAACCTATTTAAAGAAATAATGACTGAAAACTTCCCACATCTGGTAAAAGAAATAGACTTACAAGTCCAGGAAGCACACAGAACCCCATATAAAAGGAATCCAAAGAGGCCCACACCAAGACACATCATAATTAAAATACTAAGAGCAAAAGAGAAAGAGAGAATATTAAAAGCAGCAAGAGAAAAACAGTTTATTACCTACAAGGGAGCACCCATACAACTGTCAGCTGATTTCTCAACAGAAACGATGCAGGCCAGATGGGAGTGGCAAGAAATATTCAACGTGATGAATAGCAAGAACCTACAACCAAGAATAATCTATCCAGCAAAGCTAACATTCAGAATTGAAGGGCAGATAAAGAGCTTCACAGATAAGAAAAAGCTAAAGGAATTCATCAACTCCAAACCAGAATTATATGAAATGCTGAAAGGTACACTTTTAGAAGAGGAAGAAGTAAAAGGTAAAAGCCAAAAAATTATGAACAACAAATACATATCTATCAACAAGTGAATCTAAAAATTAAGTGAATTAAAAATTTGATCAACAGAATAAACTGGTGAATATAATAGAATCAGGAGCACAGAAAGGGTGTGGACTGATAATTCTCAGTGGGGAAGGGGTGAGGGGTATACAGGGAGAGACTGGACAAAAATCATACACCTATGGATGAGATCAATGGGAGGGAGCTAAGGGCAGAGGGAGGGGTGGCAGCTGGGTGGAGAGATGCTATGGAGGGGAAAAAAGAGGAAAACAAATGTAATAATCTGAATAATAAAGATTTAATTAAAAAAAAGAAATTTAAAGAAAAAACAAAAACAAAAAACAAACAAACAAACAAAAAAAGGTGTTCAAACAGGCCTTTGGATTTCATATCCCATACGACGCAGTGTACAGCTAATTTGCCGACAAATGTCAGGTGATCATAATAATTTGGCCACTCAGTGTATATGTTTAGTTTTATGATATATAAAAACAACCCAGCTATTCAACTATATAATAAATACTGGCATCCCGATCTTTTTTTGTATATATATTCGGTATTGAGTGATATTTTTGGTTGTTTTAAAAGCAGAGGCAGGAAAAAGAGAGAGAAAAAGAAACTAGATAACTTTCAAATATTTGGGAGCTACTATAAGGGCATATTATTTTAAAAATTCACTCTTTGTGAAATTTAATAACATCTATTTCATAAACCGCAGAATTTTCTTATCTCATAAATCAATTTTATTCTATTACATTGGTGAATGAGGTTTTGTTTTTTGTTTTTTGTGGGGTTTTTTTTGTAAATTGGTTGCTCCACTTTAACTGTTGGCCTTCTAATAAGAGGGAAAAACATGTATTAGAAGTATAAAAAATAGTCAACATAATATCCCTTACTTATTACCTAACCTTTTCTTTTCAGATTTCCCCATGCTTCAGTGACCACAAGCCATCACCATTGAATTAGCCCTGACAAGCCTATCCAACAACCCTGTCCTTTCAAGGGGTAAAATGCTGAAGATATAATAATGAATAGTTCTAATAAGATTGTCACCCATTTGCCTTCAATCTCATGCAGAGACTTTGAAATCCAAATCAGATGTCATGACTTGTTATATTTAAGACATAGGGCAATTGATTCTGATGAGCCATTTAAAAATTATTTCCCTCTTTTAAAATGGTGATCATTATCAAGCTTTAAAAAGATAAACTCCTTTAAATAAATGTATTCCATGAATATTTGTGTGCTTATACAAGTATAAAAATAAATCTGTTAGTACATTGCAGTGGTATATATCTATACTAATAGTAGAGTCATATGCAAATTGTCTAGAATGCCATCACAGTAACAGTAATGATCGAACAGCAGGTTGCATGGGATGATCAGGCTGGCAGGGAGGTAGTGTTGGCAACCAAGCTGGCAGGGGGCAGTTGGGGACAATGAAGCCCGCAGGGGCAGCAGTTAGGAGTGAGTAGGCTGGCAGGAGTGGCAGTAGGGGGTGAACAGACTGGCAGTGGGGGCAGAAAGGGGCAACCAGGCAGGCAGC
>JAAGEH010000393.1:43172011-43184339 GCA_011751065.1 Lasiurus cinereus | reverse complement strand
CTTAACTACCTTCCCCTGCAGGCCTGGTCCCCTCCAACTTTCTCCCTTGCAATCATGGTTGCCCCCAACTGTCCTCCATTTCAGGCCTGGTCCCCCCAACTGCCCTCCCCTGCTGGTATGACTGCCCACAACTGCCCTCCCCTGCTGGCCATCTTGTGGTGGCCATCTTGTGTCAACATGGGTGTGGCCATCTTCGGTGTTGGAGTAATGATGAATTTGCATATTACCTCTTTAGTGTACATGCATATGGAATTTAGCTTTTCTTAGAATTAAGTGAGATCATATAGTAGATAAATATCTTTGACTTATTTCCCTTAGCATTACACCCTCATGGTCAATTCATGTTGTCCTAAATGACAGGATGTCCTTCCTTTTTTATGGCAAGAATACCACATCCACCCATTAATGGAAACTTAGGTTGCTTCCTTGTCCTGGCTATTTTGGCTCATGCTTCAATGAAAATGAGACTGCAGATATCTCTTCAAGATAGTGATTTCATTCCTTCAGAAACACAGCCAGATGTGAAACTGATTGATCATATTAGTTCTATTGTTTTCCATAATGATTGTGCCAATTTACATTTCCACCAACAATGTGCAAGGGTATGCTTTTCTTTATATCCTCACTAATGCTTATCTCTTTTCTTTTGAAAAATACCCATTTTAACAGATGTAAGGAGATATATTATTGTGGTTTTGATTTTCACTGCCCTAATAATTAGGTATGTGAATATAATTTCATACTTTTTGGACATTTGCATGTCTTTTTTGAGAAAATGTTTATTCACTTCCTCTTTCTGCCCATTTAAAATCAGACTATGTGTGGGTTTGTTTTTGTTATTGGATATTAGTCCCTTATCTTTGTTTCATTGTTGTTAATTCTCACCTGAGGATATTTTTCCATAGGGAGAGTGGAACAGAGAGAGAAAAACAGAGAAACATTGATGTGAGAGAAACACATCAATTGGTTGCTTCCTGCACTAGCCCCAACGAGGGCTCAGGCTGGGGAGGAGCCAGTATCCAAGGTACATGGCTTTGACAGGAACTGAACCCAGGACTCTTTGGTCCACAGGTTGACACTCTATCCACTGAGCCAAACCTAGTCTCCTAGTTGACATATAGGCTAGTCTCTTATCTGACGTATGATTTGCCATGATTGCTCCCACTCCATAAGTTACTTCTTTATTCTGGTGATTGTTTCTATTGTTGTAATGAAGTTTTTCAGTTTTATGTAGTCCCACTTTTTTATTTGAGCTTTCTATTTATATCCAAAAAAAAATAACTGACAACACCAATGTCAAGAAGTTCTTTTCCTCTGTTTTCTTCTATGACTTTTAACATTTCAGGACATACATTTAAGGTTTTATTTTGAGTTGATTTTTATTAGAGGTGTAAGATAGTGGTTCAGTTTCCTTCTGTTGCATGTTAATATCCAGTTTTCACAACACCATTGATTAAAAATACTGTATTTTCCCTACTGTGTATTCTTGGCTCCCTTCTGAAATATTAGTTGACTGTATATGTGTGGGTTTGTTTCTGGACTCTCAGCTATATTCCATTGGTCTATGTTTCTGTATCTATGCTAATACCATACCAGTTTATTGCTATAGCTTTGTAGTATAGTTTGAAATCTAGAAGTGTGAAGCCACCAGCTTTGTCTTCTTTAACAGAATTTGCTTTGACTGTTCAGGATCTTTTGTAGATCCACACATATTTTAGAATCTTCTTTTCTTTTTTTCTACTTCTATGAAAAATGCCATTGGGAATTTGTTACGGATTATATTAAATCTATAGATGATTTGGTAGTATGAACATTTTAACACTATTAATTCTTCCAGTTCATGAAAGGGGTTATATTTCTATTTATTTGTGTCTTCTTCCATTTCTTTTATAAATACCCTATAGTTTTCAATGCTCAGATCTTTCAACTCCTTGTTTAAAGTTAGTATTTTATTGCTTTTAAAGCTTTGTAGATTGATTATTTTATTTATTTTGCTTACAGATATTTCTCATTGTTAGTATACAGAAATGTAATTGATATTTATGCTGATATTGTATCTTTAATATTTATAGAATTTGTTCATAAATTCTGCTAGATTGTTGGTGGAGTTTTGGAATTTTCTCTATGTACCAGTAAGATGATGTCATCTGCAAACAGAGACACTTTTACTTTTTATTTTCCAGACTTTTATTTCTTTTCTTGCATAATTGCTCTATTAGAACTTTTAGTACTATGTTGGAGTATTGAGGGTGGGCAACCTTGATTTGTTCCTAATTTTGGAGAAAAAAGCTTTTAGCTCTTCACCATGGAGTATAACGTTAGCTGGAAGCTTCTCATGTATGGCCTTTATTATGTTGAAGTATATATTTCTTCTACATGCAGTCTGTTGAAAACCTTTATCATGAAAGGATATTGAACTTCATCAAATGTGTTTTTTTCTGCAACTATTTAGAGGATCATTATTTTTATCCTTTTATTCTTTTAATGTGGTGTATTACATTTATTGACTTGTATACGCTGAACCATTCTTGCATCTTAGAGGTAAATCCCATTTAACCATCTTGTATAATCCACTTAATGTGCTACTTATCTCAGTTTACTGGAATCTTGTAGAGGATTTTTGTATATATAATCATCAGGGGTATTGGCCTATAGTTTTTTTATCCTTGTAATGTCCTTATATGGCTTTGGTATTAGGCTAATGAATTTTTTGGAAGATTTAGAAGAGGGATATTAATTTTTCTTTAAGTATTAATATTATTTGCTAATGAAATCATCTATTCCCAGGCATTCTTTGTTGGGATGGTTTTGATTATGGGTTCAATCTTCTTAGTAATTATTAGTCTATTCAGGTATTCCTTTTTTTATGATTCAGTCTCCATGTCTTCTCCGTTATCCAGTTTGTTGGTGTTATTCATAGTAGTCTCTTATGAACCTTTGTATTTCTGTGATATTAGTTGTAATGCCTCCTCTTTCATTTATAATTTTGTTTAATTCAATCTTCTCTTTTTCTTGGTTAGTCTAGCTAAAAGTTATTTTCAGTTTCATTGAGTTTATTTCCTATTGTCTTCTAGTCTTGATGTCACTTATTTCAACTCCAATTTATATTACTTCCTTCTCTGCTAACTTGGATTTTAGTTTTTTATTCACTTTCTAATTTCTTTAGGTATAGAGCTAGGTTGTTTATATGAGCCGTGCATAAGTTTTATTGTGTTGTGTATTTGGTTTATAAATAACTAACATCTGAATATCATTTGACAGTTTATAGAAATGCTTTTAATATTAACTCATTTAGTTAGGATATATAAGTATCTAATGTTTTTTTTCTTCTATGTGAATTTTTATTATGAAATAAGTCACAGGAATCTTTAATAATTATTTCACAGAAGAAAATTTTGATAGAGGAAAAGACCCCAATTTTTTGTCTTTATCTTCTTTTTAAACCTTTGTACAAACTCGACCTAATTAATTAATCTGTTTGTGTTTAGAAATAAGTTCTCTAAGAAATAGTAAGTAACTTTCCTCCTGGAAAATATACCTTGTTAATGGGTTCAAATTCTACTTAATGTCAATTTTTGCTTCTGAGAATATCTTAAGTGATTTCTTAGCATCATCTTACCAATGCTCTTCCTCATTCTATTCTTATTTATTTATTTATTTATTTATTTATTTTTTACCAAACCCTCTCCATTATGTAGCATTTGGGTCAAACATTGCCATATCAGTGTGATTTCTCTAAACTTCAATAATAGTCATCATTAATGTCAACCAAAAGGCCATCTAATCTTACGTAACTTAATGGAATGGAAACAATGATGGACGTTAGACTCACACCAGAAATTCCAAACATGTTTAGTTGCAATGAATAAGAAAGAGGGGATGACAATAAGAAATAGTAGGGATATAGAATTATCAGAACTTGGAGGTGAATTTAGTGTGCAAGGAGAAAAAAATAAGTTGAAGTTTTTGTCACTGGCAATTAGTTAATGACATTATCATCTAAGAAGACTAAGATGAACAAAAGTGAAATTTTACATGTGATAATTTCTATAACCTATTAGATCATACATGTGTGTGAATTTATTTTATATTCTTAGTTTTTAAAAGCTATGTCCATGTCACAGATATTTCATAAACTCTAGTTTCATTAATATACATATACCAAAAATAAACAGAGAGATTGGTCATTAATATTTTGTCAATCCTATACCTGGAATATTATGGATTCATCTTTATAAATGTGTAAATTTATAATAGTCACATAAACTTCCTCTTGTCTTTTAAACATTTTTAATTAGTTCTATCTTTTTAATGATACAATCTTACTTCTAATGTTGACATTATCAAGATTTATGAATTAAGTACATATGTGAGAACTCACCTATGTTGACAGAATCCTGTGATCCTATCTTTCATCCAATCCCTAAGAGCCCAAGAAAATATTCAAACTTAAACATCTAGTGTATAAGTGCATAAACATTATTTCAGGAAGTTTTTTCTTTTAATAGCAAATCACTTCCCTTAGAGGCTGCAAAATCATTTCCAGATATAATATGCCTTTATAATTTCTGATTCTTTTAAGATAGTCTTACTTTACATGTTGCAATGAAAGGAACTACATTTTAGTGGCATTCTTTATGTATACATATGAAAATTTTTAGTAATCACACTTGTCTTGAGTCCTTTAAAAAGGTGAGAATCTATGCTTAAAAGATACATGTTTTATTTTAAAAAGCAGCTTTCTTATAGAAAATGTGTATGTGTAGAATATTATCTATAAAATATATTTTTAAATTTGAATATTCTAATATTTAAAAATTATGTTTGAATCAAAGGTTTATATATACTTGTGAATAAAATGTATATGTGTATGTGTGTTCACATACTGAAGAATATAGTCTCAAAGAAGTGCTATGTTTTACAATACTGTATTGATTTATGTTTTAGTTTTTCTATTTTTTCAATTTATATATGCTATCATTACAAATACATGTATATAGAGTCACTACTATATCTTAGAAATATATTTTGCATTTTATCCCTTTTATCTACAGCCTCTCACCAAGTATAAATGAAATAATTTAATTTATGTTGATTTATCTATTAAAATAAATGTTCCTGCTTTTAAAAATATCATATAATTCAACATCAAGCAAATATCCTGTCCAAAAATTGTATGGTACTTGTGTTTCTTTGACTGGTTTATTTCACTTAGCATAATATCTTCTAGGTCTATCTATGCTGTTGCAAATGGTAAGATTTTATCCCTTTTTATGACCAAGTAATATTCCAACATATATACTAGTATGTACCACAACATTTTTATCCACTTATCTATTGATGAGCAGTTGGGTTATTTTAATATCTTGCCTATTATAAACAATACTTCAGTGAACATAAGAGTGCTTATATTTTTTCAAACCTGTGTTTTGTTTTGTTTTTCCCAATATGTAACCAGAAGTGAAATTTCTGGCCCATAAAGCAGTTCCACTTTAAATTTTACAAGGAGCCTCCATACTGTTTTCCGTAGTCACTGCACCAATCTACATTCCCACCAACAGTGCACAAAGGCATCCTTTTCTCCACATCTTCACCAACACTTATCACTTGTGGATTTGATGGTAGCCATCCTGACAGGTGTGAGGTGTTATCTCATTATAGTTTAAATTTGCATTTCTCTGATAATTAGTGAACTAAATAAAAGTAGAAGATACAAATAAATGGAAGCAACTACAAATTTCTAAGAGAATTGTTGTTCTTTGTTACTACATACAAAATGTATATATGTAAAATGTGTGTACATATAACACATAAAAATATGCATATAAAAATTTCAGATTTTTGTGCCAAAGCAAATATTTAGTTACCCCTTATTCGAATTAAGCACTCAAATGACAGTGATATAAGAGCAGACATTTTTTTTTCAAATATATTTTATTGATTTTTTACAGAGAGGAAGGGAGAGGGATAAAAAGTTAGAAACATCAATGAAAGAGAAACATCGACCAGCTACCTCCTGCACACTCCCCACCAGGGATGTGCCCGAAACCAAGGTACATACTCCTGACTGGAATTGAACCTGGGACCCTTCAGTCCACAGGCAGATGCTCTATTCGCTGAGCCAAAGCAGTTAGGGCAGGAGCAAAAATTTTATAAAGAGTAATTATATATATTCTTTTTATTTATAATTTTAATTTTATTTATTTACTAGTAGCCCTGCACATGAATCTGTACGCCAGTAGTCTCTGCAGGGCCTAGCCACTCCATGCCTGCTGCCCAGAAGCCCATCTGCAGCTGGGCTTAGAATGCTTGTCCCGTTGCTGGGGCGACGAAGCAAGCATTCCATGCCCAGCTTGGCCAGAGGCCCATTGGTGGCCAGGCACAGAATGCTTGCCTCGTTGCTGCAGCAACAAAGTAAGCGTTCTGCCAGGCTGCTCACACTGCCTGCTTTCAGCTGCCACCCCTCCACACCCATGACTGGGGGACTCTGGCAGGACTGGAAGGACTGGGTCCCACCATCTTGTGGCTATGGTTGCTGCCATATTTGTGACAGAGTGACAGTTAATTTGTATATTACCCTTTTATTAGATAGGGTTGGTTTTAGAGAGAGAGAAAGGGAAGAGAAACATCAATTTGTTGTCTCACTTATTAAAAGATTCAGAGCTTGCTTCTTGTATGTGCCCTGACAAGAGACTGAACTAACAATTTTGGTTCATCAGGGTGATGCTATAACTAACTGAGCTGCCCTGCCAGGGCTATATAACATTTTTTTTCCAAAAGAATATTTTTAATTATCTTTAATCATGGGTTAAGATCTACTTGATTAAAAATAGAAAGCTTCAGAAATGTGGTTAGTTATTTGCTCAAGCAAAGCAAAACCACTTTTTAGACAGCTTGGTGTTTAAACAGCCATTTCTTTAATCTAGACTTCATCTCCAGCATTGGTAACATAACCAATTTAGGAAAAGTAGTGTTTCATCTGTGAAGTGTCAACTAAGTAAAGTAAATCTGGGCATGGTTTTTTAATATGTTTTAGTTTGCAAAAGAGTTTGTGATTAGCTATTAATAGGAAAAGGTCTCTGTGAGAATTCTATGACAACTTATGTTAAGGAGGCTTATTTTAATGGTAAGAAGTAGAATCTCAGGGTTTAATGTACAGCTCTATGTGACAGGTGGAAGGGGAGGAGGGAATAAATAAATTATTTTGAAAATGATTGATTTTTCCCTTTTTATTCAAAAAACAAAGATATAGTTACACTAATTGATTGGTGTCTATTTTATAGCCTTTAAAATAGAGGATAATTCATCTTGATTCTGTAATTACCAGTTACATAAACAGCAGATGACAAGTCTGACAAGCAGGCTTTTTCAACAATGACTAGACATTACAATGGAAAATGTGTTCGATTACTACATGAAGGTTATGCCACTTGATAAACTATTTCCTCTTTAATAGGACATATTATCTAAATTCATATGCTAATTTGAAAATGTCTCTATTGAGTGTTACTCACTAAACTTGATTGATCAATAAAAAATATTTGCCAAAAATTCTAAAGGAGACAACTGAATGTTTCCTTTTGAATAAGAACTGAGTTGTTTCTTAAAATAGAAGATTGTGTTCTTGATTGTAAGATTATACAATTATAAAATAAGAGGGTCATGAATTACACGAGGACAGTGCTACCACCTTAATAACAATATTGCTTTAAACTGAGTGTTGAGTTAAAATGAACCCATGTGATTTCCATAAAACACAGAGTTACAGAAAAAAAAAATCCAAAACCCATTTGTGTCTTACCCAGAGATCAAAGAAGATTGCTCTAATCTTACATCTGATTCTCACTGTCTAGACTAGACAATGTCCTGGAAATGACCCCTGTTGAAACCAGTAGGAGACTGTTTAACTTTCTTCCCTTTTATACATTAGCTTAGGGTCAGTAAGATCTAAGCTGCTCAATATTCCTATCACATTAATGGCACAATTATCACATAGGGATCAACTTCACACAGCTAATACAGACATGCTTCTGGAAGTAATTTCTGGCTCTGGTGGGCAAGGAAATCTATTAGGTCATTTGTAATCTCTGGAAACCTAGTGGAAAGAGTTTAGACTTTAGACTTCTGAAGTATAAATGTTGGCCCCTTATTTGTTATTAAAGTAGCCTTGGAAAATTACTTAATATCTTTGAGTTTCAACTAGGGTATAATAGCTTCTATCAGATAGTAAAATAGTAAATATTTATGAAAAAACACATGGAAACAAACTATTAGAGCGTTTCTTACATGGTAGGCATTAAATAAGTGGAAATTATTATCAAGTACAATATTTTGCTCATTGCTTTTTATATACAAAGCTAGAGGCCTGGTGCACAGATTCGTGCACTGGTAGGGTCCCTCAGCCTCGCCTGCACCCTCTCATAATCTGGGACCCCTTGGGGGATGTCAGACTGCCAGGGATTGGGCTGAAACTAATAGTTTGACATCCCACAAGGGAGGTAGTAGTGCTCAAAGTGGCAAGCAGCTGGGGAGGAACCCAAGCCCAGATGCCATGCTACTCCCCGCTCATCCCAGCTCCCCTGTGCCTGCTGCTGCCACTGCTCATTAGTGCTGATGAGGAGGCAGAAAAGGCTTGCACTGCAGCAGCTGCGCTCACTCGCCAGCAGTGAGCCCAACATCTGATGCCCGTCAGTCAGCTGAGCTGTGCTCCCACTGTGGGACTGCACCTACCACCAGGGGGGTAGCTTCTGCATTGAGTGTCTACACCCTGGTGGTCAGTGCACATTTTAGTGACCAGTCATACGGTCAACCAATCACTTAGGGTTTTATATACATAGATAGTCAACATCTAAATAATTTCTTTACTCTGTCACATTG
The DNA here is from genome assembly GCA_011751065.1 of Lasiurus cinereus. NCBI lineage: Eukaryota > Metazoa > Chordata > Mammalia > Chiroptera > Vespertilionidae > Lasiurus > Lasiurus cinereus. The sequence goes on along the minus strand of JAAGEH010000393.1, from coordinate 43,175,462 downwards.
AATGCTGCTTCAAAAAGCATTTAACAACTATATATATAGTTAAAAAGTGAATTATTCTTAAAATTATCAAAGAAATTTGTGATGAGAATCTAGATAGCTATAGTGTCCAAGTGAAGTAAATGAAGAAGTTACTGTTTGCTTGTTTATTTTTTTTGTTTGTTTGCTGTTCACATTTACAAATATTTCCACAGTTTTCGGTTTTGTGACTTGCTAAGTGCATTTACTGATGTACTTGGTCATTATATTCTGTTCCCTATGGGTAAAGGTATAACTGCTTTCTCCTCTATTATATCCATGGGCACTGTTCTTAAAACTGTACAAGATTCCATACCTGCAAACTCTGAAGAATCCAAATAAGTCAAATAATAACCAAAATCCAACATTGGCTTTACCTCTTAACTGTCACCAGTTCCCACCTATCAGTCCACACACCCAACTTTCTACACACTTCATACAATCCTTTAGCAATGTCTTAAGGCTTAATTTGATTACCCACATTGGCATTCTTCTTTGAAGCAGAATTTGCATTTTTTTATGTTATAGACAATTTGGGAATATATAAGTGATAGAGATGCTGTGAAATTAACACATATTTCTGTGAACATATTTCATTTTCTTCTAGTAAATCTTTCCTAAGCAGTGAGCTATATAATCAATAACCTTGTTCAATACAAATAATTTTCTAAGCCCATATAATGATGCAAATAACAGCATGAACTAATTTTTTTCTCAAAATTCCTTATTGTGAAAGTAATAAAACAGATATATATATATATGATGTATATCAAGTTAAGAGAAATGACCACATTTTTCAAGATTTAGAGAGCAGATTAGTTTGTTGTTGTTTACTATTACTTTGATTGTTATTTACTACTTTAGGATGACAACTTTTGCCTCTTTGACTAATTCATAAGCCCCTTAAAGGTAGGGACTTTAACTATGCTATGTATTCAATAAATGGTTATTGACTAATTACTAATAACCTGTAGAGCAAAATATATTTAGAAAGTATGATTCTTTTTTATAATATATCAAATCATATATTATCTTGACAGTAAATCATTATAAACAATTATCATCACGTGGCTAAACATTCTGACTTTTGAGACTAAGAATCTATTGAAGCAACCATCTTCACCATTTCATCTATCTCTTAGTCTAAATTTTATAAGACAAATTTTGTTTTGAATTTTTAAAAAGGAAACCACAGTTTAACAATAGTTTATCTCCACACATTTCTCTCCATTTTTTAAATGAGTCTTCTATTTTTTAGAGCGAAATCTGTCCAGATTTTGCTCATCAAAGAATACATTTTTATTGTGTGGTGGACATTTAATGATTTTGCTTCTCATGAGTGGTAAGTGTTCAGTAGAGGTATGCTAATCAGTGACATGCTTCCCTAAGTTCCTTTGTAATATACTTTTTCAAACATACAATTAATTTTCTGATCTACCCTTCCAATAAATTCCTTTTCTGCTTTAATTCAGTGAAGTAGTTTTCAATTGTTACAACCATGAACTCTGAAACATATATATGGCGATCTGATCATGGTATTGAGTTTTTTCTACATTTGCCTGTAAGGGCTAATGGTAAAATCATAAATCTTTTTTAAGTTCTGCTTGCTACCAATATTTGAGGCATCTGCTTTTCCTCATCCTTCTTCCATACTATGACCTGACAATAGCTGCCTTGTCTTTAACACCACTTGTCAAACTGAAATTCCAGCTTGGTTTTATTAAAACAAACAAACAAAACGGCAGCTATATTCTAAAGTTATTGAAGTGCTACAGTACATATTTTAGTAATTTTCTCTCCTTTTCCTGTTCACAGATATCTAAGTTCAGCTCACTATACAGAAGCCGTGCTATCATCCATTCTCCTCAAAGGGTGGTAGTGGAGCAATTTTATATTACACAAAAAAGTAAGTGACTTCCAATTCAGGAGCCCAGATACACTCTGACTTGCCAATAGGTGATATTTTCTCCATCATACAATTTAAGAAAAGAATAGCATTTGAATCATTTTTAGACTATACTAGTTTCAAAGCTTTAAAAATATACTTAGACTTAATAAGTTTCTTTTCTCATTTAGAAATAAGGTTCTTAATACAGAGGTTTTATTTTATTTTTTAGTGAATGAATCTCTGTATTGTAAGTCTTGTGTATAGAGGTTGCATGCAAGTATTTTAAAATAATATTAGAGCATTGAAACATATAAGAAACACAACTTTAGAAGATGATTTTGGCTTGTGAGAGTTGATGAAAATCAGCTAGTTTTTGAAGCAACAGATGTTATTGGCTGAACATGTATATTTTACAGTTTTTAGTGCTTATATTACTCTTTAATAAATAATTTGAAAATAATGTACAGGTGTAATGTATGGCTTCCATTTGTTCATATCTGAAAAGAATTTCTGAATAAACATATTGATATCTGATGGCACAATAATATGACTCAGAGCTCATATCTGTTTCTAGATATGGCTTTAAAATAATGTATCAGAACATGGCATATTGGAAATATGGCTGAATTTATGTCTTGAAATGTAAGCAAAATTAAGATATACAAATTGAAGAAGAGATAGGAAAAGATCTCTGTGATAAATAAGTCCACTATCTTGGGCCTCAGAGATTCTTGATCCAGAATCAAAATATGTCAGGATTGACAGTGGTTTAACTTTATTATTGGCCTATATTAGCTTGGATTGGTATAGCCCTGAAATATCTCTTATCCTATATTATTAACCTTTTCTTCATAAGAGAGCATATTCCAGGGACAGCTGAAAAATAGATAGCTGTCTTAAAGTGTTAATAATTTGCTTCATTTTTGCCTAACCTGGATTTCTCCAAAATTACCCATCATTTGAAAATACATATTAGGAAGAGGTTTGGAAATAAAGACCTATTCTTTACCAAATGTTTACTGACATACCAACTAATAGTGTCAAGTTTAAAACTTAATTAGGGCTCATTTTCAATGCCAAAAAATAGACACATCTGCACTTTGGTGTAATATCACTTGTTTTGAGAAAATAACAACTTAAATAATACACACACACAACACATGTACACAAAATCTTATTAATGCATCTCATTGGCAACCACACTTTTCAAGGTTTATATTATTAAACTAGAGGCCTTGTGTACGAAATAAGTGCACAGCTGAAATCCCTTGATCTGGCTGGTGATCAGGGCCTACTGGGCTATCTTGCACAGTCCCAGTTGGGGCCAAACTGGCCAGGACCTGCAAGCTGGCTGCCAAACAGAGCCAGAGGGATGGGGGAGGAACCATGGAAGATTTGCCAGCCCTGGGGAGGGACCAGAGAAGGTTGGCTGTGATGCACACTGACCACCAGGGGGGCAGACACTTAATGCAGGAACTGCCCCCTGGTGGTCAGTGAGCTCTCACAGCCAACCTTCTCTGGTCCCTCCCCAGGGCTGGCAAATCTTCC
>JAAGEH010000393.1:43111439-43171611 GCA_011751065.1 Lasiurus cinereus | reverse complement strand
TATATATATATATATATATATATATATATATAGGCTTTACTCGATGTCACAGTAATGAAATCAATCACATGTCTAATCCTATATAATAAAACCCTAATATGCAAATCAACTGATCAGCAGAATGACTGGCAGAACAACTAGTCGCTATGACGTGCACTAACCACTAGGGGGCAGACACTCAATGCAGGAGCTTCCCCCTAGTGGTCAGTGAGCTCCTACAGGGGGAGCACCACTCAGCCAGGAGCAGGGCTCACAGCTGGTGAGCACAGCAGCAGTGGTGACAGCCTCAACCCACCTTTGCAGCAGCACTAAGGAGCAGTGAGTGGAGCAGTTAAGGAGCAGCAAGCAGGCAGGTAGTAAGGAGTAAGGTGTCCCAGACTGTGAGAAGGATGTCTGCCTGCCAGTTTAGGCCTGGGGATCGGGCCTAAGCCAGCAGGCAAACATCCTACAAGAGGTCCCAGACTGCAAGAGAGCTCAGGATAGGTTGAGGGACACCCCCACTCACACCCCATTGCATGAATTTCATGCACTGGGCCTCTAGTCCTATAAATAAAAACCTTGGTGGTCCTCACACTGTCACACCCTAATGCCCTCAAATTGTCATAATCATTCACCAGGAGGCAGACAATGATGAGGCAGAATAGGTCTTTGACATCAGGGAGGGGTGGGACCTGAGCACTTGCCACAAAGGGAATAGAAAAAGCTCCATGGGAGGGAACACAGAGCAGAGCTGCAAGCAGAGTGGTTGTATTCAGGCACCGCAGCTCCTCTTCAACTGTGACAGGCTGCAGCAGCCAGGCTGAGAGGGAAGGGGCAAGCAGTGCTTTGAGCACAGTCACCATGGAACACCCGGAGGATGCAGGCCTGGTGACTCCATGCAGTTCCACCAGGGGTCCCATGGCTCATCTTTCTTCCCCATCTATGAGGGCCCAAAAGATGCCAATGGCAGGAAGAGGAAATGTGGAATTAAAGAGGGGCATTGGTAAGGAAATGCCAGTGCTACATCCTCCATTTGGAGAAGGAGAAAGAGACTCAAGTGATTCCAGATATTAAAGGGGGTTCAGAAAAAAATATAAAGAGACTTCTGAGTCCTTACCTTTCTCAGACTTGGGGGTCATGGAGTGCAGGCTGAACTGAGGAAAAACTTATTCTGGGAGACCTCAGACAGGTCATACTCAGCCTCAGAATTCAGTTTCCTGGTGAGTGTCTGGTGGCTCTCCCTGTCTTCAACTGGTTGTGAGGTTCAGACTTCAGAACATGGTTTAAAAGACTGAGAGTCCTAGGTGGTTGGGAAGGTGGGAGGGTGGGGTGCAGGCAGGCGAGCAGATTGGCTGGAAGCAGGCCAGCAAGGCTCCAGGATTGGCCATATCTGAAAGGGCAGGACCAACCTTTAAGAAGTGCAAGGGGGAATGTAAGGGAGTGTGTACTCCTGTCTGCCACCAATCTACTGTGTTTACTCTTGCATGACAACTGTGGTGGCGGTGTCAGTTATTACCCAAGCCTGGATGGAGCAGAGGCCAGCTGAGCAGAAGAGCATCCCAGTGTCCTGATAACAGGTGGCATGACCCATGGGTCATGGTCAAAGGAGAGAGGACCGAGAGTGGTTCTCCAATGGGGATGCTGCCTACAAGCATCCTCCAAGTTGGTGAATATCTGGCCCAAGTGAAGGTGAGGCCTGGCATCCACATGGAGGGCAAGGAGCAGCAGCATCCGCTGCACATGTGAGGCATCACAGGATGGCAGACATGGCCCTGATGGCAGGGTAGACCTAGGGGACTCTACGTGCACATGATTTAATCATCCATTAGGTCTCTAGTCTATATATATAAAAGGCTAAGTGAACGGTCATATATCTATCCTACTGTCTGACCAACCAACTGGCCAGTATATATGATGTGCACTGGAAATTTAAAAATAAAGATTGACTCACACATGCGCAATACATATAAAGTTCTTGCTGACTTCAATCACACATGTGTGTTTTGATATGTCATTGTTGATCATGAATTTGGTTGTTTGTGTTGACATTCAACATGAACCACATCAATCCGACCAACTGATAGACCAGTACATGTGATGTGCACTGGCAATTTAAAAATAAATGTTGACTCCTGTATGTACGATACATATAAAGCTCTTGCTGGTGTGTGTGTGTGTGTGTGTGTGTGTGTGTGTGTGTGTATTATCACTATTATATATAAACATGCATGTGTGTGTGTGTGTGTGTATGCCAAGCAACCAGAACAATGGAACAACCAGAATGACCAGAATGGCCAGTTGCTATGATGTGCACTGTGGCAGCCAACTGGTCCCACTGGGGCCCTGACTGGCCCCCTCCCCACTGCCAGCCCAGACCAATAGCACACACTGGGACAGGCTGGCCGGACTCCACCCATGTACCAATTTGTGCACCAGGCCTCTAGTCTACATATATAAAAGCCTAAGTAACCAGTGACCATTCAGCTGGTCACTATGATGCACACTGGCCACCAGAGAACAGACACTCAATGCAGGAGCTACCCCCTGATGGTCAGTGCACTCACACAGCGGGAGTTCCACTCAATGATCGGAAGGCGCCAGATGCTGGATCCATGGCTGGTGAGCACTGCTGCAGTGGTGTGGCCACTCCCCCTGCATGACTCTCCACAATCCATACCAAGACTAACATCAGGACTGGCTTTGGCACTGACTAAGCATGAGCCCCCAGCAGTTTCTCAATCATTGGTACACTGGTATCACCCTAGGACAGGTGCATGGAGATTATAGTGGAGCAGCAGTGAGCCTACTGAGTGGCAGCGGCAGGCACAGTGGGACTGGGATGAGCAGGAGCGGCAGGCAGGAGTGGCAGGCAGCATCGGACTGCCCATTATGGCCCGATCCCTGCAGGCAATGCTGAGGGACCCCACTGGTGCACAAATCCATGCAATGGGCCTCTAGTATTATATATACTACTAGCAGCCTGGTGCATGAAATTCATACACGGTTGTCTCTCAGCCTGGCCTGCATCCTCTCTAATCCAAGACCTCTCTGGGATCTGGCCTAAACAGGCAGTCAGACCACCCTCTCACAATCTGGGACTACTGGCTCCTAACCGCTCACCTGCCTGCCTGCTTGATCACCCCTAATCACTCTGCCTGCTGGCCCTGATTGCCCTCAACCGCACCCCCCTGCCAACCTACTCACCCCCAAATGGTCCGCTCTGCCAGCCTGCTTGCCCACAATTCCCCCCCTCCCGCCAGCCTGATCACCCCCAAATGCACTCCCCTCCTGGCTTGATCACCCCCAACTGCCTTCCTCTCCTGGCGTGATCATCCCTAACTGCCTCTGCCTCAGCCCTGCTACCAAGGCTTTGTCCAAAAGGACTTGTGGAAGGTCTCATAGTCTAATTAGCATATTACCCTTTTATTAATATAGATAGGATATGACATTCTGCCATAACCATAACATATGTATCAGTATTACTCTATGAGAATACATACTTCATACGATAGGAAGGCATCTAATACATTACATTGTATATGTTTTAAGTAGTAGGAAATACTGTGTTCATAACAATAACATACACCCTGTCACTTCCCTTCCTGATTTGGGAATGGTTCCCCAGTTCTTTGAACATTTCCTGGCCCCTAATGTATTTTTCTTTGTCATTCAGTGTAACTTTATTTACTGTTTATTGCATGTGATTTGAGGTCTTTAAATTCTAATCACCAAAGATTCAAAGGACTAATTTTACCATGAAGTTTAACATTAACATCAGTGAATTCACATATCCATGTTTTTTTATTGTAAACATCTGAATTATTCACATTGTCATAGATCCTGAACTCATAAGCATGGACCATGCACAGGCTGGCAGCAAGCCAGGAAGCCACTCTACAAGCAAATAGATACTCTGCATAAGGAGAAAAGTCATAGCACAACATTTAATGTCCAACCTAAGTCACCTCAGAATGTTATATATATTGATTTCTTAATTCATATAGTATCAGAAACTCAACTGCTTGGTTGGTGACAGGGTTGACCTGGTTTCAGGAGAATTATTCCTGAAATAATTAATGAAAGGGGGGCTCAATCTTTTCTTGGTTGCTTGCACCTCCCCAGCCCCTTCATCTTTCTTCTCGTCCTCAGCTTCTTGAACATCTTCTCCTCTACCTTCACTGCCTTCTTCCTCCTTTGCATCCTCAAATTCTTCCTTAGCACCTTCTTCTTCTTTATCTCCTTTTTTTGTCCCCAGCCTCTTCCTTCTTTTTCTCCTCCTCTTCAGTTACTACTTCAGAAGGGTGTTCATCCTTAGCTTCCTCGGCTTTTGCAGCCTCAATGGTCTCCTCCACCTCCATCTGCTCCTCCTGAATGTGGCTGAAATATTAAGAAGGGACGGAGCTAGTGGCCATCAAATAGAAGCCAGTCTGTAAACCACCTTAGGCAGATCAACCAAAGATCTGGGAACTCGGGGAGTAGCCGCTGGCTTTGCTTCTCATGCTGGAAAAATGAGCCGGGTCTCCACACCTTCCAAGAGTTTCCTGTAAACTACAATATAAATGTCCAAAGCTCCATTGAGGAAGTCCTGGTATTCTTTTAAATATCATGCCATTTCATGCTCTGTAGTTCTCAACTCATTTTCTAATGTGTTGATTGTGTCTTACATAGCACTAACGTCTGTGTTCTGCTTATCCTCCAGCTCTTGGAGCTGCTTTCCCAGAGCTTCGTTCATGCCCTGGCTTGCTTTGCTCTCCAGGGTCTTGACCTTGAGCAGGTGGCAGCTTTCAGACACCTCATCATTGGTGGTGCACACCCCGTAGGGTATTCTTGGCAGTGCTCTCAGTCAGCACATTGAAGAGGCTCTTGTACCATTTTTCTGTATTCTGCATGTTCTTGGCATCCAGCTTCTCATACTGGGTGTGGATGTCCTTGAGTGTGGCAGAGAAGTCGGACTTGGAGAACACATCCATCTTCATGGAGATCTGAGCATACTGGATCTGCGCCTGCAGCTTGGCTTTTCTTCAGAAAAGCGATCTAGTCCTTCAGGCTGTCCATGTGCTTTTCAAGCTCAGTGCCAGTGAAAGCCGCCTCATCTGCACCTTTGCACCCCTCCATCACCCAGCCTTCTGTGTTATCATGGTTGGGCACATTTTCCTGGTAGCATGCTTGCAAGTTGTTCCCAGTCCCTTCCAAGCCCTGGTGCTTTCTAACTGTCCATTGCCTTCTCCTCGCCAGGGATGGGGCAAGGTGGGTCAGGGCACAGGCATCCCATTTTCATTAAAATGTTCAACCCTGGCCTGCTCCACCTGTGTCCACAGGCAGCCCTGGGACAGACAGTGATCCCAGAGACCCTGGTCACCCCCACCTACCTAGGTCCCTGATAGCTGTATGGACCCCGCAGGCAGTGCCAGGTATAGCCTGACATGCCTGCCCAACCCTGATGGCTATCTGGCCACATGGGTGGTATCAGGTGCTGCCCACAAGGCCTGCCAGGTCTCAATAGCTGCCTGGACCCCACGGGTGGTCTCAGCACTGGCCGCCTGGCCTGCCGGTCCCCCATGGTGGACTAGACCTCGCAGGCGGCATCAGGTGCAATCCACTCCTCCTGCATATGCAAATTTACCCTCCATCTTTGTTGGCTTAACTTGCATATCACTCCTGATTGGCTGTGGGTGTAGCAGAGGTATGGTCAATTAGTATTTTTCTCTTTTATTAATGTAGATTTTGACATCTAGTTTTTTGCAGTAATATAATTATCATACTAATCTTTCTTCTAATTAATTTCCTTTCAATGTGCATGAACCTGTGCACCAGGCCACTATTATACATAGAAATCTATGTTTAGAACTCTTTGGGCAATTTTTTAAAGATATAACCACAATATTCAAGGTATGAATTTTTTAATCATCCTTACATATGTGGTCCATATGTTTGCTGTTTCATGGGAAAACAGTTGCTTCCCACAAACTCTTAGGTTTTTAAAGAATTTTAATTTTAAGTTTTCCTTCTTTTTCTTATAATGTAAGTAGATATAAAATAAAAATTCCTATATCTCAGGTATGTTTTGGTTTCTTTAAATTGATTTTTCTTAGAAAATAAAGTAGGCAGGCACTAACAGTATAGTACAAAGATGTGGAAAGGCATTCACTTCACTCATTACACAAATACTGATTTTACATAAATGGAGCACAGGTTAGCCTAATGTCTGGATTTCAGAGAAGAGTAAAACACAGTGTCTATCTTTTTTTTCTTTTAATCCTCACCTCAGTATTTTTTTCCACTGATCTTTAGAGAGAAAGAGTGGAATGGAGGGAGGAAGTAGAGGGAGGAAGAGAGAAAGAGAGAGAGGAGGGGTGGGGAGAGGGAGAGATGTGAGAGAGACATCAATTGGTTGTCTCCTACAAGATCACTGACTACGACCGGGAATTGAACCTGCAACTGAGATATGTGCCCTTGACATGGAATCCAACCCATGACCCTTTTGTCCACAGGCTAACACTCTAACCACGGGGGGGAAAAAAAAACAAAAAACAAAAAAAAAAAACTGGCCAGAGCTGATCTCTATCTTTTAGAAGATCATAAAGTCAACCCAGGATGACCCAGCGATGAAGAAAATAACTATTAAAAAAGAATAGCCGGAACCGGTTTGGCTCAGTGGATAGAGCGTTGATCTGCGGACTGAAGAGTCCCAGGTTCGATTCAGGTCAAGAGCATGTATCCTGGTTGCGGATACGTCCCCGGTAGGGGGCGTACAGGAGACAGCTGATAGATGTCTCTCTCTCATCGATGTTTCTGGCTCTCTATCCCTCTCCCTTCCTCTCTGTAAAAAATCAATAATATATAAACAACCCGGTTTGACTTTGGAAATATTATAAGGACTCAAAACCCATAAAAGTAGTGGCTATGAAAAATGAGAGCTTAAATGTGTCATCTAATCAGTGCCTAAAAGAGCTATTCAAAGTGTCTAGGAAAATATGGCACATTTAAACCACCTCATATTATATTTAAAAATCTCTAAGAATGTAAAACACTGAAACTCTGGCCTATGCTAATGTCTTGGGACTTTTAAATATTAATCTAAGTAATAGTTACAAACAGTTTCTCCATAAAAGATATTAATGACTTTAAGTACTAGAGCTGCATCATTATAATGACCATATTCCCCTTCATTTAATATTAACATTTGTAAAAACAAAACTTGACATTTTAAGTCAGCAAGGGAGACTCATTGCAGCACAGAACACATCTATTTGTCCTAAATGCCATAATTATTGTACCAGAGTCTGCCAAGTAAGTTACTCCTTGGGGACTTTGGAGGTACATCACCTTCCAAGACATGTGGGAACTATTAGTGAACTGCTTGACTGATTTATGCAGTAGAATGTCCAATAATGATATCATGGATATCAGTCATTTGAGAATATTAGCAATCCTTCAAAATGCACACCAATCAGTGTGGTGGTTGAGCAGAAGGGATACATGGTTAATTTGGTCTGTGATTAACTCAGGCTGGCTGTTGGTTTGGGATTTTAGACAAATTTGGCTACACTTCATAGTATTTTATAAGCAAAAGAATTTGAAGAATATTAAAAGCTAAATCCTCATTTTATAGTTAAGGAAACTGATCTACCAAATGTTGCCACACTCATTAAGATATGGTCTCTATTCACTTTCCTTGATATTTGGATTTTTAAGCTCCTCTCATAAAATGCAGCTGCCCATTAGTAAAAGTAAAACCATTACTTTCAGTTTCCTAGAGGCCACAAGCTCTTCCACACCTATGATTTTTACTTCAGGCCTAGATCAGATCAGGACCCAGGTAACAGACAGAAACTTGCGGACAGCAGCTGCTCTATATCTAAATTCAGCCTAGCACTAGAAATGCTCAGTGCCTACTCAAGAATTCAAATAAACCTTTATAAAAACAAATATTTTTAAAAATTATTTCATTCATTAAATGCACATCATGCGCCCTAATGGGTGTTGCTCAGTGGATAGAGCATCGGCCTGCGGACTGAAAGGTCCCAGGTTCCATTCTGATCAAGGGCATGAACTTTGGTTGTGGGCACATCCCCAGTGAGGGGTGTGCAGGAGGCAGCTGGTCAATGTTTCTCTCTCATCAATGTTTCTAACTCGCTATCCCTGTCCCTTCCTCTCTGTGGAAAATAAATAAAAATATAGTTTAAAAAATAAAATAAAATAAAATAAAATAATAAATACACATCATGCATCTATTTATGTGGCTGGATTATTTCATTAAAAAGTTGGAATATAGTTAATAAAATACATTTTTTAGAAGAAAGGCATTCTGGGAAAAACAATAACACCAAAAAAAAAAAAAAACCCCACAAATGGGATTTGGACAAAGATTTTTGAGATTAGTAGGACAACAGGACTTAGTACCTAATGATGGACAGTGATGTAAACAAAGCCAAACCAAAAATAAAAAAATTGGAGGTATAATTTGTATCATTTCTTATTCTAGATCATTTAACAGGTATTTGAAAAAAAGTGATGGTATCAGCTTTGTCCTTACGAAGATAACTGGCAGCAAACAGGAGTAGATAGACTGAATTGGGAACCGTCGAGTTGGCAGGAGAGAAAAACCCATATAATTTTTTTAATCTAAAAGTGACCAATAAGATAGCCTTGATTTTTACTTCAAGTGCTTTTTATTTTAAAATTAAGACGTATATATTTCTCTAGTACTACATATTTCATGAGTTTATCACATCATCAACTCAACTCCCTAATTCTTTGTAAGAAAACAACAGCTGTTTTTTAAACATTAAGGGTATTGAATAAAGTACTTTAACCTTAAAGATAAGACATGTTAAGAAATGACAAAGTGTACTGTTCATTACTTTGCAATTGTAAAACACTATAATACAACCAAAGAATATTCTTTTATTAACCTGATATGCAAAGTGATGACTTAGGGCCTCTGAACATTTGAGTCTTTTCTCTTAATCCATGAAAGTCCTCAAATTTGCATTTTCCATCAGATTTATAAAATATACTCTGACTTATACATAAAACATTTTTAGAAAAGCAATGTCATGCTTGTGTAAGGATACTTCATAAGAAAAGAAAATTCAAAATACATTCTAAGTATTGGTTATTCAAAGTATGAACAACAAATTTCAAAAGTGATATAAATTGAGATAAACCTTGATACAAATTTTCAACTCATGATCATCTTGGAATAGTTATATGGCTCAAATAACTCTGTCAATAATTTTCAACTACCTTTAGTCACTTTCTTGAAAGAAATTATATTTAAAAAATCTTACTATAACTACCAAATATATGAATTAATATTGGTTATGTGGCAAATCTACATGACATGATAGGTGTTTTTTATTTCTTATTTACCATAGCCACAAATTACTTATTAATAATGCAGTTTCTTTGTGTTGATTTATACTATGTGTTTGAAAACTTGACCTTTTATTTAATACTTATTTCAGTAACTGCTCATTCACTATTTTTACATTTCTCTAATATAAGTAGAATTACAAAATGACTCTAAGTATAAAAACAACTATGAGAATATTTTAATGTGACTATATTTTATCAGTATATATTTTCAAAAATCCAAGTAATCTCTATCTGCATCACATTTACTATCTATAATAACTTTGTGGAGAATTCTTGGTAATAATTTTATTATCTTATTAACTAGATTCAAATACCTATACTTTAGTTTTAAGGTAAAATTAAAATGAAAAATTGGATTTTGAAATAAATTTAAAATGCCTAGATTTAAAATATCTAAATTGTTATGTATAATTTTCTTTGAAAGATGAAACCACTTTTAAAACATTTGGTATGAATTTAGCACTGAAACCTAAAAAAAAAAAGAATCAAAATGAATATTATCTTAAAAAATCATCTTACTGAAAATATTATAAATTAGAACTGGTTTGATGGTAAGGAATACTCTAATTACTCTAATATCAAAGAATTAGAGAATTAAAGGGAACATTAGGTCATAGATACATATTATAAATATTTGCTAAATAGGGGAAGCTGACTTTTGTTTTAAAGGTCTTCTGGAAATAAAGGTCAGGAGCTAAAACCAGAGGCCTATATCAGAAGACGATTTTATTCCCCCTATACAATAACATTCAGGGCTACAGAATGAGTGTAAAATATAAATTAAAATCAAATCTCAACTATGAGGACACTGAGAAGAAAATTGCTGAGTAAAAATTCATAATCACTATCTTGCCAGGACATGGGTTTTCCATTAAAAAAGAAATAAAATAAAACAAACAACAAAAACCCAAACTAAGAATTTCTAAGTTATGATCACCTTGGTAGAAGGTATTGAAAATCTCTGGACTACTCTCTTTAGCCCAGGCTTCAAAGAATTCCTATAGATAAAAAATAAATGAATTAATAGCTAAAGTCACAATACAATGTCACCATTCTACTTCCTCTTCCTCTCTCTCTCCCTCTCTCTCTCTCTCTCTTTCTCTCTCTATTTCTCTACCCCTCTCTCTCTGAAATCAATAAATAAAATTAAATAAGCCACTGGCTGTCAGAAACAAGAAATGGATAATCATACATATAAAGATAGAGTTGAGTGAAATTATGATACAAAATTAAAAATAATACTTCATATGCTGAAACAAATAAATAATTAAATAAAATAGTAAAAAGCAATAGACTATAAAATAACTGCATAATTTAAAAAATACAGATAATTTATAGAAGTGGGAAAATTGTATTGTTGCTATGTAAAACATAATGGCAGATTACTTTTGATAAGAAAATTAGTGAACTGGAAAATAAATCTATAGGAGTAATATTAAATATAGCCATGAAAGAGAAAGAAATGTAAAATGTAAAATTGTGTTAAGAGTAATGAAGGCAAGTGTAATGATGGAAAAGCTAATTGAATTACCAGAAGAAGAAAAAGAGAATGGGTCAGAGTATTTTTAGAAAAGATAAAGCCTAAATATTTTCCATAATTGATTGAATACATGAATCCATAGTCAGGAAGCCCAAGCAAAAGGACATTATAAATATAAAAATATTTTCCCTTAGGCATATTATATTAAAACTATAGAACCAACCAAATGAAAATATATTATCCAAAACATTTTTTTAAAATCTTTGGAAAAAATCAGATTAACTAGGTAAAAAGATCACAGAATTTATAATCTCAACCAGTAATTTTCAAGGTGAAAGAGAGTATTAATTATTACTTCATGTCAATTGGAATAAACTGGGACTATTCTAGGAATACTGATAATTGTAATAATCCCACATATAAGAAAATTACAAGACAACCAGATAATTTTCCTACAATGTAAAAGAAAACAAAAAATATAAAAGATAAAATAGTTGAAGGTAGTTAGTATTCTAATTCTTTATTACTTAGAAAGAAATAAAAAATATATTTTAAATTCTGAAATTGATAAGTATTTAAAAATTTTGAAGATTACTATTAAAGTCAAAGAAATTAATTGTGTGATTTTCAATCTAATACAAATAAGTGAATTGAGAAAATATGTAAAATGGTATAAAATGTTAAATTACAATATGCCTAAAATAAGATAGAAGACTAAATCTAGACTTGTTAATACTTACAGTAAATGCAAATGGAAAAAAAAATAATCAAGTTAGATGATCAGAATGAATTTTTAAAAATCTAACTAAATGCTAAGAAGTGATATGTCTAAACCAGTAGTCGGCAAACTCATTAGTCAACGGAGTGGCAAACCACAGCTCGCGAGCTGCATGTGGCTTGTGAGCCGCAGTTTGCTGACCAAAAAATTTTTAAGTAAAATGATGAAAAAAGACATACCAGCTAAATAATAAGAGTGAAAGTGTTTCTACATTATTACTAGACCAAATGAACACTAAGTCCCAAAAAGCCTTATTATTAAATTTGGATGATAACTATGTAATACTGAAAGTTCACCAGAAATCTCAAAGGTTGCTTGCATCAATATAATAGTCTTTATATGTAATGTAGTACTACTAATCAAGTAGCAAAATAAGAAAAATGTAAAAATCTACCATTTTATAGATATACATTAACATAGCTTTTGCAATAATTAATAAATAAAGCAGACCAAAAAAATCTGTCAAGTTATAGATGATTTAAATATCACAATATTAAATTTTATATAATATGAATCTTAAGCATTCCACTCAAACTAAAAAATACACATTCTTTTGAAGGAAAGAGGTTATGATTTCAATCATGTATAATGATGCAAAATTTTTAAATAAAATATTATCTAATCAAGTTAATCAATGCATAGAATGCGAAAACTGCTTGGCAATAAAAATAAATTTAAAAATAAATTAACATATTTTTATTACATTAATGCATTAAAGTGTAGTAGCCATGATCATTTCAAGTGAGAGAATAAACAATGGGTATCATCCAACATCTATGTTGGATTTTAATAAACAAAGAAAAAATAGGATGACATTTCTGTTTTGATGTAATTACCATGAAGAAGCTATAGTAATCATAATATTTAATGAAATAAAAACTAAAAAGTTTTCTCTATAACATCAGAAACAAGTAGGATCTCTCTTTCTACTAAATCCATATAAGTTTTATTTAAGAAAACCTTACTCATCACAATAAAGTGATAAATATATTTAGGAATATATGAATGAAAAATAAGAAATAAGCCAGTGATTATTTGCCAGTGATATTATTAGAAATCATAGATGAATGACCAGAACTTAATAAGATAGTTTAACAGTTTTAAAATGTGTATCCAGAAACCCAAGTCACTAACAGGGACCAGTGGTGCTAACAAGGACCAAGGCCAAGGAGGCCAAAATGTTCTCAGGGCCTCAGAGAGATGGAGAATAGCTTGAGGAATGACCAAGTGCTGGGAATTGAAATTAGTTCTACAATTGTCCAGCTAGCTGTGCAATGGAGTGAAGAGAATCTGAACTTCACCAATATTCCCACTTCCTTCCAATGGTATTTTGAGATCCTCATTAGAAGACCCCAGAATCAGCAAAAGGCCAAATGCCTGAAGATTCCAGACAGGAAAAAAGGGGGTCACCAGGATGAAATTTTAACAGATGACTGGAAAGAAGCAAATCCATGTGGCTGCTGAAAAGATGTTGGTCTCCATAGAAGAAGAAGAAAAGGCACATGGAACCAGAGAGACTCCAAATGACACAAAAGAAGAAGTCCATCAACAAGGTAAGGAGATACCCCTCAGGAGGAACCTGCTGATACCCTTATCTCTATCTTCTAGCCTCTGGAATTGAGATAAATTAAATGTTTACTGTTTACACAAAAATCCTACATAATAAAAGACTAATATGTATATAGACTGAATGGCAGAAAAACCGAACAACCAGTTGCTATGATGTGTGCTGACCACCAGGGGCATGTGAGGAACATGGCAGGCATTGGCCACAGCAGGATGGTGGGACAGGTGAGCAGAGGCGCCAGACCAAGACTGGGTGCCAGTCACTATCATCGGGGTGAGCCTCTGGTGGCTACTGAAAATTCTTTGCTCCTGCACACCACAGTCACGCCCAGTGCTTGCACCTACTGCCAGCCTGTTCCCACCCACTGACGGTGCTGGAGCTGCCACTCACACCTGCTGCTGGTGCCTAACACCTGTCCCAATCACTTGGCACCATTAGTGTGATTAGTGTGTGCAAGCGGAGGCTGCCAGCCCTGATTGCCCCTGAGGGCTTTTTCATCCCCCCCCTGCTCCTGAGGGGCAATTGGGGCAACAGCCACAGCTCACACTCACTGACAGCACCAGTCCTGCTTGCATTTGCTGCTGGTGCCAGCCCCAATCACTCCACACCATCAGCAGGTTCAAGTGGGGCTGGTGCCATCAGCGTATGGGAGCAGTAGTGGTTGAAGCAGGATGGCTGGCAGACAGGGGAGGGGGGTGTTGCAATAGGAGGGTTAGGGCAGGGGCACAGAGAATGGGCCAAGACCACAGCCTCGAGGCCCACAGTTCCTTTTATGGTGTGTGAATTCATGCGCGGGCCCCTAGTAAGTAAATAAATAAAACGTGCATACAAAAAGATTATGTCTATTGACGCGGAACCAAGATGTCCTCAGAATCAGAATTTCTTAAACAAGATACAAAAAATTAACCATAATGCAGATTTTTGATAAATTCAATTTCATTGCAGTTAAGAATTGCTCATCCATAGCACAATGCAGTTTAAAGACAAGTCACAGATTGAGAGAAAATACTCACCAAAATCTGTGCAAAGAATAATATGAAAGATGGAATAGGTAAAGGTCACAAAGGTATCTTATTTTCCAAAATATTTTGAATACTTAGAATTCAGCTATCTGTGGAACCTGCCACTGTACAAAGGTCTGATTGTTTAAAGGATTCCAAATATTTTCATGGGTCTATTCTTATACTAACTTATGAATAACAGCGCTTAAACCCAAAGGCTTCATAAACATCCATGTTGTCTAATGTTGTCTAATGTGATAAAATGTTGATAACTATGCATGTGACTCATAATGTACTCTTCACATATTAGAGAGGAGTTGCTATAGCTTCTTAATGAAATGTTCCTAGGTTTTAAAATTTGAAACCAGACAGTTGGGGAAAAGAAGTTATTGGTAAATGCTGAGCACACTTATCCTTCTATTTTTCATAATTCAACTAAATTTGCTTGCCTCAGAGGAGGATTTGAAAGAAGAAAAAAAAATATCCCCCCCCCTACATTCTTTTACTCTAGTGTAATAAAATACAAGTGTGTATGCAAATTCATTTCATCACTGAGAATTGAAAATCTCTCATTTGCAAAGAGAATAGGATGTGAAATGGCAGCAGTTTTTAAAGTTAAAATTCCTTGGAGAGGAACTAAGAGAAGCAGAATTTAAGAACGGAAAAAGACCTTTGGGGATCATCTCTTCTAATCCCTCATGCTACAGTTGTAGAAATGTCATCTGCAAAGATGAGTTAGTTACCCAAGGGCATCCAGCTAGCCAGTGACAAAGTAATAGTTTTGTTTTGTTTTGTTTTGTTTTGCTTTGTTTGTTTGTTTTTTTTATATGAATCAATGGATTTCAATGTTAGATTTACAAAGAAGTTGATGCTGAAATCTGATTTCCTGGTGGATTTTTGTAAACCTGTTTTCTGAAGGCTATTGTGGCTCCAGTTATAAACAGATACTGACAGTGCCTGACAGGGTAGAGCTTCCATTTTAGTTAAGCCAGATAAATGGATTCACCATTTCAGGACGATGGTATTTAAACAGAATTAAGTTTTTTTCTGCTGTAAAATACTATGTTTGAAGAATGTCCCCATAAAATAGGAATTAGAAATTTTTAGAAGCACTTACTAACTTTGGTATTAACAAGAATATCATTTTCTGTGCTTATGGGACACTCTTGCCTGCTGGTGTGTTTGCTAATTCAAATACAGACCTCGTCATTGGCTTCAGGGAGATTGGCAGGCTGTGAGACAACAGTCAATCAGCTTTACTAGATGCTTAGGGCAGAGACCCTTATAGCTGGGAAGACTTGAGCCAAAGGTCTTTGATCTATTTATTCCCTGACTTCCTGGAGAAAGGGAGAATAAAATGAGTTCTAAAGAGAGTATGCACCAGCTATTTTGGGCTGCTGTTGAAAGAAGGCTCATGTATCAAGAGGTGAGTGTGGCTAGAGCTCATGGCCCCGCCAGAGCATGGGATAGTATGAAGCTGGTACAAAAGGTCAGGAGATGAACAATGAAGAGTCTTGAGAATTTTGGTTTTTATCTTAAAAACAAGAGGGAACCATTCCTATGTTGTAAATAGTGATATTCTATATCATATATGTACTTAAAAATAATCATACATGCCCGCCCAGCATTGCTCAATGGTTGAATGTCAACTTATGAACTAGGTCGTCAAGGTTTGATTCTTGGTCATGGCACATGCCTTGATTCCAGCCTTGATCTCCAATGTGAGATGTGCAGGAGTCAGCCAATCAATGATTTTCTCTTATCATTGATGTTTCTCTCCCTCTCTCTCCCTCTTTCTTCCTCTCTGAAATCAATAAAAATATATTTAAAAAATAAGAGGAATCACTGTCAGAGACAGCAGGAGCTTTGCTCAGTATTGCTGCTCTGAGTGGCTCTGAGCCCATATATTCTTCTCAGTTCCTCCTGACTTCACCAGGGTTGGTTCCTTTTCGAACCCTGCCCACTGTACTAACAAGTGGGAACTTCGTCCAAGTTCCTCCTTTATCCTCTGCTCACTATTACAGCTGTTTTGTCCGAACCCTCCTGCTTGAGCTGGTCCTCCTTGGACGACTGGTCTTAAATGGAGAAGCCATGAGAAGCTGTAGGTATATAAGATTGAGTCTTTATTGCAGCAGTCAGTGACACAATAGTCCAATACAGGGAAAACAGTCCTTCATAGCAAAGTGTACACAGGCAAGCAGCCTGACACTGGCTGGTTAAAATGTACATCTTTCCCACAAAAGCAGCTCTAGTCTCTGTGCCCACAGCTATTATCTGAGCAGTCTCGTGCTGCATCTAGACTCACTGCCTCACATTGGTTAATGTGGTAGCTGTATCTGAGCTCTCTATGAGCTCTTAGCTTTACATCATAGCAGTATCAGCTCTCAGCTCTGAGCTCTCCTCTCACCTGCACACATAGGAGATACATTCTCTGTGACTACCTCTCTGCTTCTCTGAGCTCTCTCACCTCTGCTCAGCTGCTCTCTAGCAGACTTATGGTCAGTAACCTATATATTACTCCAGAGACAAAGAAGGCTAGTTGCCAACAGTGACATCAATCATTTGAGTTACAGAAGAGCACAGTGAACCATGTATCCTTGCACCTGCTCATGATATCTTGGCTTTGGGCAACCCCAATTAGGCTCACTCTCAGAGCTGCCTTGGCCATTCTGGTGTATTGACAACAAAGCCTCTGTGCTCCTATTGGCCTTGACTATCTGGGGATCCTGATGTGGTTCCCACAACCACTCATAATCTCTGTGGACTTGAATTAGTTAACTTGTGTCTACTTCGTTATCAGTAAAATGGTGAGTATAGGTGGGATTCACAGTATAGAATCTATAATAATAAAGGCATAATATGCTAATTAGACCAGATGTTATTCCAGACAACCTTCCAGACAAAGCCAGGGCTGCGGAGGAAACCCAGGTTCCAGGTGCCTGCCAACAGCTAGAAGGAAGCCTGGCTCCCTAGTGCTGGAGGGAAGCCCAGGTCCCAGGTGCCAGAGGGAAACCGGGGCCGGCATTCGGGGGAAGAAAGGCCTACTCTTGCATGAATTTCATACATTGGGCCTCTAGTAATCATATAATGCTTAATACCTTTAAGTGTTAATACCTTTCTGGGATATTCTACAATTTTCACTTCTGAACACGAATCATAACCATAATTAAAGCATGATATTTAATCCTCTGCTCACTTCTACTGCATCTTTTACAGTAACCTGCTCCTGGTAAACACTCTAAGGATGCTGCTAATTGACTCTTAGACAAAACAACCAGTTCAGATGGTTTAAAATTGTTCAATAAAAATATACAGAGAGGAGTGCTTCTGGTGCCTTGCCCTCTCACACACCTTTTGTTGTTGTTGTTCTTAGAGAGGACTGACAGGTTCTTTAGGCAATATTCTGTCAATTAAGTAAATAGTACATGGGCAATTCTTTGAAATGCATATGAAGGAAAGTAGCAGCTTAAAGCTAAACTTTTTGTTCATAAACTGTGCCTTTACTAGATCTCTCTAAAATCGGTGGTTCCTGCTTGCCAACAATTTAAGTCCTTGTGGTATTTTGGACAGACTAAATTTCCTTGAGAACACTGCTCTTCAGATAAAAGGCAATATCAAAACTGGTATATGTGTTTCTTTTCCCCTTCTGCCTGTGAAAGACAGCTGAAGCTACAATTTGATCACCCCCAATGCATTCAAGAGATACATTTATTAATAAACAGTTTATACAGGATTTCAAATCTCAACACCTGAAATGATCCTCTGCAGCAATTTCTGACACAGTGACCTTGCTAATGGTATTTACTAAGCACCAGCTCTTTAGGAGGCTGAGTGTGACTGTAGACAATGTGGTCTTTACTGGAGACAAGTATTTGTAAACACAATAGCAGGCCATATGTCTATTATAGGGCACTGCCTTGATCATGGCCCCTGCATATAACAGGCACACCTTTCAAAGGACTCCATGCAAGGGTTTGAGGACTTCGTACAGTTCTGTGAAGGATATTTTAGAATTGCATTCTTAATCAAGAATACATTTCTCTTATTTGAATTTAGCAATCTAATTTTCCCTCAAAGTTGTCAGAATTAGATCCAGAAACTAATGACATGTAATAAACCTAGATGTGGTATGATTTTGCATAAACATTAGGTTTTAAAAGTGGAAAGTTTTGTAGATTTGTAATAAAACTAAGTAGCTAAGAGAGTTCAGAAGCTTATATATTACATTAAATTTGAATCTAATCTTTTATCTTTACTTGTTTTGGAGGCAATCATTTTAAAAATAGACTTTTTAAAAATATATGTAACCTCCAATTAACCTATATTTGTATTATGTAGATTCCAAGTACTTAGGTTTCCAAAATCTGTATATCTCAAAGTGTTAGAACAATGGGTCTTTGGCTTCAATTTCACAAAATGGTTGTAATTTGCATCTCACTTTTAGAAAGCTTTTTAATATTAAGTTTCTCCTTTCAACCCCCTGCTAAGTAAAATAAATGGATACACATTAGGGTTCTGACCTGTTTAAGAGTCTGTTTCTGAAGTACTATTCTTTACATGGGTAATAATAGTTTTATATTTAAATTGCCAAGTAGTGACTATGATTTACCATTAACCAGGTGACACTCTGTGACTTTCTTAGATGCTCCAACCTGCACTGACTCCTCCAGATATGGCTCATTAAAATGGAAGCATTGAAAATCACTAGAGAAAACCCATCTAACTATAATTTTTGATTCATTTTTTTTATTTACTATAACCCTGGGCACAAGTTGGTCACAACTGAATTATTAGAATTCTCTAAGTACACCAGAAAGCTCTCAATGGACTATCTCTATCTCCCTGTTCCAGCATCAAAACTGTATTCTGTTCAACTCCAAGTAAGTCCACTAAAACTGACAATGACATACCAAGGAGGTTAGACGTTAGGAGAGCCTACTCTAGCAGGAAGGAGTATTAATCATTGGTATTGTTTAGAGTTTCTCATTAATGGTAATGATAGAAAGAGCAACTTTCCACAGGGTTTTATTATTATAATTTAATATTCTAGAGAAAATGTTCCTGCTTTGTGTGCTTATAGAAAAGGGATTATATTGGTTTATTAAACTCTAACATATTAAACTGCCAGATGTTGATACTATGTACACTATCTTCCTTCTCTTTGGAGGGGTGTTGCTTACTGAAGTGGATATCTATTGCATTTAGTGTGTGGGCTTTGTCTGGAAAAGTTTTGCCTCCCTAGAAGCAAGCCACAGAAAGCTGAGAAGTGCTGTGCATACCTGAGTTCCTGGCTATGTTTAGACAGCCACAGTGACTTACATTTGACCCAAACTTGGCCAATCAATACTCCCCCACTCAGACTTTGGAACTGGTATAGAGAAGCAACCAATCAGAGAAAGTATACACTTCAAGGCCATGCAGTTGCCATCTTCCACTCACAATGTGAACAGATGGCAAAACGCAGTGACCTGGACTGCAAAGTGAGAAAATAATGAGATGCTTGAAAAGAGCTGAAATGACAAACAGAGGATTAGTGACATCTTTTTGTGTTTTTCAATTCTGAGAAATCTATCATGCACTTTTTTCTGCTTCTAATACACACACACACACACACAATCAGAATGTGTTCTTATACTAGGCATCCTTATTTAAATTCTCTCCACCTGCTTTAATTGGTTTCTATCACTTGCCATATAGTAAGTGTAAATTTTTGGCCCTGGCTGGATAGCTTAGTTGATTAGATTGTCACCAAGGTTGGGGGCTTGATTCCTGTACAGGAATTTATATATATATATATATATATATATATATATATATATATATATATATATATAAAGACTAAGCAACTATTACAACCAAATGGATGACCAAACAGGCTACATGAGACAACTAGGCCAACAGAGGGGTTAGTGAGGGGTGACCAAAGGACCGAGCAGCAGGCTGCATGGGGTGACCACGTCCAAGGGGGAGGAGTTGGGGATGACCAGGCTAGCAGGGGAGGGCAGTGAGAGGCAACCAGACCAGTAGGGGGTTAAGTGGGGGCCACCCAAACAGCATGGGGGCAGTAAGGGATAACCAGGCCAGCAGGAGGGCAGATAAGGTGACCAGGCCAGTGGGGGGGGCAGTATGGTGTAACCAGGTCAGCAGGCAGGGGACAGTTAGGGCTACCAGGCTGGCGAGGGCTGAGCATTGGGGGCAACTAGGTCAGCAGGGGCGGGGCAGCTGAGGGTGATCAGGCCAGCAGGCAGGTGAGCAATTAGGAGCCAGTGGTCCTGGATTATTAGAGGGATGTCTGATTGCCTGAGGATAAGGCCTAAACCAGCAGTCAGACATCCCCTAAGGGTCCCAGATTGGAGAGGGTGCAGGCTGGGCTGAAGGGACCACAAACCCGCCCCCCCCCAGTGCACAAAGTTTGTGCACCAGGCATCTAGACAACCAATAATGCATAAATATGTGGAATAATAAATCAATGCTTTTCTCTCCCTCTCTCTCTTTCTCTCAAAAAAAAAAATAAATGAGTAAAAAATTTAAAAACATCTGAGAGTCCTGACTGTGCCGCTAAGTGGTTAGAGCATCAGCTTGTACATCTAAGGGTCACAGGTTATATTACTGGTTAAGGGCACATAGTTGGGTTGCAGGTTTAATCCCGTTGTGATAGAAAACCAATTGATGTGTCTCTCACATCAGTGTTACTCTTTCTTTCTTCTCTTCCCCTCTTCTCCTCCCACTCCTTCTAAAAAAGCAGTGGAAAAAATATATCCTCAAGTAAGGATTAACAACAACAAAAAATATTTGAAAAATATGTTTTTATTATTTCTCAAAGACATACAAGTAATTTCTGTTGAATTTTATGAGGCCGATTCCTTATATCCAGTCTTTGCTTTTCATGTATGCATAATTTTGTTGTCCTTAACTCCAAATTTTGTGTCATTACATTAGGACATCTCTCCTTTTGAGTATGCAACAATTTCTCTGTATTTTAGCCCCTTATTTTCCTTCTTATTTACCTCTGTGTTTCTGCTTTATTTTATGTCTTAAAACTTACATCTCTATTTTCATAATTCTCATTATATTTTAATGAGCAAGATACTAATATTTTCATGGATACTGTACTATGGTTTGTCCCACAGAATCTTAGAGGTCTCAGAATATTGTTTTCCTGCAAACATATTTAATAATAGAGAATGTTTTATTTATTAACCACCAAAATGTTAGAGATAACCTTTAAAAGTCTCATTCTAGCTTTCCTAGGATAAATTATCATTATTTTCTATAAATAATTAAATTGAATTGAATTATTATTTATAGAGTGTTATCACTATCATTGAAGCTGATATTACCCAGTTCAGTTTATGATATTATCAATAATAATAAAAGTGTAATATGCTAATTAGACCAGACATCCTTCCAGATGACCGACCTTCCAGACAAAGCCAGGGCTGCAGCCATGGGATCCAGGCAGCTGCCATGGCTGCAAAGGCCTACTCTTGCATGAATTTCATGCATTAGTCTTCTAGTGTATCCACAATTGCCCTAAATAACTGAATTTATTAAAATAAAAACATATAAAATTCAATTTAAAATGTTGCCTCTATAATTCATTTTAAATATCCTATAATAATAAAAACCTAATATGCTAAATGTCTGACCATTCGACCAGTTGCTATGATGCACACTGACCATCAGGAAGCAGACACTCCAGCTGGTAGATTCGCTTGCTTCTGGAGTCTAGCTGATTGGGACTGGGTGAGACGGAGCAGACATGCTCTGGAGCCCTCTCACAGGCCCTCCCTGGTCCCAATGGTGCACCAGTGGGGTCCCTCAATCTGGCTATGCCCTCACAATCCAGGACCCCTCAGGGTATGTCAGAGAGCCAGTTTCAGCCTGATCCCCACAGGCCAGGCCAAGGGACCCCACTGGTGCTTGAATCTGTGCACCAGGACTGTAGTTCTTAATAATAATGGCTACCCAATTTTATTTACTACTAAAATAAATAAATTTAAACTCAATTATTGGGCATTTTTCTCCATTCCCCACCTCTTCCATTCACTGTTGTACAGAAACAAATGAATGTCATCTATATCATAAATCTTATTAATAGTAGATCAGTAGATCAAAAGTGTTGGTCTAGAGTTGAGTCATAAACCATATTTTAGAAGTGAGTAAATTATAAAATGTTGTTTCAATCTGTTTTCTTCCATTCTCAGCCAATTGAATCACTTCTAAAAGAAAATGTGGTGACGGAAAACGAGCCAGTTTTTCAACAAGCATACAGGACCCACCATTGTCTTTCAGCAACAAAGGAGACATTCCCCAAACAATTTTCCATTAAATGAATAAGTGCATATCGGCTATATATGAGCTGGCTGAGACATTTTTAACATTACATTGCAGTCTAATGCTCTTCCTATTCAACCTTCCTTACTCACTTTCCCCTTCACTGCTGTTAAGCCTGCTCACTGATCTGATGGCTCTGTCTCCTCCTGCTCCATCCCCTTCATTCTTCTAGAGGTCTCTCCTACCACAACTATTTTGCATGTCTAATGCCCTCTCATTTGCTACCACAAAATCCAAAGTGGCCCATTAAAAATACTTTTAAATAGAATAATTTAGAGAAAACCTAAATGACAAAAGTGTGGTACATTCAAAATATAAATGTTCTAGTAGTGTGGAATAATCAGAGAACATTTCAAAGTATGCTGGGTCCTTGGTTGAAACATTAAAATGAATGACATTTGGTAGAGGAAAGAGGAAAGAATGCGGAAGAAAGTAGAAGAAAGAAATTCTAGGTTGTAGCATTAATGGGTGTGGGGGAGGGTGAAAAATAATAAGACATTTCTGGTGCCAAAGATATTGACCACCAGAGAAAACAAACTGTAAAACTAGATTGACAAGGTGCACACATAAGATAGATAAATGTGGACTTCATGTAGGTGGCAGAGTTAATAATTGTGGGGTTTGTAATAGACATGACTCTCAAAAGGTATAATTTATTATTTAAATGGTATATGAAAAATCATCTTTTACCAATGATAATGTATGTATTTTAATCTGCATTTCAAAGGTATTATATCTTAATATTATACTTTACTAGAGTTTAGAAAAGTTAATCAACTAAGGGAAACATACCAGTAGCATGGTAAAAATGATAAAAGTGGGAGGTACATTAATCAAGATTGGGAAACATCTCAAAGAACAAGGAACAAAAGTTGTGTTTTTTTTTTACCTTAAAAAGTAATATAGTAAAACTGAAATTTAAAGTGAAGAGGTTTTGTCCCAGATTTGTAAATTAGGTTGCTGGTGTGAGTGACACAAGGAATAAGAGGATTAAGAGGAAGTTGAAGGTCTGGACAAAGGTAGTAGGATTATTAGAAAACAGGTAAAAAATATATATAAACAAATTACAAAAAAAAAAAGTAAAAGAGAATGAGCTGTGCTCAAACCAGCTATTGATATTCCAGTAGGCATAGCAGTAGTGCCACTGAGAGAATAATGTATCAAAAAAAAAATACATTTGAGAGGGAGAAAGCAAATTCACTTTATCATATATTTGTGTCCATGATGCTATTTGCTACTGAATCCAACTACTTATTTAGTTCCCTAAACTTATTAGAGATCTTTGATATGCAGGAAAAAAATCAATAACAGTAAAACAACTTGTAGAAGTAATCTAATAAGATATTTACTAATTAAATTTATATTTTATGTACTTGTATTATTTTTAAATACTACAAATACATATGTAGACATAGAAAAAGTCAGCTAAAAATGAACAAGTTTTAAAAGGATGATTTCACTGTTCCTTGCTGTAACATGGTAAACTCATGTCTACTGAGTTGTGAATTTATTCACTTATTTTTGTCAAGACATCCGACCTTTCTATCAGTTTTCTCATCTATATGAAATGGTAATAATAATAATAATAAGCCCAGAGGGCATGGCTCAGTGGTTGAGTTTCAACTTATAACCAGAATGACATGGTTCAATTTCTGGTTAGGGCACATGCCTCAGTTGCACGCTCAAACATCTGGAAGGTGGTTGGATCAATGATTCTCTACCATCACTGATGTTTCTATCTCTCTCTCCCTTCGACATTCTCTCTGAAATCAATAAAAAAATATTTTTTAAAAAAGTTTTAACCCAAAAACATTATATTAGACCCAGATGCTTTTCATATCAGTAAGTAATGTTCTGAGTTTCTAGAGCTTGTAAAGCATGCCTTTTATTTACACTTCCTGAAAAACAGTGTATGAAGAAATATTTTACCTAACTAAGAGAATAGTTACATTTAAGAGTACGCACAACAATGGAAACTTATGTACTGGAAGAACTGGTTATGAGCATTAAAACCAGTTAGTCAATGCTAAGTATAAACTACTAGTTATAAACGGGTTACCAAGTGAAATTATTATGTCAAAATCATTTTTAAAAGACCAGATACAATATAAAAATAATAACAAAGCGGGGCATAAAAACACAGATTATATTTTTAAATATTGGTAAATGATGGTTAAGATAAAAAAAATAGTATACATTTTTTCATATAATATGTAGATTAAATTTAAACTTTTAAAATGACAATTGGAGAAGTAAAACTATAAATTTACACACACATGCAAAAACATACATGTAATTAAATGAAAGGTAATCAAATATTCAAAATGTAAGACATTTTCATAGAAAACTATAGATATTCTGAAGGGACATGCTAATGTTTTCACTATTCCCACTTATAGTATACTATTTTTGCCAAGTTATTTATTGCCAAGCAAGACCTAAAAAAAACAAAAACAAAAAAAACTTTCCTTAGCCAAATAGGTTCCAGTGTCTAAAGTACTGCCACAATATTGATGAAGGTCACAAACCTGGTTGCAAGTATGTAAGGTAGAGCCCTTCTAATTCTTCTTTCTACATATCTGCATACTCCCAAATTCCTAATGGTATTAGGCATTCAGAAATGTATTCTAAATATAAATATACAATTATTATATAGGCACGGATTTAAAATTTATTCAGAATATCAGCTATTAAAATGTATTGTTATTAAAAATACAAAAAAAAAACCTGTTCCTCTAACCAAAATGAATTTGCTTAATAAAAATGGCATGTTCCATAATTCTGAAAAGCCAATTGTGCCAGGATTTATGATAAAAGAGTAAAAATAGAGTGAATCTCTTGATATTCCACACCTTTCTTCTGTTCTCTTTCATAACTCATAATAAAGATAAGCCTTTAACTTCATTTTAGTGGAGAATGAGAGGCTTATTTTTAAACCCCATATAACTGAGAGAACATAATTCTTCTTCCTATAAATCAATCACTATATTCAATAAGCATGGTACTCAGCAAATTCAAGGTCTTTAAGCAAAATAAAGGGACTTGATCATTAAAAGAAGAGCTAATAGCCTCTGTTAATGACCTATGTGGTTAAAATGCATATTTGCATGTTTAAATCTAGACATTCATTTTAGCTGTAAGATTGGGTAGTGACTAGCTATTATTATAATCTTTCAATTTGTGTGTGTGTGTGTGTGTGTGTGTGTGTGTGTGTTTTACTTTATAATATTTGCTTACATTTCCTTAAGGCAAATACATTTTCTAGGTGGGTTTTAATGTTAAATAATGTATCTTATTTTCCAAAGAAACCTCTAAAAATATTTCAGAATATCATTCCATTTCCATAGGTTGTTTTTTTTTAAATCCATCTGATTTTTAAGCTGACATTTTTTATGCCAGTAAGTAGAGAATGATATTAAAGAGCATTTTTCACTTACTAGAGTTCACCTAGAATTTTTAAAAATAAATGCTTGTCAAATAACAATATATTCCATGGAATCTGAATGAAGTGAATGTTTTATGTCCATTAAGGAATGTATGGATTATTTCTTTTGAAATGAAGAAAAATTTTAAACATATCTTCAACTATATAAGTTAGAGCTTTTGAAAATGAAAGCATATTATGGTCATTTTAATAAAAACTTCAAGGGAAGATCAAATGAGCAATGAGAATGTCTCTGATGAACATTCATAGCACTCAGTAGAATTCTGGATAATAAAATAAATATTAAGTATATCTTCCTTAGAAACTTTATTCTTCTGTTTGAACAACTATTTCTCCTCATTTCTTTTCCTTCCCTTTTGCATTTAAAATACCATGCCAAATACTCAACTTTTGATAACCAGTATTTTTAAGAGAAGAAAACAAAAATCTTAAAGACATAATTTCAGTTAAATAATATTTGAAGTTTGATTATGTAGAAATGTACTGAATGTGATTCTTTGACAAGCAAATAAACAAGTTGGTGTTCTCCCCAAGTCCATAATATTTTTCTGTTTATGGTATTCAGGATTGAGTTGAACAGGACCAAATGGGAGATAAGGTGAAAAAAGTCAAATACAGGGTGGGAAAAAGTAGGTGTATAGTTGTTCATAGGAAAAAATGATACAGGTTATGATTTTCACTATAGCTCGATTAACCCTGTGCTCTGCATACTCATAACTGTAAACTTATTTTTGCCCACCTGTGTATATAAAACCCAGACCTCCTTTCTGCATAAAAAAGTCTGAACGATAACTATTTCTAAGATAGAAAGTTGACTCTGAAAATGTCGGTTGTCCCTTAGGGACAATCTCTGAATATGGCAATATATTTGTATTTTCACTTAACTTTTCTTCTCTGATTATTTCTTTATATCACTTAGCTCATTAACTTGAGCACCAATATTAATTTTGCTGTCATATTATTGCCACAACTATACATACAAATTTAAAACCTGAAGTGATGCATTTGATTATGCTTTAATAAAAGTGAAGCATAGCATTTAAGAATAGTGCAAAATGGATATTCTAATCCCCATTTGAAAATAATTGCTAAATAATTCATATAGTTATGTTGTAGCTCAAGGTAGACAAACAGAAACCACAAAAAAAAAAGAAACATGTAAACTAAATTAGTATCAGTTCACTTTACCTACAGATAATCGGATAGTTGTTAAGTTTTTATTAGCAAGAAAGTTAAAGTATCTCTAAAACACAAGGTAAGTATACTAACCTAGATAATAGATGAGTTTTCACTAAAAAACCTAATGTATTGTACAGAAGAAAATATGTTCATTAAACATATATGGTGCGTGATTTGACAGAAATATCTTGAGATAAACTTAAAATTAACTTATAGGTTTGTTTGTTTGTTTTTATCACTTTGAATTTTAAATGTAGAAACTGCTTCTAAAAAGAGTGGTGTGGGAATGATCTGGGACTAACGACCTCAGTTTCAAGACTGGGACATTAGGGGAAATACATTGAAGTGACAGATGATGAATGGAAGTTCTGAATATGGAATTCTGAAATATATTTCCTAAGACCAGTAGGACTAGCACCTAAAAAGCACTTAAAAAGCATCACCATTAAAATAATTATTCTCTTTCTCATCTATACATAGATATATAGCTAAGACCTATTTTCTTTTCAATGTAGTTAATATATGCCTTACTATGAAAAGTGTACGTTTATTATGTGCGGGAGATTTTAAGTTTCCGTAAAAGGATTCTTTGTATAAAGAAATACTCTTGAAGGACAGCCTATCCTCTGAAACTTGAGCTACCTAAGAAAGTTTTCTGTTGTGTTTGTTTGGTTTGTTGTTTTCATTTCTTTCACGTATTCAGATGAGCCCCCTCATTTGGAAATATTTAAATGATATAATTCATTAACTCCAAAGGTTGACAATTTCATGGAAGAAATTCAATTTTTAACTTACTGGGTGAATTCAGTACAGACTTTTGGTGGTATCCTTTTTGTTTTAGAGTCGGTTGAGGCTTGACTGCAAGTGTGTATCTGTGTACATATCATTACATGGTTCTTCACGAATAATCTTTTTGAGTGTGCAAAATGCTTAAAAGAGAGTCAGGTTTGGTAACACTATAGATTAAAATATGTGCCGAAAGTCATTTTAAAACATGTACTTCACCAGTATGCTGTCTTAGAATGGATACACAAATAATCATTTCTTTTTCCTCCCTAGGCATATAATTACAACTTTTTTGAGTGGGTTCGCCTTCCACACATTGATCTGAAATGAATACCAATTGCCAATAGGTCTGAATGTATGAAAAACAACTAAAGTAAGGCTGCTAAACTATTGGGGCGGGAAATGAAATAGATCTACCCTTCTACTGCAGGACAATTAAAATAGATAAATACCACTGCTATAGATAATTATCAGACTTCAGACTCCTCACTTTTAATCATCTAACGGGAGTTCTAGTTTGTGGACCCTCCAATGCAGATTCCTGTAAAACATCATAATGATAATATCACAGGGAGCCTCAGGAATCATCTTGTTTACAAATTATCGAGAGAATGCTGACAAAGCAAGACAGCAGCAGATCTAGGAAGTCTGAACCTCTTTTAGAGTTCCTATATCAGAACATCTTTCAAATTCAGAAATAACATGTCTTAATCATTAGTGTGGATTATATATACCATTCATACACTTACTCATGCAAGACACAATTATTGATTACCTGTCACATGTAATATTGAGTGTTGTCATATGTAAAACTCTCTGGTAAATGTTGGGGCAAGACAACAATAAATTGAAAGAACAGTGAATTAAACCACACTGATCCAAATTTATGGTAATAACTTGTCAACTGAAATTCATATTACTTTGCTATTAATCTTCTCAAAGCATAGTTCTACTCAATTCATTTCCCTGTTCAAAATCATCCAATGGTCACCTCTATAACCCTTGGCACAAGCAATTATTGAGAGAAAAATGTCTGAGTTTTACTTTATGATTTGATACCCAACATCTATTTCAAGGAATATATTTTCTTTTATTCCTCTTCATCTTACCATTGATATTACCTAAATTAAAATGTCTTTGGTTAACTGGTTTTAAAGTTCAGTAGGACTGGATTAAAATAACATTCTACTACTTTGTAGTCAGTGATTCTTCAGCAAGTCACTTTGCTTCAGCTTGTAAAATTGGGTGGTACCCAATAAATTGGTGTAAGAATCAAATAAGGAAAGTCATAAAGTACCTAAAGAAGGATGGCTAGCACAGGAAGGATGCACTTTTTATCTGATTGCCAGATGCCGTATTTATTATGGGTAAGTGTGCAGTTATCTATTGGTGTGTATTGAACCCTCAACAAATGGGGTTAAAAACTTTCCATCTGCCACTTACTAGTATATGGACTTGCATTAATTACTGAACATCTTTAAAGTTAATTTTTAAAGTGTGACACTTATGGTTCTTATCTCAAAAAGTTTTTGAGAATATTAAATTAAGTG
The DNA here is from genome assembly GCA_011751065.1 of Lasiurus cinereus. Classification (NCBI taxonomy): domain Eukaryota; kingdom Metazoa; phylum Chordata; class Mammalia; order Chiroptera; family Vespertilionidae; genus Lasiurus; species Lasiurus cinereus. Next base: position 43,142,128 of record JAAGEH010000393.1, on the reverse strand, counting down.
AAACAGAAAAAAGCTAAAATGTTGTTTGACAACACTCAAGAAAAGCTTTTTAAAACAACATGCATGTTGTGGATTATTTTAATAATTATTATTATTATTGCTGTTTTCATTATCCTCTTTTCATTTATGTTTTCATGCTTTTCTTCATATAGTGCCTTTGCCAAGAACATAACTGATCTGCTTTATTTTCTTCACAGCTCAAGGTTTTGAGTCTCTGTGAGCCCCTCCACTGGATATGAGTTATCTCTTCTAACCTCCTAAAGTACTTTACCCAGAGGTCCTTGCTTGTGACATGCTTCAGTTCTTATTTTGTTGCATAGATATTTTTAATATTACTTATGGAACAATTTATATATGGAGGAAGCTATAAAGAATAGCAAAATGAATACCTGTGTTCCCATTGCCCAAATAAAAAATATAACTTTTGCTAATCAAGAGATTATAACAGAGAACACTGGGAACACTAAAAGAAGATATCTGCACATCATATAGTTATCTGAAGCTGCTATATAGCCCTTCCTGACCAAGGCTGTCATGTAAAATACAGGGTGCACAGTAACACAGGAATTTTAGATAAACATCTCATATTTTTTTAGAGTAAGTATGTACCAAAGATTGCATCTCTCTACTTACCTCTGAGGTAACCTTCATAAATATGTCATTCATCATTTCCCTGAATTTCTCTATACTTTTATTATGTCTACTCTACCTACCACATAATATTTTTACATGTTTTACATGATCAATGGTAACATCCTCCATTTATTTTCTGTATCTTGCTTTAATTTTTCTTAAAACATTTTGGGAGAATTTTATAAATGAGGCCCTAAGTCCAGAAATCACAAGGTCAACAAAAAATCAGGATGGTTCCAGGACAAGCGTGTGAAGTTCTCCAACTCGTTCTCATGGACAGTCATGTCAAGGAGCAGCATTCTTCCTGGGATTCAAATAGGTGTCTAGTAAGAGGTCAAAGTCACAGCCAAGAGATCATAACTGGCCTGACAAGTGAAACATATCCTCAGCCTAAGTGTTTTGTCTTTCTCCAACTTGACAAGTTCTATCTTCTCTTGCTAAGATTCCAAAGCTATGTGTCCCTAGGACATCAAGAATGAAAGCCTTGCTCCAGCTGGCCTTTTTGAGCATCGACCTATGAAACAGGAAGTCACTGTTCTATTCCTGCCATGGCTGGGGGCTTGATCCCAGTGTGGGGCATGCAGGAGGCAGCTGATCACTGATTCTCTCTCACCAGTGATGTTTTCTCTCTCTTTCTCCCTCTCTGAAATCAATAAAAACATATTGATTTTTTTAAAAAAAAGAATGAAAGCCTCTAGCTCTTTGCCCTTTACAGATTAACTAGTTCTCACTTTTAACTCAGATTAATTAATGATGTGGCTTTGATTCACAGTAGGTCGATATACCAACAAGAGTATTTTGAAGAAAACACTTGTGAAACGGTGATAGGATAAGAGATAACCAATTAAGATTTTGTCAACGCAGACAATCCTCCATACATGACCACAAAATAACCATGATTATAACTTCATTTTAACAGGCTTTCCTTAAGGCAAAACATCTTTTTAAAATATTAATTACAGTAGCTTGATGATGCTAGCCTGTGACCTCTGCCATCTAGCATAGGCCACATTCTCCCTCCGCCAATATTTCAAACTCAAGTCTGACTCATTGAACAGCTTGGAAATGTTTCACTCATGAAGTGCAGGGTTAGGTAAGTCATTTATTTGACACTTCAGGGGTGAATTAACAATCAAGCTAAGTAGCCTTTTTACTGTGGGCAGAATTTCTTCTTTTAGCCTTATCCGGATCAACAAAACCACTCGCACAGAGTCTAACATTGTCATGCTGACTTTGTTCAGAAGGCAGGGCTGCTGCATTAGAGGAGGCAGCTGGGTGGTACAGCAAATGTGTCATTTGCTATTTAACATCTCTGTGACCTGGGTTTAAATTTGCCATGGCACAAAATGCAACCTCAGTTCTCTCAGAAGGCTTTTTAGTCATTCCCAGTAAGCCTTGTGGAGAATTTAAAACACGAAGGGATTCGTTGTGTCCCACCCCCAACTCTTATTTGCAAAGATAGCAGAGTAAAATAGTAGTTTATTTTGTTTAAAGGGAAAAACAATAAACTTGACAAACCAATAGATATACTAGTACATCTCGTTTATTTTATTTTTTAAAAATCTATCTACTGTGCTTCAGCCAGCATCTGAGGGGAAATATAATTGTCCCGTGTGTGGTTTTTAATCCAGCTACCATTCAGAAATGTAAGGTGTTTTTTTTTCCTTGTTTGTTTGTTTTAGGGTAAAATCAGAATGAAAAGCTTTAAAATAGGTGTGTTTCCTTTCTCAAAAGCCTCATTAACTACATTATGCTGTATAATATTCTGCTACATTATGCTGTATAATATTCTGCTTTCTCCTATATCTGAATGTCAGAATGAACTGAAGCTATAACTTTATAAATTCAGACTAGGGTAAAACTTATCTTTCATGTAATTAATTCTAAATGTATTTTTGTTTTAATATTCCATTTAGTTACTCCCTGCATACTTGGAAAATAATGCATTCTTAATTCAAAATTTCTTATATACTTTCTCCTTATCCATGTCTTTCAACAATTTATTCAAATTCAATTTTCTATTCAAATTCAATTTCTCTCAATAATAGATCAATGTGTAAATTAATCAGGCTTACTTACCACCTAACTTTAACAGCCATGTCCTCAAGCACTATTTTTTTTAGCTCTGTCTTCCTCTGATTGGTCTTTTCCTATGACACCAGCCTCTCTTTTGAAGCTGGCAAGAAACATTTTCTGAAAACAGAGTCCTGTTTACTATAGCAAACAAGGTGCTAATTGTTTCCAATGACCTCAAATAACCTTTGTCATTTATTAAGTATGCCATTCAGAATGGTGGCAACCTTTTCTTTGTTGCCTTACTGGTATGTAAAGTCAGAACTGCCAAAGGTAAGGACCTTCATTCATTGATAGAATTTACCTACAGAACAATATTATCAAACTAATGAAACAATGAGCAATACCACTGCCACCATCACTTGCTGACTCTCTACTACATATACTTAATGTGCCAACCTGCCAATTTTCAAAAGTTTGTATACATTGGAATCACCTAAGAATCCTGTTAAAAATTGTGGATTGGTGTAATGCACAGTGTTTTACTAAATCAAAAATGTATTAACCAGTGCTGTCCAAAAGAAATATAATGTGGAATGTATAGGTAAATTTAAAGATTTTAAAGTCATGTTAGGAAATTAAAAAGAAACAAATGAAATTAATTTTTAAAGAATTGTATTTAACCTAAGAAATTCAAAATATTATCATTGCAACATACAATCAACATGTACATGTCATTAAGTGAAACTTTATATTTTTGCACCAAGTTTTGTGCATGTTCTGACTATGAGTATTTCAGTTAGGACTAGGCATATGTCAAGTGCCAAATAAATATGCATGGCTAATATTTACTGCACTGCACAGCACAGTACTAGAAAGCTAATCTCTGGAATCTGCATTTTAAGTAAGTAAACAAGTTGCTTTTAAAGCAGATAGTTATCATCTACTCTCAGGAAATTGTCCTACATATTTTACAGAGCATAAAGGTATATAGAAATAAAACTTCCTTCCAAAAAGTTTATTTTCCAGTGGAGTCATATGTATATAGCTAAAATAAGTATAAGAGAGGCTAAACACAACAAATATAATGAACGGAAGGAAGCATGCGTCCTGGAATTTCGCAGGAGAGAGAGAAAGTTTATATGTGGGAATAAAAAAAAATGCTTAGTGGAGGAGACAGAATATAATTTGGATATGATAAAGACATTGAGATTCAAAGATGATAACTGACTTTTCTAAAGTCCTGTAGCTAAGTAATACCAAAACTAGGAGTCTATTTCCATTCTGAAGATTCATGAGTCCATCGAGCTAAAGACCTAATGACAATCGAATTTCAAGAAAAGACACAGGCACTTACTCCATTTTACTTCTTCATTGCTGTTCCCACATATTGCATTTCCCAACTCAAATGCATTTAATTCTCAAGAGTATTATCCTCAAGATAATATCTATATATATATAAAACCCTAATAAGGAAATAGACTGAACAGCAGAACAACTGAACAACCAAACAACTGGTCACTATGATGTGCACATGTAAAATGGCGGGCATTGGTAGTAGGCAGCAGAGCACAGAATAAGGTGAACAGTCATAGAAGGATGATGAAGCAGGTGAGCAGGGGTACCATACAAAGGCAGGGCACAATGTCTCTGTCATTGTGGTTAGTCTCTGGTGGTTACTGAATTTTTTTTCCTTCCACGTGCCATGGTCCTGCTAGGCACTCGCACCCACTGTGGGCACCCAGCACTGGCCCCAATCACTCAGCACCATCAACAGATGTGAGCAGTGGCTGCTGGCCCTGATCTCCCCAAAGGGCTTCTCCACCTATCCCTGCTCCTGAGAGGCAATCAGGGCCAGCAGTTGCCTCTTGTACCCACAGCCAGTGCCAGCCCTGCTAGCACCCACAGCTGCTGCTAGAGCTGCTGCTTGCACCACCTGCCAGCACTCAGTGCTGGTCCTCATTGCTCAGCACCCTCAGTGGGTGTGAGGAGACCCAGCACTGTCAGGTGGCAGGAGCAGGGTTGCCAGCAGATAGGGGACTGGGATCTGCAGCAGAAGGGGATGAGCAGGAGTGCGGACAATGGGCCAACACCTGCCCCTGTGCCCACTGCAGCCTCACAGCCCACAGTTCCTTTTAAGGTGCACAAATTCATGCACTGGGCCCCTAGTATTATCATAAATTTGCAGATTGTAATTTTTGGTGCTCTACAGTATTTCTTAACATAGAGGTTTTCTTCAAAGTTTAAGTTTCTCTTTTCAAACCTGCCCATTGCTGTTTCTCCAAAAATGCTCACAGCCTGCCCACAGAGCTCAGTGGTTGAGCATTTATTTACCTATGAACTAGGAGATCACAGTTCAATTTCCAGTCAGGGCACATGCGGGAGTTGCAGGCTGGATCCCCAGTAGGGGGTGTGCAAGAGATAGACATACTATGATTCGCTTTCATCATTGGTGTTTTTCTCTCTCTCTCTCTCCCTCTCTATTCCTCCCTGATACTTCTTAAATTCTAAGACACCAGAAAAGTTCAATTCCCAATCTTTCTATTTCTTTTTTTTTTTTTGTAAATTTGTAACACTATTTGGTGGAATTATAATATCATTATAATATTATAATTATCAGTTTTAATTTTAAAATTTTGATACTGGAAAAGATGTTTAAAATAACATCATACTAAGTGAAAATACTGAGGAATCTTTCCAATAATCTAATAATCATAGATAGACCACACAAAACATATTAGGGCTTAAAACTATTTAAGGAACACTATTTAAAGACTAGTTTTTATTTAATTAATAGTTAAATTGAAGATCTCTTTCAACAATAATTCAAATCAGCTCAGCTTTTTATTATTAAATTTAAGCTCAAATTCCCAAAAGCTGTTCATGAAGTGAAAATGTGATTAACTATAAATACTAAAGCAGCATAATTTAAAATTTTAACTTAGTTACTTCATGACATATAGCAAAATGCAGCACTTGAAATAATTATTTATAAAATTATTTGAAAATAATTATGAACTACCCAAGAGGTAATGTGGTCAAATTAAATTTAAGTTAATTTCCTAAATTTGTAATCGTTTTTTTTCAATGAGTCATTAGAACAAAGGATTTCTGTGAAAATTGAACTCTTGGCTCATTGTGTTGGATCACTGCCTTTTGAACCTGTATGATCTTAATGCAGAGAAAATAATCTGCACAGTCTTTAATTTTCTTTTACTTCTTTTTTCATTTTGACTGTTGCAAAACAGGGACAGGACAAAAGTTGTCTAGTGGATTTTAAACCTAAGTATACACATATGTGATATTTTTGAAGGAGAAAACACAAATATATATTTGGAGGGGGGTGGATGTTTGTTTAAGCAATCTTATCCTTAGTATGTCACAGGACTTACAAGCTTACAGAATTCCAATGTCTTTAACTGGTATGAGTCAACAGGTCAACAGAATATATTTAAAACTAAAACACATAATTGCTTTCTACAACAGAAACTACAGAAGATATGCAATAAACTTTTTTTCCTAGGTTTTCCATTAACCTGACAGTGACATCCTCTATCCATTGTTTGACAAACAGTAATGGAAAATTACAGAGAGAAAAGAGTAGAAAAAACTTGAAATTCTATTTAGTTTTTGTTCAATACTGTTGTCTGAAATGGTGTCATTTCCAAAAATATCAAAAATACCAAAGTTTTGGGGGTCATTGGAATATATATTATTAAAAATCTCAATATTTGATGCTTTGCCTTCTCTCTCGCCCTCCCTCCTTCCCTCCCTCCCTCCTTCCTAGGTGAATTAATTAATTTGGCCAAGATCATCACATTTTTTAAAATTTATCTTTATTGTTGCAAGTATTACAGATATCCCCTTTGCCCCCCATTGACCAGCTCCACTCTGCACCTGCTCCCCACCCCAGGCCTTCATCATACTATTATCTGTGTCCATGGGTTTAGCAAATATGCGTATAAATATTTTGGTTAATCTCTCCCCGACCACCTTCCCACTCCTGTCTTCTCTCTGAGTTTCATCAGTCTGTTTCATGCTTCTATGTCTCTGGATTTATTTTGTTCATCAGTTTATTTTGTTCAATAGATTCCATATATGAGTGAGATAATGTGATAGTTTTCTTTCTCTGACTGGCTTATTTCACTTAGAATAATATTCTCCAGGTCCCTCCAAGGGTAAGAGATCTTTCTCTTTTTATACCTGCACTAAAGGCCTTGTGCACAAAAATGCGATGAACTCAGGAGAGGGAGAGGGGTCCCTCAGTCTGTCCTGTGCCCTCTTGCAGTACAGGATCGCGGGAGATGTCCAACTGCCGGCTTAGGCCTAGTTGCCAAAAAATCAGGCCTAAGCTGGCAGCCCAACAATCCCTCTGGAAGTCTGGGAGCTCTTGGGGAATGTCCAACTGCAGCTCAAGCTCACTCTTCACCTAAGCCACAGTCAGACATTCTTAGGGCTGCCAAGGAGATGGGAGAGGCACCTGCCACCACCACTGTGTTCCCAGCTCTCAGCAAAGCTTGTGGTTGAGCAGAGCTCACCCTGTGGAAGCCCACTGACCACCAGGGGGAAGCTCCTACATTGGGTGTCTGCCTCCTGGTGGTCAGTGCACATCATTTACAACCAATCATTTCACTGGTTGTTCCACTGTTTGGTCAATTTGCATATTGCCTTTTATTATATAGGACTAGAGGCCCAGTGCACAAATTTTGTACACTAGGTGTGTGTCCCTCAGCCCATCATGCACCTTCTTCAATCTAGGACCTCCCGAGAGATGTCCAACTGCCCATTTAGGCCCGATCCTCCATGGACATCCCTCTTACAATCCAGGACTGCTGGGTCCCAACTGTTTTCTCCTAACCAGTTCTGCCTGCCAGCTTGATCACCCACTAACCATTCCCCTGCTAGCCTGATGGATGCTTAATTGATCCCCTGCCAGCTTATTTGTCCCTAACCGCCTTCCCCTGCAGGCTTGGTCACCCCTAACTGCCCTCCCCTGCAGGCCCTGTCACCCCTAATTGCCCTCCCCTGCAGGCCTGGTCTCCCCCAACTTCTCTCCCCTGCAGGCCTGGTTCCCCTCAGCTGCCCTTCCTTCAGGCCCGGTCACTTCCAACTTCCCTCCTCTGCCAGCCTGGTCACTCTAACTGTGTTCCCTTTCAGGCTTGATCACCCCCAACTGCCCTCCATTGCAAGCCTGGTCCTGCCAATTGCCCTCCCTTGCTGACTATCTTGTGGTGGCCATCTTGTGTTCACATGGGGGCAGGATCTTTGACCACATGGGAGCAGCCACCTTGTGTGTTGGAGTGATGGTCAATTTGCATATTACTCTTTTATTAGATAGAATAGTATTCCATAGTATAAAAGTACCATAGCTTTATTATCCACACATTTACTGATGAGCACTTGGGCTATTTTCAGATCTTAGCTATGGTAAATTGTGCTGTTATGAACATAGGGGTGCATATATTCTTTCTTATTGGGGTCATCACATTTTAGATGAAGCAAAAGTTAAGAATACAATTAATACAGGGTACCCCCAAAAATGTATACACACAATACCAGTATATTTTATTACATTTTTTAAATGAAATGTATTTGAATAAACACTACCTTTATAATGATTCCAAGTGTGTATACATTTTTGGGGGACACCCTATATTTCTAAGCTCAGCATTATCATTTTACAAATGGAAAAACTGAAGTTAATGTGTGGTATATCTCAATATGCCTTAAAGTATATTTCCCAACAGCGTTTATTCATAATGACTTCAATATTTTGACTGCCTTTATACAAAAACTTTTAACCTATGAAAAGCGATAATTGTATATGGTGCAGTCTAATAGTTTTCTGTGTAAAAAGGCAGAGTTCATTTGTTGAGTATAGCTCACACTTCAATTATAGTTCAATAATAAGGATATTCATCTTTTTTCTATATTCATCAATCCTTCTCATAGATGGTAACAATATTGGATAGTCATCGGGACAAAATATTTTTGATAAGCTCATGTGGAGAGTAAATTAAAGTTTCATTTCAACGTTAAGTATCTTTCATTTGAAATCTAAAAGATATCAATACACTTCCTCTTGGTCGTTAACAGAACTTTGTTTTTGTTAATCCAGTGTCATAATTAACTAGAAAATACTTGATATTGGTCAAATAGATATGTTCACTTTGCATTAAAAATGTTTCAGGATAAAATTGCACAAATATTCATCTTTAGTCAACAATGGTGACAACACCACAGCAGAGTTGCTAAGAGTGAATAAGTGCCTATAAGGAGATAGAAGAAGGTTAAGATGGCTAGGAAGTCAGGGACCACAGGGTGGGGAGCTGGTAAAGCATTGCAGATGTGAACAGGATACAGCTTGCTGACTGCACCACAGAGACAAACAAAAGGACCTGGAACTGAACCCAGCTAGGCAAGTTGCTAAGGTAATCTGCCTCGGTGGGGAAGACTAGACCCAGCTGGTTGGGGAAAGAAAACACATGGGAGACATGAGCTTTAACATGTATGGATATTGCAAGACAGACAATTTGGAGATAACTCATCCCTAGGCAAGATTCTTTCAAACGACCAATCAGGAGCTAGCAAAGCATGTACCTACCTCTAGACAAAAAAAAAAAGCACACTTCCTTCTTCTCTTTTGGCCCTCTGCATTCCTAGCAGGGGATGTGCTCCTCTCTGCCCACATGGCTTATGGTCATGTGGGACTCCACACCTGAATTAATGGACTTTAATTAACTTGGATGATGAATTACACCTGGCTGTAACATGGAACGGTAACTCTGGACTCTGGCCTGCTTTGGAACCCCGCTGCACCTTTTCCAGGACTGGCTTCTCTCAATAAACTTTGCTTGTGATTATCATTTTTGTCAGTGAGTTCATTTGTCAATATTGCGAGACAACCAACTCAGGTCTGATCACAGCATTTTGGTTTCACCTATGCTGTGTATTATCTGTGACAAAAAAAAAAGTACGCAAAGTCATTACTGAAAAGCCTAACACATATGTTCTCCATAAAACAACAACAACAACTGTATTTAAGAGTCCCAATTACATTAAAAAAAAGTTGAGTAAAAGTTATCTATAAAAATACCTAATAACCATTTAGACTACTGAACTATAAGCTAAAAATATAGATCAAGATGATTGTTTTTTTTTTAATATATTTTATTGATTTTTTTACAGAGAGGAAGGGAGAGAGATAGAAAGTTAGAAACATCGATGAGAGAGAGACATCATCAGCTACCTCCTGCACACCCCACAGTGGAGATGTGCCCTCAAGCAAGGTACATGCCCCCAACAGGAATCGAACCAGGGACCTTTCAGTCCGCAAGCCAACGTTCCATCCACTGAGCCAAACCGGTCTTGGCAAGATGATTGTTTTATAACGAATTTGAGCATGAGAATGGCATAGCCTTATATATTTCTGTCACCAATCCCTCCCTCTTTTCTGTCCAATGATAGTAGAAGAGAACATAATGTTTCACCTCACAATTTTTAGGAGCAATATTTATTCATTTTTTTATAATCCTTTCAGAAACTAGAACAGCATCCTAGAATTCAACAACTCATTCTGGAATAAGCACAGAGATAAGTGGTGATGGAAGGAGACTATACTTTGGTTGCTGAACAAACAATACGATATACAGATATAACCTATGTAATTTTATTAACCAATGTAACCCCAAGAAATTCAATAAAAATATAGAAATGCAAGTAAAATATTAATATATTTTTTCAACCTAAAATATGTTTTTATAATCATTAGAATTTATGTTAAGGTAAAGTGACCTTTCCATTTACAAGAATTGTTTTTCTATGTAAAAAGAGATTATAAACTAGAAACTGGACATATGTATTCATATATTTACTAAAGAATTAATTATTGAATAATATTCAAATATTAGGCATGTAGAATATAACTTTAAATATAATATTATTTCCTCTATTTGAAGTCTACATCTTACCATGGATAATAGTAATGTAGGCAATATATTTCCTTGTTTCTGTTTTTTTTATGGAGGTATGCTATTGAATATATAAATTTCAATTGTATGTTCTAATATTGCCTGAGAATAATCAATTGATACTCTGTTGCTGCTATTTTGACATACCTATTAAGACAAGATGTTGGATTAAGAAAATTATATATATATATATATATATACTAGAAGCATGATGCATGAAAATTAGTGCTAAAATGGGCTTTCCTTTTCCTGGCTGCCGGCATCGCCTCTCTGCTCAGGCCCAGCCACTTTCTGCTCAGGCGCCAGAGCTGCCTCTTTCCACTCCAGGAGCTGCTTTATTCCATTCTGTCCCCATCTTCCCACCTGCCCAGAAGCCCTGAGAGATGGGGGCGAGGCAGAACAGAGCCCCACCCCCATCACTTGACACCTGCAAATTTGTGTATGCAAATTAACTGTCATCTTTGTTGGGTTAATTTGCATATCACTCCTGATTAGCTGGTGGTGTAGCGGAGGTAGTCAATTTACATATTTGTGTATTATTAGGTAAGATATACATATATATATATATATATATATATATATATATTGTGTGTGTGTGTAATTTTTTTGCCAACCTGCTAAAGATATTGCAATTACTAAGAAAATCTTTGTGTTATAAACTAATTTGATGAATACATTGCCTAAACACTTTGGCTAATTCTACCAGTAGCATCTTACTCACCCAAAGCTGGTTTTAAATCAACACTTATGCACAAAGTTCTTACCATTGAGTCTTACTATTGAGTCTTACCATTGAGTCTTACTATTTTTCAAATTCATATACTTAATATATTTTGTTAAATACATATTAAGAAGAAATAAAATGTAAGTGGAGTCTATTTAATTTAGAGAATATTTTAGTGCCTATAGTACAGAACAGTAAATAAATCAGGACAAAAATTGTTTTGCTTTCATTAAACTTATAAACTAGTAGAGGAAAATAGTAAGTAAAACAGTACATAGTATGACCAGAAGTTTTAAATGCTGTAAAGAACAATAAAGCAGGGGGAGTAATTGGCAGGGGCTGCCTCTATTATAGATAGAGTTGTCATCTTCTTGATAAACAGCATTTGAACAAACACCTAACAGAGGGCTAGAGTAACTGGAACAAAGAGCTAGAGGGAGTTATAACCGATGAGGTCAAACATGAGGCAGGAGCCAGTTCATATAGCATCTAGCAAACCAGGTCCAGACTTTAATATGAAGAGGTAAACATTGATCAGAATAAAAATTTAGTTTTATTTTACTAATGACACATTTCATCATGAGATTGTCTTTACAAGGAACATCTACTCATCTGTCTATAATCTTTTCTATCTATTCTGACCCTGGATGAAATAGGAATCACTCCCAGGAGGCTGCCGGTACCCTTGTTCTTCCAGCAAGATTCTGAAATAAGAATCTTAAAGAGACAGCCAAAGGCCCTGGAGAACTTCTGACCCATCCATACTTCTGTAACACTGTCAGTAGATCTTCCAGGGGAAGAGCCAGTCTATTGCATTTCTTTCAACTTCTCTGGAATAAATTCACTTTCTATGGCCTCACGTCTCTAGTGTGTAGGAGGCAGAGAAAGAAATCCTTTGTATTTTATCCAGAGGATAGAAAGACTTCAGCCTCCTTGTTCTTGCTAAGTTAGTTTCCCCAGTAGAAGCTGATTTTACTTTTCTCTGTAATGTCCCCGGGGATAATGGTTCCAACTCTTACCTGTTACCTTATAGATGGCTGCCTCATTTCCAAAGCCCACCCCCTTTATTCTTTAAACTGCCTGAAATTGGCCCCAAATTATTACATCTGGATTTCATTTTTTCTCATTATCTATTTTGGAGCTCTTCCCTCTTCTCCTACTGCCTATTTCCCCTATGCTCCAAGAACTCAAAATAGATTCCTGAACAGAAAAATATAAGGTTTTACTCTTGCCTGACAGTTAAGCTAATTCCTCAAGGTCAAGCTGTTAGATGTTATTAGTTGATTAAGTAAATGTTAAGTGTTTTCTCAAAAATGACAATTTCTTCTAATATCCTAATGATATGAAGTAATGGAAGGAGGTATCAGAAATAAAAATATCAATGGTTATGTAAAATTTCATCTCTTGTTCATTTTAGCTCCTCAAATATAAAGATACAGGCGTTTCCATATTTATTTTTGAGGAATATAATTTAGAAGATTTTAGGGACGATACTAATAGAACTCAACTTTTTCATGTAGGTTGGGAGGAGGGGAAATTTAAATAATTGGTAGGACCTTAAAATCAAAAAAATAACTTAAATACTGGACTTGTTCTAATAGAAAAGTAGAGTGTCAGCTAGGTTTTTATGATGATTTGTAACACATTTTCCTATAAGAGAAGGTCTTTACATATTACTCATTTTTAAAAATATGAACTGACTTGCTAGATACAAAAATGGTGTTCAATTACAAGCCTTGTTAATTTGCAATCAAATTTACATCCCTTCGGTTATGATTGTTTGACAATAAGAATTAAGAATAAATTTCACTGGATTCCATATCCAATATGTTAAGTCTTAAAGTAATATTTTTTTATCATAGTTAATTTTATCATAATTAATTTTATCATAGTTTGTACTTTTTGTACCTGAACTTCAAAATGGAAAAGTACTAAAATGAAAGAACAAAAAAATGTATTTTGAGAAATCTTGTTTCCCTCTTAGTGAATTATAATGCTTCAGACATAAATCAGTAAGAAATTACTTTTTTAATTAATTTTTTATACATATCTCCCCGTTGCCCCCCTCCCTCCCAGGCATACCCCAACACCCCAGTGTCTATGTTCATTGGTTATGCTTATATGCATGCATACAAGTCCTTTGATTGTTCTCTTATCTAGCTCACTTAACTTTAATCTTCCTGCTGTAATTTCACAGTCTGTTTGAAGCTTTACTGTCTCTGTATCTATCCTTTTGTTCATCAGTTTATAATGTTCTTTATTATCCCCCAATGAGTGAGATCATGTGATGCTTCTCCTTCATTGACTGGCTTATTTCACTTAGCATAAGGCTCTCCAGTTCCATCCATGTTACTGCAAATGGTAAGAATCCCTTCTTTTAAATGGCAGCATAGAATTCCATTGTGTAGATGTACCACAGTTTTCTGATCCACTCATCTGCTGACGGGCTCCTAGGCTGTTTCCAAATTGTAGCTATTGTAAATTGTGCTGCTATGAACATCGGGGTGCATAAATCCTTTCTGATTGGTGTTTGTAATTTCTTAGGATAAATTCCTAAGAGTGGGATTACAGGGTCAAATGGTCCATTTTTAGTTTTTGAGGAAACTCCATACTGCTCTCCACAGTGGCTGCACCAGTCTGCATTCCCACCAACAGTGCACAAGGGTTCCTTTTTCTCAGCATCCTCGCCAACACTTGTCCTTTGTTGATTTGTTGATGATTGCGATTCTGACAGGTGTAAGGTGGTATCGCATTGTCGTTTTGATTTGCATCTCTCGGATGATTAATAACTTTGAAGATGCTTTCATGTGTCTCTGGGCCTTCCTTTTGTCGTCTTTCAAAAAGGTCTGTTGCCCATTTTTTCATTGGATCATTCATCTTCCTTTTATTAAGTTGTATAAGTTGGCTGTAGATTTTGGAGATTAAAACTTTATCAGTGATAACATTTGCAAGTATGTTCTCCCATACAGTGATCTTTCTTGTTGTTTTGTTGATGGTTTCTTTTGCTGTGCAAAAGCTTTTTATTTTGATGTAGTCCCATTTGTTTATTTTTTCTTTAGCTTCTATTGCTGTTGGAGCAGTATCAGTGAAGTTCTTTCGGCATATATATGCGATTGTACTGCCTGTGGATTCCTCTAGTATTTTTATGGTTTCCCTTCTAATGTTTAAGTCCTGTATCCATTTTGAGGTTATTTTTGTATTTGGTGTAAGTTGGTGGTCCAGTTTCAATTTTTTGCATGTATCTGTCCAATTTTCCCAATACCATTTATTGAAAAAGCTATCTTGGCTCCATTGAATGTTCATGCCTCCTTTGTCAAATATTAGTTGAGCATAGTGGTTTGGGTGGATATCTGGGTTTTCTATTCTATTCCATTGGTCTATATGTCTGTTCTTATGCCGGTACCAGGCTGTTTTGAGAACAGTTGCTTTGTAGTATAGCTTGAAATCTGGTATTGAGATCCCACCTACTTTATTCTTCTTTCTCAGAGTGGCTGTAGCTATTCATGGTCTTTTTTTGTTTCAGATGAATCTTTGAAGAATTCTTTCTAGGTCTGTGAAATATGTCATTGGTATTTTCATGGGTAGTGCGTTGAATCTGTAGATTGCTTTGGGTAGTACGCACATTTTAATGATGTTGATTCTCCCAATCCATGAGCATGGTATGCTCTTCCATCTGTTAACATCTTCCTCTATCTCTTTTTTCAGTGTCCTGTAGTTTTCTGCATATAGGTCTTTTACCTCTTTAGTTAGGTTTATTCCTAGTTGGTACGATGGTAAATGGGATTCCTTTTTTAGTTTCTCTTTCTGTAATTTCACTATTAGTGTATAGAAATACCACAGAAGTCTTAGCATTAATTTTGTATCCTGCTACATTGTCGAATTCATTAATTAAGTCAATTAGTTTTGGAATGGAGTCCTTTGGGTTTTTTATGTACAATATCATGTCATCTGCAAAGAAGGACAGCTTTACTTCTTCTTTTCCAATTTGGATGCCTTTTATTTCTTTTTTTTGTCTAATTGCAATGGCTAATACTTCCAGTACTGTGTTGAACAGGAGAGGTGAGAGTGGGCATCCCTGTCTTGTTCCTGTTATTAGGGGAAATGGTTTTAGTTTTTGCCCATTGAGTATGATGTTAGCTGTGGGTTTATCATATATGGCTTTTATTATGTTGAGGTATGATCCTTCTATTACCACTTTGCTGAGAGTTTTTATCAAGAAAGGGTGTTGGATTTTGTCAAATGCTTTTTCTGCATCAATTGATATGACTATGTGATTTTTATCTCTCAATTTGTTTATGTGATATATCACATTTATTGATTTGTGGATATTGTACCATCCCTGCATTCCTGGGATGAATCCTGCTTGGTCATGGTGTATGATCTTTCTGATGTACTGGTGGATCCCATTTACTAGAATTTTGTTGAGGATTTTGGCATCTATGTTCATGAGAGATATTGGCCTATAATTCTCTTTCATTGTGTTGTCTTTATCTGGTTTTGGTATTAGGGTGATGCTGGCTTCATAGAAGGTGTTTGGAAGTGTTCCTTCTTCTTGAATGTTTTTGAATAGTCTGAGGAGGATAGGTTTTAATTCTTCCTTAAATGTTTGGTAAAACTCTCCTGTGTAGCCATCTGGTCCTGGGCTTTTATTTGCTGGAAGCTTTTTGATGACTGCTTCAATTTCTTCCATAGTTATTGGACTATTGAGATGTTTGGATTCCTCCTCATTGAGTTTTGGAAGGTTATATTTTTCTAGGAAAATGTCCATTTCTTGCAGATTGTCCAATTTGTGGGAATAAAGTTGTTCATAGTATTTTTTAACAATCCTTTGTATTTCCACAGGGTCTGTTGTTATTTCTCCTCTTTCATTTCTGATTTTGTTTATTTGGGTCTTCTCTCTTTGCTTCTGGGTGAGCCTGTCTAGAGGTCCATCAATCTTGTTTATCCTTTCAAAGAACCAGCTCTTGGTTTTGTTGATCTTTTGAATTGTTTTTTTTGGTCGCCAAGTTGTTTATCTCTGCTCTGACCTTCACTATTTCCTTCCTTCTGAGTACACTGGGCTTTTCTTGTTGCTCTCATTCTAGCTCTTTGAGTTGTAGTTTTAGGTAATTTATTACCATTGTTTCCTGTTTTTTGCAGCAGGCTTGTAGGGCTATGAACTTCCCGCTCAAGACTGCTTTCACTGTGTCCCATAAATTTTGTATTGTTATGTTGTCATTGTCATTTGTTGCCATGATGTTTTTTATTTTTTCCTTGATCTGTCTGGTTACCAGTCATTGTTTAATAGCATGCTGTTTAGTCTCCATGTGTTTGATTTATTTCCCTTGTTTTTACTATAGTTGATTTCCAGTTTTATGCCACTGTGGTCTGAGAAAATGCTTTTTACCTTCTTGAATTTGAAGAGACTTTGCTTATAACCCAACATATGATCTATCTTTGAAAATGATCCATGTGCACTGGAGAAGAATGTATATTCTGTGGCTTTGGGGAGAAATGTTCTGAAGATGTCAATTAATTCTAGTGAGTCATTTAGGATTGATGTTTCTTTGCTGATTTTTTGTTTAGAGGATTTCTCCATTGGTGACAGTGGGGTATTAAAGTCACCTACTATGATTGTATTGCTGTCAATCTCTCCCTTAATATCCTCCAAGAATTTTTTTTATGTATTTAGGTGCTCCTATATTGGGTGCATATATGTTTACTAGAGTTATTTCTTCTTGTTGGATTGTTCCCTTTAGCATTATGAAGTTGCCTTCTTTATTTCTTATTATGTCCTTCACTTTGACATCTAATTTGTCAGATATAAGTATTGCAACCACAGCTTTTTTTTCATTTCCATTTGCCTGAAATACCATGTTCCATCCCTTCACCCTCAATCTCTGTGCATCTCTTTTCCTGAGGTGGGTTTCTTGCAGATAGCAGATGTATAGATCATGTTTTCTTATCCAATCAGTTACCCTATGTCTTTTGATTGGAGCATTTAATCCATTTACATTTAAAGTTATTATTGATAAGTACTTATCTGTTGACATTTTTAGTCCTTACCCCCAAGTTCCTTCTTCACTTCCTCTTTCTTTTTATTACAGCAGACCCTTTAACATTTCTTGCATTGCTGGTTTGGTGGTAAAATATTCCCTTAGTCCTTTTTTGTCTGTGAAGCTTCTATTTTCAGCTTCAATTTTGATTGAGAGTCTTGAAGGGTACAGTATTCTTGGATTCAGACCCTTCCTTTGCATGACTTTGTATATTTCATTCCATTCCTTTCTCTCCTGATGAGTTTCTGTTGAGAAGTCAGTAGCTAGTCTTATGGGGGTTCCTTTGTAGGTAACTTTCTGTTTCTCTCTGGCTGCTTTTAAGATTCTTACTTTGTCATCGGGGTTTGCCAATTTAATTACAATGTGCCTTGGTGCCAGTTTTTTGGGGTAAATTCTGCTTGGGACTCTGTGAGCTTCTTGGGTTTGTGTGGGTTTTTTCTTTCCTATATTGGGGAAATTTTCTGTCATTATTTCTTCAAACAGGTTCTCTAATCATTGTTCAGTGTCCACTCTTTCTGGAACCCCAATTATGCGGATGTTATTTTGTTTCATGTTATCCCAAAGTTCCCTTAGGCTCTCCTCTTGCTTTTTAACTTTTTTTTCTAGAAGCTGCTTTACTTGGTTATTTTTTCCTACCGTGTCTTCTAGCTCACTGATGAGGTCCTCTGCTTCTTCTAGTCTACTTTTGATGCTTTCTATTGAGTTCTTTATAGCAGTGATGTCATTTTTCACTTCTTGTTTATTCTGCACCTCCTCTAGGTTCTTCTGCATTTCTTCTTGCTGCTTCTTCATCTCCTCTTGGGTCTTCTTCATTTCCTCTAGGCTCTTACTCAGATTGTGAATTTTGACTTCCATTCTTTTCATCTACCTTATGATCATTTCTCTGAACTCTTTCTTTGGCAGGCTTATTTCTGCTTCTATTTCGTTTACTTCCTTTTCTGGTGAAACCTGCCTTTCTGTCTTATGTGGGCTGTTTCTTTTTCTGCCCATGGTCTTTCTTCTTCGGGTGTCTGGTTATGTAGTTCTCTCTCCTTTCCGTGTGCCCTGTGGATCTCTGAATCTGCCGCCCAAGTGTCTGCGCTGTTTGGAGAGCCATGTTCTGGGTCCCCGGCTGTTTGGTGGGTGCCTCCGCCAGCTACAGCTTTCAGACCTCCACAGACATCCACCTCCCTCTTATCCCAGGCGAAATCTGACCTTTCCGTGTGCTCTGTTGATCTCTTATTCCACCGCGTGTCTGCGCCATTTGGAGAGTGGAGTTCTGGGTCCCGGGTTCCCTGGCTGCTCAATGGGTGCCCCAGCTGCAGGCTTCAGAACGCCGCACTCATCCACCTCCTTCTGCAAGATGGTGTGGTCTCTGCATTCGTGCTGGTGGCTCCGGCGGACAAAAACCCCGTGGCAGTGGGGCTACCTGGCCGGGAGAGCCCCGTCTAGCAGTCCCCCACCTTCTCCTGGAGGATAACTGACTCTTAGCTTGCCAACAATCACTCCCAGTGCTACCCTCAGCCGCTCTCTCTCCATCTGCCCAGCGACAAAGCTCCAGACGCATCTGTCTACTCCGCCACCATTTTCTCCTCCTCAGTAAGAAACTACTTAAACTTGTACCTTGTAATCATAGCTACAAATCTTGACAGCTGCCCACATAATCCAGTGCTAATTGTGCAGCACTATTTTATTCCAGTAACATATTAGTAAAATGTACAACTGTTTTGACTTGGTGGATGATCTAACAACATCTCAGCAAAAAGCCTTTGTCCATTTTTTATACAAATGTCCGTTCTTTTATGATAAATGTATTTTTTGACAATACATTTAAAATTTTCAAGATAAGTCATTGGGAGAAATTAACTGTGTCCTTCTAGTGCTTTGTAATTTTTAATTTCACTTCTTTGGAAATTCAGGCTTCAATTCAACAGGAAATGAGATCTTTGTATATTTCTTCCTGAATTTCTTTATTACTTTTGCTTGTTATTCCCAATCCTGGGTAATTTGCCCTAGAGACCATAGGCTTCTGTCACATGAAATTGTGTAAAATAAGGTATTTCCTACAACATGATTTTATGACTTCTTTAGATGACTCATTTATCCTCACATGTGTTTATATTCTAGGTCCAGAGTATACATGAATAAAGAGTGAATTCCTAAAATATAAAAATATTCTAAGTGAAAGTAAATCAGATTTGTCTTAACTTCTGGACCTTTGAAAATGACTTTAAAACTGATCCAAACCAAGTCCTGTAACTATGCAACGATAGCCAGCTTCTCCTTATCTTATACCACCCATGGCAAGTCACCTAGTTGTTTTGTTTGTGTGTTTGTTTGTTTGTTTTGCCGTGGCTCTTGCACTTCTGCCCTCTTACCTATTACAAGGACCACTCACTAATTCATATCTAGACAATTACACCAGTAAGGAGTTTGCCAACCTCCTGCATCATCTCTCCTGTAATCCAGGCTTCTCTCCTCTACCATTGTCTGGGGAGTTTTAAAATCCAGTCATGCTGGGCTGTTGTTATTCCCTGTCCCAATCACTCTGATAATCTTCTAGTACACATTTGTTTCCTTTCTTTCACTAAGTTCCTTCTAGCTAGAATAATTCTCCCTATTTCTATCTTTAGAGCTCTTACTCATTCAAGTCACTTCATTCTTAAAATACTCAGCCCAAACATTTAATGCTTATTTTTATATTTTTTGTTATCCCTCACATATTAAGTAATGTCTTCCTTAAAGCCCTTCTCCAAGCTATCCCATTCTATACTTCCTTTGTATGCCTGTTCTCCGGAGATTGTAAACTCATTAAAAGGAGAGAGATGACAACTCATTCATATTTTTAGCCTCCACAGATGTGATAGAATGATTGAAATGTATGCTTCACAAAAAGTTGGTTCATCTCAACCACAGATATTTTGTGCATATTTATTCTTGATGAAATATGATCTTCTTTTTCTGTATTGATTCAAATATTAGCTATGGCAGTAGTTAATTCCAATCTCACTCCCACCTTTCTGTGGCCCTTCCAGCAATCATTGATCTTCCAATTTTAATTTGTTTGGTACATTCTATGTATATAATTCAATTTATAACACATTGTGTTGTATGATCCTCTACATCATGGGTTTCAGTTTCATGACTCAAGATTATTAAATGCTTAAGGCAGAAAACACATCCTTACACTTCAAAATTGCAGAGTAAAACTTGATTTCTTCAGGTCAATTCTAATTGTAATATCTTACATACCAATACACAAGAAAATATCGAATAGTCAAAACCGGTTTGGCTCAGTGGATAGAGCGTGGGCCTTCGGACTGAAATGTCCCAGGTTCGATTCCGGTCAAAGGCATGTACCTTGGTTGAGGGCACATCCCCAGTAGGGGGCATGCAGGAGGCAGCTGATTGAAGTCTCTCTCTCATCGATGTTTCTAACTCTCTATCCCTTTCCTTTCCTCTCTAAAAAAATCAATAAAATATAATATATATATATATATATATACATATATATATATATATATATAAAATATCATATACTTTGTTTTACTAATAGACCCGTTATTGACAATGTATTGAGTAAACTAGAGATGTCAATGGGTACATTGTGAGAAACAAAGCCTAATGATATAATGATTGAGGATGTAGGCCATCCACACACTTATCTCCAGTAGACAGCATTGCATCTGTTGTGCCAGAGCCCTACAGTGATCCTTCTGTTCTGGAGACTTCACAATGCCTTGTTATGGAAACAATACATTTAATGAGTGAAAAATAAAGTTTGGTGCTAGAGACTTGCAGATTAATAATAAGAAAGTTATTTTTTTCTAAAGAAATTTAACTAATAAAAGCATTCAAAGCTATAAACACATCATAGATTACAAACTCAAAACAATAAATTGACTGATCAGATTTGACACAAATACTATTCCCATTCTACATTTGCAAGGTCCCCTCCTTTTTTATTGTCACCTCTAGCTTTTTCTTTGACATTTTATCTGCAGTACAATTCATATCTCCAAAGAATAAAGTTTGAAGAGAAAGTGTAACTAAATCAAAGAGCTTTCTACCAATAGAACAGTCAGCCCCTTATAGCAACGGCAAATTATCTATTTACCTGGGGATCACAGTCTTCCCCTGCTCTTAAAGATCTAGCTCCAGATTTAGATGATGTTTAAAGATGAAAAACAATAAGGAAAATCACAATATCTAATTAGTCAATCACTTTATAACTACTTCAGTCTATGAAAACCCATGCTATGCAAAAACATCTAATCTGCATTTGCAACTGAATCAAAGCTAGACTCAAAGAAGAGCCCAAGTTTCTGAGAATCTGAACTCAAACCCCAGAGCTACCAATTATTGAAAGATAAAACACTTTTTTTAAAAGAAAACAATTCTCTGTGATTTAATTATCTGAATTGTTGAAACCAGCGTCTGTGTATGATGAGTTATAAATATCAGGGGAGACTGGCTATAGATTGCTGCAGACAATCAGAAATTTTAAAGTGTCAAAATCCTTCTGGCCATGGACTAATCTGAAGCAAAGGTCAAGGAATCTGCAAGGCTGTCAATAATGAAGGCATGATACCACATCCCAAATATCAATTTTGTTGCTCCATTAATACTTCACCCATGTAATCTTGAGATGAACTAGAAAAATATGCTCACTAGTGAATTTAAAATTAATGAAATACCTTTGAAAATAGTATCCCTTAAGGTTACACAGATGAAAAGCTTCTTATATTATGGAAACTCTCTCTCTCCTCAGTAAAAACACTTTGTCCTAAGGATATCCTTGTCTTCATAGACCCTTTTTGTTTTAAGCCATCTGTTCCTAGTTTGATAATGGCTTAGCTTGTTCAATACCAAGGCCTTTCTTAATGTCTAGGTGACCTGCTTCTATTTAATTTTGAATTTAGTTTCTCTTCATTTTATGATCATATTCCATTTTGGTAATTACCTAAAGGCACCCAGAGGGACTTTGTCGATGGTAACATTAAAATTAATATGTGAATTAAAATGATGATTTATATTACAAAGAAAGCCCACAAGGCATCAGTGAAAGATGTTGTTAGGACTTAGCATCAGGTTACCAGTAAAAATAGTATAACACAAAACCATAGTTATTATCTTAAATATAAAATTTTACTAATTCCATATTCTTTCTCTAGCCTCAATTTCCTCCTTCCCTCCCAAAACTCAGTCTTTATTGAATTTATTGAACACCACACAACTCTTTTGAAACTGACAGTCTGTCAATACCATTCATTTTCCTGGTAAGAAAATTGTAGGGATCTACAATTACTCTTCATCACTGTATACCTCACCTATCACTAAGCTCTTCTTACTTCCTTCAAAATTCATCTCTTCTTTTTTCTCATTTACACCATCATCATAATTGGGCCACATTTATTAAATTGATTAAAATTAAGCTGGTTGAAATATTTTCCTCACGTTTTAATGCCTTAACACATCATTTAGTATGTATGGCCTAATATATGGAATTATGTAAACAAATAGAAGTTTATCATTTTCCAAAACCATGTCATTCTTGAATAGTGATGGAGTGTAGTTTGTTTAGAATGTATGTGAAAATAATCAAGATTTTACCAAGATGTTTTATAAATTTGCAAAGTAATGTTCACTGATTCAACCAAATTTTTACCCCCCCAAAAAAACATCGTTATATTACCTAATCATATCATTTAGTGAGTAAATTTTTTCAAATTCAGAAACATCTACAAAACTGAATTTTTACATTATCTAATTCCCCAATGCCTGCTTTTAAAATGTAATATTTCTTACTGAAGTTTCTAAATACTTACTAAAGACATTTTCTTTAATTCTATGCCAAATTAAGTGAAAATATCCAGGTATTATTTCAAGTTCTGTATTTCAAAGTTAGGCACCAATGACTAAGTCCACAAGCAGGTGAATCTAGGTACAGAAAATTGTGTTTGTAATTAATTACACCAGTGAAATATTTAGCTGATGAGACAAACGCTGGGCTATTTAAATGTCAGCTCTGAGCTTTCTATCTTAAAAAAAAAATGTTCATAGATTCATCTTTGTAAAAAATTCATTTCAGTAGGAAATATCATCTTAATTTCTGTTAATATCCTATGTAATAAAAGAGAAACATGCAAATTGACTGTACCTCCACTACATCCACAAGCCACGCCCACCAGCCAATCAGGATGAGTATGCAAATTAACCAAACCAAGATGGCAGTTAATTTGCATATCTAAGCTCAGAGTGATGACTGAAGACAGCATAGAATGAAGCCATGCACTACAGAAGGGAACAACGCTGAGGAGAAGCAAACAGGGAGGCAGTGAAGGGAATCTTCCTGCAATAGGCCTCTCTCTATATATATTTTTTTTTCTTTTTATTAATTTTTATTAATTTTTTATACATATCTCCCCATTGCCCCCCCTCCCTCCCAGGCGTACCCCGACCCCCCAGTGTCTGTGATCATTGGTTATGTTTATAAGCATGCATACAAGTCCTTTGATTGATCACTTATTTACCTCACCTAACTTTAATCTTTCTGCTATAATTTCACAGTCTGTTTGATGCTTTATGATTTTTGTCCTCCTGAGAATTATCAGTCTACTCCCTTTCTGTGCTCCTGATTCTATTATATTCACCAGTTTATTCTGTTGATCAGATTTTTAATTCACTTAATTTTTAGATTCACTTGTTGACAGATGTGTATTTGTTGTTCATAATTTTTTGTCTTTTACCTTTTTCTTCTTCCTCTTCTAAAAGGGTACCTTTCAGCATTTCATATAATACTGGTTTGGAGTTGATGAACTCCTTTAGCTTTTTCTTCTCTGTGAAGGTCTTTATCTGCCCTTCAATTCTAAATGATAGCTTTGCTGGATAGATTATTCTTGGTTGTAGGTTCTTGTTGTTCATCACGTTGAATATTTCTTGCCACTCCCGTCTGGCCTGCATCGTTTCTGTTGAGAAATCAGCTGACAGTCATATGGGTGCTCCCTTGTAGGTAATAAACTGTTTTTCTCTTGCTGCTTTTAATATTCTCTCTTTCTCTTTTGCTCTTGGCATTTTAATTATGATGTGTCTTGGTGTAGTCCTCTTTGGGTTCCTTTTCTTTGGGGTTCTGTGTGCTTCCTCGACTTGTAAGTCTATTTCTTTTACCAGATGTGGGAAGTTTTCAGTCATTATTTCTTTAAACAGGTTTTCAGTATCTTGCTCTCTCTCTTCTTCTGGCACCCCCACAATTCTGATGTTGGTACGCTTGAAGCTGTCCCAGAGGCTCCTTACATTATCTTCACATTTTTGGATTATTTTCTCTTCTTGCTTTTCCAGTTGAATGTTTTCTGCTTCTTTATATTTCAAATTTTTGACTTGATTCTTGCCTTTCTCTAGTCTGCTGTTAGTACTCTGCATAATAGTTTTCATTTCAGTCAGTGTATTTATTATCTTCTCTTGGGTCTCACTAAATTTATCCATCTTTTCTAGCATATTCTTGCAAAACCTTATAAGCGTGGTTTTGAACTCTATATCCAGTCGTTTTTTTTCCTCCATTTCTTTTGCTTGTAATCCCTTCCCTTGTCTTGGCATTTTCACTGTGCCGGGGAAACTTCTGTGCTGGATTCAGCCGCAGAAGCCTCTGCTGAGCTTGGGAGGGTGGAGTCTCAGGGCTTAAGGGACCGCCTTGCCTTCCAGTCGGCCCCGCCCTCCACGGCCTCTGAGTCTCACGTGACTGGGTAATGGCTGGAGCGGTCCTTGTGCGCGCGCACCCGCCCACTCGCGAAAGCCAGCGGCACAATCAGCAATCCGTCCTCCACGTGGTGCCGTGCGCGACCAGACCTCCGATCCTTTGCAACTCCCCTAAATTTCCGTGCACTTCTCCCTTTTCACAGTCCAAACTCCCCCGTATGAGTTTCGGCTGGATCTGGGGTTTAGTGTCGTAAGAGAAGGGGTTCAATGCCGTTGGGAGTCTCCGTTTCCCTCCCGCCAGAGAAAGCCAGCCAGGCACTCCGGCACCGCTCTCTCAGCGCGGGTCTCCGTACCTCAGCTTTTTGCAGCTCCTCTGGGTCTCCATGAGCCCCTCTCTTTCCCTCTAGTTGTAGAACTTCCACTCAGCCAGCTTTCCTGTGGTTCTGGATGATGTCCGTTCTGTCTTTTAGTTGTAGTTTTGAAATTGTTGTGCGAGGCAGCAGTATAGGTGTTTACCTATGCCGCCATCTTGGATTCTCCTCTATATATTTTATAAGAAATTAAGAAATATAGTTTTTGAATATAATATCTATACAAATCCTATATAATAAAAGGCTAATATGCAAGTTGAACAAACAACAGAATAACCAGCAGCTATGAAGCACACTGACCACCAGGGGGGCAGATTCTAAACCCAGGAGCTTCCTCCTGGTGATCAGTGAGTTCCCACAGATGCCAGGCTGACAAATGTAGAGGTGTGGTGGGAGCCTCTCCCGCTTCCACAGTAGCACTAAGGAGGTCCAATTGACAGGGACAGGCTGAGCTGAGGAATCCACCTCCCAAGTGCATAAATTTTATGCAGCAGACCTCTAGTATCTAAATAAAGTATCAATAGTTAGATATGATAAAATTATACTTTTTATAATTTTAATATGCTCTATTTTTCTATCACCAGGTAGATTAATTCTCATAGACTAATAATTTAATTGAATTTTTAATCAAAGTATATTTAAATTATTACTTCTATAATTGACCAATTTCAGATTATCATTTTGTTAAAGATATTGCTCATCTCAATATTACTTTCTACTTCATATAGTATGTATTATGTAGTGTTCTATCAATGTTTCATTGACTTACAAATCCCTAAAATACTCAACAAATTAATTTCTAACTGTGTGGGAATTTACATATGAAAAGAAAAATTGTTGATGGAATCTAATAGTATACTCAGTTAATATATTTTCCTTTTAAAATCTATTAGCTAATTTAATAATGTGTTTTAATAATTCTCTATTGATTAAAATTCACATCATTGTGAAATAAAACTAAAAAAAATTAACCTTAAGAAACTTTGTGTTTTGCCACTTCTTACTGATTTACAATTAAAACTAATGAATTCAATAGTAGTACTTTTGAAAATAACATCTATATATTATGTGTGTGTATATATATTCATAAAAAAATAAGAGTAAAACATTTTCACATATTAGGTTAAAAGGAAAATTAAAGCAATTTAAATATTCGTTTTTCCACAGTTACTTTTATTATGCATGTGCTCACATTTAACTTGTGTAATTAATAATCTATAACATTCCAGGCACTGTGATAGGCACTGGGTATACAAAGATCATCAAAGCACCAATGCACCCTTCATGAAGCTGATATTCTAGCTTGACACTAGTTATAAAAATTTACAAAATAGTTGAATTTATATTATATAAGAATTTTTGCAAAGTATTGTAAAATCCCAGATAAAGGAGAAAATAATGCTTTTATAAAGTTTTAAGATACTGCTGCCAATTATTAAAAAACTAGAGGCTCGGTGCATGAAATTTGTGCATGGAGGGGGGATTCCCTCAACTCAGCCTGTACCCTCTCCAAATAGGAACCCCTTGTAGGATATCTGACTGCCAGAGATTAGGCCTAAACCAGCAGTCAGACATCCCTCTCAAAATCTGGTCCTAGATTTTGCTCACCTGCCTGCTTGCCTGATTGCCCCTAACTGCTTCTGCCTGCCAACCTAACTGCCCTCTCCTGCAGGCCTGATGTACCCCCAAACTGCCTCCATGGTTCTGATTGGTTGGTTCCTATGCCAGTGTCAAAAGCTTTACCTCCTAGGCAGTAATTTGCTCTCCACAGCACCCAGATTTGGTTCTGATTGGTCGATTCCTATGCCAGTCAGCATCAAAGCTCCACTTCCTAGGCAGCCATTGGCTCCCCATAGACCACCTCTGGTTCTCATTGGTCAGTTCTTATGCTAGTCAGCACCAGAAGCTCTGCCTCCAAGGCAGCCATTGGTTTCCCTAGCACCCACCTTTAGCTCTGATTGGTTGGTTCTTATGACAGTCAGCATCTCTAGGCTTATCTCTGAACCTGATCAAAGAAGCAGGGCTTAACAGCAGCCCCTGTGGAGGCCGGGAGAGAAAGAAAAGCCTGGCTGCTAGGTAAGATCAGAAAGAAAGAGGGAGAGAAAGAGAGAGGTAAATACACTGATCAACAGCTTCCACTGAGGCTGCAGATCAGGCCCTGACTCACTTTTTGGGTCTCAGCCAACTGAGCAATGAGTGTTGGGTTGCCAGGCTGCAGCTGGGCAACCCAGCGCTGACTTCTGGATGGTCTGCGTTTGGTCGCAGGCTCAGCCCATTCCCAAGCCCCAGGCTTAGGCTTGGGAAGTTCCCTCCCCCCAGCTCTGCCCCTCTGATCGCAGGCTCGGCCCCTCAGGCTTGGCCCCTCCGATGGCTAGCTGGGAGTGACCTGGGTGCCGAGGTCATTTTTGTTAGGTTAATTTGCATACTCACTCTGATTGGCTGTAGGCATAGCAGAGGTATGGTTAATTTACATGTTTCTCTATTAGGTAAGATTGTAAGTTATAGATGAATACTTTATCATTCAATTATACTTTTATTCTAAGCTTATACATAGCTCCTACTTATATTTTAAAATTATCAGATTTTTCATTAGAAAATTTGTTACATGTCAGTCTTTTGTGCAGAAGCCCTTAATGACTATATAAAGGCAAATGTATAAAATAAAAACTCTCAAATCTTATATATCATATTATCTCTCAAATATGTGATGGAATGTGCCTTTCCATACTTCCCTAGCATGTACCAAATGTGCCTTGGTAGATAAACTCTAATTAAGAGACATGAATTGATTATGCCAAAGTTACTGCTTATAATAAGACAGCAACTGAACAAAGTCATGAAACAAGCTACTCCATCCTTTATGTTCAGGAGTTTTCTTCTGAAATTAAAAAGATCTGGTTGAGGAGTTATACAACTAGAATAAGTAAATGCTACGTTACTTTCTCGGCTGTGATTATGAGACCACTTGTCATGCTGCAGATCTGAGACCCTCCAGTAACTGGTTACACACAATTCCAACACAGGCTGTAGTGAGAATGACAAGAACACAGAGAACATGAATTGTTAATTCCTCTCACTGGGCTCATATCATCTTCAACTAGCATAGGCAATCAGGAACAGTCTAAGAATTTGATTTATGAGAATTTAGTGTTTCTAGTAAATAATTTCCAATTCAGCATGCATAATGGACTGCTAACCTTTTGAGTTTTCAAAGAGACCATCATAAATTAAACACTACAGCTTCTGATTGCTAAGAATGTAAGTGCTATAGTAACAGGAAGAAACTAGGCTGAGACCTGAGAATGAATGGCAACACATTATTAAGATAGTATATTTAATTGTAAGCATATGTGATCTGGAAATTTCTATTTTAAATTATTCTACTTAGAAAACTAGTTTACTGCATTATTTGGTGGTTATGTGAATAAATAACCTAAACCAATATCAATAACTTTCAAAGAAAAAATTAGCCTGCCAACTAGTTTTTCAGTTTTCCAACAAATGCAATTTGAAGTGGCAGCAATATTAAGCCCTGACAGTTAATATTGGCAGCTCTGCTTAATGTTATTAGAATGACGATCTAATCTGTAAATAAATTCAAATTACTGACTTTCACAGTTTGCTCAGATTTCTCATAATTTGTTTTCACGCCTCTATGGATACTTAGGCTTGAAAGTTATATTGCATATCCATTTTTTCATTTATTTTAATGTAATGTATTATATTTCATCATATCTCATTATAATGTGATTTAAGCTAATGTATTCCAACATTGCAGCATGTGCTCTGCATCCACACAGATGCTGTGCTCCTCCACCTATCAAAATTAAATTAGAGAAGTTTGGCATATATCTAGTCATGTCTTATATTACTGATTGAAATTGACTAATAAAATACCTGCTATATCTGATATTGGTCCCTTGCTGGGAAATGTTTGATTGAAATGATATTTTGTGTTGATATTAACATCAAATACAATTTAATTTGCTTTCTAAATAAAACAGTTCTGTTTCAATGCGCATCTTTTCTTTTTTGTTTTTTGATTTTTTTTTTACATGAATTTAGTTGAGAGCTCTGAAGGTTCCCTTGTCTGCTTGATGGCAAAGTAACACCAGCCTACTTCATCAGGTAAAGAGAAAGACAATCATTACCTTTAAAACTCTGTTTCTGGTCTCAATTTTCATCAGGTCCTAACCCAGACAATGCAACAGAACAGACTGTGTCTATGGAGGGAAGAAAGAACATAGGGCAGCATGCTCTAATTCTTTTTATTCCTTTCTCTCTGTTTAGTGTCTTAGGGATACTGCAGCTGTAATACATTAACACAGTGCAGTGACCCACTTTCAAAGATGTTGAAGAGGTAACTATTTTGTTGTGTTGTGTTGTTTTTTTTTCTGTCTGTCTACACCAGCTGTCATTGATGCCTGAGACTGAGCAGGCATTAAACTGTGGTAAAGTCAGGATTATCATAAACCGTATTCAGCAATGGAAGAAATGAAGTCATATCTATTAGGCCTCCTGAAGGCATTAGACAAACTCTGAGGCACTCAACTGTTAAAATGTCAGTGGAGGAAAACTGTAAAATTTCTGTAGGGCATGTTTCTGCACAATTTTTATTCCCTTTTCATGAGTCAGGATATAATGCAATCAATGGTCCATATAAAATCTACTTATTCTTCTGTATTACTTATGTGTGTGTGTTTTTTTTTAAATGATGAAATACTATATTAATTTTTGAGGCCTGCTAGAATCTAAGATAATGGTCTAAAAATGTTTAAGCATATTTTATAGATTTTAATTTATTCCTATTATTTTTATTCTCTACAATGTCTTGTTTAATAAATTAGATATAAAATATCACATTATTATTCTGCTTAGTAATTTTTGTTTCTCCCATATCTGCATTGGTTCAGATGAATTAAAAAGACTGAATTATATGTGGACATATTTTTTGATTGTCAATTTAATACCTAAGACAACTTTTGAAAAACTTTGTAAAATTTTGTGTAAAAGCTGCAAAAATGTACACTAACTTTTTGCAAGATGTTAAGAAGTGCTGGAAAAAAAAAATTAAAGTTTTGGTTTAAAAAGCTTCGCTAGCAGGATGGCTCAGTAGGTTGGAGTAGTCTTCCCTTATACCACAAAGGATTTTGGTTCAATTCCCTGTCATGGTACATACCTAGGCTGGGGTCTTATCCCTGGTACAACCAATCTATATTTCTCTTTCAAATCTCTCTCTCTCTCTCTCTCTCTCTCTCTCTCTCTCTCTCTC
>JAAGEH010000393.1:43058296-43111429 GCA_011751065.1 Lasiurus cinereus | reverse complement strand
TCTCTCTCTCTCTCTCTCTCTCTCTCTCTCTCTCTCTCTCTCATCTCTCTTCTTTTTCTTTCGCCTTCCTAATTCCCTCCCTCTACTCTCTCTAAAAACCAATGAAGAAAAATACCCTTAGATAAGGATTTAATCTTTATTTATTTTAAACTAAAAAATTCAAGAACCTCTGGGGGCTAGTGTATTGAAAATATTTTAGTGAGTTCATAAAGCAAGAAGATAAAGATATAGCAACAAACATCATGTTTTGAAAATAGAGAAAATGAGGAGAGACTGTTTAAACAAGGCAAGCTGTGAATGAAATCCCCTATGATACTATTTTTCAAAAGAGTTTTGAATGTTGAAACAGTTTGAATTTATTATTTTATGTGGCACAATGCTTAGATGGGGCCACCAAGTGGCTTGGTGATAAAGTAACACCAAGTTTCTTAAATTTTTATTTTTCATTAATATGACTAATTTAATATATTAAACTAAATAAACTTCAAGAGTCTTTTTTTGGAAAGGAAATAACTACATCTGAAAATGTAAAATCACATTTCTATCATAATAAAATAATCCAGCAAGCTGTGCTGTTCATTTATACCTAAAAACTCTATAGTCTATATTGTTAAGCCATTAAATTGAAATGAACTCCCACCTTTTTTTTTTTTAATTACTGCTATTCTATAAATCTTCTGATACTTTGTTGTTGACTGTTTTGGACACTGGTTAAATAATCAATATTAAATATAATTTTGGTTTAATATTCAAATAGGTTTCAAATTAATGACTAGACATTAACTGAACAAGAAGAACAAAAAGATAAACATACCATAAGATCATATAACATTTTATACTTTGAGGTAAAGAATGTTTTTTCAACCTCAGTGCCATACAAAGATGAATTGTTTCTATTCTGTCTATGGTTCAAACAGACCTAATTTAAAGTATTCATTATTTCATATACTTTTTGCAACATTGATCATAACTACATTATGGAAAAGAATTATAGATACACTCTGTACTATCAATATTGTAAAACTGGTAAAAAAAAATACAATACATCCTATATAATGAAAGGCTAATATGCAAATAGACCAAACAACCAAACAACCAAACAACCGATCACAGTGATGTGCGCTGAGCCCCAGGGAGTGTACACGGAATGGAACATGGCAGGTGTAGGCAGAAGGTAGGAGGAGAGTGCGGAACATGGTGGACATCAGACATGGCAGGATGGTAGAGCAGGTGAGCGGGGGTGCCAGACAAAGGCAGGGTGCCAGTCATCGGGTTCTTTGCTTCTGAGTGCCATGGTCCCACCAGTGCTCACACCTGCTGCCACTACCGGCCCTGCTCACACCAGTTGCTGACACCCAGTGCAGGTCCCAATTGTTCAGCACAGGTATGAGCTGTGGCTGCTAGTCCTGATTGCCCCTGAGGGCTTCTCCACACCTCCTCCCCTCTGCTCCTGAGGGGCAATTGAAGCAGCAACCACCACTCGCACCTGCTGCTGGCACTGACCCCAATCACTCTGCATCAGCGCATGGAGTGGCAGTGCAGGGAGACAGGAAATGGTGACCATGGCGAGGGCACGGAGGTTGGCCGGAGACCCGCCCCTGTGCCCACCGCAGTCTCACAGCCCACAGTTCTTTTCAAGGTTCCTGAATTCGTACACTGGGCCCCTATATAATTATAAACATTAATTATTTCTTTGAAGTAGTTATTTTTTCATTTACTCAGTATGAGATAATAAGGATAGATTATACTCAATAAAATGAGAAATCAGTAATCAACTCCATGTAGGTATTTACATACCTTTAATATTTCCCTAAATTGTTCCACAATTACTGATTAATCATAGTATCTCATACTTAGAAGAAAGTATAAAGTAGTAGAATATTCTAAGAGAAAAGAATCTCCCAAAAAAATGAATACTTCAAAGTTCCCTGATATATGGGAATTTAATCTCTGCTTGAATAAAAACAGAATTTTAAAAATACGTTTAGTAGAAAGATTACATTGCCAATCATTTCATACTTAGGTTAATGTAGAATCTATCTCCATGGAATTTTCATCCATTTGTCACATTTTAGATGTTTGAAATTACAGATTAAGTAGAATCACTTTTTCTTGATAGACTCACAAACATGTTAAAACTTTATTATGCTCCTCCTCTGATATCTCTCATCCAGGACAAGTACCCTGTTGCGGCTACTTGTCTTCATATTCATATTCTATCTCTTTATCAGTTGTCACCATCTTGGATATTTCCTCTGCAATTAGTTAACATCCCCCTTTTGAGTTATACATTGGGATGCACAATATTAATTTGTGTTTGAGTGGCAAAGTAGGGAATATTCCACATGAATTATTTTTACATGCTTCGGCAAAGTTTAGCTATTGAGATAATAATGCTACAGTTCAGAGATTGCCTCAAAACAGCTTACTGAATTGGATCAGAAAAAAAAATGCATCTGAAGTGCAAGCCATGCAAATCCATACTTAGAAAATGACAGTGGTAATCGTGCCCATATCAGAAGTATATTAATTTTGATATATTTCCCAGTCCTGGTAATTGGTTTTTACTCTGTCATCTATGTTCTGACCTTATTAATATATTTTTGACAACAACAATAATAAACAGAACTTTCCTCGTTTTTGAGGTCACCTTGCATAATTGAAACAACTGTCCAAATAACTGAATATATGAAATTACTTCTTCTCTAGTATAAATGAGACAAACAGGAGCATCACTATTTAAAGAGTCTAAGAGAGAGAAGTTGGGCTGCTTATTTCTGAGTTACTAGCAAGTGCCCTTGTGAGGTCAGGAGTGATATTCATTACCTTAGAAGCAGTAATAAACTGGTAAATGTGTCCCTGGCATCCAGCAACTAGAACAAAGATAAAAGGAAATAATAGCATGAAGAATTTCTTTTCACTCACAGTGGACTATCATTATGCGGTTCCCTAATGTCACAATATAATGTCCTGGAAAGGTTTGCACAATCATGTGATGTTGTGTTGCTACAGTGTTATTTTTAGATAATAGTGTAAAAAAAGTAACAAAATATCATTAAAATATAAATAAAATAAATACAAATTATGAACACCATATTTCACAGAGATTCAGAGTGACTACAATTATGCCCCTCCACCTCACCTCAACTGCTTTGTTGAAAGCCAGCCTTTTGACACTGAGTAGAGAATATGGAAAGGTGGCTATAAGAATAAATTAGAAAGAAAAGGGGAATTATGGAATTCAGAACCAAGAATAACTAACGAAAGGATAGCATAATAAAGGTAAATCAGCAATCTCATAGAAATTTCTGTATGATTCAAATGTTCTGTGAACTATTCTGAAATTGTTAATTTTATTTAATTTAAATTTAAATTGGCTTCCTATAGCCAGAAACGACTACATTGGATAGTATATTCATGGACAGATTTTATTTGTTTCCGAAACGTGGTATTTATTTAAATGTCACATACACCTATTATTTGTAAACAAGTAGCAGGTTTCCTTCTCTGAAAAGGAAATGCAAATTCAGTAAGATATATATGATATGTTTGAAATGGCAGATTAAGTCATTAAATCAAAAAGATATTTTACATCCCCTGAGTTAAACAGAATCATAAAATATCTTATATCTCCCAACTTATTTTAAAAAAAAACAATTTTGAGCCCAGCCTGCGTGACTCAGTGGTTGAGTGTCGACATATGAACCAGGAGGTCACAGTTTGATTTCTGGTCAGGACACATGCCTGGGTTGCAGGCCCAATTCCCAGAGTAAGGTGTGTAGGAGGCAGATGATTAATGATTCCCTATCATTATTGATGTTTTTATCTCTCTCTCTCTCTCTCTTTCTCTCTCTCTCCTTTCCTTTCTGAAATCAATTTTAAAAATATTTTTAAAAATATAAATTTTGAAGATATTAAATGGCTTCTGGGTCTTAGCTCTGCTTTTAACAACTATGAGATATCAGTAGTGATTTGAGTCTTAGTTTCTCATCATAAAATGAGAGGTCAAAATAATTAATCTAAGGCCCAAAACAGTTATAAAATATCTTATATAATAAAAGCCTAATATGCTAGTGTCTGTTCCTCCATTCAACCAATCAAAGTGTAATATGTTAATGATATGCTAAGGCTGCTCAACTACTCACTCTGATGTGCATGACCACCAGGGGGGCAAACAGCTGACCTGTTGACCAATCGTTATGATGTGCACTGTCTACTAGGGGCAGATGCTCCAACCGGTAGTTTAGCTTGCTGCTGGGGTCTGGCCAATAGGGACTGAGTGAGATGGTCCGGATTTGCCCTGGAATCCTCCCACAGGTCCTTCCCCAGCTGGCCAACTTCCTGTGTACCTACCCAGCTCTAATCATGTACCGGTAGGGTCCCTCAACCTGGCCTGTGCTTTTTCACAATCCAGAAACCCTCAGGGGATGTTAGATAGCTGGTTTCAATCCGATCCCACAGGCAAGCCTGTGTTTTCCGATGGTATTAGGCTCTACAGCAGCAGTTCAACCATTAGCAAGGTTGAAAACCATTAGCAAGGTTGCCTAAAACCATCGGAAAACATAGATATTTACATTACAATTCATAACAGTAGCAAAATTACAGTTATGAAGTAGCAATGAAAATAATTTTATGGTTGGAGGTCACCACAACATGAGGAACTGTTATTAAAGGGTCGTGGCATTAAAAAGGCTAAGAATCACTATCCTAGAGGAAATTAAACCTGAAACATCACTTGACTCAGAAATTACTAAAGTAAAGCTGTCCTACTTCAGGCACATTATTAGAAGGAAGATTTCTTTGGGAAAGACAATAATGCGGGGAAAATTACCAAGCAGCAAGATCCAAATATAAAATGGATTGATTCCATGATACAAGTCATAGGCATGAGTCTACAGGATCTGAGCAGAGTTGTTGAAGATAAAACATCAGGTACATCACTCACTCATAGTGTGGCCAGGAGTTGGATCCCACTCAACAGCCTGGGATGGAACACACTTAACACACATTCGAATAACACTCTAGTTGCTATGTAATGAATGGACAGTAGGGATAACATATATGGAAACACAGAGATTTCATAGCAGGCTGTTTTTTGCAACATTCAATGCTGTCTGTGTATATTATCTACTTGGCTAGCTAGTATTGCTAATATTGTGGTTTTCCAAATGGATTACATATATTTATTCAAATAAGGAATTATGCCCACCAAAGATGCAAAGATAATTCTGGGAAGCATCTACTCAACCAAAGACTACATTTCCAAATATTCATTGTATCAAGTACAGCCACTGAAGTGGTTCTCATTAAGAAATTATGAGCAGAGCCCTGACTGGTATGGCTCAGTGGATAGAGCGTCAGCCTGTGGACTGAAGGGTCTGAGGTTCGATTCCGGTCAAGGACATGTACCTTGGTTACAGGCACATCCCCAGTAGGGGGCGTGCAGGAGGCAGCTGATTGATGTTTCTAACTCTATCCCTCTCCCTTCTTCTCTGTAAAAAAACAACAACAATAAAACATATTTTAAAAAAAGAGATTATGAGCAGAAATGATGCCAGTCTCTTCCAGGTCAAGGGGATTAAAAAGCAGATATGCTTTCACCCTTTTTTCTCCTTCCCCCTGTCTACTGAATGTCTTCCCACTCCTCCATGGAAATACTCAAAGTTATATCTTTGAAAATGACAAAACGCTCATTCTCTTAGATCCCTGACTGACTACATGAAGCAGTCCCCTCCCATAGCTCAACATCTAGTGATACTCACATTACATGGCCAAGAAACTTTCTTTTGTATTAAGCCCCTGGCATATTATGATTTTTAAACAGTAGTTTGCCTTTTTCTAATTAACCAAGAACACTTCCATAGCAATGTCTGTACCACAGGTTATACCAGTAAATATTTTTCAATTAGTACAATTCTCCATGTATATAAATAAAGATGAGTCTTTAGGCTCAACTGGGCTAGTGGTTGACTGAAATCTAAACCCATGGTCCAAATTCTTACTGGATCTAGTTTAGTAGAAGAGATCGAAGATTACTTTTTTTAGTTGTCAAAAAAGTAGAGTTTGAAAAATTCAGATCTCTCTGAAACTAAAAATGTATAGACAGAGCTCGTTGGCTTAATGATAAAACCAAAGCATTAGAAATAATAACTTGCCTTTGTTTATTGCTTTCTTTGAGGAAGAAGTAATTAGATAATACTTCAGGTAACTTCAGACATTGTAAACTCTACCAGTGCCACCAGCACTGGACACTTGAAATATTTTCATTCTTAATAATATTTGAACACTAAAATCACTGGTATTTTTTAAAATTTATCTACATGAACAATTCCCTTATTATAATCTTCTTATAGAAAAAATGCAATAGAAAATATTCAAGTATATTATTACTTATGTGTAATTTGAGGAAACAAATACTTGTAATCTTAAATTTCTGTAAAATTACATGAATAATAATCAGAACCTACACTCTCTCACTCTTTCATCTTAATCAAATAAAAAGAATTCCGTTTGCCTGAAAATTAAGTCATTTTCTACAGGTAAGATAGCAAGACTTCAAAACTTAGTTTGGACAGACTTATGAACAATAGGTTTTTATTTAGAACAATACAGTATTTGAAAAAAAAATGTCATTTTCTTTGATGCTAAACAAGCTTTATATTTCATTTGCATTTCTGCTACATTTCAGTAAGATTATATGTTCAGAGAGCTGATATTATGACTAATTTTATTCACATTTAAGAATAAATGTAGCTGGTTTAAAAGAAAAACACTAAGTGGTATTCTAGAATAGGAAATAGAAAAGACAATGATTTCCAGCAATCTACTAGTAATAATGAATCTTTTGTCAATCAAAGGACAACCATGGGAGACATTTTTAGTTGAGATAGTACTTGAGGCATACAGCCCAAGTAACAAATAGAGGTTGAAAAACACAGGACACCAGAACTGAGAAAGAACTAGTTTTTTTATAGGTAATTTGATATTTTCCTTACTCCTTTCTCTGGTACACACACACACACACACACACACACACACACCTACCTCATGCTATTTCTTGGATGCCCAGGGTCCTTCACTAGGTTTCATTATCTCGCTCAACAGATTCCAATTTTCTGCCATTATCTTTCTCACATTGTCACCAATTTTTTAGCCCCAAGATATGACCTTATCTGACTATTCCATCAGGGCAGCATTCTATGCATTCTACCTTTCCTCTCTTCCATTTCAATGGCAGATATCACAATTGATTACAACACTCATTCCTATTGAGCCTTCAGGCACAAACTCTGTATACCATAAAATGATATACTCTAAGTAGGCACTACCTAGTGTAAGAATTAGTAAATATTCTAAAGTAAAGGTGGGTTACTATAGCACAACAGGTGTGACTCAGTGGTTTAGGTTGAACCCATGCACCAGGAGGTCTCTATTCTATTTCCTGTTGGGGTCCTGTGTTGTGGGCTCAAAATTGATGATTATCTCTCTTCTTTGATATTTCTATCTCTCTCTCCCTCTCCCTTCCTCTCTTTGAAATCAATAAAAACATATTTAAAAAAAAAACGTGTTACTACAATAAATGGACTGATGAAATAATCCTCCCAAGAAATTTTTATTTTTAAAAATAACATATTTAAAAAATATTTGTTAGCATTCAGTGGCAGAAATGGAGGGGAGTGGTATTGAGAATACATAATGGTACAATGGTAATAAAAAGATGCACATGCCCATTGAGCCCAGCCCACTGGAGTGGTGGGTAGGAGGTGAGCAAAAAAGGTTCATCAAAGAGTAACATCAAAGTGAGTTCTGAATTTTATTGGAAATTATCCAGGCCAACAATGGCACAGAGAGATAGTTGGGAAAGAGAAATAAGGATAATATGGTTTGAGAGTAATAGAAAACATGGTGAGATGTGAGTCTCAGAGTTTTGCAAGAGCAAGATTTTTTGAAAGGATAGGCTCAGGAAAGAGATATCAATTAATTATAGTATGCTGGGGAATAAGTATTGTAATACTTGTTCAAAATAAATATATGAAGAGAGTATATCTAAGAAAAAGAATATTAAGAATCCCAACAAAATGACCTTTTTAATGCTATCTTTCCTGTATCATTGTTAGTTCTTTATGACTTTTGGGGAATTTTGCAATGGTAGTATTTTCTTTTAACACTCTTATCAAGGTTTTGTTAATAATAATAATAATAATTATTATTATTATTATTATAAAGCCTTAAAGCACAAACTCAATCAAGTGTAATTTTAAAAGCATTTTTACATTTATCAAGTATTCACTTCAGTACACATCTTACACAAGAGAGTAGATGACATTATTTAATTTATGGATTTATAAATGCATCATGTTGTCCATAAATCTAAAACAGGCCACCTGTTGAGG
This sequence comes from Lasiurus cinereus, assembly GCA_011751065.1. Classification (NCBI taxonomy): domain Eukaryota; kingdom Metazoa; phylum Chordata; class Mammalia; order Chiroptera; family Vespertilionidae; genus Lasiurus; species Lasiurus cinereus. Next base: position 43,103,036 of record JAAGEH010000393.1, on the reverse strand, counting down.
TCTAAGAATACTGGCTTTATTACATACAGTACAAAAACTTTTAAACACTGTTAGATGATTGTTCCTGAATATATACTGATGTTTTACTGGTAATTAGTGCCAGATTCTCTTTGAAAAATAGAATTATTTTTAACTATTAATACAAATTATCACTTGAAATGTGAATGAATAGTCTAGTCTTGACTTAACAAAGACCCAGAACAAATAAAAATTTACTCTAAGAGCTCGAATATAATTCAAACCTTAGATAATAGATTTGGCAATGCCTGGAAAGAGTAGAGAGCCATGATGGAGGAACAAAATGCTCTTTACTTAAAAATTCCAAGATGGCATCCAAAATTATAAATGCCTTTTAAATAGTTTTTAATGTTTCAACAAATAGCAAATTAGATTAACAGTTTGCGTTTGGGAAATATGAATGTCAGCAAAAAAGTACTTTTTTTCATTTTAAAGATGTAGAAGAGATTAAAAACCTACAATTTTGTGCCAGGAATAACTATCAAAGGTATCACAATTTTATATTCTGTTTAGCCACAGTGATATGATATGATTTTAACTTTCTGCCTTTAAATTACTTTGTTAAGAACAATTCAAAGAGACTCTTTAAATATATATATAATTGATTTTTTACAGAAAGGAAGGGAGAGGGATAGAGAGTCAGAAACATCGATCAGCTGCCTCCTGCACACCTCCCACTAGGGATGTGCCCACAACCAAGGAACGTGCCCTCCTCCAGAATCAAACCTGGGACCTTTCAGTCTGCAGGCCAATGATCTATCCACTGAGCCAAACTGATTTTAGCCCAAGAGACTCAATACAGCAATTTTCAACTGGTGTGCCACAAGAACTTAAGACATGCGATACCTGACTATTTAGTCAGAGGTATTGACCTCTTTTCCCCAAGACTGTCAAATAAATTTAAAAATGACAATAGCCAACATAACACTAATGATCTGCTTTGAATGAATAAAAATTATACCTATTTTTTTATCATAATGGCAAAACACTTTTTGGGAGTGCTACAGAATTTTAGTAATCGATTTATGTGTACCATTGAGATGAAAAAGGTTGAATATTGATTTTTTTTACTAGATTTCTCCTAATTATCTCTTTAATAGATTAGAAAAGATAGTAAAATTTCAATGAGAACTTACATGCTGACACATTTATCTATATAAAATGTCAGTAGCATTCAATTCATTAGATACTGCCAATATTTTTTGGCTGTTCAAGTAAAAGAAACTAGAGTTTAGGGATTGTCTAAAATACATAACATATATTTTTTTAAATTGTAATTTTATATTTTAAAAATCATAATATTTTTAAATCAGCTTTACTTTGTATTACATTATGTTTCACAGTAAAAATAACAATTTCTTGGATGCAGAAAATGTTTTAACTAAATAAATTCCCCGAATAGTTTGAAACTAACAAATTATAATTGCTTCTTATAAGTTGAAATGAATATAGCTTTGATATGCAGTTCCAGAAGCATTTTACAATTAAGCAAATAGAAAATACTAAGTAGATATTTCATTTCTTGTTTGTAAAGGATAAATGACCACATAGTAGGAATATTAAGAAAGAATAGGGATTATGTAGACATAAGTAATTTAGGTTTCTTCTTCCTTGGGGAAATAAAAATAAATGCTTATATATAAAAATGTGAAGCTAACCACCTGAGGCCTTATATTCTTAGTGCATTCTTTCATCTTTGGAAGACAATGTTAATAAAAAATGTCTGGAGATAATGGTGATGGGTTGCACAATATGAATGTAGTTACTGCCACAGTATATTCCTGTAATAGTAAGTTTTATTATGTATATTTTGCCACAACATTTTTTAAAAGTAGATATTGGTTTCTGTAAATTTAAATCTACATGTAAATACTTAAATGTCTATATAATCAAATAAGAATAAGCATGACAAATACAATCATCTGTTATTTCACAAATCATTCTAAAATACTATTTCAAGATCTCTACCTAGGAGAGATAAGAATAATTAAGAATCTGGCTGGATGATTTTTTTTCTTTATGTTTATCTCATTTTTCTCAAGTTTATAATTATCCCTATTAAGAAATCTGTTCACTTCTAAAATATATTCTAATTTTAAGGGTGAGTGAATAAAAGGAAATAGAGTCATTTGCTTTGCTTTTTAAGAATTATGGATATATTCTGAATAGTGATATATGCTGGCTCTTTTCAGACCAACATATTTTTTTTAGTTATGAATATATAAATAAGGTTAGCTTCGAAAATTGAGTTTCTTCCTAAATTGTCTTCTTTAAAATTGTACTGAATGATCATGTTGGCTAATCTGGAAAACCAGCAACAATTCTTCAATTATAGCTGATCCTCATGAAAAGACTAGGCATCTCTTCCCACATCTGTGTGTGTGATGCATAAATTGAAGTTGCTGTTACAGTGTGGAGCAGTGGCTCACATCTCTGCTCCATCAGTTATTATCTGTGTCCCTTGGAAACATGTAACTCTTCTGTGTCTCTTGTTTCTTCGTCTGTTTGTAGGGAAAACATAATGAATTACTTCCATAATTTTGGAGGAGATATAATGAGTTAAAGCTCTCTTAAAACAATGTGAAACACATTGTTAGCTCTCATAAATGTTATTTTTCATTATTTCTCATCACTAGTGTGAAAAATCTACTACTCTGTTACCTTCTAAATGAAGTCAGGAGACTGAGTTATAGAATTTGATATTACACTGAGAAAATAAGTAAATAATTGCCATGTTTTACTTGGTTAATTGATATACATGGTGTCCCCCCAAAATGTATACATACTTTACAGCTGATAGTTTAATTGATATTTCTTTTCATATTTAACAGATTGGAATTAATAAATATTCAAAGTATGTATACATTTTTGAGACAACCTATATGTATATATTTACGAGGGAGTTAGAAAATATTTAATTGTATCTAGTTTTATGATGTGTGTTCTAATATTGTGTTGGTTTTTTTTATGCATCTTAAGCACAGTGAGGTAAAGAGTAACTTCAAAAATTTCAAATTCACAAACATTTCTCTTTTCTCCCTATTCGCATGGCTTCATTATCACTAACAAAGCTCTGTCTCTAGCCAAGGCACCTTGCAATTAGCAACAAGTAATTAACCTTACTGAAAACCAGTGTGTATCTCTGATTTAAGTTCTATTTTTTCTCTTTTTCTTTTTCTCTGTGTCTGTAGAGCTTAGGGTTTGGGAAGAAATTCAGCAAGCAGAAATTTCTTTTTCTTTTAATATATCTATCACAAATCCAATGAACAAAAGTACATATTATTTTTCCTATAATTTCAAAAAACTTTGAAAAAAATAATACTTATTATTTCTCTGTTTTCTGAATTGGGTACTTAAAATATGCTTAAGATTTCCAAATTCACTGTTAGTGTGTGATTAGCTCTATTATTATTTTTAGACAAAGTAAATACAATACTTTGTATTGGACACTTCTGATCTCAATAAACAAAAGAAAGGATTTTAATGCAAAGCAATGAATCCATGTTTAATAAAATATGCATGTTATGTGAGTGGCCAACACAAAAGGAATTACTATTAGTTTTCAGTCCTTAAGTTTCTTATTGCTCTGTTGATCAACTATTCCAGAGCCAATCAGTTAAATATCACTGATCAATTACATTACACACACACACACACACACACACACACACACACACGGGGCAATCAGGGGCAGGGCTGGTAGGGGGAGGGGGTCACAGGCCCTGCCCCCTGGTCAAACTCACAGTCAGGGGACAATTTGCATAGTATCCTTTTATTATATAGGAGGTATATCATAAAAATAAAAAAAAGGCCTAATATGCAAATCAACTGAACAGCAGCACAACCAGTCACTGTGTTGCACACAGACCACCAGGGGGCAGAATCTCAACACAGGAGCTTCTCCCTGGTGGCCAGTGTGCTCACACAGGGAGAGTGTCACTCAGCCAGAAGCCGGCTCACAGCTGGTGAGCACAGTGGCAGAGGCTGGAGTCTCTCCCACCTCCACCACAGCACTAAGGAGTAGTGAGCCAAGCAGTAAAGAGCAGGCGGACGGTAAGGAACAAGGGGTCCCGGACTGTGAGAGAGATGTCTGACTGCAGGCTTAGGCCCACAGACAGAAATCCTCCAAGGGGTCCTGGACTCTGAGAGGGTGTAGGCCAGGCTGAGGAACATCCCTCTTCAGGGCATGAATTTCATACACCAGGCCTCTAATATATATATTAATAGCTTAATGGTGTAGAATCATCCCATTCTAGACTTCATGTTCCAGACCCTGCCCTTGAAATTTAAGTAGACAAAATAAGAACTTGATAAAATATATTGGTCCTGACAGACTCTAATGTTATAAATGAAGAACAATATAGTTATTAAATGTTAGGTGAATTTAAAAATATAAAAATAGACCACATCTAACAAGTTTTTGCTCTTCTTGTTAATGAGCTATTGGTTCCTTGTGTGTTTCACATATTCTCTTTATTAGATCCCTAAAGGTGCTTGCTGTGTGATAGCTAAAAGCAGTTATTGGCAATGTCTATTTAGCAATGACTGTTATTTCATAACATATTGAATTCTATGTATTATAAAAACTAGAATCTATTTATGAATAATACTAGAGGCCCACTGCACAAATTTGTGCACCTTGAAAGAAAATGTGGGCCATGAGGTTGTGGTGGACATAGGGGCAGATCTTGGCTCAATGCTCTGCACCTCAGTACCGCCTCTCACCATGGCACTACCTCCCACTGCCCTTCCCATGTGCTTATGGCACCAGCTCCACTCACACCCGCTACAACACAGAGTGATTAGGTCCAGCACCAGCAGCAGGTGTGAGTGGGGCTGGCATCATCAGCAGGTGCAAGCAATAGTTGATTCCCTGATCACCTCTCAGGAGCAGAGGGAGGTGGAGAAGCCCTCAGCGGTGATTGGGGCTGGCAGTCACTGCTTGCACCCACTGACAGCCCTGAGTAATCAGGACTGATGCTGGGCGCTGGCAGTAGGTGTGAGCGACAGCTCCAGTACTGGCAGCAGGTGTGGGCAGGACCATCGCCCGCAGTGGGGGTGAGCAGTGTCTGCCAGCCCTCACTGCCTCTCAGGAGCAGGGGGAGGTGGAGAAACCCTGAGGGGCGATCAGGGCTGGTGCCAGGCTCTGGAAGCGGGTATGAGCAGTGGTTCCAGTGCTGGCAGCAGGACTGCGGCACATGGGAGCAAAGAACTTTCAACCACCAGAGCTTCAACCTGATAACAATGACCAGCACCTTTCCTTGGTCTGGCATCCCCGCTCACCTGCTCCTCCATCCTGCCATGGCCAATGCCTATCATGGTCTGCACTCTGCCACCTGCTTCCAGTAACTTCCATGTTCCACGTGCAACCCCTGGTGGTCAGTGTACATCATAGCAACCGGTTGTTCATTTGTTCTCCTGTTTGGTCTATTTGAATATTAGGATTTTATATATATATACTAGAGGTCTAATGCATGAAGATTTGTGCAAGAATAGGCCTTCCTTCCCCTGGCTGCCAGCACCAGCTTCCCTCCAGCACCCAGGACCTCAGCTGCTTGGCTCTGGCCACCACTGCTAGGCACCTGGGACTTGGGCTGCTTCACTCCAGCCATTCCCAGACACCCTGGCCCCAGGCTGCTTTGCTCTGGCCACTGCTGCCACCCACCAGGAACCAGGCTGAGATGGTCAATGCCACCTCATGGCGACCAGTTGTCTGGTCGTTTTGATCATGATGTCTCTTGGCCTTTTGTTATTAAGATAGATATATGAAGCATCCTTAGGGACATTATTCTATGGCAATACTAGACTTTGTAGAGATGGTCAAAATAGTTCTAACTTACATGTACATAACTGTTTTTCATTTATGCTTTCATGATGCAACATATTGCCTATATGCCCTGATGAATTCCTTCATCTCTTGGCTTAAAAGTTCCTTGACTTCAAATCTCCCAGGAAAACACTAGTACTGTATTATTATTTAAATTTGATGTATCTTCAATGGGCTCTGGTCTTCCTCAGTGGGTGCTCATGGTTATAGTAGCCACTTTTCCCTTAATTATGATCATGTAAGTTCACTGAGTTTTGTTAACATAAGATCACCTCTTAAAATTAATCACAAAAGAGCTTTCAAATTCTGAGACTCAACTCATTTGTCTCTAATCTGTTCTCCCACTTTGGGGCATTTTCTCATATTATAATTAATGTAATAGCTTTATATTTATCCAACAAGAATAAGTGGCTACTATATGTGTATTTCTACCAGATTCCTTGAATGAATAGGTATAAAAATATGTTAAGAATTTATTTAAAAAGATACTAAAATATTATATTTTCAATATATTAAAAATAATTTCACCCTTATCAGTAATCTTTTAATATCTATACTAAAAACTGATTTTTTTAAATAATAATTTTCAGAATTTGTTTCCCCACTTCAGTATATGTGAGCACCCTGCTCAAATCCCTTCTTTCTGAACACACCCCTGAATATTATTCTCATTCAGTTAAGAAAGAAAGTAGAATGACATCATTTAGCTCTTTCTTATATCCATTTTGCTGCCAATGGACATATAATTAGTCAGTTATAAATGATAATGTTTTGCATAACTGATAGTTTACTGATATTTTTGTTACAAAGACAATAACTGCACTCATATTTGTATGTTAATAAGTTCCATATTTTTCCCTCTGATGACTTCAAAATTTGGCATCATGAAATAATTCAATATCAGAGATGGAAGAATTGACAAGTCTTCTTAATAAAGAATGTAGCTATCAGTATTTAAAACTACAGAGCCATAATTCCAAACAATGTAGTAGGAGTTATGTGTTGGATAAGACAACAATTAAGCCAATAAAATAAAAAGGAATGCTTTTTAAAATAGATGTATTTCAAAAAGCAATGTTTTTTCTAAATGAATACATTTTAAGTATTAAGAGTAACATATAAGCTTGTGTGTACATATGTATTTATAATATTTTAACTAGATTTACTGCCAATTTTACTAAATTGGCTATCTTTCATTTAGACTCACGTAATGATTTACTCAAAAATCTATTTAATGACAGCACAGGTAGGCTGTAATTTTCTATAATCAGTTTACCTGTACTTAAAGATAAGTCAGTCAATATGATCTTTCAAAGCTACCTTTCCAACACTGCAGATTTAGTGGTTCCTTCAGAATTCAGTACATTGGTCCCTGCCTATCTTTCACTTCATCATTACAGTTTTCAGAGTGAATATGCTAATTTCCAAAACATCTTTATGAAGGCTGCAAATTATTTGTTCGAGCTTGATTACTCTTTGGGAGTTAACTTTCCCTTCCATTTAACAGTTACAAATGAGAGATTTTACTTTCACAGAGTTTAAATCTTTTGATCACTATCTAAATGTATTTGTTGCAAACTTTTATTCTTTAACTTTTCCAATCAACCATGAAAAATACACACACACACACACACACACACACACACACATATTTACTGGGTGTTTTAATGAAAAAATCTAAAATATTTCAACATCTAATATAACATGCTATGGCTAACATATTGTGACCACCTTTAACTAAACAGGACATACAATGTCCAGTTATTATTAATAACTCGCACAAATCCTATGGCCTGTGTAAATCTTTTTATAAGACATTACAATTGTCTTAATGGAGCAAGATATATATATTGAAGATCACAAACACTGCAAGTTCAAATATTTCAAATTACTACACAAATGCATGCACATGCATTTATGTACATCCACATATATACTACATTACTGTTATACTTACAATATAAAATCACTCTGCTTATTAACAGAGTTAGGAACACATGCTCAACAGTCTGTATACATCACCTTTAATCAGTTGTCTCAATAAATATTCTGTTCCTTTAGATTTGAGAAAACATATTACTTGACCTACTCACATAGGTAGGAAGAATCAGAGGAAAGATTCAAACTCAGGTTGACTATCTCAGTGGTCGGCAAACTCATGAGTCAACAGAGCCAAATATCAACAGACAACGATTGAAATTTCTTTTGAGAGCCACATTTTTTAAACTTAAACTTCTTCTAACGCCACTTCTTCAAAATAGACTCGCTCAGGCCATGGTATTTTGTGGAAGAGCCACACTAAAGGGACTAAAGAGATGCATGTGGCTTGCAAGCCCTAGTTTGCCGACCACTGGACTATCAGAAAAGCCGATGGCTTTCGACTTCACCATTCTTCTTAGTGCACGGTAGTCATGCAACACCTGCCCCCTCTCATTTGATTTTTTGTACTGCTCACAGCAAACTTGAGGAATTATTTACAGGGAAATAGAGAAAAACTCTCTATTGCACATGATGTATATCTTTGCCATTATTTTAATAAATTTAGTTTCTCAAATGAATGATTTCACCTTCTCAGGAGAAAATTTTCAATGGGAACTATGGACTGAGCAGATGGAGAGATGAGAACTCTCAGAAGAAGAAAGCAATTACCCAAGCACCAATTCTCCATATTCATGTCTTAACTTCCCCTGTTAATAAGCATGGACTATTTTCCCTAACACCTTTTCCTTTCCCATGGAAAGTTATTTTTAGAAAAAATAGACATAGGGACTTCTTATGTATTTTTTATTTACATTTCTATAATCTGATGTTTCAGTTACTTGAAAAAAATATATAAAGAAAGAAAGACCACCACTATAGAAAACCTGAGGTGCTCCCCATATGTCCTAATAGGCTTATAGTCATGGATTTTGCTCACTAAAAACTTGTGTGCTGCTTGACTTGGAGAATGAATGTTGTGTGGAATGTTGAGTTCATTAGGTTGAAGCTATTAATCTATTCTGTCACCTAATGGTTCCAGAAGATTCTGGAATGATGGTTTACCTACATCCACTTCTTCTTTTGTCCCCAGTTTACACTGTTAAATGACTGGACACTAGAGTTCTCAGAAAACTATCTTTGATCACTTAGGAGAATTATTGCTAACAATTTCCTAAGTCAATCTTTTAATTTCAGCATGTACAGTGCTGAGCTTGAGCAGTAACTATGGTTAGCACTCCATACACATTAAAACTTTAATTTAATAAAATCATATTAAAATTGTATTTTATTTATAGTTTAATCATTTTTATTTTAATAAAAAACATTTCAAATTATAGATGTGTTTTTGTGTGTGCTTGTGTTTGTATTTTAAGTTGTTGGTAGTCTGTCAGAAAAACAGAAGCCATGCTAGAAATTCAAGCAGAGAGAGTTTTAATAGGTAGTTATTTAAAAGCTGTTTGAAAAGCTTAGAAAGCAAGAAAAAGAAATGGAGGGGGCCAGAATACAACAGGAAAACAAGGATCAGTTATCTACAGACCAGGAATCTGGCTCCGGCTCCTGGGCCAGAAGCCAGGATTTGCTGCTTACCTGATTGAATTACAGGAGCTCCACTGATCTGGCTGTTAGAAATGTAGGATGCCTCTGAACAGGAAGCCAGGAACCCCCATTCCTCAGAATGTGCCCAGACCACCTTTGACCTATTGAGGCCCTCCAACCACATCCAGTTGCTCTTTATCGTCTGCTACTGGTAGAGTTGCCAACAGGAGTAGAAAAAAAAAGTGTAAAGATCTATCTCCCAATCTCCCAGCAGTGACTCCCAACTGGCAATGCCTATCAGGAGGCTAAGAAAAGTATCCTGGGGAACACAGTTGCCAGCTTAGAGGGAAACATGAAGCTGAGAGGCAAAAGAAAGAACTCAGCACCATTTATTGTAATTTTTTCTTATAATTATTGTAGAGGCCAGGTGCACGAAATTCATACCCTGAATGGGGGGCGGGTCCCTCAGCCTAGCCTGTGTTTCACAATCCAGTAGTATGCCAAGCGGCAGGTAGCCAGAGAGGAGCCCGAATCAGAGCCAGGCATGCTCATCCCAGCCCACTTTTCATGCTCATCCCAAAGGCTCCCAACGCCATGGCAGCTGCACTCACCAGCTTTGAGCCAGGCTGAGCTCACTGACCACCAGGGAAGAACTCCTGCATTGAGCATCTGCCCCCTGGTGGTCAGTGTGCATCATATAGACTGGAGAGGGTTTTATTATACAGGATTTTATTCCTATCATTGATTCATTTAGATGATACTCACAAAGTGCTTTTGGCAGTGTTTTGTCCATTATATAGATACACAAGAAATATTAGTACCATAGGTGAAGGTCTTTCTAAAACCAACTTATATTTCTTGCCTTTGGAAACAAATACACAATATAATTTAACATTTTCTTAATGACTCAAGGTTGACTTTAGAATGTCAATGTTTGCATGGGACCTTTGCTTTCAATGACTTTTGAGATGCAGAATAATGCTTGTCCTAATGCTAATGATTCCATACTGCTATAATTTTAAGGTCAATGTTCTCTGCTTTCCTTTTTCTTTAACTTGCTGACAATCAACTATAATTTCATGCACTTTTCAGTGCACACCCATTTAATACCACGTTTATGCTTCCAATTTTTTACATTGACTTGTGTGACAGGAACCAAGATAATCAAATTTTCTAAAGTCAGATTTTACAAAGAGGAAATCGAAGTGAAACATTGGGTAGAAGGTTTTTCCCATGAGCAAAGTATATTGGTGTACCTGTTCAGAGACTGTTTTCATCTATTCTGTTTTTCTTTATTTTTCAGAGTTGTGTTTGTTTGCAAAGTACCCTCCAGGCAGTTGAGGTATTAATGTAATATTGGCCAGCTAGCTAAAACAGGCTGATTCTGAGAATGGCCTGATATATATTTTGAATTATTCATTTCATAAAAATTATTCCATAATTCAGGAAAGTAAATCATTTATCTTTATGAATATAAACATGACCTCTTTTGCAAGTATACAAACATCTACTGCATTTTATGGATTATTAAAAGAAGCTTATAGAATCACGCAAATATTTTGTCTTATGTCTAGATCTTATAGTAAATTAATATGTGTTTGCATGTATGTGTATATATAATACACACACATATTGATAGTGTATATTTCTGTGTGTTGGAAGTGGAATGAATACTTTGGCACATCCCTCTGTTGCCCTGCAATAGGACATATGACCTAGTAAAATTAATTCTCCACATATAGAAGTAAAATTTTATCTCTGGCTTCTATAATTTAGCCTTTCATTTGGATTGTCTTACAATTGTTCTCTTATTACTAGTACTAAAAATAATTAGCACCCATGCATAATGATGGAGATGTTTTCCTGACATCTCAAAGTTGCCTTTATTATGCTCTTATGGCAGCTAAATGGGCATCATTGTATATACCATATATTACATATATGGTACTGAGGCACAGAATTATTTGGGCCAGAATAATATAGCTTATTAGTGACATAATAGGGATAAACCCAAGTCTCTAGGAATCCATGTGTTCAAAATTTCTTGCAACACATAGCAATGATAGTGAATTAGTGTTCTATTGCTGCTCTAAAAAATCACAAACATAGTGGCTTAAAACAACACAAATGTATGTCCTCGTAATTTGGTAGTTCATAAGTCTGCAATGGGTATCACTGGTCCAAAATCAAAGTAGCTGCAGGACTAGTTCCCCTGGAAGGTCTAGGGGCAAATCAGTTTCCTTGCCTTTTTCAAATTCTACAGGCTTTTCACATTACCTCTGCTCATGGCTGCCATCCTCCACCTTTAAAGCCAGGAATGGCTAGTTGAGCCCTCAGGTAGATCACTCTGACCTCCTGTTAGTCACATTTCACTAACTCTGATTCCTCTTCCTCTCTTCTATGTTTATGGATGTTTATGATTGGATTGGCCCACCGGTATTAATCCAAGATAATCTCTCAATTGTAAAGTCAGCTGATTGGCAAATCTGCCATAGTAATGCCCCCTTTGCCTTTTAACTGTCATATTAAGAAGCTTTAGGGATTACAACATGAACATTTTGGGGAGGTCATTATTCTACCTGCCATAATCAGTGAAGGTAGTAATACATATTAATGCCCTCATTGTTTCATTTACTTGTCATTTATTTGTCATAAAATCCTTATCAGGAAGGAAGTAGTAGCTTCATTTTGTAGAAAAGAAAACAATATTTAGCTTTCACTGGTAGAAATTTTTAAAACTTATGAATATAAAGTTTTAACATTATTAAAGCTTTCATTCTGTAGAATGTAATTAATTGAAATTAAAAAAGAAATGCTACCATTTTTAGGAAGGGAATTCATAAAAATGCCTACAGTTGGGGTTTAAAAAAAAAGCTTCAGTTTTGTGGAAAAGAGAAACTAGAAAGATACTAATATAATTTAGATCTATTAAACAGTTATAACTGAATATTACTTTAAAATGGCTTTATTTTCTATCTCAAATCTCTAAGGTCTAGAAGTTGACATTACAGTTAGGAATGAATTAATCAACACTGGCTTTTATTAGTGGTTAGTTTTTGTAATAATTTCAACCATAAAACTGTCTCTCCAGACCTTCCCTCATATTACTTAGCACTCTGAATTTGTTTTCAAATCAATAAATAAAGTTAATATCTTTACCTTGCAAGGAATTAGCTAGGTTAAATGGGATAATGTGGCAAAATAATCTGGGGCATTAGAAATGCTTGATAAACGGGAGCAATTGCTAACATTTATTATCACCAGCATTATTACGAACTGCACAGGATGTAATGCAGAACTGTCTGTTTAAATGGCAAGGGAAGAGCATAACAGGACAGTCCTCAGTTTCCTGCTCAAACCACAAATGTATAATATAATTACATTTAAATTTTTATATACTTCTTATATTTAAATTTTCTTCTTCTTCCCTTCAACTAGTGAAACAAAATAAGAAAAATAACTCCTCAAATAATTTTCTCAAATAGTGAATTCCTTTAGTGCTTTGAAATATGAATTTTAAAAAAATCAACTATTTAATGAATTTTATGGAGAAACAAAAGGGAGTCATGAGTGGATTCAACTCTTTAGCTGCATGCTATCTTGACTAATGAACAATTTCTTATCTTTGCAAGAGAAGCAAACCTACACTCAATGTGTCAAATTACACGGGCTACTTATATTGTGTCAGCTGCATAATTTGAAGATGATATCACTGACAGCCTTTCTCCGCACATGTCAGTGCCAGGAGGTCAGACCAGGCCATATGGTTGGGTGGGCTTAGAGGCCTGTGTACTTGTTGAAATAAAATTAAATGTTAAAAGTTTGTGAAGATCAGCTGCAATTACCAAAGAAATTTGGGCTAGAGTCATGTGTTTTGGTGATATTATACTTCTAATAATATTTAAATCTGATATTTATAATTTATTTTTCTCAAATTATCATAAATTTAAGGCTTCCAGTTGATTTAAAATCATAAAAGATACAAAAATTTAAAGTTAACTTTTTAAAGAATATATGTTCATGTGAATTATTTTCATAAATACTTAATAATTTATGTAATTTTAAGGATTCCATTATTTCCCCCATAGTGTTGGCATGGATTAAATAATTTTATAACTGTTTATAGACTTTTTATATGTGACCTATTTAGGGTTAGGTTCAAAGGTAAAGCTGTATACATGTCTTAAGGTATATAAATATCTAATCACTATGCTGCACACCTAAATCTTTTATAATATTGTATATAAACTGTAATTAAAATGTTTTAAAAGAAATAGTGATAGCCCTAGCTAGTTTGGCTCAGTAGATAGATTGTCTGCCTGCGACTGAAGGGTCTTGGGTTCCATTCTGGTCATAGGCACATTCCAGGGTTGTCGGCTCAGTTCGCAGTAGAGGGCCTGCAGGAGGCAGCCATCACTGATTCTCTTTCATCACTGATGTTTCTATCTTTCTCTCTTACTTCTTCTCTGAAATAAATTAAAAAATAACTATTTAAAAAAGTAAAAATAATGATATAAAATTTTAAAAATAGTTTCTTAATGGTATTTCATACCCTTTAATATGTTGGGTTTTTTATTTTTAACTATGATGAGAAGTCTTATATGGAATATGAGTAGATTTTCCCCATCAAATTAAAGCAAAAATATTTCAATTAATACAGAATTATTAGCTAAGAGCATCATTAATAATCATAAGAACCAATTCTATGCCTTACACACACATTTTTTTTCTATTGACTGTAATACTTTTTTTCAAATTTTATTTAGAAATAGTTGTTTAAGGTCAACTATTCAAAGTTTCTTTATTAAGTAATTGAACTAGTCTTTCTGGTATCTAGTTTAAGTCAGTGAAAAAATCTAGATTAAAGTTACAGAAATTCTCAAACTTTGGAAATTATACACCCAGTAGCACACATACGCACACACATGCACATGGTATTCACACAAAGTATTCACATTTGTCAGGCTACACAAACTTTAAGAATTTCAAAATATATGGTGATAATAATAAAGATACATAACAGCTATAGTTTTAAGGCCCTAGATTAACTTAAAGATTTAAGGACATGGATTTTGTATAATAATAATAATGTATTTCCATGAAGGGGTTATCTGTGTAATAAAAGTGAAAATGAACAGTAGCATTGTTGACCTGAAGGCATTATTAGCCACACTGATTCATAATTTGGTGTGTTCCTTGCTTTAATAGTGTTATCATCACCTTTAACTTGTAGGCATTGATACTAGGCACCTATTGACATGAGCTGGGGATATCCTACTCTCTGGTTTCATATAGTTGAGCCACACTGGGCCAATATATCTACTTCTCACAACAACAGTGAGGTAGTTATTGTTGTCAATATTTTGAAGAAAGACTGCACTCTGCAAACTTCAAAGTACTACAAGAGAATAACAAGAATGATAAAAATCAATGCACGAAGGATAAAATTAATATAGATCAGACTCGGTGCCTTAGAATAATATACACAATATTATAAAATTAATAATTAAAATAGAATATATATTCCAAACAAGCTCTGTAGTGGTGTCACTACTAATATCATCTAAATACATTAATTTTGCCTACATTTATCCATTAACAGTACTAAGCTCTGTACTTTACAAAAATTCATTTAATCATCAGAGGACAACTCTGTAGTAATTCTATTATTTTTCCTATTTTACATTAAAGAACTTGATGTAGAGAAAAATTAAGGAAGTAGCCCAAAGTCATTCAAATATTAAGTGAGGAAATTAGAATTACAGCTAAATTTGGTTTAGCTCCAATGGCTTTAATTTTAGCTACATCACCTGTCCCTGGTATATATATCTGCATAAGCATCTCTCTATATCCTATTTGTTCATTAGGGTTGTTGCCTGCTTGTTAGCAATTCTGTTCTTCAATTTAAAAGAACAATGCAAAGTAGTAAATATTTACTGAGCATCAGAGTGTCAAATAGAGAGTTTCGCAAAGTGCAGTAAGAAGCCAGCAACATTGCTTTACTTCACAGCTCCTGCTTAGTAATTATTTGTTCATTGATGAGTAAGCATGCTACTCAATGGGTGGATAGCAAAAACACCCTTGCAAACACACAAATAAGTTAAGGATAAACCGCCATGCACATTAACATAGATAGAAATAGTGAAATAAGTTCAGATTTTTTTTCTTGAAATACAACTGTCTATTGGACACATTTTGCAACATATTCACCAGTCCAAAAGTATGAAACCTTTACGCTTGCAGAAATATTTCTAAAATGTACATAGACTTCATGTACTATGGATGATTTTATAATCATGTTATGCTACCATTTAAACTTCATACCAACTTTGGGTGAAAAGGAGAGAAATGCATGACAAACATATTCTCAAATTAAGAATGTGAGCCCAGGTTCTGACAGATCAATATGCTGAAAATAGTGGGGTACATTTTCAAAGCAGCATGCTCTCATTTTACCATGCAGCTCATGTTTATTTTAATGGTAGTTGCATAGTGAAATCACTACAAAACACTCAGAACACTTACCCAACTGTGTCTACCACAGGAAAGAGAATATTAATTAAACTGAAAAGGAAAATTATTGCTTAACCTTAGCCAAAAGGATGCTCTACCACTTTACTTAATTTATATTGCTTAAGCTTTAGTAATATAAATAGGAAGCAACATAAAAAAGTGTTTAAAAATGTAATTCTATATGACATGTGTTGTGATTCAAACAGCAGTGTATCTCAGGACACTAAATAACCAGTATTGATCTATAAACCTATTAGTCTTTGATCTTTAACAGTCAAGAATTCTAATTAGTCATAACCATATTAATTATATTATTGAAAACCCAGTAGAACAAAATTAAAAGTTTTATGTCATCGGAGGGTCTCTTACCTTAGGAACATCACAGACAAAATACGTTAATTTCACATTGGATTTAAAATATGGGTAGGACCACATCTCCAAATTAATGATTCATAAAATCATTTGCAGCAATTAGCCTATCATGAGAAGTGCTGTTAGCTCTTTTATTTCACTGCTCAGTGTGTACCATCAATTTAAAGTCTATCTTGTATGGGAGATATATAGATATATAATTACTAGAGTAGAATTGTGCATGGCGGGGAGGTCCCTCAGCCTGGACTGACCCCTCTCAAAATCTGGGACCACTGGCTACTAACTGCTTGCCTGCCTGCCTAATCACCCCTAACCACTCGCCTGCCTGATCACCTCTGACTGCTCCCTGGTGGGACAGGGCCAGCCAGGGTGAAGGGCCATGGTGTTCCATTCTCTGGTCATTCTACCCTTTCAGTTGATGAGCTTTTATTATATAGGATTTTATTTATATTTAAATCATGCACTGGGGGAGAGGGAGTGGATTTCTCAGCCGGACCTGCACCCTCTGCAGCCCAGGACCTCTCAGGGAATGTCCAACTGCCAGTTTAGGCCCACGCCCCATAGGCCTAAGCCAGTAGTCGGACATCCCTCTCGCAGTCCAGAACCTCTTGCTCCTTATTGCCTACCTGCTTGCTGTTGCTTACTGCTCAGCTCACTGCTCCTTAGCAATGCTGCAGAGGCAGGAGGGGATACCACCACCACCACTGTACTTGCCAGCATTGAGCCTGGCTTCTGGCTGAGCAGCGCTCCCCCTGTGGGAGTGCACTGACCACCAGGGGGCAGCTCCTGCATTGAGTGTCTGCCACCTGGTGGTCAGTGAGCATCCTAATGACTGGTAGTTCTGCTGTTTGGCCAATTTGCATATTAGCCTTTTATTATTTAGGCTAATTCACTGAAGCCTGTCAGGTTTTTAGAATTTACTTTGCCATGTACAACTACAAATGTCAAAATATGAGATAACATCCAGGCAGGAATTTTCTAAACTTCTTTCAACTACCTGAGCCTAATTATGAGATCTGTAAAAGCCACTGTTTATGGTGCTAGTAAGAATTCCATTGCTATCTAAGTTTTTGAAGTATCTCACCCAATGTGTATGCATTGCAATGCCCAGACAAAGCAAGGAAAATAAAAAAGAGACAGAGAGAGATAGAGATAGAGATAGAGATAGAGATAGAGATAGAGAGAGAGAGAGAGAGAGAGAGAGAGAGAGAGAAAGATGCCATGGGCAGCAGGTAACAGATGTTCTTCCAGCCACTCTTTGTCAGGAAGCAGTGAAATCTCTCTGTCTGAATTTCATCTTGACACTTAGAGAAATGATCATGTCTTTGTACTTTAGTTGCACTCTCTAATGAGGATGTGAACATGCTTGAAGATTTTTAACTCACAAGTCCCATAGCACCTTTCTTTCGAAAGCAAGTGATAAACATCTTTTAATTCAGAGGATTATAGAGTATATCAAAGACTATCATGCATATTTATGGCAATAAAAACACAAATAGTCTTTTTCGCTGTCTCTAAGGGCATCTAACATGTCATTGAAGGGCACTAGGCATTGGACACGGGGCAGTATGAAAGGCCCTCTACAAAATGTTAGTATAAATTGTTTAAAACACATGCATGGTCATGCCAATATACAGTCGAACCCTATGCTTTCAAAACCCAGACAGAACTGTATATGGGTGATGCCTAGACTTGTGCAAGAATCAAGTAATTTTAAAAGGAAAATAACTTGAAAACTAAAGAATACAAATCAACCAGCATGAAATATTGCAAGAGAATCAGTTAACATTATGATAACGAGCATCACCAGGTAATCCCTGCTCTGCCTATAAACAACATTAACTTGGACAACAAGTTATTAATACTTTTCTGGATCTCTGTTTATATTTTAAACATATCAGTATTACCAAAATTAGAGAAGCAATATAATGACTTACTAAGGTCATGGTCTTTGGCAAGTAATTTCACCCTGGAAACCTCACTTTCCCACCTATGAAGGGAAATGGGAGTGGCATTCTTTGTTCCTACATCATTAGATTTCTGTGAGAACTGAGTTATTTTATACAAAATACTGGTCCCTATAAATTCAACTATAATAATTGGTATCATTATTGTCATAGTTATCTGAGTGTGTCAAGACATACTAATTTTTAAGGTGTTTTGATACAAAAATGAATGTATATATTTTTTCAGCTTTATTGATCTTATAATTAACAAATTAAACAATAAGGTATTTAAAGTGTACATCTTGATGATTTGACATGTGAATACACTGTGGAAGGATTCCCCACATCTAGTTCCAAAACCTCACATATTTAGCCATTTGTTAGTTAAGAACGTTTAAGTTATACCCTCTTAGAATACATTTATTTCTAAAGCTAAATAAAATAAATACTACTATGTTAAAATCATGTTTGGAATACAACATGCTCAAGTCAAATAATTTTTTCCCATTTAGAATATCTAACAGCTTTTTTGATGTTGTTGTTGTTGTTAATCCTCACCTGAGGATGTTTTTTCCATTCATTTTTTTTTAGAAAAAATGGAAGAGGAGAGAGACAAAGAGAGGAAGAGTGAGGGAGAATGAGAGAAACATCAATGTGAGAGAGACACATCAATTGGTTGTCTCTTCACCCACCCTGACTAGGGCCTTGAATGGAATCTGCAACCCAGGTATGTGCCCTTGACTGGGAATCAAACTCAAGACCCTTCATTGCACTCACCAATACTCTAACTGCTGAGCAACATTGCCAGAGCTATCCAACAGCTTTGAGTCAACTTATTTGCATTATAATTCTCCAAGAGGGAAATACAGAAATGTACAGTTACCCTAAAATGCTTGACCACAAAATCTTTATTTAGGAGAACAACTTATAGGAAGAACCTTGTGACAAAGACATTCTGAAAAATACTGAAGATGATATCTGAGTTAACTGGGGTTTGGGATATTGCGATCTCAAGTGTTTTATATGAAACACTTTTCAAAATATTATTTCCTTGGCTCCCTTCTAGAAGAAGTAGAAATAGAGTAAGGGGACTGGTACTTAGAATACTTTTAAGGAAGACCCAGCCATCAGCTATAGTTTCCCTGCATTAATTTCCTATAGTTTCCCTGCATTAAGTGGCATTTAGGGTTAGTCCAGGGCAATTTTTTTCAAGTTTTCATCTTCATTTTCTAGAACTCAGATTCCTGGCTGAGGAATAGAAAAACTGAATCATGAATGAAGTATATGGATCACCTTACCAAATAGTGATGCATAGCAGTAATTGGATCAGTTATTACAGTAATAAAAAGTCTTTATTTTTCCTCTTAGCTTGTCTTAATTTCTTAAAATATATTCTAATGAAATAAATGTTTAGAATTACTTATAACTAATTATTATATATATTTAACATAGAGTCACAAGTTTCAAATATTACTTGCTTAAACTCTTTGGTACAGCAATAAACCCTACCAGGGCTTCAAACAACAATTCCTTAAATTGGTTCAACACTTTTTCCCCAAGTGATAATTTGAATTTTTAGCTTTATATTTACTTTTTCACAATATAAGTAAATCAGTATCTATTATAATACAACCTCTCTCATTAATAACTTGCCTTCTCATGGCACTATTTTATATATACAATGAATTTTTCATTCTGACCTGATATAATTGTTCATCACAAGAAACTGTGATCAGCATATAACTTTCTTAAAAGTAGGTATTGTTATCTATGTTTAAAAATTGAGGTAATTGAAGCTATGAAATGTCAAACAAACTGATCGGAGTTTATTTCCTGCTAAGCTGTAGATGCTTAAATTCATTTAAATATTTCCAACAATATTATTTATTAGATATTATTCTCATGTACAGACAAGTAATTAAATGTATGGAAGTTACTTATCTACAGTCACATAGCTAACAAGTTCTGGGGTGAGAATTTAAACTCTGGCCATGTGATTAGAAAGGCCACAGACTTAATTAGTTGACTATACTGCATCCCTCAGCTCTAAGGAACAATTTTCCAATCCTGAAGCAAACAGTGAGTCATTTACTTGCAAAATCCTATATAATAAAAGGCTAATATGCAAATAGACTGAACAGTGGAACAACTAGAACAATGGAACAACCAGTCACTGTGATGTGTGCTGACTACTAGGGGCATGTGGGCAGAACATGGTGGGTGTCAACAACAGGTGGCAGAGTGCGGAACATGGTGGGCATCAGTTGCACAAGATGGTGGAACAGGTGAGCGGGGACACCAGACCAACCAGCAGGGTGCTGATTGCCATCATCAGGGCAAGCCTCTGGTGGTTACTGAAAATTCTTTGCTTCAGCATGCCATAGTCCCACCAGGTGCTCACACACACTGCCGGTGCTGGTCTTGCTCTCACCTGCAGCTGGTGCCAGAGCTGATGCTCACACCTGCTACCAGTGCCAGTCCCGATCGCTCAGTGCCATCAGTGGGTGCCAGTGGTGGCTGCCAGCCTTAATCGCCCCTGAGGACTACTTCACCTCCCCCTGCTCCTAGGGGCAGGGCAATTGGGGCAGCAGCCACTCCTTACACCTGCTGACTGTGCCAGCCTTAGTAGCTCCAGTCAGCTGGCACAAGCCAGGCTTGCACTATTAGGACATGGGAGCAGTGGCATCAGAATTAGGGCTCAGGCAAACAGGGGACCAGGGGGCTATTGCAGGAGGGGCCAGGCAGGGGCATGAAGGATGAGCTGAGACCCACTCCTCTGCCTACTGCAGCCTTGTGGTCCACAATTGCTTTCAAGGTGCATGAATTCTGCACTGGGCCCCTAGTATAATAATAAAACAAACATTCTTAAGCAGTCACTTGACCCAATTTTTTAACTCCCTTAGCCATGATCTATGTGTAGTTCCAATATTGTCAGTGAAAGATAAATAGCACATAATTTCACTCATTTGTGGAATATAAAGAACATTACAAACTGAAGAACAAAAATAGATACAGAGGCAAAGAAATATCGTACAGACTGTCAAACTACAGTGGGAGGCAGGGGAGGTTTTTTTGGGGGGAGGGTAAGAGAACAACCAAAGGACTTGTATGCATGCATATAAGGATAAACAATGGACACAGACACTGGGAGGGAGGGGGTGAGGGCATGTGCCGGGTGTGGGAGAGGTAGGAGAGGCTGTGGGAGGTCAATGGGAAATAAAAGGAGACATATGTACTACTATTTGTAATATTTTAAACAAAAAAATAAAATTTAAAACAAATCAATGATCAAAAATGTTATTACTGAACAATTACACTATTGGTCTAATGTGGAGAAAATCATGCAGGAGACAATGAGTTGGCATGTGAGACAACATTAGACCTTTTATTTTGGAATAAAATAATTTGATCCTTTTAACATTTGTATTTTATCTGTTTTATAATCCTCATGACTACTGAGGTACGCGGGCAGAACATAGTGCATGTCAACAACAGGTAGCAGAGTGAAGAACATGGTAGGCATCAGTTGCACAGGATGGTGGAACAGGTGAGCGGGGCACCAGACCATATCAGTATGGCATGCACTTCTATAACTTAGAAATTAATATAATTATACTGAGGTGCATGCTCATAATGATTTTTACTCTAATGATGAGATTCACAATAAAAAATGTTTTGACATAGCTGAACTAGTATATAAGAATGCCATTCTGATAATAAGGAACTTTCTAACTAGAGAAAACACATAAGAAAAAAATAGCATTTAGCACTTATTTAACACTTATTCATAGTCTGCACTGCATCAGACACTGTCCTGGTATAGGAGTACATTAGTGAACAAAACAAAGTTTTCTTATGACTGATACACCATGCCCACTTAATTATATAACATATGATGAGTTCTATAGAAAGAAACAGAAGAGCAGGGAAATGAGGGTTAGAAACAGGTTCCAGTAGTATACATTAAACAGTTGTTCATTGCATGACACATGATCATTGTGATGAGACAAAACAATGTGTAGCAATTCCAGGCTAGAAAATCAATGTCTGGGCAAGAAGAGTAAAAAAGTAGTCATGCTAGGAAAATGTAAGATAACCTACAATGATCAATGACTGCCTAACTCCCCTTCCTATTGTGTTGACCAAATGTGGAACTTACTTCTAACCCATAGGATGGTAAAGGTGAAGGGATTTTGCACATGTAATTAAAGTCCCTAATCAGATGACTTTAAGATAATATTAATGGAAGGATACAGTATCCTAGGTGGGCCAAATCGAATCAGGTAAGCCCTTTATCTTTGAGTGAAAGATTTGAAGCCGCAGGTATTCCATCTCCATTGTTGACTTTTAAGAAGCAAGATTCCATGAAATCTACAGTTGCAAGGAAATGAATTCTGCCAACCACCCAAGAGAGGATTCAATCAGAAGCCTCTAAAAGGGAACACAGCCTGGCCAACATCTTGATCTCATCCTGTGAGACCCTGAGCAGAGTATCCAACTAATCTGTGCCTGAACTCCTCACCAACAGAAAAACGTGAGCTATAAATGTGTATTGTTTGGGATGGAAAAGTTTTTTGTAACTTGTTATAAGCGATAAAATAAGTAATTCATTAATAATTGGTGAAACAAAAGTCTGACTGAGCAATGGGGCAGTTTTGTGCAATTAGACAAAGGGTCATTGGTGAAACAAAAGTCTGACTGAGCAATGGGGCAGTTTTGTGCAATTAGACAAAGGCATGACCCATAGAGGATATGCAGTCTTGTGGGCTGAAGCTTAGGAAGAGAACAATGGTTTTCTGCCAAGTAGAAAAGGCAACCACCCCACTGGACGTAGCCATGTTCCAGGGGACATAACTTAGTGACATTGCTGCTATTCTCTGCCTCTGCTGCCCCTCTGTGCAAACGGAAGCAAGCACCCAGGTAAAGTTTCAGTAGAATGAGAAATGGCTTAAAACTGCATTTCAGAAGAGTGTCCAATGGCAACAAAATACACATGGCAAAACAATAAAATGTAGGTAGGGTGTAATATAAGAGTGAAAGTAAATATACACCCTAACCCTAATCATGACTTATGTGGCCTTCTGCCATCTGGCACTTAACAAGGCACTTGACATTCTTTAAGCTCTCACTTGCAGAGGACAACATAGTGGTTTTATGACACAGTCTATTTATGAACATGGGCTCTGGAGGCAGAAGGGTTGGCCCAAACCCCTCCTCTGCCACCTTTTATGTTGCCTTCACCTTTTAGAACCTTGGTTTCCTCTACTGGAAAATAGGGCAATAGCATGTAACAGTCACTTAATTGTTACATGTAAGGAATGTAAAGTGATTTGCTCACTTCTCTGGCATATAACAAGGGACTATTTAATAATAGCTATTATTCTCCAAGGTCATGTGGCTATTAGGTGGCAGGAAGAAGACTTTAATTCATGTCTTGTAGAGAGGCTGGAGAAAAGAAAGTTGGAAAGGAATTTATAGAGCTCAAAAACTGATACAAATGCCATAGAAATGGAGGAAATATGGTGAAACAGAAGCAAGTAACTAAAGTATGGGTTCTGAGAACAAGAATTAACCAAAGGCAATTCTATGATTTTAATTCTAGAGCAATATGAGATAAAATTCCCAACATTATAAGAAATGTCATAAGGTTAGCATAGGAAAGGAGAAGTATATATGTACAAACACACACACACACACACACACACACACACACACACACATTATATTTTGTGCAGATGACTAGATTCAAAGAGTTACAATTAGCTGTTGAAAGGTACAAAGCTACAAAATAATTTTAAAAAGACAATTGCATTTTTAAATAATATAAGAATCTAACAATTTAGCCTCTTATCAAAAATTGACTAGCAGTAGTTTTGCAGCATATGGAGCATTTTCAGGGAGGAGAAAATTGGGTTATTAAATGACAGACAGTTTTCTCTTAAGCCCTATATATAGATTGTGTTCTATTACCAGTTGATACTTTCAAGTTATCCTATTTTTATTGGCAGTATACCTCACCTGAATAATGCAGGAGGCATTCTGGTTTTCAAATGAACTAGCTGCCAGAATTTACAACGTTTAATGCAGGTCAAGTTACTCCAAGAAAATAAAAGTGAT
Source organism: Lasiurus cinereus (assembly GCA_011751065.1). Taxonomy (NCBI): domain Eukaryota; kingdom Metazoa; phylum Chordata; class Mammalia; order Chiroptera; family Vespertilionidae; genus Lasiurus; species Lasiurus cinereus. Next base: position 43,078,727 of record JAAGEH010000393.1, on the reverse strand, counting down.
TATAAGTTATTTTATTCCTGTAGTAATGAATGAAAGAAAGCGATTAATAAATGTAAACACCAGCATTGTTGATTAAGTTACAGTGATTGAAATGCTACAATCAATTTGTATTTTTATAAAGGACTTTACTAGAAATAACTTATCAAACATACAGACCCATTTTTTCATGTCAAGACTTATTTTATTTTTATATTTATCCATCTTTCACAGTTTGGTTTTGCCAATAACGACCAAATATATTCCAAATTCAAAGCACGAAAGCAGAAAAGTCATGTTACAATTTTGAGATCCATTTCTTATTCCTTTTTACTTCCTATCTTTATGTCTTCATGATAAGAATGGATGTTTATAGTGGTATAATAAATAAGAGTTTTTTCAAATAAATGAAAAGGAAAAATAATAAATATATAATATTGGTAATAACGGCATTACCTTCCGAAAGTTGAGGAGAAATTTCCATTTAAAAAAATTGTTAAAGTTTTTTTATTTCTTCCTCTCTACCCTCCTTTCTAAACACTTCCATCAACCAAGAAAAATTGAAGGATAGTATAAAGGAAATTTTTCATTGTTAGAAAAAAAGTATTTATTGTTTTTGATCCTTGAATTTCATAAATTTCTGGTTGCATATAAACCATGATTACTTACTTTCTTGCCATGTCATTTTGTAATTCAATGAAGTTTTTCAATTAACATAAATTTTACACTAATTACAAATATTAAATGGAAGGATTAATCAAACGTTCTGGAAAACAACATCCATCCATTGTCTTCAAAGAAATGTATAACAACCAGTTTGTCATATTTCTGGCAACCTAATGATTGGCTTCTAAATTAGGCTGTTATGAAGCTAAGAATACACTAAAAATCTTCATGTACAAATTAATTGCATTCATATGCAGTTCACATCACAGTGACTTATTTTACATTTTAATGTTTTCAGAAGTTTATATGAAACTTCTTGCACCTTCTGTTTCAATGAATTCATAGCTCTGATTATCCATTCTGTATCCTGAATGAAGTGGAAGGCTGGAGTCCCTGGCAGACAAGTGCTATCAACGTACAGTAATTTGGCAGAAAGCTAAATGTTTAGTTAAATTGTAGTTTCTGTAACTGTTGAGAGTTTTTTGAAAGGGTGATTATTTTTTTTTAATTTCCTGTTAACAACATAGAAGAATGCCATATATTAGTATGCTTCCCAAGGGAAACACCAGATCTTTTTTCAGTGCATGTGATTTTTTTTTCTCAATACAAATGGAGGTGATCACTTTATAATGTGGTGCCAAAATCTGTTTGAAAATATTTAAATAAATGCCCCAAACTGGACTCTAAACACCTACATTTCTTGGATTGTTCAGTAACGTATCCTTTTAAAAAAAATAAGAAAAAATACCCTAGATCAACTCTCCAAAACAACACATCTGTCTTCAGATTTGATTTTTTCCCCTCTAATAAATATAATAATATCTCAACTCAATAAGTCAACCCTAAACAATTAATATCAGGTCTTTGAAATTTGGGTAATTTTAAATTTGGAAGAAAAGTAATGGAACTTTCTTTATTTTGGATTTTAAAACTTCTAATTAGTTTTATGTCCATATTATAATTAGAAGCAAAATGTCACTCCCTCTCATAGGAAAGTTTGTACTGCTATATATCAAGTCATTAGTAACATAATTTTGAAAGAATATTTTGCTTTTGTTAAAATATAGTGTTAAAGTCCTAGATGTGTCCAATTGATGAAAAAGTAACAAAAATTCTGTTAATGAGCATTTCTGCAAATATATAGTTCCTTTTAGAAAAAGGGCTTGCTTACCTAGCCATTAATATTTCTAAGCAAAAAGAAATAGGGTACATTGAGCATTAAACTACAAACGGATCCAAAGTGTACTTTACTTATCAGAATCTGAAGTCAGTCAGAAAAGAAAGATACTATTTATTTTCTGACAACTGACAACTTAGTATTTGGCATGTTTATTTTCATGTAGGAAAGGGTCCCAGAAAGATCCAGCTCAAGATAAAATTGTAATTCAGTCCTAACTTTTCTTTTCACAATCCATCTTGAAAACTAATGTTAGCTCTTTGCTCTTCAATAAACAGATGGAAAAATCCTGCTGTGAGTCAGAATTATGCAATAGTTTCATTGTACAACAAAAGTAAAGAGGACACAGAAGGAAGCTGGGTAGACAGGGACAGGACCATGGGGGTAGGAAGTAAATCCCAAGAACCTTGCGAGGTGGAATTGCTAAGGCCATGCAGCTGGCGAAAAAAGAAAGGCATGCACACAGGAGACAAAAGCTTTAAAATATATGAATTTTGCTAAGACAGGCAGTTCATAGATAACCAATCACAAGGGACTGAGGAATATAAACCAATCCCAAGGATGTTGCTAAGGCAGAATTATTTGAAAAGATCAATCAGAAGCTAGCAAGCATGTATCTACCTCCTAAATGTGTGCTTCCTCTCTCTTTCTCTTCTGGCACACAATGGGTTCCTGAGTTCCTATGGCAGGGATGCGCTCTCCTGCCACCCATATGGCCTATGGATACAATGAACTAATATAGTTTAACTAGAGGTCCGGTGCACAGCATTTGTGCACGGGAGTAGGGGTGGGGAGTGGCCAGCCCAGCCTGCACCCTCTCCAATATGGGACTTCTCAAGGGATGTCTGACTGCCCATTTAGGGCCAATCTGGGTAGAATCAGGACTAAAAGGGCAGTTGGACATCCCTCTCACAATCCAGGACTGCTGGCTCTCAACTGCTCACCTGCCTGCCTTTCTGATTGCCCCTAACCGATTCTGCCTGCCAGCCTGATTACCTCCTAACCATTCTCCTGCCAGCCTGATTGATGCCTAACTGCTACCCTGCTAGCCTGTTTGCCCCTAACTGCTCTCCCCTGTTAGTGTGGGTCCTCCCCAACTGCCCTTTCCTGCAGGCCTGGTTGCCCCAACTTCCCTCCTCTGCTGGCCTGGTCATCCCTAACTGCCCTCCCCTGCATGCTTGATTGCCAACAACTGCCTTCCCTTGCAGGCTTGGTTCTTCCCAACTACCCTCCCCTGCTGGCCTGATCACCCACAACTGCCCTCCCTTGTAGACCATTTTGTGGCGGCCATCTGTGCCCACCTGGGGACAGGATATTTGACCACATGGGGGCAGCCATCTTGTGTGTTGGAATTATGGTCAATCTGCATATCACTCTTTTATTAGATAGGATAGAGGCCTGATGCATGAGTGTGGCCAGCTGGTTTGCCCTGAAGGGTGTTCCGGATCAGGATGGGGGTTTCCTTGGGGCATGGGGCAGCCTAGGCAAGGGGCTTGTGTTAGTTTGCAAGCTGGCCATGCCCCCTAGCATCCCAGAGGCCCTGGTATTTGGGATTTATTTATCTTCTACAATCAAAACTTTGTAGACTGGAGCAGAGCCAAGCCTCCTGCTCATTCTGCGGCCACAGTCATTTCTGTTGGGATTTATTTATCTTCTATAATTTAAACTTTGTAGCCTTAAGCAGAGGACAAGGCAGGCCAGGACTGCGGGAAGCTTGGCTTCCTCCATCACTGGGGAAACCAAAGCCTCTCTCCTCCTCTCTTTGTGGCCACAGCTATGTTGGTTGGGGTTAATTTGCATACTCACTCCTGATTGGCTGGTGGGCGTGGCTGGTGGGCATGTCTTGTGGGTATAGCAGAGGTATGGTCAACTTGCATGTTACTCTTTTATTAGATAGGATTGGCTTGGATGTTAAACTACACCTAGCTGTAACATGGAACTGAAGCTCTGGACACTAGTGACTAGCCTACATTTGGAACCCCAGCTACATCTTTTCTAGGAACGGGTTCTCTCAATAAACTGTACTTCCATTTGTCGATTTTGCAAGACATCTACTCAGACTGAAATACCACATTTTGGTTTCAATGTGATTCTCACTGTTATCACTTACTGGCTCTCCAAACATAAATTATTTAGCCTCTCTAAGCCTGCTTTCCATGTCAAATCAATCAATAAACACAATGATCCTTGCATCAGTGGATTGTGGGAAGAATTAAATAAAATTAAATTTGTATAATCTATAGTTGTCTAAACCCTAATAGGTTCAACTGTACAGTCTGTCCATAATTCACTAAATCATTTTCTTTTAAGGGCCAGTTGGACATAACAATAGTTCCCGTTCCTGTATCCTAGCAGAAATCCTAAAAAAGAAATAAGAAAATAAATTCATTCATGACTGGAGCTTTAATGCCATAGTAATGTTTGCTAATAACTAGTAAACCCTACTGTTAATGGACCTTGTTAAACTACCCATGGATTTGACCTTGGACTTGGGATAATGTTTTACTACTGAACTACGATCCTTTGTCTTCTACAGATTGGTTCTCTGTGGTCTCTCACTAACTTCCAGGGCAATGTGGTCCTATTCCTGGACAGAGAGTTTTCGGTGATGAAAACCTGGAATAGTGGGAGAGGAGGCTCCTTGGTGACATGATCTGTCAGGTTTGCCTCATGGCTGGGGGCTTTGCTTCCTTGTGGATAGGATGGACTATGTGAGTTTATACTCAAATGTAGTCTCACACTGAAACCTTTACTGATTTCTCTAGACATTTAGGTCACACTGCAGAATACTAGCCCATTCTGCCAAATGTTATATTTAGACATAGTGACTTTTTTTTTAACTTTATTTCAGAGGACTGTTTGTCTCTCACTGCCACCTGGCTTCCATTACCCCAAAACTCCAATCATTAAATATTTTGTTTTCAATAAGCTCCTGTTTCAAAGAAAAATCAGAAATTTTGTGTGCTATCTGTGTTTGACCCAATATGTGACTCTGTCACTGTGAAGATATATTTTTCCCACAGTGCTCCAAAGAACTGATGGGGAGAGACAAGGAGGCAGAAATGTCCTAATCTACTTAAATTTCAGTTTTACTCAACATAGCCCTGCCCACATTTTATTTTTATTTATTTATTTGTTTGTTTATTATTTTAATATACTTATATTGATTTCAGAGAGGAAGAGAGATGTAAAGAGAGAAACATCAATGATGAGAAAGAATCATTTATCAACTGCCTCCTGCACACCCCACACTGGGGATCGAGCCTGCAACCCAGTCATGTGCCCTGACTGGAAATTGAACCATAAATTCCTGTTCATTGGTCAATGCTCAACCACTTAGCCTTACACAGTAGGTATTTAATATATTATTTAATATACTTGTTTTCCTGTCCTCCAGACACGAATGGGTAGAACTCCAGATTCCAAAGCTGCCCATCTTGTTCTCCATTGAAGCATAACTGCTCCAAACCTCACTACCTTCCATTAGGCGCTAAAATCAGGTAATCCTTCAGTGCCCTGAAGGATTGAGATATGTTCAGCCAAGGCATATGCCCAACTTAAAGACAATCCTGGACTCTAAGCTCTTTAACGTCAAAGAATATCAATGAAAAGGATTTCTACAAATTGTTGCAGACTACATGTTTCTGGGGTTCCTTTGGAGAGACACTTATCCTTTACATCTCTTATTGCAGCACATAAGAAAATGCCCCCTTCACCTGAAAGTAAAGCCACTGAATGACAAAGTATTTAAAAGACAAAAACAACAAAATAAGGACAAATTAGATAATTAAGTCAAAATGGAGAGTGATATTTGATCCAGTTATTGAGAGATCTTTTGATCTGATTTGTTGGCTTTTATTTCCTCCTGCAACCAAGAAGACACCCAGTACTGCCCGTCTCTCAGTCTGTGCTAAGGTTTATGTGAGAACATGTGTTGACCCTTGCCCATTTCTGGAGCATCATCTTGCACTGGGCCTCCATGCGTATCCCAATCTCCTGACACACTGACCTATATATAGACTCGCAATTTCTCTACAAAGTTTAAGGCCTTTGTGCGTGCTGCATGGAATCCTCCTCTCACTCAATTTATCCTGCAAGACTTCACATCTAAAAAGAGAGTCTACAGTGAAATCTAAAAACATATGCAAATGTAACTAATATTGTCAAAGGCATCTTTAATCAATGAAGACATTAAAATATTTGTATTTTGTGACTTTGGTTTTATTACACATGTATGTAAACATATATGTATATTATATCTGAATACATACATATGCATATATTGTCTCTATCTATGTCTGTTTATATTAAAAATGCAATATGCACTAGTATATATAACTGGATATATATGCACACATGTGGGAATATATGGGGGATATACATGCATATGTGTATATATAGGTGTATGTGCATTATATGACCATATGTAGTTATACATAAAGAGATATGAATGTATACTTATGTGTGTTTATGTGCATGAGTGCATGCCTGCATCTATTTTTATAGATATATACATCTAGATATAGTCTATGCTATATAGTCTATTTCTAAAAATCTTACACCAGTGGTTCTCAATTTTGCCTCCCAGTGGACATTTTGTGAATGTCATAACAGAGGAGTGACTACTGACATCTACAGAGTCCAAGGTGTTGCTAAATATGCTAATTATGCACAATTCAGCCCTCCCAAAAAAGAGATATCTAGTCAAGTTTGAAAAACTCACCTTATGGGTTTCTTTGCAAATAACAACCACAACAGAATACCCTCCAGCGGCCCCCAGGTCCTGCCAGAAGATTAGTATGACAGAACACATTTGGTTGTAGTCTGTATTCTGCCTGCAGCTGAGAATCACTCATAACAACTAGAATGACTTCTCACAACTTGTGCTCAGCTCAGCATCACCCAGGAATGACAACAGGGATTATTTGGCAGTGGGGACTGACAAAGATAGAAGGCTGCATGGTTTTCCTTGATCTGCACTGAGGAGTCCACCTCAGGGATAAACAAGGATCATCAGGAGGATGCACTGGCTACTTATTCTCTACTTCCTGCATTGTGCTGTCTTCATTATGTCTTCTTCTTTCCTTTCGATATAAGGTGAAAAATATTAAACAATGTCACCAGAGAACATTCTTGTTCCCTTTTGTAGTGAACCTTTAACAATTACTTGATTGATTGAAGAGCTGAGCTGTCAGTTGCTGTAATTTAGCAGACTCATTATATTATTTCTGACTTACTTAAGTGTTGACTCATTTTATACTGTCTCAGAGCTGAAAAGAAATCACTGGGGGAAGGCTTAAAATACTCTTGAGTTTTCCTTCTATTGTTTCCATTTTATTTCTCTGATGTATGCTCAAAATCATATTCTGTGCAAATAAGAAATCTCAAAATCTTTCAAAAGAAGGGAAATGCTTCCTCTTTCCCCATAGTGCTCTCAGACTGTGTGTCGTTTCATAATATACATGAGTTGGTTTAATACTCAATCATTTCCCAAATATAATTTGACTGTCGAATGGGGTTTAATTTACATGATGATAGAATTTCTCACACCAAAAAGCATAGTAACACTTTTCCTTCTGAGGTTATTGGTGATTTAGCATAAAGCCTAAAAGATAATTACAAGGAGTGTGCTTCAGGTGACAAAGAAGTTTTGACAATCCCAGACTACTGGTAGATTTTTAATTATACTTTCCACCATGAGAGACTGCATGCTTCCTGCTAAACAGTTTAAAGGCCTGTTGTTGTGTTTTTAAAATTAATATCCATTGTAATTAACACTTTCAACCTATTGATACTCTAGGCGCCTGAAACTTCACCCCAGTATTCTACAACCCCTAAAATGAAATGATATTCTAGGTTACTATTTTTCTTCATTCATACTACATAATAAAAGTCTAATATGCTAAGTATCCGGTCATCCATTCAACCAATTAAAGCATAATGTGCTAATGATATGCTAAGGACACTCAACCACTCACTCTGTTGTGCATTGACCACTAGGGGACAGATGCTCCAACTGGAGCTTGCTGCTGGAGTCTGGCCGATTGGACCTGAACAAGACAGGCCAGACATACCCTGGAGCCTTTCCACAGTCCCTTCCCAGCTAGCCAACCACATACATTCCTCCCCAAACCCGATCATGTACCAGTGGGATCTCATGGCCTGGCCTGCACCCTCTCATGATCTGGGACTCCTCAGGGGATGTCAGAAAGCTGGTTTTGGCCAGATCCTAAAGGCCAGGCCAAGGGAACCCACTGGTGCACAAATTTGTGCACTGGGCCTCTAGTTAAATATAAAAGAGCATAAATATTTTTGACATTCTTGTCTTCTTCATTACTCACTTGATATATTTTGACATTTATTTATTTATTTATTTATTTATTTATTTATTTATTTATTTATTTTACTTTCAAGCAGTACAGTGGTACCTCGAGATACAAGTTTAATTCATTCCATAACCTTGAGGTGTGGGCAACTATGAGACGCTTGTGTCACGGGAAACTGGTGGGTCGTGTGCAGCCGGCCGATCCTCCCGATTACTCCTATCTCAAATGTTGCTCATATTTCAAAGCAAAAATCGCTCGCTCGACGTCTCATATCTCAAAAATTTCGTATGTTAGGGCACTCGTATCTCGAGGTACCACTGTATTTGTTTTGTTTTGTTTTTAGGTAATAGTTTTTCAGTAGAGAAGGTCTTAATCCAAGTAAAGATGAATAATCTAGGATTTAGCAAATTAGTTAGACTTAATGGGAACAAAATAACAGAATCACATTTTATGCAGAATTATTTATTCTTCTGAAAGTATCTGCATATTTTGAAAAATAATCAACTATGAAATAATATAAAGTATCTTTTAAATCTAAATATTTATTATTGTCTTTATAGGTAATAATAAACTAATCAAATTTTACAACTTTTTTAAAATTATGTAAGCCTGATTATTTTGAGATAAATTAACTTCCAATTTTCTTAAAAAGTTGTTATTACACAAAGGCAAATATCCATATGAAAACTGAAATTCTCAGTCAGATATTCGGATGTTTTACTATATTAAAACAAATCCACTTTTACATTGGATTTTCATTTTGTCAAGATATATTCTTCATGTCATAAAATCTATTAGCACCCAATTTTCCACTCTAGAACAAATTATGATGATAGGTCAGATGTATATTCTTTGTGGGTTTTATAAAGAAATTGAATTCCCATCTATCCATGTCAGACTATGATAATTATCATAACAATATTTAGAGTAAAGGGAGATCTGTAATTTACCTGTTGTAGCTCCAACATTTAACATAAAAGAAAAATAAGACACCAAGAGGTATGTCTGAGAGCATATGATTATTTTAGTAACAAAATTTTGTGAAATCTACTTAACTGGCTCCATTTTAATAGTCTACCACAACACTGATATTAATATGACTAGTATTTATTTATTTTTCTTGTGTTACAATCCACTTTTGGAAATTAAATGGCCAAAATAAAATTTATAGAATTTACAAAGACAGGTAAAATCAGTAGATTGTCTGCAATACAGAACCTAACATTTTCTGGGTAGCATTCAACATGGTCCTAAATCTGTCAGATTTTTAACTTCTCTAAGCTTCAACCTCTCATCTGAAAAAAATGGAGCTAAGTTTAGGGAAGATAATATGATATGATAATTGCAATATTGTTAGCACTTCTGTAGAGAGAGAAGGGCTAGGAAAGATGCAGAGGTTAAAGAACACTACAGAGATTTAAATAGGAGAAAATAGAATAAATGCATAATATATATTTTTATTAGGTATCTACTATGTGCCAGTTATTGTGCCTGTGCTGAGGGTAAGAACACAGAGGTTTTAAGTAATAAAATATCTTATTCAATTCATTTAACTTATATGGGTAAAAATAAGATTCAAAATCATTATTATATATATATATACTTTTTTAATAAGATAAAACTGAAATAAGACTGGAAAGGTAGGAAATGGGATGCCAAGGGCATAGTGTGAAAGTCCTTAAAAGGAGCAGTAGTAGCCCAGCCATTGTGGCTCAGTGGTTGAGCAGCAACCCATGAAATAAGAGATCATCAGTTCAATTCCCAATCAGGGCATATGCCCTGGTTATAAGCTTGATCCCCAGTATGGGGCATGCAGGAGGCAGCCAATCAATGTTTCTTTTCTATCTCTCTATTCCTCTCCCTTCCTATACAGTCAGTAAAAGCATACATATTTTTTAAAGTAAGAATAGTAAAACAAAAGACTTATAAGTTGAAAAAAAAGAGCTGTGAGAGGTAGATCAGTATAGGACAATTATTATGGAGGCTGGAATTTAATCTAGAAAAAAATTTCACTTTGCTGATAGGAGAAAATAGAATTTTTCAATAGATTAGCTTGGAATCAGGATAGAGACAAAACTAACATGTATTGATCAATAAGACCTTCACAGGCATTTAGTACATCCAGATGGATATGAAATATAGAAATATTCTCATACCCATTTTACCAAAAAAAAAAATTATTTCACCCTATATCACAAAATGTGGCTAAAAGTGAAGGAATATAAAGAGTTGTATATACTTTTGAAGAAAAAAAAAATACTTGGTGACCAGCTAATAAGAAAAAACTATCTCAGAAATTATTAGTTATTATGTGAATGAGTTATTTTATTAAAACTAATTGAAATAAAAATAAAACAAGGGTAGGAGAACCTGGGTTGTATGGTAGGTAGGAAGAGGAGTGGAAAGAAAAAAGATGATGGAATATTTTTGATGGCTTTGTTCCAGAATTCTATTTAGTATCTATTTAGCAGCATGTTGTTTAGACATCAACTATTGATTCATGAATAATTATAGGAAAAATTATGGTTGAAAATATATGTTATACAGTCAATCTCATAAGAGCAATGCAGTAGTTTTAGTTATCTGTGCTCAAACATAATTAGAAACCTTCAACTCTCAAAGATCCCCAACCAGTGACATCTGACATCCAACCATTGGCATCACCATGACTCAATGAAACACAACAATATGTCAGAAGGTCAATAGTCATAAGAAGGTTAATAGTAGTCCAATGTTATGTCACAATGCCTACATCATATACCCACTTCATCACGGAGGCATTATATCAGCTCACATCATCACAAGAGGTTGAAAGAGAAGTATAATATAATAAGATGTTTTGAGAGAGAGGGACCACATTCACATAATATTTTAGTGAATGTAACATTTTATTATAGTATATTATTATAATTGTTCTATTTTATTATTAATTATTGTTGCTAAATTTTTATTATGCCAAATTTAAAATTAAACTTTAACACAGGTATGTATGTACAGGAAAAAAAATAACACTGTGTATGTAGGGTTCAGTGTATGTATGGTTGTAGGCATCTACTGGGAGTCTTAAAACCTATCCCCTTGTAGATAAGGGGAACTAATACAGTAGAAACTCTGAAAATTAATACATCATAGAAGGAAGGAGTATGTCATGTTAAAAACTGATATCAGAAACTGTAAATACCTAATTTTATGTGAAAAGGAAAAAGAGGAAACAAAAAAAATGAGTTGTCACAAAGCTGTAAAACCAGGTTAGAGCAGTAAACTGAAAACCTTTAAAGAAGTAAATGGCTGACTGTCAAATATTGGAAGTATATACACTACAATGACAGTTACTCTACTCAGCTACTGTTTGATCATGGTTAGCATTTAAGTCTAGAAAAGTGGTAAGGGCAGAAAGTTGGGATTACAAATAGATCATGAGGTGAGGAATGAAAACTGACAAGTGGTGGTAGCCCAGCAGTCCTCAAAACCTATTTTAGATCCTTAATTGATCTGAGGAAGATATTTTCATTGGCCCATGGTGAAATTGGGTGGGTGAGAGATAGTTGAAGATAAATAAAAACAAATAAACTATCTATAACAATGAAATTGTAATATGCTAATTAGATTGAATGGCCTTCCCGGTGACCTTCAGGACAAAGCCAGGGCTGCAAGGGAAGCCCAGGTCCGGGTGCCAGCAGCCTGGGGAAGGCAGGCCTACTCTTGCATTAATTTTGTGCATCAGGCCTCTAATTATATAAATATGTATTTCTACTCTTGGGGGTTTTAAATCCTTTTCTAAACAAAATTATTATAATAACCAGCACAATTATTTCTAGCTTGCTATGGTAAAATAAAAATCTTATCAGCCATAAGTTGAGTCTCTCAATGTTTTTTTATAAATATTGCTGGTTAACAGAATTCTAAAGTTACATTGATTCAAGAAAAATATATCTTAAAAAATAATTGTGGATATGAATGTGAGAAGATAATGTCTAGGTTAGGTGAGGGATTAATCTAAAGATTTGTGAAATAGGAAAAAAAAGTAGAAAAAATTATTAACTATTTAAAATAATAGAACTAGGTAGTAGATATTTAAAGAGTAGGATGACCTATTATGAAGACAAAAGATTTAAATATTAGCCTGACAAAGGTTGCCATTTAATCCTCTGAGACAGAAATTTGATGAAATTGATTCTATGATTTAGTGTATGTTCTTGTCTTTCAACAAGGTATTTTCTCTTTATTTAAACAAAAATATTGGAACAAAAACTATGATTAATACTTAAAGTGAGAAAAAACCTTTTTTAGTTATAATTAAAGATATAGTAAATAATAAAGCATCTCTTCCAGTAATATAATATATATTCCTTTCTAGATTTAGCTGATTTCTTAATGTGGTAATTCTTAGCAATGCCTGTCATTGTTCAATCTTTCAAGTTTCACATCTTGTAACAGCCTGGCATATGGTAGGTGCTTAGTAAATATTGTGTTAAATTATAGAAAGTATTTGTAAATTGTTCAGTGTGAAGCAACAATTTTTCTATTTGTGCTCATCTATTTACTTACATGTTTTTGCCATACTTTTATTGTTTTCATAATTATCCTATTTACCTTCAAAGCAAGAGCAGGGTCTTGCATTTCAATGGTTTATCATTTGTAGTCTAAATAATTATGTGCCGTACATGAGATTTTTTTTGCCTTGGTGTGAAAAAGTTAATGCCCTTTATGTGGATAGAATGAGTTATCAACTAGTATTTATGTGCTTTACAACAAATTGTTTGTCACTTTCTCTGATTAAATGTGCCTATAATAAGATTATTGTCATCATTCTTCTTAAGTTGCAGTTGATATTTAAATCATGCTGTCTCCTTTTCCTGGAATGGCCAAGCCATTTTCAAAATAAATATATCCCTTCGGGTGAAATGAATAACCAAAAGTCAGCCATATTAGGATAAAGACACTCAGGTTCTAAACTTTATAACATATGATGAAAATGTGAATCGCAGTTAATCTATTTATAAGTCCCTTTATTGAATATAAATTTATTCAAAACAATAAAAAGAACATATTAAAGTAAATTTTTTGTGGCTCTTGTTTCATAATTTTTATTTTCTTATGTTGAATATTTTATCTTTAGATTGTTTTCTTTATAATAAAAGCAAATTTACATTCAAGGCAGCATTTTGTTTTTGTCTAATTTTTAAGTTCAAAATATGCATCAATGCTAAAACACGATACTTATCCTTCTTTAATTGCAATGCCTGCATTAATTAAACTTATTCCCTTCTTGAAAACGTGCCTATATCCATACAGGGTGGGGCAAAGGTAAGTTTATAGTTGTTGGGATGGAAAATTATACAATAGTTAATAAGTAATAATACAAGAATAAGGTCTGTGTTTCACATACTCACAACTGTAAACACACTTTTGCTCTGCCTTATATAATTAAGTCACACGTAGAATTAAATAATTGCATATTTATATCTAATTAAATTCCAAGCCTGACTCACATCTTTCCTCAGGGGCTAGATTTGGAGACTTTACTATCCAGATAAATGCTTAAATTCTCCACTTTGTATCACTTTGTAGATAGATATATGTGTATATTAATTGTTTGTAAAATTCTGGAATTTAATTAAAAGGTGCAGTAAAATTCACATTAAGTACTAGGAACATTATAGCCCTCATATTGCTAGCTTTTCAGTGTTTCATAGAAAAGCTTTATTAAAAAAAAAGGCTTAAAATTAATTTCAGTTTAAATTGTCACAGAACTCTCCAGCTAGCCTGAAGCAAAATTACATCTAATTCAAAATTAGAATAAAAGATTTCAGGACTCTCATATCGTTTAACTGATACTAACTCTTATTTCACTTTTAATTTCCACAACCCTCGGAGAGATTCAGTATATTGTGTAGACTATCAATTAGTCTAAATTATTAAAGAGGATTGAATGCAAGTTTATGACTATATGTTTAAGCAAACTTATTTGTTCAATAGCTTAGTTGTGGTGAATAAGATTAAGTTTGCTTATTATAACACAAGATGACCTTGGAGGTGTTCTTTGATCCCTCATTTTCACTGACACTATACATTCAACCTATCAGAAAATCATGTTGCCTTATTTGTTATACAGAAAGTGACTGCTTCTTATCACCTCCAAAGCTACTACTCAGTTCAAGTACCTATTGTCATTTCCCTGCTTTTTATATAATAGACTCCAACTAGACTGCTACTGTCTTCTCAAAAAGCATCCAGAGTGATGCCTTAGAAAGCAAATTCAGACCTTAGTGCTTCTCTGCTCCAAACTCTCTGAACACTTCCAGCTTACTAGGTAAAAGCATATAGTCTTTGCTTTACCAACAAAATCCTGTAACATCTGACTCCGAATAACTTGCTCACCCACCATACTCCCATCCTGGAGCACTGCCCCAGCCAAACTCCTACCTTAGGACTCTCCCCCTGGCTACTCCTACATCAAGTCCTCCTTTCCAAATATGCACAGCTCTTCAAATCTTTGCTCAAATGTCACTTTGTAATTGAGGCACTCCTTGAACTATAAATTTAAAACTGCCAAAACCTACACTTCCTTTCCCCTGCTTTATTTCCATAGCTATTACCCCTTTCTAAAATATATAATTTACTGTGTCTTATGTTTATTATCTGTCTCACCACATTAGAATGAGAGATCCAAGGGAGCAAATCTTTTTGGTCGCTATGCTCACTGGTGATCTCCCAGCACCTGCAAAAGTGCTTGGCATACTAGGAGCAAGGCAGGCATCATCAAAGGGCTATGGTGGTGCACAGAAGTAAGTGATCACAGCAGTTCAAAATATTGTGTCAAAAACCAGGTGAAATTTGACAGGGGCCCTAAAGAATGATGCAAAAGTATAAAGGAGTGGGAGACTTCAAGTATGCTCGGAAATACCTTGTTCCCCAAGACCGTAGAATAGCCATAGGAGAGTTCAGGAAGATGACAGAGACATATTGGAAACATTTGGTATAGCGTCCTGAATGCCAAGGAAAAGGAACTTACACTTCATATTAAAAAAAAATTATATATATATATATATAATTTATATATATATATAAAATATATATATATATAAAATTATATATATATATGTTATTGATTTCAAAGAGGAAATGAGAGGGAGAGAGAAAAACATCAGTGATGAGAGAATTGATTAGCTGCCTCCTGCACACCCCACACTGAGGATCCAGACTGAAACCTGGGCATGTGCCCCAAAGAGGAATCAAACGATGACCTCCTCATCCACTGATCAACACTTAAGCACTGAGCCATGGCAACAGGTCTATTACATATTTTTTCTTAGTTTTAATTTTTCCATTCTGATAATCTAAGAGATAGTATATTAGTAAGTGCAGTCTACTAAGTGGGTAACAGTCCAAAAACACACATAAAAAAAAATTTGTGCTGAAAAAGGATTTCCCATCCATTTCTACCATCTTCTGAATCCTTGTATGTTTTCTTTCCATCTCTTTGCTGCCTCAACTTTTACTTTGTGCTTCTAACCTCAGAAAATGTTCACAGAGTAACTCAGTTAATTAGATCTCATTTTGAGCCTATGCATGAAATAGAGTAATAAAAACTAAATAAAATAACAACTAAACCTTCTTAGTGTGTAAATTATTGGTTTATGGTATAGTTTTAATGGAGTTGGATTAGAATCAAGATCAAGGTGGCTATATATCTTTTAATTAATTTCAGGGTTTAGCATCTGAACACTTTTGCAAATACAGGTCAATTCTGTCTTCTTGCACTCTCGATTCTCTGCTGGAAAAGCAAAGTAAATGTTCACTCCAGATACTAATTGCCAAGTCCCAAAATCTACTTCAGTAGTAAAATTAAGCAATCTAGCCTCACAAATAGACCTTTCTCATGTCATTCCTATAAAAGGGTGACTTTTAGTAATACTACTTAATAAAAGAATACTATGCAAATTAATCATCACTTCCCTACACCCACAAGCCATGCCCACCATCCAATCAGAAGCAAGTATGCAAATTAACCCCAACCATAATGGCTGTGGCCATAGAGAGAGCAGGATGCTTGGATTTGCCTAGCAATGGAGGAAGCCAAGTTTTCCACACACCTTGGAGGGCCCAGGTATCCACTCAAGGCTACAAAGTTTCAATTATAGAAAATAAATAAATCCCAACAAAAATGGCATCAGCCACATTGTGAGCAGGAAGCTTGGCACTGTTTAAAGTTACAAAGTTTCAATTATAGAAGATAAATAAATCCCAACAAAAAATGGCTGTGGCCATGGAGCAAGCAAGAGGCTTGGCTCTGCTCCAGGCTGCAAAGTTTCAATTATAGAAATAAATAAATCTCAGATACTAGGGCCTCCACTTGGGACACCAGAAAGTGAGGCTGGCCTGCAAACCACCACAGGCCCCTTGCCCAGGCCTCCCTATGCCCCAAGGGAACTCCCACCCTGACCCAGGTCACCCTTCAGGACAAACCAGCTGGCCCCCACCTGTGCACCAAGCTTCTATCCTATCTAATAAAAGAGTAATATACAGATTGACCATAACTCCAAAACACAAGATGGCTGCCCCCATGTGATCAAAGATCCTGCCCCCATGTGGACACAAGATGGTTGCCACAAGTTAGCCAGCAGGGGAGGACAGTTGGGAGGGACAAGATCTGCAAGAGAGGGCAGTTGGAGGCAATCAAGCCTGCAGAATAGGGCAGTTAGGAGGGACCCAGGCCACTAGGGGGGAGCAGTTGAGAGGGACCAGGCCTGCAGGGGAGGGAAGTTAAGAGGGACCCAGACCTTCAGGGAAGAGCAGTTAGGGGAGACCAGGCTCCAGGGGATGGCAGTTAGGGGAAAACAGGCTGGCAGAAGAGCAGTTAGAGATCAATCAGGCTGGCAGGGGAGTGATTAGGGAGTGATAAGCTGGCAGGCAGAAGTGGTTAGAGGCAATCAGGAAGGCAGGCAGGTGAGCAGTTGGGAGAAGGCACTCCTGGATTGTGAGAAGGATGTCTGACCTCTCATTTAGGCCTAATACTACTGGGATTGGGCCTAACCAGACAGTCAGACATCCCTCAAGGGGTCCCGAATTGGAAATAGTGCATGCTGGGCTGAGAGACACCACCCCTGTGAATGAATTTTGTACAGTGGGCCTCTAGTATCATCATAAATGATAGTATTATATTAATTAAATTAACCAATGAAACTTTAACAATACTGAAAACACACATTCTTCTTTACAAGTCTCTATTAGGCATCCTCATATGGACCTTCCAGTCTCCAGATACAATGATTCACAATGAAGGATTATTAGAAATGAAACAATGAAATACTCGAAGTTTATTTACTTTGAGTAAATTAAGTCTAGAATAGATTTTGGAATCTTTTGTGATGATTTATTTTGTGTAACACTGAAAAAAAGAAAAGACCCACAACAGTTTTATTCGACTTTTTAAGCCTTTGTTAAAAATCATAAAGCAGGGAGACCACATCTACTTGAAGGGGAAAGTGGATGTTACACGAAGCCTGAAAATCTACAACTACGCACCCACCAAACAGCTGCAAACCCCAGAACACTGGTACCTAATTGGCACAAACACGCAGATTCAGAAGACCTCTACACTCCACCATGGAAAGGTTGGATTTTGCCTGGGATAAGGTGAGGTCTCTGGTTCTGGCAAGACAGAAAAAGACACAGGCTGCAGGAGCTGGAAGAAAGTCTGCACCTAGAGAAATCTGTGGCTGTTGCAGCTGGCATGAATCATGAATGTGAAAGGGGGGTCCTCAAGGATGCTAACAGAGAAAATCTCTAAAAAGCAACCCATGTTGATCTGAAGCAGAAGGACAGCCTGGGAGTTTTAAAAGTGTGCAGGCTGCTTGGACAGGAGGGGGGGAAAGGGACTCTGAAGACTTGCGCCCAGCTCCAGAGTTCGCGAATTTGCGCTTTTTTTGTCTTCAGATCCTTGCTTCTGATTGCAAAGCCCAATACATAGGATCACCTAATTGGGCTCACCCTAGGAGACTGCAAGGGAAAGTTATTTTTCTGGAACCTGGGGATCAGAGTGGGGAGTGACTGTTGGAGAAACAGCTCTGGGGCAGCTCACTCCCACAAACCAGTACGGAGTGCCACAAGGAAAGCAGGATCTAAGTACAGGCTAGAGAGGGCTAGCAGGTCAATTCAGAAACACTGCCACACAGGGGCTGAAACACAAATTGACTCTTGTGTAATCACAAATAAAGGAATACAAGAAATTAAAATGCAATGCCTGCTTAAAAATCAGGACTGGCTTACAACACTGAGGATCAGTGGAACGCAGGGAACTGCAATAATGTCCTGACTAGGAAACAGGCATGCCAAACAGAACAGTAGAGGAAGTGAATGACCTTCACTACTGCACATTTAATTATTTTATTTTTATTTTTTGCATCTTTTACTTAAGAAACTAATGTTTTTCTTTTTTTCCCCACTTGATTTTACCTTTTTAATTATTATATTTTTATTTTCAATCAGTATTATTACTACTACTATTTTACCTATTTTGGGGAAAAAACAGTGTCATTTTATTTTCTCTTTATTTTCCTTTGGGATTAGTGTCCTCCATTCTATTTTCATCTTTCTTTTAGCATCATTTCACTCTATCTCAACTGTACATTTATGCAATCATACTCTTCCTCACTTTTGCCCTTTTGTTATCCTGTTTCTCTTACCCTTTTCCTACTTTAGATTTTCCCTATTGTTTCTTTTCATCTTAGGTTAAAATTTCACTCTACTTATATATATAATTTCCACTCCCTTGCTCCAAGTCGATACACACCTCTCTCTTCTCTGTCTTCATTATCCAAAAAATTGTTTTGCTCTCTGTCTTTTTGTTGTTGTTTGCCTGAATGTTGATTATATTGATTTTTATGCTTTTTTTGTGAGATTGTTTTGATTATTCTCTTTTGTTTGTTTGTTTGTTTTGTTTTGTTTTTCTCTCTTTTCCCATGCTCACTTGATATTAGTTATTGTTAGCATTTTGTATTAATCTTCAGATACTTGTTGCTGGCATTTATTGGGATTAGTGGATGTTCTATTGGAATTTTCTCCACATATATATAGTTTGTTCCACTTTTCTTTCTTATTCTCTTTCTTTTCTTTCTTATTTTTTCTTTTTCTTTTCCCAATTTCATTTTAGCACCCCTTTCTTTTTTTTCACTCCCTTCTTATTTCTCTCATATTCCCTAGATTCCCTCTTTGGTGGTCATGATTATTTTGGGTTATAAATATCGTGAATACATTTCTGTTCAGTGCCTTGTGCATTGTACCCAGATGTGTTGTATTTTGTTACTTTAAATCAATGCAGGGAAGAGAGAACTATATAACTAGACACCCAGAGAATAGAGATCATGGGGAAAAAAAGAAAAAGAAAAGCAGGCATTACCACAAAAGAAAGTAAACAAAATGGAAGCAAGCAACATGTCAGAGAAAGATTTCAGAGAAATGGTCACAAGGTGGCTGAAAAGAATGGAAGACAAATTCAACAATATGAGTAAGAACCAAGAGGAAATGAAGAATGACATTGTGGATGTAAAGAACTCAATAAAAAGCATCAAGAGTAGACTAGAAAAAACAGTGGACAACATCAGTGAGCTAGAAGACAAGGTAGGAAAAAATACCTAAGTGGAGCAGATTCTAGAAAAAAATATTGAAAAGCAGGAGGAGAGCCTAAGGGAACTTTGGGACATGAAACAAAACAATATCCCCATAAAAAAGGTTCTAGAAGAAGAAGAAAGTGAGCAAGGAATAGAAAACCTGTTTGGTGAGAATCCAAGATGGCGGCATAGGTAAACACCTACACTGCTGCCTTGTACAACAATTTCAAAACTACAACTAAAAGACAGAACAGACATCATCCAGAACCACAGGAAAGCTGGCTGAGTGGAAATTCTACAACTAGAGGGAAAGAGAGGGGCTCACAGAGACCCAGAGGAGCTGCAAAAAGCTGAGGTATGGAGATGCGCGCGTGGAGAGAGCGGGTGCCAGAGGACCTGGCTGGTTTTCTCTGGCAGGAGGGAAACAGAGACTCTCAAAGGCATTGAACCTCTTATCCTACAACACTAAACCCCAGATCCAGCTGAAACTCATGCAGGGGGAATTTGGACTGTGAAAAGGGAGAGGTGAACAGAAATTTAGTGGAGTCACAGAAGATCAGAGGCCTGGTGGCGTGAACGGCATTGTGCGCAGAGGACAGACTGCTGATTGTGCCGCTGGCTTTTGCGAGTGGGCGGGAGACAGACCCTCCAAATGTGCCACTTCTGACTCCACT
>JAAGEH010000393.1:43024381-43048816 GCA_011751065.1 Lasiurus cinereus | reverse complement strand
AGAAAGAAAGAAAGAAAGAAAGAAAGAAAGAAAGAAAGAAAGAAAGAGAGTGCGTGATGTTCATGATCTCCAAGTATTGATATTACACAACTCCTCTTCCCCTGCCTTTTCAATCACTGACAGAAGTTAGTGTGTATAGTGGCTGCACCAGTCTGCATTCCCACCAGCAGTGTATGATGGTTCCATTTTTCTCCACATCATCACCAGCACTTGTCATTTGTTAACTTGTTGATGGTAGCCATTCTGAAAGCTGTGAGGCGATATCTAATTGTGGGTTTTAATTTATAGCTCTCTGATGATTAGTGTATTTGATCATTTTTTCATATCTCTTGGCCATTTGTATGTCCACTTTGGAGAAGTGTTTATTTAGGCCTTTTGTTCAATTTTTTTAATTAAATTCTTTAGTGACTCTCCACTCTAAACAGAACTAAGTTTGTGGTGAAGAAGGGATAACAATATAATAATTATATGTGAGTTTCTGAGTAACAAAATTGAAAAAATACTAGTATGTCAAAGTATCTTTACAAAATGCCTGGCACACTTTGTTCACTCAAAAATGGTTGGCCAATGACTTAAAAGGTTAATTAGTATAATGTACAGGGTTGTTTTTTAAATCTATATTCCACATTTATCTGTTTCCATTAGCTTAAGGATCTCTAATGTCATGTGGAGTTCATATAAATTCTCCTCTGCATCCATCTAACAAAAATCGTCATTATCTGTAAAGTTTTTCTTTTTTTCTTTTCTTGTTGGGGAAAGGCATCTGGCAATTACTGAATGTCCATTTATTTCTAGGCTTTGTGAATATGCCATCTTATAGATCTTTACATTTCACATGGAAACAGTGAAAGTCTTGTGAGTTAACTAATATGCCTGACAATACAGTTAGTAGTTGCAAGGGTAGGAATCCAAACCCAAGTGTCTTAAATTGAATTAAGTCTCTTTCACTGTATACAATACCTCAAATATTGAGTTTGGTAAAAAGATTCATTTTTTTCTGTCTAAAATTAATTGTGCAAGTGTTATACTTAAGTCAGAGCAGCCTTGTACAGTTATGGAATCTGTACAGAATCCAACCCTTAGTAGTGGTCATTTATATTGTCTATAAAAAATGGGCTCCTCCGAGTTGTACATGAATGCTCT
Organism: Lasiurus cinereus; assembly: GCA_011751065.1. Lineage (NCBI taxonomy): Eukaryota > Metazoa > Chordata > Mammalia > Chiroptera > Vespertilionidae > Lasiurus > Lasiurus cinereus. The sequence goes on along the minus strand of JAAGEH010000393.1, from coordinate 43,047,673 downwards.
GACTTTAGAACTGCCACTATATGAACAAACTCTCTATTCTTATTCTACATGTTGTCACATAAAATAAACCCAAAATTCTACTACAGAAGGTAGTAGTCCACATACTTCAATGTTGGGGATAAAAGATGTATTCAGAAGATCTATGGTAGTTTCTAGCTTGGCTTTCATCTATTCTTTGGAGTAAAATACCCACATGAGGGATATTATGTGGCTGTTTTCAGGATCCAATTAAATGGAATAACCTCATATATCATAAAGGGCTGTGACAGAGACTGGTTAGATGTTCACAAACTATTTCCCTTCTCTCTCTGGGCATAAAGCTATACTATATCTCTCTTATTTTCCTATTTAGAAGTGACCATCTCTGTGAGCTCCAACATATGAATTATGAAAAGTGATGGATGACACCTCTAAAATGGACTCATAAAAACTTGTAATTAGGTGCTCTGCTCTGCTCCTCCCCTCATCTACTGCAGAGAAGCCAGGAACATGACAAGGCCCTCAGGGAAAGCAAAGCCCACAGAAGTCCCTGGCACCTCAAGATCTAAAATGAACTGATTGCACAATAAATAGATACACACTTGTTGTGCTGAGCTACTGAAATTCTGGAGTTCTTTGTTATAGCAATGCCTTACTCTGAATAACTTAAAGTCTATGCAAATAAGAGGAAGGTTTTACCACTTATTATTAAAATAGGAAAATCCAGACCTTCCACAGTTCCAGTATTCTGCTATCGTGAATGACCATTCTGAACATTGTTGCATACTGTTGTAAAAGTACTTCCCAAGGTTTTCAAGATCTGCTGAAGCACCCCAATGCCACATAAAAAAACTGAATTGCAAATAACTGATCTTTTCTTGGTCTACTTCTATAGCTTCAGCAACTTCCAAAAAAATGTTTCTTCTGAGCATTCTTCTTAAAAGAAAGGCTGCAACACTTTATCTTATGTAAATGACTTCTAAACACCTTAAATATTGTCAGATATACTCAATAGATTTTAGCCAATTATAAGATATTTTGGCACAATGATAGCAACACAAATGTGAACTGGTTGTTTTTTGTTTTTGTTTTTTTTAAATTTGATACCACCCCAAAAGCTTATGTAATTGCTATGTGTAATCCATTTAAAATTATATTTCAGACTACAAAGGTACACAGGGGAGGAGGGGGTAGTGTTTGCCATCATGACATAGCTGCACAGGAATGGCAGGGCCAAGGCAGCAATGGTGGTGGACAGACTAAGAGGCGATAGAATGACTCCGACCCTCTATCCCCACCACTATTAGCACCAAACAGGTCATTTGCAGGTTTTTCTCTCCATTGTGATTTCTTCCATGTTTTTCAAACCATGAGAAATAAGTGAAGGCTCTCTCAGATATGTTGAATTTATATAACTTCCCTCCATAATTCTGACACTCCTGGCTCCAAATCCAGTTTGATATCTGATGTGCATATTATGAGATGAATCATGCATAAAAACATTTGTGGAGGGTAGGAAAAAATGGCGGTGGAATAGACAGATGTGTCCCAAGCCTTGTCCCGGAGCAGATAGAAAGAACAGCTGAGGGCCACATGGAAAATGTTTGTGGTGAGTTGAGGGACAGTTATACTTTAGGAGATGGTGGGGGACTGCTAGATGTTGCTCCCCTGACTGGGCAGTACCCACTGCTGCTGGGTTCCATCCTGGAGCAACCAGCTCAGATGCAGAGACCATGCTATCTTGAAAGGGAAAGTGAATGTTATTGGAAGCCTAAAAATCTACAACTGTGGCATCCACCAAACAGCTGTGAAGCCCAGAACACTGGTCCCAGTTGGAGCAAACACATGGATTCGAAAGAGCTCTACACTCCACCATGGAAAGGTCAGATTTCATCTGGGATAAGGAGAAAGAGAACTACATAACCAGACACCAGGAGAAGAGAGACTCTGGGGAGCCAAAGGAACAGCCCGCATATGAAAGAAAAGCAGGCATCACCAGAAAAAAAAAAAAAGTAAACAAAATGGAGGCAAGCAACTGTCAGAGAAAGAATTCAGAGAAATGGTCATAAGGTGGCTGAAAAGAATGGAAGATAAACTCGGCAATATGTTTAAGAACCAAAAGGAAATGAAGAACCAAAAAGAAATGAAAAATGACAATGCTGCTGTAAGAACTTAATAGAAAGCATCAAGAGTAGACTAGAAAAAGCAGTGGACTGCATCAGTGAGCTAAAAGACAAGGTCGGAAAAAATACTCAAGTAGAGCAGCTTCTAGAAAAAAAAATAAAAAGCAAGAGGAGAACTTAAGGGAACTTTGGGAACAACATAAAACAAAACAACATTTGCTTAATAATAGTACCAGGAGAGGAAACTGAGCAAGGAATATAAAACCTGTTTGAAGAAATAATGACAGAAAACTTCCCTGATAAAGGAAAGAAAAAAACCACACAAATCCAAGAAGCTCACAGAGTCTCAAGCAAAATGAATCCCAAAAGATCAATGCTAAAGCATATTATAATTAAATTGAGAAACACCAATGACAAAGTAAGAATCTTAAAAGAGGCTAGAGAAAGACAGAAAGTTACCTACAAAGGAACCCCCATCAGACTAATGACTGATTTCTCAACAGAAACTTATCAGGCCAAAAGGGAGTGGAATGAAATATACTAAGTCATGCAAAGAAAGGGTGTGAATCCAAGAATAGTGTACCCAGCAAGACTATCAATCAAAATTGAAGGTAAAATCAGGAGCTTCACAGACACATAAGGAAATTTATTCCACCAAATCATCAATGGAAGTAATGCTAAAGGGTCTGCTGTAAAATAAAAGAAATAGGAAGCAAAGAAGGAGCTCATGGGTAAAGAATAAAAACGGTGACAAATAAGTACCTATCAATAATAACTATAAATGTAAATGGATTAAATGCCCCAAACAAAGACATAAAGTAATGGATTGGATAAGAAAACATGACCAATATATCAGCTGTCCACAAGAAACCCACCTCAGAAAAAAAGATGCCCATAGACTGAGGGTGAAGAGATGAAAAAAGGTTTTTAGGTGAATGGAAATGAAAAAAAAAAAAGCCGAGGTAGCAATAAATATATCTGACAAATTATATTTTTTAAAGAAGGACATAAAAAGAAATAAAGAAGGTCACTTCATAATACTAAAGGAAACAATCCAACAAGAAGAAATAATGACAATGCGATACCATCTTACACCTGTCAGAATGGCAATCATCAACAAATCAACAAAGGACAAGTATTGGCGAGGATGCGGAGAAAAAGGAACCCTTGTGCACTGTTGGTGGGAATGAAGACTGGTGCAGCCACTGTGGAGAACAGTATGGAGTTTCCCCAAAAAACTAAAAATGGATCTCCCATTTGACCCTGTAATCCCACTCTTAGGAATTTATCCTAGGAAATCACAAACACCAATCAAAAAGGATTTATGCACCCCTATGTTCATAGCAGCACAATTTACAATAGCTACAATTTGGAAACAGCCTAGGTGCCCGACAGCAGATGAGTGGATCAGAAAACTGTGGTACATCTACACAATGGAATACTATGCTGCCATTAAAAAGAAGGAATTCTTACCATTTGCAGCAACCTGGTTGGATCTGGAAAGCCTTATGCTTAGTGAAATAAGCCAGTCAATGAAGGAGAAGCATCACATGATCGCACTCATTGGTGAATAATAAAGAACATTATAAACTGATGAACAAAAGGATAGATACAGTGACAGTAAAACTTCAAACAGACTGTGAAATTACAGCAGGAAGATTAAAGTAAGGTGAGGTAGATAAGAGATCAATCAAAGGACTTGTATGTATGCATATAAGCATAACCAATGAACATAAACACTGGGGGTTTGGGGTATGCCTGGGAGGAAGGGGGGGCAATGTGGAAATATGTATAAAAAATTAATAAAAATTTAAAAAAAGGACATAAAAAGAAATAAAGAAGGTCACTTCATAATACTAAAGGAAACAATCCAACAAGAAGAAATAATTCTGGTAAACATATAGAACCTAAGACAGGAGCACCCAAATACAATCAAAAAATAAAATAAATCTTGAAGGATAATAAGGGAGAGATTGACAGCAATATAATCACAGTAGGAGACTTTAATACCCACTATCACCATGGAACAAATCCTCTAAACAAAAAATCAACAAAGAAACATCAATCATAAACATCTCACCAGACCAGATGGAATTAATTGACATCTTCAGAACATTTCACCCCAAAGCCACAGAATATACATTATTCTCAAGTGTACATGGGTCATTTTCAAAGACAGACCATATTTTTGGTCATAGGCAACGTCTCTTCAAATTCAAGAAGATAGAAATCATATCAAGCATCTTCTCAGATCACAGTGGCATAAAACTGGCAATCAACTACAATAAAAACAATCCAAAAAAATCAAACACATGGAGACTAAACAGTATGCTATTAAAGAATGACTGGGTTACCGTAGAGATCAAAGAAGAAGTAAAAAACATCATGGCGGCAGAGAATCCAAGATGGCGGCATAGGTAAATACCTACACTGCTGCCTCATACAACAATTTCAAAACTACAACTAAAGATAGAACGGACATCATCCGGAACCACAGAAAACCTGGCTGAGTGGAAATTCTACAACTAGAAAGAAACAGAGGGGCTCACAGAGACCCAGAGGAGCTGCAAAAAGCTAGGGAATGGAGATGCATGGGTGGAGAGAGCAGGTGCTGGAGCACTTGGCTGGCTTTCTCTGGTGGGAGGCAGATGGAGACTCTCAACTGCATTGAACGCTTATCCCACAACACTAACCCCCAGTTCCAGCTGAAACTCATATAGGGTGAGTTTGGACTGTGAAAAAGGAGAAGTGGATGGAAATTTAGGGGAGTCGCTAAAGGGCAGAAGTGTGGTGGTTTGCACAGCGCTGCACCCAGAAGACTGACTGCTGATTGTGCCACTGGGAGTGGATGGGATACAGAGCATCCCAACTGAGCCACTTCTAACTCCACTAAACCCCAGTTTCAGGCAAAACCTTGGGGACCCAGACTCATATGTTCCCAGAGCACAAGGGATCCAGAAAGGCAGCAATCTATAGGCACTGTGAGAGCCTGCACGCACACAGGGACCTCTCCAGCAATTACCCAGTCCCAGGAACTCAGGGGCCATGGAGGACGAGAGCAACTGGAAGGCAAGGCAGTCCCTTAAGCCTTGAGACTCCACCCATCCCAAGCTCAACAGAGAGGCTTTTACAATTTTGCAAGTCTCGTATCATAAAGATGAATCAAACAGAGAAGTTCTCTGGCATAGTGAAAATACGGAAACAAAGTAAGAGATCACAAACAAAAGAAATGGAAGGAAAAAAATGAAATGGATATAGAGTTCAACACCATGGTTATAAGGTTATTCAAGAATATCCTAGAAAAGATGGATAAATTTAGCGAGACCCAAGAGGAGATGAAAAAGGACCAACTAGAGATGGAAAAGAACCAACTAGAGATGGGAAAGGACCAACTAGAAATTAAACATACACTCACTGAAATAAAAAATATTATACAGAGACCTAGCAGCAGACTAGAGAAAGGCAAGGATCAAGTAAAAAATTTGAAATATAAAGAATCAGAAAACACTCAACTGGAAAAGCAAGAAGAAAAAAGAATCCAAAAATGTGAAGATAATGTAAGGAGCCTCTGGGTCAGCTTCAAGCATAAAACTTCCCACATCTGGTAAAAGAAATAGCTTACAAGTCCAGGAAGCACACAGAACCCCATATAAAAGGAATCCAAAGAGGACCACACCAAGACACATCATAATTAAAATACCAAGAGCAAAAGACAAAGAGAGAATATTAAAAGCAGCAAGAGAAACACAGTTCATTACCTACAAGGGAGCACCCATATGATTGTCAGCTGATTTCTCAACAGTAACGATGCAGTCCAGATGGGAGTGGCAAGAAATATTCAATGTGATGAATAGCAAGAACCTACAACCAAAAATACTCTATCCAGCAAAGCTATCATTCAGAATTGAAGGGCAGATAAATTGCTTCACAAATAAGAAAAAGCTAAAGGTGTTAATCACCACCAAACCAGGATTATATGAAATGCAGAAGGGTACTCTTTAAGAAGAGGAAGAAAAAAACAGTAAAGGTAAAAATTATGAACAACAAATACATATCTATCAACAAGTGAATCTAAAAATTAAGTGAATTAAAAACTTGATCAACAGAATAAACAGGTGAATATAATAGAATCAGCAGCACAGAAAGGGAGTGGACTGATAATTCTCAGGGGGAAAGGGGTGAGGGTTGTGCAGGGAGAGACTGGACAAAAATCATACACCTATGGATGAGGTCAATGGGAGGGAGGAAGGTGAGGGTAGAGGGAGGGGTAGGAGCCAGTTGGAGGAGAGCTGTGGAAGGGAAAAAATAGAAACAAATGTAATAATCTGAATAATAAAGATTTAATTAAAAAAAAAACATATCATGGCACCAAACGGCAATGAAAACACAACAATCCAAAATCTACGGGACACAGTGATAGGAATCTTAAAAGGGAATTTCATAGCTCTATAAGCCTACTGCAAAAACAAAACAAAACAAAACAAACAACAAAAAAAAAATACACACACAAGAAACAATAGTAATAAATTACCTAACACTGCAATTCAAAGAATCAGAAAGAGAACAATAAGAAGCCCATTGTTAGCAGAAGAAAAGAAAGGAAGTAATAAAGATCAACATGGAGATAAATGACATAGAGACCAAAAAACAATACAAAAGATCAACAAAACCAGGAGCTGGTTCTTTGAAAGGATAAACAAAATTGATGAACCTCTAGCAAGGTTCACCAAGAAGCAAAGAGAGAAGATCCAAATAAACAAAATCAGTAATGAAAGAGGTGAAATAACAACAGACCCCACCAAAATACAAAGGAATGTAAAAAAATATTATGAACAACTCTATTCCAACAAACTGAACTGAGGAAATGGACATATTCCTAGAAAAATATAACCTTCCGAAATTCAATAAAGAAAAATCTAAAAATCTCAATAGGCCAATAACTAAGGGAGAAATGGAAGTAGTCATCAAAAAGCTTCCAGCAAACAAAAGCCCAGGGCCAGATGGCTGCACAGGGAAGTTTTACCAAACATTCAAGAAAGAACTAAAACCTACCCTCCTTAGACTATTCAAAAAATTCAAGAGAAAGGAACACCTCCAAACTCGTTTTATGAGGCCAGCATCATTCTAATACCAAAACCAGATAAAGACAACAGAATGAAAGAGAATTACAGGCCAATATCCCTCATAAACATAAATGCCAAAATTTTTAACAAAATTCTAACAAATCAGATCCAGCAGTATAGTAGAAAGATCATACACCATGACCAAGCAGGATTTATCCCAGGAATGCAAGGAGGGTACAATTTCCACAAACAGATAAAAATGATATATCACATAAACAAATTGACAGATAAAAATCACATAGCCATATCAATTAATGCAGAAAAAGAATTTGACAAAATCTAACGTCGTTCGTTGATAAAAATGCTCAGCAAGGTGGTAATAGAAGGATCATACCTCAACATAATAAAAGCCATATATGATAAACCCACAGCTAACATCATACTCAATAGACAAAAACTAAAACCATTTCCCCTAAAAACAGGAACAAGACAGGGATGCTCACTCTCACCAATCTTATTCTACACAGTACTGGAAGTATTAGCCATTGCAATTAGACAAGAAGAAAAAATAAAAGGCATCCAAATAGAAAAAGAAGAAGTAAAGCTGCCCTTATTTGCAGATGACATGATATTGTACATAAAAAACCCAAAATATCCATCAAAAAACTAATGGATTTAATGAATGAATTCGGCAATGTAGCAGGATACAAAATTAATGCCAATAAATCTATGGCATTTCTGTACACCAATAGTGAACTTATAGAAAGAGAGAATAAAAAAGCAATCTTATTTACCATCACACCAAAAAAATTAAGATATCTAGGAATAAACTTAACTAAGGAGGTAAAAGACCTGTATGCAGAAAACTACAGGACACTGAAAAAAGAGATAGAGGAAGATGTAAACAGATGGAAGAACATACCATGTTCATTGACTGGGAGAATCAACATCAATAAAAGGCCCATACTACCCAAAGCAAACTCTAGATTCAATACACTCCCTATTAAAATACCAATGACATATTTCACAGACCTAGAAAGAACTCTCCAAAAATTCATCTGGAATAAAAAAAAGACCCCAGGGAGATTAACCAAGATAGCGGCATAGGTAAACACCTACACTGCTGTGTCGCACAACAATTTCAAAACTACAACTAAAAGACAGAACGGACATCATCCAGAACCACAGGAAAGCTGGCTGAGTGGAAGTTCTACAGCTAGAAGGAAAGAGAGGGGCTCACAGAGACCCAGAGGAGCTGCAAAAAGCTGAGGTACGGAGACAAGCGCTGAGAGAGCGGGTGCCGGAGTACCGGGCTGGCTTTCTTTGGCGGGAGGGAAATGCAGACTCCCAACGGCATTGAACCCCTTATCCTACGACACTAAACCCCAGATCCAGCCGAAACTCATACGGGGGGAGTTTGGACTGTGAAAAGGGAGAGGTGCATGGAAATTTAGGGGAGTCGCAGAAGATCAGGTCCGGTCTCGCACGCGCACGGTGCTGCGCGGAGGACAGACTGCTGATTGTGCCGCTGGCTTTCGCGACTGGGCGGGAGACAGACCCTCGCAGCTGTGCCACTTCTGAGTCCACTGGGCCCCTGTTTCGGGCGAAACCCTGGGGACCTAGACTCGTGTGGTCCTGGTGCACAGGGGAGCTGGAAAGGCAGCGGTTAGAGGCACTGCGGGTGCTCGCGCACAAGGACCGCTCCAGCCATTACCCAGTCATGTGAGACTCAGGGGCCGTGGAGGGTGGTGCTGACTGGAAGGCAAGGCTGTCCCTTAAGCCCTGAGACTCCACCCCTCCCAAGCTCAACAGAGACTTCTGCGGCTTTGCGTCTCCTATCATAAAGCTGAATCCAACACAGAAGTTTCCCCGGCATAAGGAAAATGCGGAGACAAGGGAAGGGATCACAAACAAAAGAAATGGAGGAAAAAAAATGACTGGATATAGAGTTCAAAACCACGCTTATAAGGTTTTTCAAGAATATGCTAGAAAAGATGGATAAATTTAGCGAGAGCCAAGAGGAGATGAAACATACACGGACTGAAATAAAAAATATTATACAAAGTCCTAACAGCAGACTAGAGAAAGGCAAGAATCAAGTAAAAAATTTGAAATATAAAGAAGCAGACAACATTCAACTGGAAAAGCAAGAAGAGAAAAGAATCCAAAAATGTGAACATAATATAAGGAGACTCTGGTACAGTTTCAAGCGTACCAACATCATAATTGTGGGGGTGCCAGAAGAAGAGAGAGAGCAAGATACTGAAAACCTATTTAAAGAAATAATGACTGAAAACTTCCCACATCTGGTAAAAGAAATAGACTTACAAGTCCAGGAAGCACACAGAACCCCATATAAAAGGAATCCAAAGAGGACCACACCAAGACACATCATAATTAAAATACCAAGAGCAAAAGACAAAGAGAGAATATTAAAAGCAGCAAGAGAAAAACAGTTCATTACCTACCAGGGAGTACCTATATGACCGTCAGCTGATTTCTCAACAGAAACGATGCAGGCCAGACGGGAGTGGCAAGAAATATTCAACGTGATGAATAGCAAGAACCTACAACCAAGAATAATCTATCCAGCAAAGCTAACATTCAGAATTGAAGGGCAGATATAGAGCTTCACAGATAAGAAAAAGCTAAAGGAGTTCATCAACTCCAAACCAGTATTATATGAAATGCTGAAAGGTACTCTTTTAGAAGAGGAAGAAGAAAAAGGTAAAAGACAAAAAATTATGAACAACAAATACATATCTATCAACAAGTGAATCTAAAAATTAAGTGAATTAAAAATTTGATCAACAGAATAAACTGATGAATATAATAGAATCAGGAGCACAGAAAGGAAGTGGACTGATAATTCTCAGGGGGAAAGGGGTGAGGGGTGTACAGGGAGAGACTGGACAAAAATCATACACCTATAGATGAGATCAATGGGAGGGAGCTAAGGGCAGAGGGAGTGGTGGGAGCTGGATGGAGGGGTGCTATGGAGGGGAAAAAAGAGAAACAAATGTAATAATCTGAATAATAAAGATTTAATAAAAAAAAAGACCCAGAATAGCCACAGCAATTTTAAGAAAGAAGAACAAAGTAGGTGTAATCTCAATATCAGATTTCAAACTGTATTTCAAAGCCACTCTTCTCAAAATAGCCTAGTACTGGCACAGGAACAGACATATATACCAATGGAATAGAATGGAGAATCCAGATATCGACCCAGACCTCTAAGCTCAATTAATATTTGACAAAAGAGGCATGAACATACAATGGAGTCAAGGCAGTCTGTTCAAAAAATAATGTTGGAAAAATTGGGCAGATACATGCAAAAAAATGAAACTAGACCACCAACTTACACCATACATAAAAATTAGCTCAAAATTGATACAGGACTTAAACGTAAGACCGGAAGCCATAAAAATATTAGAGGAATCCACAGGCAGAGAAATCTCAGACATATGCTGAAACAATTTCTTCACAATACTGCTCATAGGGCAATGGAAGCTAAAGAGAAAATAAACAAATAGGACTACATCAAAATAAAAAGCTTTTGCACAGCAAAAGAAACTAGCAGCAAAACAACAAGAAAGCCCACGTATGGGAGAACATATTTGCAAATTTTTCAGTGATAGAGTTTTGATCTCCAACATCTACAGGCAACTTACACAACTTAATAAAAGGAAGATAAATGATCCAATAAAAAAAAATGGGCAATGGACCTAAATAGAATCAGAAGGAAAACATGCTCAAAGTCACTAATTAGCTGACAAATGCAAATCAAAACGACAATGCGGTACTTTCTCACACCTGTCAGAATGGCAACCATCAACTAATCAACAAATGACAAGTGCTAGTGAGGATGCGGAGGAAAAGAAATTCTTGTGAATTAAAAATTTGACCAACAAAATAAACTGGTGAATATAATAGAATCAGGAGCACAGAAAGGGAGTGGACTGATAATTCTCAGGGGGAAAGAGGTGAGAGGTGTACAAGGAGAGACTGGACAAAAATCATACACCTATGGATGAGGTCAATAGGAGAGAGGTAAGGGTAGAGGGAGGGGTGGGAGCCAAGTGGAGGGGAGCTATGGAGGGGAAAAAAAGAGAAACAAATGTAATAATCTGAATAATAAAGATTTAATTTTAAAAAGAGAGAGAGAAATACTTATGCACTGCTGGAGGGAATGCAAATTGGTAAGCCACTGTGGATAAAAGTATGGAGTTTCCTCAAAAAAACTAAAAATGGAGCTTCTATTTGACCCAGTCATCCCACTTCTAGGAATATATCCTAAGAAACTAGAAATACAAATCAGAAAGGATATATGTAGTCCTATGTTAATAGCAGCACAATTCAACATAGCTAAGACTTGGAAACAGCCTAAATGCCCATCAGGCGATGAGTGGATTAGAAAACTATGGTATATCTACACAATGGAATACTATGCTGCCTAAAAAAGAAGGAAATTCTTACCATTTGCAGCAGCATGGATTGACCTGGAGTGCATTATGTTAAGTGAAATAAGCCAAGCAATAGAAGAAAAATACCACATGATCTCACTCATTTATAGAAAATAAAGAACATAATAATCTGAAAAATAAAAAAATAGATACAGAGGCAGTAAAGCACTGAACAGACTGTGAAATTACAGCGGAAAGGCTGGGGAGTGTTGGGGATGGAAGGAAATAGATCAACCAAAGGACTTGTATACATGCATATAAGCACACCAATGGACACAGGACACTGGGGGAATGGGATGAGGGCATACGACAGGGGTAGGAGAGTGTGGGTAAGGTCAATGGGGAAAAAAGGAGGTATATGTACTAATATATGTAATATTTTAAACAATAAAAAATAAAAATTATAAAAAAATAAAATTATATATCAGACTAAAGTTGCTACTATGAAAATTTCCCCAAACATTCTCCATTTTTGAAGCAGATGATATGACATTGATTAGATGCAGAACCTTATGGTCTTAGCTCAGTCAGCATGGGGCAATGAAAACAGCATACTCAGAAGAATCTTCAATAAAGAAAAGATTCTCTATCTTCAATGAAAATCCTAAACTATAAAACTATACATTATCAGATCTGAGAAGTACATGTTTAAAACCAAAATACTAAATGAAGTTGACTACTTCTCTACTAAAATATGGAAATACTATTGTAAGGCAGAAATAATTTGTTTATATCAATAGTTTCATCATATCTTAAAGGACTGGTCCAAGTCTAATGGCATGTACTTGATCAAAGACTGCTTTATTATTAAACTTACAAAGATATTATATTTAAGAAATCTAAAAACAGTGTTGTTTTTTTTAAGTGACTGTTTTTCCCTAATAAAAGTCTTTATAGTAAATGCATAAACAACTAGTCAGCAAAAGGTTGAAAGGCAATATAGCAATTATCAGAAAATCTCAAACTTTTCCATATGTTATTATATGAACTTTTTTATGAACACAGAATTTTTTTCAAATTGAAACGCATCATATTTTTAAAATATATATTTATTGATTTCAGAGAGAAAAGGCGTGGGAAAGAGCGATAGAAACAATGATGATAAAGAATCATTAACTATCTGCCTCCTACACACCCCACACTGGGGATCAAGCCCAAAACCTGGGCATATGCCATGACTGGGAATTGAATCCTGGTTAATAAATCTAAGCACAACCACTGAGCTATGCTGGCTGGGCACATATCATATTTTTCTCAAGATGTCTGTTCTTTCTGTTTCTTACACTATCTTAGGTATAGCTTTCATCCCAACATAGACTGGTTTCAACTTTTATAAAGGTATCAGGGTTAAACTCAGGATAGGATTCAGATTCAAGACAAAATATAATGGTGGTAAGGATGGCAAATACTATATGAGCTATCAGATTACATTGACATAAAAGTATCTGTGAATACTGAGTTCTCCTAGAGCCCTTACACTATTTGGCTATCTCAAAATTTGGGGGTCCTTTCTGCTGACATAGTTGTTTTATTTCATTACAAGAATTCAAAATTCTTACGGTTGCTAAATTACTTTGAAAATATTTCATCTGCCAAAACTGGTTTGGCTCAGTGGATAGAGTTTCGGCCTGCGGACTGAAAGATCCCAGGTTCGATCCCAGTCGGGGGCATTTATTTTGGTTGTGGGCACATCCCCAGTAGGGGCGTGCAGGAGGGGGCTGATTGATGTCTCTCTCATCATCGATGTTTCTAAAAACTCTCTATCCCTCTCCTTTCCTCTCTGTAAAAAATCAATAAAATATATTTTTTTAAAAAAGAAAGAAGATTTTTCATCTACTGCTCTGAAGGAGACTTCTCCCCCTATCCACTCTATTCACATTAAATATTTGGAAGAAAGAAGGACAAGCAACAGGCATTTATTGAAATACTGATTCATTTAAGATGTTCTAAAATTCATTATATTTTTAATCAGGTAAGAACAAACAATAATCATGGAAACTTTTTACTAGTTCAGAGATGAAAATAAAGAGATAGGGATTGCTATTCTGGATTCTTCTTGTCATAGATAAAATATTTCACATGGTAAAGTCAATAAGGCCACCTAACTCATGGCTGCCAATGTCTGCTCTTTCACTAAAGTTTATCACTGAAGAAATTGGAAACTCCAAAGATATAACCTGATATGATCTATCAGGAGCATTTACTCTCCTTTTCAGTGTGAACTCCAAAGCTTCCCATGTAGTTTTTTGTTGTGTGTTTTTTTAAGTGTTCATGTTGCTCACTGTCCTGATAGTTCTTTCCTAGTGAGTTACATAATTAAGTATATGCTTTCTATGTATAGATGTGCATGTGTGTATGTATAACACACATCTCATATATATATTCATATGCAATTGCCAATAAAATAGTAAAAAATGTTGCACTTCTCACCAGTTTTAAGAAACAATAATAAATCATGGTACTATAACAGTATATTATCATGTGAAATCTTTAAAATTTCAATCTAGGTACATAATCTTACCTTTTAGCTTGCATGTAGGTAATAAAGAAGTTACTGAAAACAATAGAAAACATTATTTTGACATCTGCCATTCTGTAATAAATGTTCTATTTTTATAAAGAAGGTAACAACTGTCAATCTGAATAAGTGATGAGAAGGAAGTATGAAGACAATCCCTACAATTTTATTTTTGATTTTTAAAAAAAAACTGTGTCAAGTAAATTTCTTGGCTATTTTATTTCTAGGCAATTAAATAAAATATTTTAAATGACACAACAAGCTTGAATACTTGATTTTTATCTATTGGCCAAAGAGATGATTGAAAAGTTTGCCTATATGTAGGGAAGGATCTCTCCCCAAACATGCACACAAAAGGATATTACTCTAGAATGCTTATCCCTTGCTCTGAGGTAGCCAGGTTCTCATGAACTCTTTCCCCACATAAATTTTATATAGGAAATTAGAGATACCACAATATGTCACCTCATTTATATTAAGTAATATTTTCATTATAACGGGTAAATCTATCAAACCAATAAATATTTGCCCAAAATATATGAGTTTATTCTCAACCAAGTTCCCCAGGAGAAAGAACAATACTAACAAAACATATGACCCTAAGGAATGTCTTGTGAGGAAAGCATCTGCAAAAACACTGTTGGGATCAGTAGCAGGCAGAAAATAAAACATTTAATACTGGAAAAACAAGAGAGTTGTGGATGATGGAGGCTGGCAGGACGGAGGTGAGGGAGAGGAAGTGAGCAAGGGGAAGAAAGGAGAGTGTGTGGGTGTGTGTGGTGGGTGTGTGATTGAGTGAGGGACAGTTGAATCTCACGGGAGCAGTGGGGGCTGGCAGGCCAGGCTCTCTTAGACAAGGAGAGACTGTCATCAGACTTTCACTCCCGGGACTGCGGGACTTGGGCGCGGAGCCCATGCCATCTTGAAGGGAAAAACGGCCTTTCTTTGGGAATTCACCAACAATGCCAGCCAGACAGGCATTGGAGCTGCCCTGCAACCAGCTACTGCAGCCAGAGTCCCCGCAGACTACTCACTGCTTTGGAGGTGGAAGTCCCAGGGTCCACGGAAATGCAGGGTCCGTGGACCCTGGGACCTCCGCCTCCAAAGCAGTGAGTGCAACCTTCCCCATCCCAGAGATATCAGGGCAGTTGAGGCAGCGGCCACACACGAGTCCAGGCTTGTGATCTCCGGGGTCAACGAGTGTGCACGGGTCACCTACTGTATGCGCACCATGTGCTTGCACCACGGTTTCGGCTGTGCCACAATTTCAGCTGCGGCTACACACTAGTCCCCACCTGCAGAACTCCCGTGTCAACACTCTTTTCAGCCCACCACGGATTCCCAGTCTGCAGCATGCCTTTGCGCCAGTATGCAAAGCACCCTAGTCCCTGTGTTTTCTTGTTCTGGTTGCCCTGTCTGTGGCATGCTCTCCTATCTGGTTTGTGGAGCTCCCTGGTAACCTGTGTTTGAGGTGCCACCACCCAAGGCGGATTTTCAGCAGCACCTTCCTGGCTGTCCACCCCCTAAACAGTACCTGGGAGCCACTGGGAGATCCCAAAGTTGTAATTTTTTAACTCTGGACACCACAGCCAAGCCTTTCCAGGGTGTAAGCCTCTGAAACACATCACCCTGACAGACGGGTCCTTGGTGCCACTGTGTACCCCTGCTGGGCACACGTGATCTCAATAAGGGTGCAAAATAGCAAAAATAGAGACACTCCTCTCCACGGCTGCTGACTTCTAGACACAACAGTAGTGCTGCTCAAGCTGGCAGATCTACATCAAGAGAACCCAAATAGCTCAAGTAGAAAACTACAATAAATTAACAAACACAGGAGAACTGAGAGAATACACCAGTAGCACCATCAGCCTCCCCCCTCAAAAAAAAAACAAAAAAAACTTGGGTAGTAAAGCAATTGGATCTACAATTAAAACATTACAGGAAAACATGGGAAGATGTAAAGACAATTCCCAAGGGAAAGAAAAAGAGGAATCACCAGAAAGGGAGTTTGATGAAATTGAAGTGAGCAACCTTTCAGAGAAAGAATTCAGAGTAATGGTTTTAAGGATGTTTAAACAGACGGAAGACAAATACACACAACTCAACAACAATATCACACAACTCAATGAGAACTAACTATAAGGAGCTGAATGAGAATGTCACCAACATTTAATGAAACCAAGAGAAGATGAAGAATGACATAGCTGCAATAAGGAACACAATGGAAGGCCAAAACAGTAGACTAGAGGAGGCTGAGGACCACTTCAGTGAATTAGAAGACAAGGTAAGAAAAAATACACAAACACAGCAACAACTGGAAAAAAGACTCAAAAAACAAGAAGAGAACCTAAGGGAACTTTGGGAAAACACAAAACGAAATAACATACTTTTAATTGGGATACCAGAAAGAGTGGAAGAAAAGCAAGAAATAGAAAATATATTTGAAGAAATAATGACAGAAAATTTCCCTGATATTGGCAAGGGAAAAAATATGAAACTCCAAGAAGTACACAGAGTCCCAAACAAGCTGAACCCAAAAAAACTGACACCAAGACACATCATAATTAAATTGGCGAACACTAACGACAAAGTAAGAATCTTAAAGGCTGTCAGAGAGAGACAGAAAGTTACCTACAAAGGATCTCCTATTAGAATATCAACTGATTTTTCAACAGAAACACACCAGGCCAGAAGGGAATGGAATGAAATATATAAAGTGATGCAAAACAAGGGTCTGAACCCAAGAATACTATACCCAGCAAGGCTATCATTCAAAATTGAAGGGGGAATCAGGAGCTTTACAGTCAAGAAAGGGCAAAAAGAGTTTATCACAACAAGCCAATAATGCAAGAAATGCTAAAGGGACTGCTGTAAAAAGAAGAAAAAGAAAGGAAAAACAAACAAACAAACAAAAAAAACCCACAAACACTAAGGAAAAATATGACAACAAACATGAATTTGTCAATAATATCATTAAATGTAAGTGGGTTAAATGCACCAATCAAAAGACAGAGGGTAGCTGAATGGTTAAGAAAACAGGACCCACACATTTGTTGTCTACAAGAGACCCACCTCAGAGAAAAGGATTCACACAGACTGAGAATGAAGGGATGGAAAAACATTTTTCAGGAAAATACAAATGAGAAAAAAGTTGGGGTAGTGATACTTACATCTGACAAAATAGACCTCAAAGTAAAGGCTATAACAATAGATAAGGAAGGCCACTACATAATCCTAAAAGGAGCAATTCATCAAGAAGATATAACTCTGGTAAACATATATGCACCCAATACGGGAGCCCCTAAATACATAAAAAAACTCCTGGAGAATATCAAGGGAGAGATCGACAACAATACAATCATAGTAGGGAATTTTTATTCACACTGACATCTCTGGACAAATTATCTAGACAAAAAAATCAGCAAAGAAACAGCAATCCTAAATAACTCACTAGAACAGATGGATCTATTTGACATCTTCAGAGCATTTCACCTCAAAGCTACAGAATATTCATTCTTCTCAAGTGCACATGGGACATTCTCAAAAATAGACCACATATTGGACCACAAGCAAAGTCTCCCCAAATTCAAAAAGATTGAAATCATATCAAGCATTTTCTCAGACCACAATGGCATAAGATTAGAAATAAACTACAATAAAAAAATTCCAAAAAATTCAAACACTTGGATGTTGAATAGCATGTTACTAAACAATGATTGTGTTATAAATGAGATCAAAGAAGAAATTAAAAATATTCTGGAGACTAATGACAATAAAAACACAACAATGCAAATGCTATGGGACACAATGAAAGCAGTACTGAGAGGGAAGTTTATAGGTCTTCAGGCCTACCTCAAAAAAAACAGGAAAAATGGTAAAGAATCACCTAACTCAACAACTCAAACAATTAGAAAGAGAGCAACATGAAAAGCCCACAGTGACAGAAGGAAGGAAATAGTAAAGAGCAGAGCAGAAATGAATGACATGGAGACCAAAAAAAATGATACAATAAATCAACAAAACAGAGAGCTGGTTCTTTGAAAGAATAAACAAGATTGATGAACCTCTAGCCAGGCTCACCAAGAAGCAAGGAGAGAGGATCCAAATAAACAAAATCAGAAATGAGAAATGGAAAATTACTACAGACCCCATAGAAATACAAAGCATTGTTAAAAAAATATTATGAACAACTCTATTCTAACAAATTTTACAACCTAGAGAAAATGAAATAGACAGATTCCTAGAAAAACACAACCTTCCAAAACTCACTCAGGAAGATTCTAAAAATCTCACATACTGTTAACTATGGAAGAAATTGAAGCAGTTCATCAAAAAGGTCCCAGCAAACAAAAGCCCAGGGCCAGATGGCTTCAGAGGGGAATTTTACCAAACACTCATAGAAGAACTAAAACCTATTCTTCTCAGACTATTCCAGAAAATTCAAGAGGAAGCAACACTTCCAAACACCTTCTATGAATCCAGCATCACCCTAATACCAAAACCCAATAAAGATAACACAATGAAAGATAATTACAGACCAATATCTCTCATGAACATAGATGCCAAAATCCTCAACAAAATTCTAACAAATCGAATCCAGCAGTACATCACAAAGATCATGCACTATGACCAAGTAGGATTTATCCCAGGGATGCAAGGATGGTACAATATCCACAAATCAATAAACATGATACATCACATAAATAAATTGAGAGATAAAAATAACATAGCCATATAAATTGATGCAAAAAAAGCATTTGACAAAATCCAACACCCTTTCATGATAAAAACTCTCAGCAAGGTGGGAATGGAAGGATCATACCTTAACATAATAAAAACCATATATGACAAACCCACAGCCAACATCATACTCAATGGGCAAAAACTAAAATCATTTTCCCTAAAAACAGGAACAAGACAGGGATGCCCACTCTCACCACTCCTATTTGACATAGTGCTGGAAGTATTAGCCATTGCTATCAAACAAGAAAAAGAAATAAAAGGCATCCAAATAGGAAAAGAAGAAATAAAACTGTCCTTATTTGCAGATGACATGATACTGTACATAGAAAACCCTAAAGACTCCATCAAAAAATTATTAAACTTAATAAATGAATTCAGCAATGTAGCAGGATACAAAATTAACACCAAGAAATCTTTGTCATATCTATATAACAATAATGAACTTACAGAAATAGAGACTAAAACAGCAATCCCATTTACTATCACACCAAAAAAATTAAGATACCTAGGAATAAACTTAATTAAGGAGGTAAAAGACCTATACACAGAAAACTATATGACACTAAAATGAGATAGAGGAAGACATAAACAGCTGGAAGAACACACCATGGTCATGGATTGGGAGAATCATTATCATCAAAATGTGCATTCTATCCAAAGTAATCTATAAATTCATTGCAATCCCCATGAAAATACCAAAGGCATACTTCACAGACCTAGAATGAACTTTCCAAAATTCATCTGGAATAAAAAAAGACCCCAAATATTGGCAGCAATGCTTACAAAGAAGAACAAAGTAGGTGAGATCTCAATGCCAGATTTTGAGCTGTATTACAAAGCCACTGTTCTCAAAACTGCCTTGTACTGGGGCAAGAACAGATACATAGATCAATGGAATAGGATAGAGAACACAGAAATCGACCCAAACCACTATGCTCAATTAATATTTGACAAAGGAGGCACGAACATACAATGGAGTCAAGACAGTCTCTTCAACAAATGGTGTTGGGAAAATTGGACAGATACATGCAAAAAAATGAAACTAGACCACCAACTTACACCATACACAAAAATAAACTCAAAATGGATAAAGGATTTAAACATAAGATGGGAAACCATAAAAATACTAGAGGAATCCACAGACAGCTAAATCTCTGACACATGCAGAAGGAACTTCTTCACCAACACAGCTCCTCAAGCAATGGAAACTAAAGAAAAAAAAATAAACAAATGGGAACACTTCCAAAAAAAAAAAAAAAAAGCTTTTTCACAGCAAAAGAAACCATCAACAAAACAGCAAGAAAGCCCACTGCATGGGAGAACATATTTGCCAATGATACCAATGATAAGGGTTTAATCTCCAACATAAATAGGGAACTTATACAATTTCACAAAAAGAAGATAAACAACCCAATCAAAAAATGTGCAATTGATCTAAATAGGCACTTCTTAAAAGAAGAAGGAAGGCCAAGAGACATATGAAAACCTGCTCAAAGTCACCATATCATCAGAGAGATGCAAATCAAAACAACAATGCTGTACTATCTCACACCTGTCAGAATGGCTATCATCAACAAATCAACAAAGAACAAGTGTTGGCAGGATGCTGAGCAAAAGGAACCCTCGTGCATTGTGAATGTAGACTGGTGGGAATGTAGACTGGTGCAGCCAGTGTGGAGAACAGTATAGAGTCTCCTCAAAAAACTAAAAATGGAACTTCCATTTGACCCAGCGATCCCACTTCTAGGAATATACCCCAAGAAATTAAAAACTGCAATCAGAAAGGATATATGCACCCCTATATTCATAGCAACACAATTCACCATAGCTAAGATTTGGAAACAGCCTATGTACCAATCATCAGATGATTGGATTAAAAAACAGTGGTACATCTACACAATGGAATACTACACTGTGGTAAAAAAGAAGTTGCTTATACCATTTGCAACAACATGGATGGAGATGGAAAGCATTATGCTTAGTGAAATAAGCCAGGCAGAGAAAGACAAATATCACATGATCTCACTCATCTGTGGAATATAATGAATGACATAGACTGATGATCAAGATCAGATCCAGAGAATAAGAAACGTCGATCAAAATATCAAACCTCAGGGAAGGTGGGTGTTCGTGGGAATAAGGTAGAAAGAGCAACAGAGGGACCTTCATACATGTGTATGAGCGTAATCATTGGGCACAGATAATGGGGAAGGTGTGGCATGAGAGAGAATCCATACAGTGGTCACCATAACCTTAAGAGAAATTGCTTCATGAGACAAAGATTTTTAAATTAAACTCTGTAACATGAAAATCATTTGCAAGGAAATAAAGAGAAGTTTCCTTTAAATGTCATAAGGATGGTAATTGAAAGTCAATATATTTGGCCTCTTGAGATAAGGTAAGTAATCTGTGTTTTTGTCTCCCTGAAAAAGTTTATATAAAGTTGCAAAAAGAAATTTGTATTGGTGCAGCTCAGTGCCTACTCAATGCAAATTGTCAGTCCATTTGAAATTGAATTGCTATGGCCTAGAGCAAAGAATATCCTTACCATATCATTTAATTTTTGATATTTCACATAGCATATTGTACAACTATCCCAAACAAACGTACAAACTAATTCTTTAAATTTTTAGCAGCAATTTTAAAAGAGGACATGAAAGGATTTAATTCCTTTCAGAAGGAATTGAGGCACTGGGAAGGCACTTGAGCATTCTATACTGGCCCTCTTTCCTCTTATGCCAAGAAGGATCCTATTCTCATAACCCAATGGCCCTCAGCTGTAGCCTGAGCTCTCTATTCAGACTGAGGTTGAAGCCTCAAGGTGGCTGGTATAATGGATCTGTCTCTCACCAAATGGTGTGAGCTGGGCCCTACTTGGAGAAGGAACCTGAATTCCCTGAGATAAGTGATCAGTGCCAGGGCCCCCACCAGCAGGCAAGAGGATCCCCAAGGTAGGTGCTGGGCTTGGAGGCCACAGGGGCATAGATTACCTTTGAGACAGAACTGAACCTCACAACACCCAGCTTGGCCCTAGAGGATGACTGGTTAGCCAGAGACAGGTAAGATTCCTCAGAAAAGGAATAACCTAAGACAGGCACAGTCACAGAGGAACCATCAGGAGAGAACTTGGAGGTCAATAGATGTAGGGCACAGACCCTCACCCCCGCTTCAACCTTGCAGGGGTCTGAACCTTCACCCCTTCTGAGGGAGGTCTCCTGCCCCCATGGATACCTCGCTTCCCACGCTCAGCACAGATCGGGCCCAGATAACAGACAGAAACATGCCGACAGCAGCTGCCCTATAGCTAAATTAAGCCTAGCACTAGGAATGCTCAGTGCCTACTCAATGCAAATAAACCTTTTCACTAATATATACAGGGTAATCTAAGATTGTTGGTAGAGTATTAAATATGACGTAAAGAGTTATCAAGTTTTCAGATTAATTTAAATTGGCTAACTGAAATAAGCGAACACCCAAGAAAATTTAAGTGTACTGGACGAAAAGCTGTTTCTAAAGTATTCATTATAATTTCTGTTGACACCTCATCTCATGGCAAAATTGCTTAATATGTAAGGAACATAAAACAGGCATATTTGTGTCTAAAAAGTTAAAATTTAAAGTTATCAAGATTGCATTAAAAAATCTTAACAAATTTTCCATTAATAAAAAAAAATTCCTTATCATGTAAGGAAAAATATCTGGTAAATAAATTACATCTAGAAAATTTTCACTTGAGAAAATTAATTTCCATTTGTAATCCTAACAGCAAGACACCCATGAAAAACACACATGGTGTTAAAATAAGCTAAAGGAAAAGATTCCTTTATTAACTCTTGGTCAAGAATATGTTTATATACTTTCAGAAAACAACTCCAAGACCAAGTGGACTCCTGCAACACAGAGGAACTGACAGGTTTGCGCCAACCACAAAGACAAGAGGAGAAACAGTCTAGAGATGGAAGATGCTGACCACCCCTTGCCATGAGAGCAGTCAGCAGCTGTGCATCGCTACAGGATGCCTAGGACCAAACCAGAGAGGGTCGGATGGGCATTGCCACCATTTGTCCAGACACCATTGATGACAGGTACACATAAGGAACTGTTTGACATTGAAACTGGGACTCAAAGCTCTCAGATATTGAAATTGGGACTCAATCATTTTTCTTTTGCTCTTGTGGGTTTATTTCTAGCCTACAGGGACCAGATGTTTTTAAAGACAAGAATCAAGGGATGGGGGCGGGGAAGCAGATGCAGAGGCAAAGAAGTAATGTACAGACTGTCCTGCTACAGTAGGAAGGCAGGGGAGGTTGAGGGGGAGGGGCCTGTAGGAGATCAAGGGAAGGACTTGTATGCATGTGTGTGTAGGCATAGCCAGTGGATACAGGGCAATGGTTGGGGGGCGG
>JAAGEH010000393.1:42977467-43022994 GCA_011751065.1 Lasiurus cinereus | reverse complement strand
ACAGGGCAATGGTTGGGGGGCGGAGGAGAGGGAGACAGATGAAGGCATGTACTGGGGGGGTGGGGAGGGCAATAGAGAAAAAAATAAAAAGACTGG
The DNA here is from genome assembly GCA_011751065.1 of Lasiurus cinereus. NCBI lineage: Eukaryota > Metazoa > Chordata > Mammalia > Chiroptera > Vespertilionidae > Lasiurus > Lasiurus cinereus. The sequence goes on along the minus strand of JAAGEH010000393.1, from coordinate 43,022,898 downwards.
AAAAAGACATTTAGTTCAGGGACTGAGACAATGAATGAATGAGCATTTGAACATCTGGAGAGAGCATGTTTAGAGAAAAAGAGGAGTGTGAAGTAGCGATTTCCATGCAGTTTATCTTTGAAGATTCCTTTCTAACAGGTACATTATTGGTGCCCGTGTGGGGAAAAGGAGAGTCATATGTGATATTGGTGGGTTTACAAGTCGATACTATATTTTTGGAGAACAATTTGGTTAAGACTGACCAAATTTTTAAATATGGAATCTCAACACCTAACTGTGGCACATTTGGCTAGGCATAGTACTTACTATTTTACTTTTAGGAATCTTGACTACAAAAATACACTAACATTCAAAGGTATATATTATATACTTTTGTATTATATTTGCCACAAACTTGTTAAAACATGGAATAATGGAAGAAAACCTAATTGACCATAAATATGGAAGTAACTTAAAATGTATTCATACTTTATAATATTATATAGCCCTCAAAAATTCATGTTAGGCCCTACCTGGTTTTGCTCAGTGGATAGAGCATTGGCCTGCAGACCAACAGGTTCATTTCTGGTCAAGGGCACATACCTTGGTTGTAGGCTCCTCCCTGGTCTGGGCCTTGGTTGGGGCTAGTGCAGGAGGCAACCAATCAATGTTTCTCTCTCACACTGATGTTTCTCTCTATTTTTCCCTCTCTCTTTCACCCTCCCTAAAAATAAATAGAAATATGTCCTTGAGCAAGGATTAACAAAAGAAAAAAAAAAGAAATATATATATATATATATATATATATATATATATCCAAAGACCTATAGAGAAAAATACATTCAAGAATATTGTTGAGTAAAAAAAAATCACAAATTGCAGAATAGCATGAGTAGTATAACCCAGACTATATTCAAATATGTAATTCTATGTCATTGTGCATGAACTAAAGAAAGGACATGTACAAGATTAATAATGTTTACTTACTGGAGTTCTATTTTGTTGGAGGTACTTTTTAATAACAAAATTAACACTGGAACACTGGTTGCTTATAAAAATGATAACATTGGAATGAAAGCAATTGAAATTGATTTTAAGACCAAGATAAGGCAGAATAAGAAATTTTTGTTTTACCAAATTTCAACTTGAGGAGTTGTAAAAAGCAAATACCACTCAGCAGCATATCACTTTTTTGGCAGGGCTTACAGATCTAGAAATATTTATAAATCACATGGATAGAGGTTACATGTTCTGAGTAATATTATGTGAGTCCAAAGACTTCACAATTATGGAAAGAGACATGCCTGTTGAAACCAAAACTGTATTACTAGCATATTGCCAAACAGTTCAATAGTGACAATCATTGCCATTCTTTTCATACTTACAATGAAGGGAAGCACCAATGGTGATAACTTCTCCTAGGTTCTCTCAGGGTCCTTAAATATTAGACTAATGGAAATGATCAGGAATCTTATTTTGTGTGAAAATCCTTTTCCTTTATTTTAATTTTTTTTTAATGAATAACAAAACCAAGCAACTAAAACTAATCAAAGAGTTTCTTAGGAACCAGTTTGAATGTTTGTTTGTTTGTTTTTAATTCTTTATTGTTTAAAGTATTACATATAGTATTACACATGTCTCCTTTTTTCCTATTGACCTCTCCCCATCCAATCCCACCCCCACCTCCAGCACATGCCTTCACCCCCCTACTGTCTGTGTCCTTGGTTATGCTTATATGCATGCATACAAGTCCTTTGGTTGATCTTTTACCCTTACCTCTCCCGTTTTGTTTGTTTTTAATCCTGGGGGTAAATGGACCAAAAGGTCCTCATGGTTATGTCTAAATAAAATAATGACTATCAAAACTCAAAGTCCCCTGTAAACATTTCCCCCTGAATTCCCAGGCCCAGGGCACATTTTAAAGTGCCTGCTTGGCTCTCTGCCCATGCCCTAATGGCAGGCTAGTTTGGTTTAAAAAAAACAACAAACTGTACAGAAAAATCTGAAGATAGAACCTGCTCCAATTTTCCTGATGATTGGCCCACTTCCATGAAATACAGTTTTCTGCATGCACCTCAATTATCCCCCTAGAGCAATGACTCTCAACCTGTGGGTCACAACCCCTTTTGGGGGGTTGACCGACCCTTTCACAGGGGTCGCCTAAGACCATCGGAAAATGCAGATATTTACATCACGATGCATAACAGTAGCAAAATTTCATGGTTGGGGGTCACCACCACATGAGGAACTGTATGCAAGGGTTATAGCCTTAGGAAGGTTGAGAACCACTGCCCTAGAGTTTCAGTATTTTTAGAACACTATCCTCCTATCTATTTTATGTCTGATGCACTCCAGCCAATAACCCCTTTCTTAAGCCTTAGAAACTGTTGAAAAGTGCGCCCCAGGATTTAAAAGCACATGTTCAAGTGGGCTGCGGGGTAATGCTCTCAACCCCCACTGTTTTCATCTACAAGAACATTCTTTCCTTTGCCTGTCTCCCTTGTGCTTTTCTTGATTCTTTTCAAGGTTTCTTTACATGTGTGAGGATCCCTGGCTACTCACAAGTATAGGGATTTCCTTGTGGCAAAAGTTGATTCTATCAATACATTTGTTGATGAGAATTTAAGGAGTAAAAAGGTAAGAACTCCACAGGGGTAGAGCTCATTGATTTCCTTTATAAACACATAAGTATTTATACAAGTGTATCACAAAGCAAAAGGAAAAGTGTTCTCATCTGCAAGATAAAGACCAACAAAAATAAATAGGATTTCTTGTTCCTCTTACAGGGGCACAGTGAAAACAGAGTTATGTTGATTGCAATGTCTGAAAGTACAGACATCAGAAACTAATTACATAGCATTATTTTCTAACAGAGCTCTGATATTTACTTAGGCAAATTGGACCTATAAAATATAGAAAATAAAGATAACATTACTTTGGTAATTAATATTTTTCCTTTAAAAAGTTTTTTTATTTTGTTTGGCTCAGCATTCTGGAAACACACATAACCATTTCTTTCAAATAATCATTAGGGATAAAAGAGTATAGCAGAGATTAATTCAAAGAACCACTGCTATAAAATACGACAGCTAGACACCAATGTTTTTTACTATTTTATTTCCATGGATTAATGAAGATTTTATATATATAATGGAAAGTCAGAGATTTGGAATCACAACATTTATTTCAACTGATTGAGCTAGGACAATCAATATGCACAATTGCAGACCTGCATGCTAAGATTTTTTGATGAATAAAAATATGACTACATTAATACCTAGAATATTCATAATTTTGAAAAGTACTTTCTCTAAATTTGTTTTGAAAAAAATGACTGGTCGTTTATTAATTCTGTAAGTAATTACTGACTTATATTTAGTAATGTAGACTGGATTAGCCACCAGATTATCTTGCAATGAACAAGAGGGTCCACTCAGAACAATTATCATGTAGGTGAGTAGTAAGGATTTCTAAGTGCAATTACAAATGCAGCAAAGTGCCCTAAAGACCAGAGATAAGAGCATAGTTAATGGGGAGCTCTGTTGAACAGTAGGTAAATTAGGGAAAAGCTAATAATTGAAGGATGGCCAAGAGTTCATTCAGGGGAAAAACACTGTGTCACAGTGTAAGCTAATGGCTGGAGTATTAGATACTCTTGTTTTTATTTTGCAATATATTTTTTTCTATAACGGCAAATATGTCTTCAACATGAGGGAATTTTAAAATTCAGGTCATTCTCTCATGAGAAATATTTTTTAAAGAGAAGTGACATATTGGTGGATGCCAATTTAAAATCCATTTAGATATAAATGCTTACATGGATTTGTCCTCCCCCAAAAGAAAATACAAAACAAAATAACATTAAAATAGTAGGTGTTGTACAGAGTAGGTGGAGTACTAGATTTAAATTTAAGGGGGAACCCAAGCTTAAGAAATTAAGATCTTCTCCCAGGTTGTCCCATCCCACTTCTAGCCTTATATCTCAATCATTTTCTTAAAATACCATATATTCTAGGCAAACTCTTCTACATTCTAACCACAGAATACCTTGGACCCTTCCATCTTTTACACATGCTGTGGTCTTCCCTCTGCCAATGCCTGTCTTACTCCATAAGGCCCATCTTCTTGGTAACTTTCTTTATATTCCCAGTCATGTGATTATAGTTCTTTATATACACATTTCTGATGACACATAGTCAAATTCTGGCTTGTATTATATTGTTTCATATGTAAAAGTCAGATTCCCTTAGCTGACTGGAAGCTCTTATAATAAATAAACTTTGTCTTCACTTTTCTATGCAATACAGATAAGTGCATTTTATTTAAAATTTGAGATAAAACTGGAAAATTTAGAATTAAGCTAAATTAATATACAGTTAGTAAAACAACTCCTCATTCTAACTCAAATTTGAGGTTGTGTGACCAGCTTTTCTCTCTAAAACCACTTACACAAAAATTTTATATAAATTTTTTAAGCTCAGCTCTCCTTAAAATTTAGAATATTTTACACAACCTTATTTAAGAAATAGTATGTTTCACATCAGTGACTTTTACAAGTAACTCAAATCTTATCTCTGGAGTTAGTGAGCCATAGAGACAAGCCATTGTGTAAGAGAAAACATCACTCATTCCATCTTTCCTCACTAACTGCACATTATGCCACTCGTGTGCATCATAACCATCCTGAGTGCTAAGAATGTAATAGCGAAGAACACAGAAGAGTTTCCATTATGGAATTTACAGTCTAGAGGAAAATAGAGAAGAGGTAATAGACATATTTACAAATAGCCATAAGTAATATGAAACAAATACAGTGTTGGTATAGAGACTAGCAGGCAGAGAGAGCTTTAAACTGAAGGATAGAACATGTCTGTGTGGTGGGAAAAGTTTAAATTGATACCTAAACAATGTAATTTGAGGAATCTAATAGCATATGGGAGAGTTCATCATATAGTTTACAGATATTAGAAAACTATTGGTGGCCCTAACTAGTTTGGCTCAGTGGATAGAGCGTCAGCCTATGGACTGAAGGGTCCCAGGTTCAATTCTGGTCAAAGTCATGTACCTTGGTTGCAGGCACATCCCCAGTAGGGGGTGTTCAGGAGGCCGCTGATAGATGTTTCTCTCTCATCAATGTATCTAACTCTTTATCCCTCTCCCTTCTTCTCTATAAAAAATAAATAAAATATATATATATTTTTTTTAAAAAAGAAAACTATTGTTGAAAAAAGATAAATATTAAGGATAAATAAAAGCCTGTAATGGGAAGAAATAAAAGAAGGTATGGAAACTCCTGGGATCATCATTGATTGTTTAATTAATCTATATAGATATTGAGCCTTTAATACATTCTTTTTCTAGCTCCTGCAACTATTACATGCGATTATTTCATTTCTCAAGGGCCTCCAAGAGCTTTCCATGTTTATACCATTGCATCAGAATAATTGTGACCATTATCCAACTGTGGATATAAATGACACATTATTCACATCATTACTCAAAATGTCCATGAAGCACTCATCACCTTACCTCACATTTTATCACTCACCTTGGTTGGCTAAAAAAATAATGGCTCCCAGCACTGCAAGACTTTGCTAAAAGTTTTTATTTGAGTGACTTCTGTGGTACAGCAGATCCTGTTTTTTAGAGGTGTTTGCAATAGAGGAAAACAATTTTTTGTGCTATTTTGTACAAGAAAACACCATTTGAACTCTTCGTTATTGCAGAAGTTGCAAAACCAGTTATCTTTCCTCTGTCTCATGCAACATGACTAAAGGAAAAGATATGGTGGGCAAAGGTTTGAAAGATAAACTAACACTTTTAGGCACTAAAGATTCTGAATTAAATAATTCTGCCCTAATTATACAGTGAATCACACTCATCATACTAATTTTTAAAATCTGTTATTAAATTTGGAAAAAATATAGGTGATAGAATATGAATGACTATAAGTCCATAAAGAAAGGCTAGGGAACCTGTGGCAATGGCTGAAAATGATACAAAGTCATTTTTAAGTTTTATTCCAGATAAGGGAGTAATAGAATAGAAAACAAACACAAATATGAACAAAAACAACAAAAATACTACCTAAAGGTCCTCTCTACACTTATCAGAAAACATTGAACTAAATTTTAGACATTGCTGTAATCTAAGACAGTATAGTCCTTTCAGTAGGTCCTTTTGGAGATTATTATAATTAGGACTTATAATTGTATAAAAATACGAGAGAAATTTAGAACTTTTTGCATATTTAACTTCCTTCCTACCAGCATCCCTCCTTTCCCTGGGCTATGACAAGTTCAGCCCCTGCAAACTATTTTATATTTAATATAATTTTATTGCCTATAAATATTTTTGTTTATACTATGTTACCTTTCACCTAAATTATGTGCTAAATGCATGCTCAATGGGAAAAATGAATAAGTCAGCATTTTTTTATTCCTCACAAAGAAAGAAAATTGCATGTTTTACTTTTTATGGTTTCTTATTGCTTTTTAAATTCTGTCAACTAACAGGACTAATGTTCATGGTTTAGGAGTATATGTACCATAAATAGCTTTAGTGGTTATCAAACATTGCTGCTTCATTTTGGCTCTTAACCAATTTCAACCATTATTTACTGCCTCATATACTTCTCTACTTTGAGCATTAGACCTTAATTACCCCAATTCCCATTTCTAGATCTCATTTTAAAAGCCTGAATGGGAATAACTATTTCTTGTTTCATGTGTGTACAAAGGCAGCTCCTGTGCCCAAGCCATCAGAGATCAGGGCCATGAAATCAGTAGAGTATTTTTCAATGACCTGAAAAACCCAAGGTCTTAGCGATGGAGATGGAAATTCTCTTATTTGCAAGAAGAAGTGAAGCAGAGCGGGGGGAACAGACTGTCTAATGTTCCTTCCAAAGGCTCACATCCCTACAGAAGCTTCTGGGGAAGATGGGAAACAATGATTTCATAAATTTTAAGTAAAGAAATATTTCTACGGTCTTGTGCTTTCTTAACCATTCTTTGCCCTACCCCTAAGTATTCTCATATACTGCTTTTGTAATCACTTTTATGTAAAAGTAATACTTTATAATACTTTACAGGTTGTAGAAAATTCTCTCATAAACAGATGAAATTAGAAAATGGGACATTAAGTTATACATTTCTCTGGGCTCTTTGTTTTCTTGACCTTTTAAAATTTAGCTCAAATAACTCATTTTCTGAGATGCTTTCCCTACTATTACATAACTGAACAAGGCTTCCTTATATTATCCTTTTGTCTATTCAATTTGCTACAGCAAGTGTAAGAATTACTTACACTTGAACCCTTTATGTGAAGGTATGCATCTCTCCCCTCTTTTATTCAAAGCTGGTTTTCAATGTGTATTTGCTGAATGAAAGGTTCTTTGCCCAATTGGCCAATAAGACAATTTGTGGTATTTAAAATACAGAAATGAGGGTTAAAATGTACTGTAGCTATCACATTGCACTATGTCCCTTTTTAATTTAGGTGTGAAAATGATTCTTCTATTACTTTGATAAGATGTTTAAAAGGTCTAGAACTTCCTTCTCTATCCTCAGCAATCCCAGGTGGGCAGCTGTCCCACCTCACAGATGAATATAAACTTTTTAAATAACATACGCTACTGGGATTTGATCTTAAAGTGGTATTTACTATAAGAAACTTTCCTCTTTAAGTTTCCAGGCTGACTGCCTCTGTACTAATTTCACACAAATGCCACCCTATTCTTGACTACATCTTCATCCATTCCATGAATGTAGTGGTTATCATGCTGCTTTCTCTGTTCAGAGATACCTGAGAGCCCTTTCCTCCTATTTCTATGTAGTCTAGCATAATGCTTTGTATATAATTGGTGCTCAATCTATTTTTATTTAAAAAAATAAATTGTTAAAGGATAGGACTCTCACAACTTTGAACCTCTCTCCTCTGCCATATCTTCCTTTACAATAATTGGTTTTAACATAGGACACCATGACCCCGAGTACATGAATTCAGTCTTAACTCTGAATCTTACTCATTTGTTATTGTCTACATGTGAAATTTCAGCAAAGTTGCTTCACCTTTCCGTACTACACCTTCCTCATTGTTAAAATACAGAAATGAGCAGGGAATGTTTCGTATGGGTTGCCATAAGTGTTACCTATATGTTTTGTCGGAAACCAAATATTGTTCTCACTAAATGGATGTAAACAGGAAGCCAGAAGGCTGGTCAACCTTAACTGCTCTGAAAGGTCAGAGCTAATTACTCACTGTTTAGTTGAAACATTTGTTGGTTGAAGCAACCTCTATCTGTTCCTTTCATGTTAATTTCTGTTTTTGTTATTTCCTGCCTAAAGGCTAGGGGTGTGTCCCAAAGCCTTAATAAAAGGGAGAAAAAGGCTAGAGCAAATGGCAGTCCTTTCCACTAGAGGAAGGTTCCCGCCTGGCCCGCCAATATTGCCAAATTTATGCTTTCTAGTCTCTCATTTCGTTTGCGTGCGGCCTCCTTCAGAACCCGAACCCTGACCCGGGAACCCTGAACCACGTGGGACGTGGAAAGAGGTTCCCACATCTGGCGCCCAACGTGGGGCTGCGGAAAGAGGTGCTCACATCTGGCACCTGACCGCGGGACGCCTGGAGGAGAAGGTATTATTCGCCTAAGAGCGAAGGAAGGAAAATTCACCAAGGAAAATGGTGAGGGAAGATTCACCTAGGAAAAGGTGAGGGGAATTCAACGTACGCAAAGCCCACGGATTAACTACAGAGTCGCGATCTGTAAGTAGGGTGGGAACGTCTTTTGCAGCCAGGCTAATGGGGAAGAATTCGGTTATAAATATAAAGTAAACTGTATTATAGACTTTTGGTTTGCATGCTTAAATAATGTGGTTTCTTGTTCAAATTAAAATCTTAGTTTGCATTTGGAATCTGAAATCTGTAATAAGTGAAACTCCACTGCTGAAACTGCCTCTGCTGTGGAGAAATTCAAAGGTCGCAGGAGAGGGCAAGGCTATCTGCTCTCCTGCAATGAGATTACTTAAGGTTTCACTTAAAAATTATATGAGAAATCACAGGGAAATGCTAATCTTGGCCAAATTAGGTGCTAGTTATTACTTTGGAAAGCGAAAAAGAAAGAAAAAATTTAAGATCTGTCTTTATCTTTTAAGCATGAAAAGAAATTCGGCCAGATCTGTTACTGATGCTTTCCCCTGAAGTAAGCAGGATGTGGAGAAAGAGAGACACTGTGGCAATCCAGTATGAAAGTCCACTCTCCCAGTATACTAATCTAAAGTCTCCTTTCTCACCATGAAAAAGTTTTAAAAGTTTAGAGATGTGTCTGGAATTTCTGTACTCGTGAGGAGAGAAGCCCGGCTTAAAAAGAAATGCGCGCAATTGTCCACCTTTTTGGACATATTAGACAGGGTTTTAAGCTGGAATCTCTCCGCAAAAGCTGCAGAAAAAGAAAAACCAGAACTGGCCTCTATTTTTTAAGAAAAATGGCTTAAAGGAACCAAAAGGAGATGATTTTGTGTTATTAATCAAGGTTTTCAGCTAAATGCAAATTAAATTGGGAGAAAATAAAATTTCTCTCATTATTAGGAATTCAAAATACATTGTTGATTGGTCTAATAAAAAAGGATTAATTCTGTGATTCCCAACTGACAGTTTAAAAATATAATTGGTATCTTAAGATAATTATAAAAAATATTATAATCTTTAAATCATATATGAATATATATTTGATGGTTTTTCTCCATGTTAAAATTTCAAGGCTTTAACAGAGATGATTCTTGTAAAGCTCCATGGGCCCAGAGTAATACAAGAAATTTGTTCTCTCTTTTTAAAGGACATCTTCTTAAATTTAACCGATCTAATATATTTGAAATTTCATGGAAAGCTTTATCAAATGAGAATTAATAACTATATTTTAAATGTTGTGAAGGTTTTGGCCTCTAAGAAGGACACAAGGTAGCACTCTAGGGAGAGACATAAACACTCAGCCTCTGAGAGATCCAGTCTCTCGGTGTCCTAGATGTCAAAGAGGTAACCATTGGGCCAGACAGTGTAAATCAAAATTTCATAGAAATGGGCAGCCTCTAAATCAAGATACAGGGTATAGTCAACTGCTGGGAAACAGCCAGAGGGGTGCCCCCCAGGCCAGTTATTAATAGGGGAAACCTGCTCTGCAAGGCCCACAGTGGATTCCCTCATTCGAAAAACTCCAGGAAGCGCAGGCCTGGATCTTAACAGCACTATAGCAGTCACTTTGACTCCTGATATTGCTCTGCAAGCTATTCCTACAGGAATTTGGGGTCCTTTGTCGCCGGGAACATGGTAAAGAGGACAGTACAGATGCCTAAGAACGTATTTCTTGCAATACCAACAGTTAACAGCTGTACGGTAATATTTCCTGGGTCACATGGGGAAGTATTTTTGACATATTCCTGACCCTTCATGGGTAAGAACCGTTAGGTGTACTGATTCCCCTGTTTCTTGTAGTCTCTAAGAAGGGCAAAATTAAGTAAATATTTTTTAAAATTCCAACATTAGAATTTAAAATGACAAAAAGCCCAAAGCCACCTGTATTCTTAAGCTAGAGGCGGGGCAACATTTGTGGCTTGTGAATCAGACATAACCATTTACTAAATTTGCTTTGCTTTTTAAATTGAGATACCTACTTTAATTAATAAATTAGCTTTTTAAATAAAAATCAAAGTTTTCAGCTAAATAAAGAGCCAATATTTTTGTAAGCAATTTGATTAAATATTCTAATAAAGTAACTAAGACCTTCTCTATACAAAAAAGAAATTGATAGCCAGTTTAAAATTGAATTGCCATGGCCTAGAACAAAAGAATTTCCTTACATAATATTATTCTACAATGTCATTATAATTTTTTTTGACAAATATCCCAAACAAACTTACAATCTAATTCTCTGAATATTTGATAGCAATTTAATAAATAAATAAATAACATAACATAACATAACATAAAAGGAATTAAGACAGTGAGAAGGCACTTGAGCATTCTATATTGGTTTTTCTTGCTCTTTTTGCCAAGAAGGACCCTCCCACAGCTGTCGCCTGAGCTTTCTGTTCATGCTGAGGTTGAAGCCCAGTGTTGGCTGGTACCATGAATCTGTCTCTCATCCAGTGGTGTGAGCTGGGCCCTTCCTGGAGAAGAAACCTGGGTTCCCCAAGATATGTGATCAGTGCTGGGACCCTGCCAGCAGGCGAGGGGATCCCAAGGTAGGTACTCGGCGTGGAGGCCACAAGGGCATCAGCGTCCAAGGAGACGGAACTGAACCTCACATCAACCTGCTTGGCCCCGGAGGATGGCTGGTTAGCCAGAGATGGGCAACTGGAACTTATACGTTACACCGACCACCGCCTAAGCCAGGAACTGGGCCTTATGCCGCCCTGCTTTCCAATGATGGGTAAGATGGGTTGGTACCGTATGGTAGTTCCTGACCTAAGACAGGCACAGTCGCAGAGGGGCCATCAGGAAAAAAAAAACTTGGGGATCAACAGAGGTTGATCCTAACCCCCCAACATTGCAGAGGCTTGAACCTTCGCCCCTTCTGAGGGACGTCTCCTGCCCCATGGCTGCTTCACTTCCCACGCCCAGCTCCCAACGGGATCCAGGTGACAAGACAGAGACTTGGCCCAGCTCCGTTCAGGAAACAAATGACAGACAAAGATTTGGTGCAGCTCAGATCGGGACCCAGCAACAGACAGACTTGGCTAACAGCTGCCCTATATTCTAAATCCCACTTAACACCAGGAATGCTCAGGGCCTACTCAAGAATGCAAATAATCCTTTCCACTAATATTTACAGGATAAAACTAAGATTGTTGTTATAATATTAAATTTAACAATAAAATAGTAGTTAAATTTTCAAATTAATTTAATTGGTTAATTGAAATAGGTGAATATTCAAGAAAATTTAATTGTACTGGAAAACAGTTGTTCCTAAAGTATTAACTTAAATTTCTATTGGTAGTTCATTGCATGGTAAAATTACTCAACATGCAATAAACATAAAGCAGTCATATTTGCATTATAAAAAATTTTCCAAAAGCATCATAATTACATAAAAAGGGGGGATAGTACAGTAATATTATGTAAGGAAAAAGTATCCTGTAAGCAAATTACATCTAAAAAAATTTTTTTTTTACTTAACAGCAAGACACCCATGAAAAACATACATAGTATTAAAATAAGTCAAAGGAAAATCATTTGGGGAAAAATAAAAAGGATCCAAAGTCAAATTTATAGAAAAAACTCCTTTACTAATTTTGGTCGAGAATGTTTATATATTTTCAGAAAAACAGCTCCAAAACCATGTGAATTCCTACAACAGAGAATGCTCCAGCTATGAAGACTAGAGGAGAAGCAGTCCAGAGATGGAAGATGCTGACGACACCTTGCCATCCTAACAGTCAGCAGCTGTGCATCGATGCAGGTTGCCCAGGACCTAACCAGAGAGAGTCGGACCTGCATTGCCACCATTTGTCCACCATTCAGAACTGAAATATCATTGCTAATACGTACATTCAAAAAACTGTTGGACATTGAAACTGGGACTCAAAGGACTGTTGGTCCAGAAAGAAAGATACTATAGACTTATTCATTTACCTCTTAGCAAAGCCATTGTTGCTTGTTTTATTTTTTGTTCTTAAGATTTATTTCTAGTCTGTAGGTTTAAGATTTTTTAGAGGAAAAGAAAACGGGGGAGATGTCGGAAACCAAATATTGTTCTCACTAAATGGATGTAAACAGGAAGCCAGAAGGCTGGTCAACCTTAACTGCTCTGAAAGGTCAGAGCTAATTACTCACTGTTTAGTTGAAACATTTGTTGGTTGAAGCAACCTCTATCTGTTCCTTTCATGTTAATTTCTGTTTTTGTTATTTCCTGCCTAAAGGCTAGGGGTGTGTCCCAAAGCCTTAATAAAAGGGAGAAAAAGGCCAGAGCAAATGGCAGTCCTTTCCACTAGAGGAAGGCTCCCGCCTGGCCCTCCAATATCGCCAAATTTATGCTTTCTAGTCTCTCATTTCGTTTGCGTGCGGCCTCCTTCAGAACCCGAACCCTGACCCGGGAACCCTGAACCACGCGGGACCTGGAAAGAGGTTCTCACAATGTTTCATATGAATTTACCAGCTATTTGTTCTTGGGAAGACAGCTACAGTTTTTTGAATTACAATGTACATGTTTTTGAAAGAGAGTTATTGATGCTGGGAATCATAGAGACATAAAGAAGATTAACAGTCACTTAAGATTGGATGGGAATGGGGAGTATCTAACTGGGCATGAGCTTTCTTGTGGGGATGATGAAAATGTTCATCATCTGTCAATGTTCACCACTCTGTCAATATAGAGGTCATAAAATTGCACTCTGAAAATAGGTGAGTTTTATAGTATGATAAGTAAATTATCCTTAAATAAAACTGTTAAATAAAATAGAAACAATAATAACAGCATTCAAATTAGGTCTGTCTTGAGCCACAGTCCATATTCTTTATTCTATCCTCTTCACTTCACTAAAAAAAGAGAGAGAGAGAGAGAAGTTTATGTTTACTGGTAAGTGATCAGGCTAAATGATAAAGAGTTCTGTCTAGGCAGTGTTTAATATAGATGATATGGAGGAAATATATGGACCTAAACCTTTATCTAATCATGCAAAGAAAACATTGTATTTTGCTTGTTTTTGAGATAGTAGACAATAAAAAAAAAATGTTCGTCATGATTTAATAAAAGTTGTCTTCTGCCTATGGTAAAGAGAAACCATTTTCCAATTATATACAGATTGCAATATTTTATTTTCTTACCAAAAAATGATCCTTCCTTCCCTCCTTCCTTCCTTCCTTCCTTCCTTCCTTCCTTCCTTCCTTCCTTCCTTCCTTCCATATGGCTGCATTATTTTTATTTCTGAGTCAGAGACTGGTTATAAGTTGTAGAGGTCAATTTTCTCCATAATTTACAGTTACCATTTTAGAAGGGTAATGGAATATATCCCTTCTGAGCTAAGGGGACTGATCTTTGAACTAAAAGTATTGGGATCATTTTAACTATTTCTTGAAATCATTAAACTATTTCTTTATAAGTGTTAAATATTTAGTTGAATAAAATCTTATTTACAGAATGCTGAATGCCTTACTCACACTTACAAAGAAGTATTATTCACTTTCTTATATCATTCTTTTGACAACATTTATACTTAGAGAAGTTAAAAGAAAACGGCAGTTTTAACAGATGATGCAAACCTCAGGCGCTCTTGCCAGAATGAAATTTCAGGATGCATTTAAAATCCTTCTAACTTTTCCATTCAACATCTAAATTCAACTTCCCAAAGGAGACATTTTCCACAAAGAGATTAAGGAAAGAGAAATGATGCTCTGGGCTGCATATGTTGGAGATGAATATGTTTCATCTTTGGTTTAGAAAATGCCACTCCATATCGTAAATGGTAGCTGATCTGGGAGTTTTTAGGCTCACATGCCTTTGTGTGTTGCTGGGTGTCAGAGGGGCTCCATCAGGGTGGTGTTGATGCTGAGAGGTTAAACACAAGAACCTCAAAGGCTTTTACAGAGGAGACTGCAGAAAATCTTTTGTCAAGAACTATTATACCTCTTAGTTCTGGCAAGTTCCTCTCAGCTGATCCTCTGCATTACTTTGAACATTAGAAAATCCATAAGAGGCAGATGGGTATGTCAAGGATTTTAAAACCTGGTATAAATTGGGTTTATTTTTTGGATTATTATGGCTTGTTTTTTTATTGTTTAACACAGGAAAATTGTAACATTGCTATCTTATATCTCCTTGAGGGTAGTGATATAGATTTGACTAAACTGATAAATGTTAGCCTTTGGAAAACTTGAATTTTTGAACTTTTTTTTCCAAGAAAAAGTCTCTACATTTTAAGAGAAGACATATTTAGATAATCACTATCTCTCTGGAAGTCACCAATTACACCATGACATGTACAACAATTTCCAATGTGTAAAATTAGTTTTAAATAAGGGAGATTAATTGAGAAATTAAGTTGTCAAGAAATATTTATTGAGCACCTATTCAGACAAGCACTTTGAGAAATATAAAACATAAAATCATGACAAGATACAGTCCTAATAAAACTATAACTAGAGTTCATGGATAAATATGGATGTCTGCCCTTGAGTGGGCTTTTAAAGGAACAGGAGCAAAGTTAGAATCCTATTTAATAAAGAGGTAATATGCTAATTGACCATCACTTTGTCACAAAGATTGCTGCACTCACAACTGAGGCCATGTTCCCATAAGGAGCCTTAATGAGCAATCAGAAGGGACCTGAGGCTAAGCCCTCCCTGCCTCCATGGGGCTTGACAGGGGATCTCAGGCTGCGCCCACCACCCAGCAGGGCTTGACAGGGGACCTCAGGGTGCACTTCCTGTCCTGGTGCTGGGCTAGGGGCCCTCAGACTGCTCCCTCTGCCCCAGCACCAGGTTGAGGGACCTCAGGCCATGCCCTCCACCAGGCGGGCCTTGACAGGAGACTTCAGGCCACACCTCCAACTCTGGCACCAGGCCGGGGGACCTCAGGCTGTGCCCCCTGACCTATCAGGGCTTGACAGGGGACCTCAGGTTGCGCTCCTGCCCCAGTACCAGGCCAGGGAACCTGAAGCTGCACCCTCCTGCCTGGCTGGGCTTGATAGGGGACCTCAGGCCATGTCCCCCACTCAGCAGGGCTTGACAGGGGACCTCAAGGTGTACCCCCACTGTGGGACAAGGGGAACTCAGGCCATTTCCTCCACCAGGTGGGGCTTGACAGGGGCCTTCAGGCCATCCTCTCCCACACCAGCACTAGGTTGGGGGACCTCAGGCTGAAACCTTGCCCAGTGGGATTGACAGGGGACCTCAGGCTACACACCCCGCCCCAGCACTAAGTCAGGGACCTGAGGCTGTTCCCCTCCTGGCTGGGCTTGACAGGGGACCTCAGGCCATGGCCCCTACCCAGCAGGGCTTGACAGGGGACCTCAAAGTGCACCCCCACTGTAGGACCAGGGGAACTCACATCATGCCCCCTGCCCAGCAGGCCTCGACAGGGGACCTGAGGTTATGCCCCTTGCTGGTGGGGCTTGATGTGAGACCTGAGGCTGCACCTCTCCTTCCAGTGCTGGACCAGAGGACCTGAGTCTGTACCTCCCTGCCTGGCAAGGCTTAATGGAGTATCTCAGGCCATGTCCCACACCTGGCAGGGCTTGACAGGAGGCTCAAGGCATGCCCCCTGACCCGGTCTGGGCTGTGGGACCTCGGGCCATGCCCCCTGTCCTGAACCGGGCCAAGGGATTTGAGCCTATGTCCTCTGCCTGGTGGGGCTTGACAAGGGTGGAACTGGCTGGGTCTGGATCTAGCCCAATGTGGGAAGGTGGCTAAGTCTGGATCTCATGCAATTTTGAGGCACATGTGGATGGGTGGTGAGCCCCAGACTCTGACAGGAGAAAGATTTTCATATACATTTTACTAATTTTCTTTCATCTCTGATACTTCTATTATAGAGAAAGGGCAAATAGCAATATTAAATTATTTTCTCTAATTAATCCCCTTTTAATGTGCATGAATTTTGTGTACCAGGCCACTAGTTTAAGTATAAAAGGATTCAGATGAATAAAAGGACTATATCAAAGGAGAGTAACAGCATGACATAGATAAAGAGAGAAATTAGATTTCATCCAGCAGAAATCATTATTCAATTCTCTCCCAGACTCAATTACATTTTCTAAAAAATACTTCATTTTTAAGATATAACTTTGAAAAATAACTTGAAGGATAGCTTAGAACAACTAGCAAAGTAATGCTCAGAATGCTTGTGTGGGCAAATGTATATCAAATATGTGTGGTGAACTTGTGATGACAATTAATATGTATTTTATGTTTTAAAATGAAAGAATACCATCAGTGACAAACTGAGTAAATCTCACTTGGTTTTCTTTATTACACTGGAAATGTGTAGCATCCATAGAAGACCTTTTAGTTCTCTTCCTGATTTCACTGCTCTTGCACAGTTTTACTAGACCTAAGGTAAAAATTATTTCTAGGGAATATGATAAAGTATTATGCCTATAATAAAACTTATACTCCATTTAGTGTGCACCAAAGAATATAAGACAAGATATTGTTCAGCAAGCAGGGAAAGAACACTGACAAGCCTACAGGTTAAAAATATTTGTGAACTAATAACAGCATTCACATGGGAAACATTAAATTTATGTAAAACATTTCAGGGTTCCCTCTGTGCTATATTTTGCATTACCATTTTTAAGTTAAAATGACAACTAGAATAGGAATCAGTTCAAAAGTTTAGCACTGACTATATTCTTCACTATTTACTTAAACTTAGAGGGACAGAGATAATGAGTCTTATTAGTTTCATGATAAGTACAGAGCTGTATGTAAGCACCTACCAACATTAAACTTCATTTAGGCTGATATCCACAACCCTCACAAAAGTTTCATTATTCTTGCCGAGACTGGTTTGGCTCAGTGGATAGAGCGTCCGCCTGCGGACTGAAAGGTCCCAGGTTCTATTCTGGTCGGGGGCATGTACCTTGCTTGCGGGCACAACTCCAGTAGGGGGCGTGCAGGAGGTGGCTGATCGATGTCTCTCTCTGATCGATGTTTCTGACTTTCTATCCCTCTCCTTTCCTCTCTGTAAAAAATCAATAAATATATATTTTTTTAAAAAAAGGTTCATTATTCTAGATTCAGCACAGAAAATTTCAGGTTAACATAAATTTGTAGAGGACACTTACATTAGTAGATTTGAAACTTACTTCTTACTTAAATCAACTTTTCCTTGGTGAATGTCTCTTGCACAGATATTGTCATTGAGGAATCCTTGATGAGGGGTTGTTTCTACTGTCCAGGTATCTGTCATTAGAGATTAGTTAAGAATCTGACAGAGTGATTCCCATAGATAAATAGTTTCTGCCCCAGTTATCTCTTCACATGTAAACTTTTAACAGGTTCTATTACACACTAGCTATGACCTTGGGAAAACTTCAATGCCCCTAAAAACTAGTGGTTGGTAAAGTGATTGTTATTGTTTTTATGTCTCTAGATACTCTCTATATGCTCAGAAAAAAATCAAAAGGACTATGGAGATGATCTAGAAATTATGCTTGCTCCTACTCAGATTCTGTCACCTCTCTGACCTCTAAAAGTTGTTAACACTGAAGTAGTGAAGTATTTGTTGGAGGCAGGAGCATGACCAAGAAAATAAATCTTCAAGGTCTTTTCTGACCACTACCTATTCACATCCACCATGAAGACTGCCAATCATAAAAAAAAATTCATGATCTAATCCAATTCATTTCTAAAAATATGATGAATGGACTTACTTCAACCATAAGATGAAAGCTGAGAAAAAAAATTGATGTTGATGTCTACTAGCTGGAAGAGAAATAATTAATGTTACTTTATGGCAGCATGATTTATCAGGGAATGACACCACATGTGGGCCCTGGTGAACTAAGTGATGACAATTCCTATATCAAAATTTTGACAACTAAATTTGAAGCAACCAAAAAAGTTGTTGTATAAAACAAACTTCTTGATTTATAATAATCAGAAAATCAGGGCCTTTGACAAGAGTAAGATATCACCTACCAATAGTATTTCTGTACTTTGATAAATCTTCACAAAGGGTAAAGAAACAATTATGACTTAAGTATCATATACCCAGATACTTTCAATATAAGATTTTTGTTCTTAATAATTATGAGAATTATTCAATATTTTCATTTTACATTTTGTTGAACTTTTTTGGAAATTAACATATTTGATATGTTAATTATATCTATAATATAGAGGTATAAATTTAAAAAAGAAAGCTTGGTTTGAAAAAAGCTAATAATAGTAACAATATTTCTCTCACATATTCCACGTATTGACTGCTTTTATGTATTAATGTGTCATTTGCTTATTACTGTCCCATTTCCTATTTAATGACAGATTTGGAAATTGAATATAAAGTTGATTTGCCCCATTTCTCAGTATAAATTTTGTTTAAAGTAATTAATTACTTTGAATTTGCAATGGATACGAATGTACTCTTCACTTTAATTGTCCTTTAGATAGATGGAAGTGGTCTGAAAGCTAATAAAGTTACACTGAGTGGCCAGACTATTATGTTCTCTGAATGCATAATAATCTGGCCACTCAGTCTATATCTTATATAATTAAAAGCTAATATGCAAATTGTCCCCTCAACAAAGAGTTTGACCAGCATGCAGGCCGGTCAACTGCCCATGTCCTCTCCCTCGAGCCAGGCTGGCCAGACCCAATCCATGCACAAATTTATGTACTGAGCCTCTAATATAGATAGATAGATAGATAGATAGGTAGAGATAGAGATAGAGATATAAATATATGTGCGCCCATGTGCGCGCACACATACACACACACACACACACACACACACACACATACACACACACTGAGTGACCAGATTATCATGCATTCAGAGATCATAATAATTTGGCCACTCAGTGTATAAGGCAGAGACTATCATAAAATTGGATAAAAGCTTTTACATTTAAGATACTCTTAGAAAGTTAAATTCTCATTGTTAGAAATATTAATTATGGAAACTGATGAGTACAATTAGTATCAAGCCTTGATATTTTTGTTCTTTTTAAGAAATTAAAAAAAAATTGTTTAATCAAAAATATGTCTTACTCCACCAGGCCTTAGCAGTGATGGTACAAGACACTTGTAACTTATAATAGACCTTTCCCAATTTTATAAACAATTGTGAACTAAGGTAAACATGCAACAAAAATATATTTCCTCTTGCTGGAGAATCTTTAAAGGACTTACTAATAAATATTAATTCAAAATCTAACCTTTGAGGAAACCAGCATTTATAGATAACAGAAAATAAACATTACACTTCAATACTCTAAAATTAGACAACTACTGCTAAAATTTCAAGGATTTAGTTATCCATATCAATGTAGGAATCATCACAGGAAAGTAGATGAGCTATCTAATAAGACACAAGATATGATCATGAATCTTGTTTCTTCATCTTATATGTATTTCCTAAAATATTAAACATACATACCTGTTTTTTATACATTCCTATGGCAAATATGTATGATTAAGATTTATATAAAGAAATATGATTCTTGAGACCTCCAAGATTTTTCATTATCACTAAACTAGAGGTCTGGTGCACAAAATTTGTGCATTAGGGGGGAGAGTTCCTCAGCCTGATCTGTACCCTCTCACAATCTGGGACCTCTTGTGGGATGTCCACCTACCAACTTAGATGGAGAGGGGGCCTAATCTTGAAGTCAGACATCCCTCTTGCAGTCCAGGATCCCTCACTCCTTACTACCACCTGCTCGCTGCTTCGTACCTCTCAGCTCATTGCTCTTTAACACTGCCACTGTGCTCACCAGTTGCGAGCCCAGCTTCTGGCTGAGTGGCACTCTCCCTATGGGAGCACACTGACCATCAGGGGTCATCTCCCGTGTTGAGCATCTGCCCCCTGGTGGTCAATGCACATCATAGCAACCAGTCGTTCTGGTGGTTCCACCATAGGCCAGTGGTCAGCAAACTGTGGCTCACAAACCACATGCAGTTCTTTGGCCTTTTGAATGTGGCTCTTTCACAAAATACCACATCTCAGCAAGCCTATTTTGAAGGAGTGGTACTAGAAGAAGTTTAAGTTTAAAAAAAATTGGCTCTCAAAAGAAATTTCAATTGTACTGTTGATACTTGGCTCTGTTGACTAATGAGTTTGACAACCACTGGCTTAGGCTTTTATAATACAGATACTATAATTCTTGTATATTTAGAAAGACTCTGACAAGAATGCCTTAAATAAAATGTTTTCTTCTTAAGTCTCAGTGTATCCAAATTATAAGAACCTGGAATTTGAACAATTTTATTAATTAGAATTGTATTCTAGCATAGAGGACCTTGTAATAGTTAGTATTTTAAATACATATTTCACATAGTCCTAGTACTGGTCCAGTTATCTGTATCCTGTTTTTTAAGATCGTAGGTGAATTTGGACAAAGATTAATATTGTAGCTCTCCAATTTATCACCCATACAGCAAAATGGCTTTTATCAGAGTGAGAACAATTAAGTATGGTTCTCTGTCTTCCCTTTCTCTGACTGGCAACATTATGATTTCATTCATGTGTGAAGTATTTTTAAATCTAATTATTCTTACAACCAGTTAGGAGAAAAGGTCATTATTCTAGTTCATTAGCTGTTTAATTGGGAGGCATAACAGTGAGTCTGTGTTTTGACTCTCTAATTCCAATATTCAACAATGCAAGGGAAAGGGACTTATGTAACACCATGACTCAAGAACTATGAGTAACATGAACTCTTCTTCCTGTCCTTCCTTGATTGATAAGACATTTGAGAAAAATTCCATGCAACATTTGACTTCCATAGCTGAGACTATACATTACAAATTATATATATCTTGTTTTCTTAACATATGCAAACTAAATGTGTGTTTTATACATGCACAAGCATGTACATACACCAAAAGGCTATTTGTATTCACCTTCTTATATTCAGATCAAGAAATGACCAGAGCTAGCTGATGAAATAAAAATGTATTTATTCAAAAGTTTTTATAAGAGGAAAAAAATGTCAATATGGGCAGCATTGCCTTCCTTTTCCATTACATAATCTACACATACCTAGAGAAAAAAACTTTAGCCAGTGACAGCAGCAATAGCAGAATTTGGAGCTTTGTCTTTATATAGAGAGTAAAAAAGCAAGTCAAAGGAAGATCATGAATGAATATCATACCACCAATAGGAAGAACAATTCTGCAGCATTTAACAATGAAATATTTATTAAAGAATGTAAATCTGTGATAAGAGATTCACTACAAATTTGGCTTTCATTATGTAGCAATGTCTTTATTGGATCAATTATGTAATAGCAGAGTATTAGTTTTCTATACTGCTGTATCAAATTACCACAAACTCAACGGCTTAAAACAAAAATTTATCTTACAGTTCTGTAGATCAGAAATCTGACATGATCTTCCTAGACTAAGATTAAGAGGTCAGTAGGGTGTATTTATTTCTGGAGGCCTTAGGGGACAAAATAGTTTCTTGTCTTTTATAGTTTTTAGAGATCGTTCACTTTCATTTGTGTATGGCCCCCTACTCCATTTTCAAAGCAAAAACAGCCATTCGAGGCCTTCTCACTTAATGTCATCCATAGACACATTTCCTTCTGACCCTCTTCTTCTGACTACATCTTACACTTACAAATATACATGATTCTACTGGACACATCCTGATAATCCATAACATTTCTTTATTTTAAGGTTAGATGATTACCAACCATAATTCTATCTTCCACTTTAATCCCCTTTCACTATATAATATCACATATTTATAAATTCCTGGGCTTAAGATGTGGACAACATTGGTGATGGAGTTATTACTCTGTCTGTCACTGCCTATCTTTCGGTCCCCAAAGTTTCACATTCATTACAAATTCAAAATAAACTTATTCATACAAAGTTGCTCAAATTTTCAACCCAATACATTATTAACTCAAAGTTGAATCTCACCTAAATTTTATTAGGTCAACAGTGCCATCAAAATTATCTAAATTAAGTATATGTGAAGCTCTGGGCAAAATTAATTCTGAGGAAAATTACTTTCCATCTATGAGTCTGTGTAAATAAAAAAGCAAGGCATTTGTAGTTGAACTATAAAGGTGGTACAGCCATAAGATAACAATTATAAATAGTCTGGTTCAAAACTAATAAAAATAGAAAAAATAAAAGTCACTGGAATAAAGCAATTTCTAAATCCATCCAGGCAATCCCCATTCATTTTTTATTTTAATAAATCTTTATTGTTCAGATTATTACAATTGTTCCTCTTTTTTTCCCCCATATCTCCCCTCCAATTGGTTCCCATCCCACCCTCTGCCATTACCTCCCCACATTGTCTTCTTCCATAGGTGTCTCCATTCATTTTTAAGACATAAAAATTACCTCTGCCCAGCTGGCATGGCTCAGTGGTTGAACATAGACCTATGAACCAGGAGGTCACAATTTGATTCCCAGTCAGGGTTCATGCCCAGGTTGTGGGCTCAGTCCCCAGTGGAGGGTATGCAGGAGGCAGCCAATCAATGATTGTCACTCATCATTGATGTTTCTATCTCTCCTTCTCCCTTCCTCTCTGAAATAAAAATATATTTTAAAAAATTAAAAGAATTTACCTTTTGTGGTTAATAGCCCCATGGTCTTCATCCTTGAAGTCATTCTTTATTTTTCATGAAAGTTAGCACATGTTTTCAGCTGAGTCATGTTATCTCCCTGTTTCCTACCTATACAATTTTAGTGGTACAATAACCTTCTCATTTTGTATTATCTTTGTCTTTTCCAATCCAAGCTGGTAGTTTTTCTGCTGGCATAAATTTCTCAAAAACCTTGTCGGTCTCCTGTGTGTGTCATAGGAGTCAATCAACTAAAGAAGAAACTATGCCACAGATATTTTCTGCTAAATAATCCTATCTCTATTTTTGGTTTTCCTCAAGATAGATGAGAGATCTGAGTCACACACTTAATCTCTTCAAGAACCATTTTGTCTGACTGAATATTGCAATCTTGATTTTTCTGATACATTAGCAAAATGTTGTCCAGCCACACCATAGTTTTTTTCTCAAGTGATTCTTTCAAGTGACTCTCTTAATTTTTGAATCCTTTGCCATTTGCATAGATTAGAAAAATCATGAACTCTGATTCTTTTTTCATGTGTTTGTTTATAGTTTTGCTTGCTTATGTAATAGTTTATGTCTCTCCTCTCGAATTTCACTGTAAACAGCAAGAAGGAAGCCAGGCCACATATTCAATATTTTACTTGGAAAGCTCATCAAATATCCAAGTTCATCACTAACAAATTCTGCTTTCCATATAACTGTAGAACATAATTCTTCTAAATTTCTACGATTATAAACTAAGAATTCCCTTTCTTGCAGTTTGAGAACACATATCTCATTTCCTTTTGTTCCTTCACAAGCAGTACCTTTAAGGCCTATATTTCTCCTAACAGTCCATTCCCAATTATTTAGATATTCTCTAAGGTGATAAATGTTTTCTCCACTGTGCTCTTCACTTCCTTATGAGTCTTCATTAGCATAGTCATTAACATTATATTTCTACTGTCTTTTAAAGATAATCTAGTCCCTTTTTTAAAGAAAAATTATGCACCTCAAAATATTCCCAGTCTCTGCCTCTGGCCACATTTTTAGGCAACTGTTACAATAATATCCCACTTCAGGTACTAAAGTCTGCATTAGGTCCCTATGCTGCTGTAACAGATTACCACAAACTGGTGACTTAGAAATGTATTATTTTGTGCATTGAAATTTGTAAATCACATGTTTACAGTTTAGCAAATCAGAAATTTGCCATGGGTCTTGATTGGCTGAGCAAGGTGTGTTCCTATTAAAACTCTCTAGGCCCTAGAGTCTAGGGGAAAGCCCTTCTTTAGCTACTGGAGGCTGCACACATTTCTTGGCTCATGGACCTCCTCCGAAGCTAAAGCCAGGATTGGTGGATTGAATTTTCCTTACATCACATCATCCAAACTGTTTTATACTCAGTTCTGACTCATCTGCCTCTGTCTTCACATTTTAGGCACCTTAGTGATAATCCAGGATACTCTTCCTCTTTAAGTTAATCACATCTGCAAAGTTTGTTTTGTCCATTTGTATATTGTCATAGAAACATGAAACACACACTTTTCTGTGTCTAAGACATGAACATTTTGGGGTAAGTCTTTTTTTTTAAATATATTTTATTGATTTTTCACAAAGAGGAAGAGAGAGGGATAGAAAGTCAGAAACATCGATGAGAGAGAGACATCGATCAGCCGCCTCCTGCACACCCCACACTGGAGATGTGCCCACAAGCAAAGTACATGCCCCTGACCAGAATCGAACCCGGGACCTTTCAGTCCTCAGGCCGACGCTCTATCCACTGATCCAAACCGATCTCGGCTGGGGTAAGTCTTTTATTCTGCCAACCACAAGCACAGATAGAAAATAGATAATTATTAATAGATAATTTAATGTATTCAATGATATATAAATTGGAAATTATTCAAAAGCTAGTTTTCCCAAAGTCAGTAATTTTTCTATTTTATGTACTTATCCCCATGTGGAGGAGAAAGAAGTAAAATGAAAAAGAAGTAAAATGTAAATCAAAAAAATGCTGTGTGCTTTATTTCAGGTCTGAAAAAGTAATGTGAAAATCATAGCCTGTTGACAGTCTATTGTATCACAGAGGTTCCAAGAAACTGTAAATTGCATATTTTACTCATTGAGACTAAAAATTTTTATTTTCTCTATTAAGATTTCCTTTCTTTCTTTTTTTCTTCCTTTTTTTTTGATTTGATAAATCTTTATTGACCGGATTATTAGAATTTTTCCTCTTTTTTTCCTCCCATAGCTCCCTTCTACCCAGCTCCCACCCCTTCCTTTACTCTTACCTCCTTCCCATTATCCTCATCCATACGTGTATGATTTTTGTCCAGTCTCTCCCTGCACCTGCCTCACTCTTTTCCCCTTGATAATTGTCAGTCCACTTCTTTTCTATGCCCTGATTCTATTATATTCACCAGTTTATTATGTTCATCAGATTTTTAATTCACTTGATTTTTAGATTCACTTGTTGATGGTTATGTATTTGTTGTTCATAATTGTTACCTTTATTTTTTTCTTCTTCCTCCTCTTTTTAAAGAGTACCTTTCAGCATTTCACATAATACTGGTTTGGTGTTGATGAACTCCATTAAGTTTTTTCTTATCTGTGAAGCTTTTTATCTGCCCTTCAATTCTGAATGATAGCTTTGCAGGGTAGAATAATCTTGGTTGTAGGTTCTTGCTATTCATCACTTTGAATATGTTTTGCCACTCCCATCTGGCCTGCATAGTTTCTGTTGAGAAATCAGCTGACAATCCTATGGGTGCTCCTTTGTAGGTAATTAACTGTTTTCCTCTTGCTGCTTTTAATATTCTCTCTTTGTCTTTTGTTCTTGGTATTTTAATTATGATGTGTCTTAGTGTGGTCCCTTTTGGATTCTTTTTGTTTGGGATTCCATGTGCTTTCTGGACTTGTAAGTCTATTTCTTTCACCAGGTGTGGGAAGTTTTCATTCATCTTTTTTCAAATAGGTTTTCAGTATCTTGCTCTCTCTCTTCTTCTGGCACCCCCATAATTATGATGTTGGTATGCTTGAAGTTGTCCCAGAGGCTTCTTAGAGTATCTTCACATTTTGGGGTTCTTTTCCTTTTTGCTTTTCCAGTTGAGTGTTTTCTGCTTCTTTGTATTTCAAATCTTTGACTTGATTCTTGCCTTCCTCTAGTCTGCTGTTAGGTCTCTGTATATTATTTTTTTTTTATTTGTCAGTGTATGTTTAATTTCTAGTTGGTCCTTTTTCATTTCTAGTTGGTCCTTTTTAATCTCCTCTTGGGTCTCACTAAATTTATCCATGTTTTCTAGGAAATTCTTGAAAAACCTTATAACCGTGGTTTTGAACTCTATATCTTGTTGTTCGTTTTCCTCCATTTATTTCCCTTGTGATCTGTTCCTTTGTCTCCACATTTTCATGCTTCCCTGAGTTGATAGAGTAGCTTTGTGTGTTATGTATCCTATATGGCCCAGTAGCTCCGCCTCCCTAGTTACCTGTGGTGGACTCTCTTGGTGCACCCCTTTGTGGACTGTGTGTACAGCCTTCTTGTAGTTAAGTCTTAATTGTCGGTACATTGGGGGGATTGACCTCCAATCCAATTAATTGTAAGGATCAGCTGTGTCTATGTCAGGAGAAATTTTGTGCTGGGTCTCAGCATCCCTCAGTAATCACTTCAGCACTCTATGAATGCACTCATGCTCGCACACCTCCAGACCTCTGACTTTCCAGCTCCTGTGAGTTTCCGTGCACTCTGGGGACCCGTATGAGTCTGGGGTTCAGTGCAGTCGGAAATGGATTTCACCTCAGTTGGGAGGTTCTGTCTTCCTCTTGCTAGAGAAAGATAGCAGCACAATCAGCAGTCAGACCTCTGGGTGCACACTCGTACTCATGAGCTTCCAGACCTCTGCCTTTCACAGCTCCCCTAAGTTTCCATGCACTCCTCCCTTTTCAGGAGAGTCCAGACTCCCCTCATATGAGTATCATCCAAAACTGGGGCTCAGTGAAGTCAGAACTGGGGTTCAGTTAAGTTGGGAGTTCCTTCCCACTAGAGGTAGCCAGCCAGGCACTCTGCCGCCCGTCCTCTCTACGTCTCTGTACCTCAGCTTTTTGCAGCTCCACTGAGTCTCCATGAGCCCCTCTCTTTCCTTCTAGTTGTAGAATTTCCACTCAGCCAGATTTCCTGTGGTTCTGGATGATGTCCATTTTGTCTTTTAGTTGTAGTTTTGAAATTGTTGTGTGAGGCAGCAATTTAGGTGTTTACCTATGCTACCATCTTAGTTTCTTCTCCTCTTTCTTTTTTCTTTTTAGCTCAGTCTACATGGATCAGTGGTTGAGCATCAACCTTTGAATCAAGAGGTCTAGGTTTGATTCTCTGTCAGGGCACATGACTGGGTTTCTGGCTCAATTCCCAGTAAGGGGCATGCAGGAAACAGCTGATCAATGATTCTCTCTCATCACTGATTTCTCTCTCTCTCTCTCTCTCTCTCTCTCCCTTTCTCTTCCTCTCTGAAATCAATAAAAATATATTTTTTAAAAAGATTTAAATAATCATATTTTCTTTTTATTGGCCTTTACTTTCTTAAAGATTAAAATACTCAATTATGAAAATGAAAAAAACAGGGCATCTTTTATTTATCAATTACCTTTTTTTTCCCTGAATTATACTGGTATTTGAAACATTTCAAAACTAAAAATCTTCAGACCATAAGACTTCTTATCAGTATGTAAGCCTGAAAAGGTTGTTGTGCCTGCTTGAAACTTAGACCTAATGTAGATCAGCTTAGTCATATATTATTTTTCAACTAGGTCTAAATACAAACAAAAATAGACTACCTAGGCCTGGCCAATTTGGCTTGGTGGATAGAGCATTGGTCTGCAGACTGACGGGTCCCAGATATGATTCTGGTCAAGGACACATGCCCAGATTGTGAACTCGATCCCCAGTTGGGGGCCTGCAGGAGGCAGCCAATCAATGGTTCTCTCTCATCATTAATGTTTCTCTCTCTCTCTCCCTTTTCCTTCCTCTCTGAAATCAATAAAAATATATTAAAATATATATACTATTTAAACATAAAAGTACATTTGACTATTATTAAAAACTTTGTACAGAATATGGTACCTCCTATAGAGCGGAGAAAGGATGTGAAATCAATGGAAATGGAAACTTTTCTCAAAGAATGTGTTTAGGATAATGGTCCACTCTTGACTGATCATTAGCCTCTTGGGGGAAGATTTTAAAAAATTCCTTTTGAAATCCTTTCCCCAGAACTAATGAAAGATGTTCAAAGTTTAGTGCCCTTCTGAGTATTACTTTATAAAATACAGTAAAATCTAAGGTTTTATTTTGTGACTAGAGGCCTGGTGCATGAAATTCATGCACAGGGGAAGGAGGAATGTCCCTCAGCCCAGCCTGCACCCTATTTAATCTGGGACCCATCAAGGATGTTTGACTGCCCATTTGATTGATACCTAACTGATCCTCTGCCAGCCTGATTGCCCCTAACTTCCTTCTTCTACTGGCCTGATCACACCCAACTGTTCTCCCCTGCAGGCCTGATCACACCCAACTGTCCCCCCCAACTGCCCTTCCCTATAGGCTTCGGTTCCCCCCAACTGCCCTTTCCTGCATGCCCAGTTGTCCCCAACTTCCCTCCTCTGCCAATCTGGTCACCCCCAATTTCCTTCCCCTGTAGGCTTGTTTCCTCCCAACTGCCCTTTCCTTTTGGCCATCTTGTGGTGGACATCTTGGGTCCACATGGGGGCAGGATCTTTGACCACATAGGAGCAGCCATCTTGTGTGTTGGGATGATGGTCAATTTGCATATTACCCTTTTATTAGACAGTATAGAGACCTGGTGCATGGGTAAGGGCTGGCTGGTTGGAAGGATGTCCTAGATCAAGGTGGGGGTTTCCTTTGGGCATGGGATGGCCTGAGCGAGGGGCCTGTGGTAGTTTGCAGGCAAGCCATTCTGCCCATCCACTCTATCAGAGGTTCTGGTATCTGGGATTTATTTATCTTCTATAATTAAAACTTTGTAGCCTTGAGTAGAAGCCAGGGCAAGCCATGGGGAGAAAGGAAGCTTGGCTTCCTCCATCGCCGGGGAAACCCAAGCCTCCTGCTTGCTATGTGGCTGCAGCCATTTTTGTTTGGATTTATTTATCTTCTATAATTGAAACTCTGTAGCCTTGAGTGGAGGACAGGGTTGGCCAGGGTATGCAGGAAGCTTGGCTTCCTCCATTGCCAGGGAAACCCAAGACTCCTGCTCACTCTGTGGTCACAGCCATCTTGGTTGGGTTAATTTGTATACTCACTCCTGATTGGCTGGAGTGGGCATAGCAGAGGTATGGTCATTTTGCATGTTTCCCTTTTTTTTAGTGTAGATAATAGTCACTTCAAAATTGGCATAACTTCCACTCATATTGGAGATACAATATATGCTTCTATATTTACTTCATTTCTGTATGATTTTGGGGAATTTAATGGAATAAGAAAGCTTTGGTATTCCATTATTGGTCAGTATTTTTTCCAGCATAGAGTAACAAATAGAAGAGCTATTGAGTCTGGAACAGGACCAGAGAGACTTGATGAGATGGTTCTATCAACTTTAAATCGGATCCTTTTCAAAGACCAGAATTCTTTCAATCCCCAGGAATTTATGTGATAACCTTTATGTGGCTTGGCCACTCATCTGTATTTGGTATCATCCTCTTGATTATCTCCTTGTGATAGTAACACAATTCTTCACACTTTCCTAAGTTTATTCCTCTTCTTTGCATCACTTAACTGTTTTCTCAATATGATATTGCATGCAAAGTCCGAGGACAAGGACCACACCCCACCCCTCTCTGTTATAACAAGCTCAGAAAAAAAGGCTGCCCATTGCTTCCTTAGGCTCTCGGTGGTACTAAAAGGCATTCAATAATGTCATCTTGCTCTGGAACCCAACTCCTCATCCCATTTTCCAAAGTGAGTCAATGATCTATTTATTAATGGTTATATTTTACTTTGTTTATAACATTTAAATTGTTTATATTTCTTTCTCTTCTGTTCAAACAATGATTTATATATAGACACTGTGCTTCATTATTAAAACTTCAATGCCTGAATAATACAATATTACTGAAGAAGTGTTTATTGGATAAATATGCTCATGAAAAAATAGTCCCTTCCTTATCCTCTTTCTCTTTCTTTCTCCCCCATCTTTCCTTTTCTTCTCCTTCTCTCTCTCCCCCTCCCTTCTTCCAGCCCTCTCTCCTTCCCTCCTACCTTCCATTTCTCCTTCCTTCCCTTTCTTTCTCCCTTCCTCCCTCAGCCCCTCTGCCTTTTCCTCTCTCTGCCACACATACTTCTTATTATTAAAGCAAAATCATGACACAGCATTTGATATGTGTCACATCTGCATAATTTGTTAATTTTGTCTGTATCTGTGCATGAGTGTGTTTAATCTATTGTATGGCTCACAGGTACAACTTTAAATGATTTTGCCAATAATATGCTGTAGTTTCTAAGATGATTGGGACAAGAGGCTTAATTAAAGAGGATCTTTACCACTATGCATTTCCTCTGGTAGAATTCAAGCCATAGAACAGCCCTCCTAATTCAAATTTAGAACTATCATCTTCGTGTTTTGTTTTGTTTTGTTTTAAAAAAAAAATCCCCAGTAGGGGGTGTGCAAGAGGCAGCTGTCTCTCATGGATGTTTCTAACTCTCTCTCCCTCTCTGTAAAAAATCAATAAAATATATTTTTAAAAAAAAGCATTGATGAGCTGAAACCGGTTTGGCTCAGTGGATAAAAAGCATTGATGAAGATCACATTAATACTCTTTGGAAGACAGTTCCTTTTCCTGAGATATGGTCGAATTTGTGTGATGACTTCATAATTGATTTTTCTGAAGAGATTCAATAACTACTTCACCTCCCAACCCCACCCTGGACCTTAGTAACTGTTGCCATCTCCTTACTCTGACAATCACTTATTTCATGATTTACTCAATTTTCTTTTCTTTTTGCAAATGTGATTCTATACCTTCGTATTCATAAGTGTTAATATGGCTCCAATTAAAATATAAAATAAAACACTTTTCTTAAGAACCCAATCAGTCTGTTCAATTTATACATGTGAAAAGAATCTGCATGTGAAATTTCACCTTTAACATGAACAGGTTATGAAGAATGACAGGCCTCTAAGGTGGTGGTTCTCAACCTTTCTAATGCCACCACCCTTTAATACAGTTCCTCATGTGGTGGTGACCCCCAATCATAAAATTACTTTCATTGCTACTTCATAACTGTAATTTTGCTACTGTTAACGAATCTGTTGCAGGGTTGCATAAGACCATAGTAAAACACAGATATTTACATTATGATTCATAACAGTAGCAAAATTATAGTTACAAAGTAGCAATGAAAATAATTTCATGGTTGAGGGTCACCACAACATGAGAAACTGTATTAAAGGATCAAGGCATTAGAAAGGTTGAGAACCACTGCCTAAGAGGTAAAGAGTTCTATATGATAAAATACTTGCTTGTAGCCAAATTTATATATTTACAAAGATTAGTAGTTTTGTAATCATGTCTCTATTTTTTTGTTAATCAACATGTTTGTTTTATAGCACTTCTAAAACAATTTGTGCAGTAATTAAATGTCTAACAGGAATTTTGTATGACTGTTTTGCTGAACACAAATGTAGTTTAGCTTAGTAGTTTGGAGTTATTAAGTGAGCCATCATAATTTAATGTTTTAAATAAAACAAATTATAGACCTCTTCTTAGCTTTGCATGAGGCTCATATTGCAATGGAGTTTATGTTCTTCAAATGTAACAGATTCTACAGTCCAATAACCCATTTGCAAGCACATCAATAAAACTCTTCTTTTCCATTGAGGTTTGTTCTTTAAAGCAAATGGTGCACTACAAGTAGAAATAAAGGGCAAAATTAACTATCTTATAAGAGAGAATGGAAAGAGAGGAACTAATATTTACTGAGCACTTACTATAAGTCAGCAACTATGTTGTTTATCTTATGTCCTCTCTTTGAGACAGCTGAGCTATATTTTACAGAAAATGAAATTGGAGTTCAGTGAGGGGGTTAAATAACTTGTCCCAAGCTTACTAGTACTTTGTCAATAAATAGCATAGTTGGGTTCTAACACAAATCATTTATATCCCTCACCTAAAACTGCTTCTCACATTTTCTTACATTTCCATTGAGTGCACAAACCCAAAAATCCACCCAATATGTTGACTTGATTCTATAATGGACAGCAGTATGATCATCATAAAAATTTGCAATGATTGATTACTCATCACAGTCAAGCATACTTTATAGTCTATGAACAGATACTCACATTTTTTAAAGAATCATTCAATTTATTAATCAATAGATATTGTTTAAATAATTCATATATTCTTACCTAAGACCAGGAAAACAGATTATTTCCTTGAAAAGAATTAAAGCTCAGATAGGACATTAAATTGCAACTATTTGGAGAGGACTAATATTTGAAAAAGTCTTTAAATATATTCCATATATCCTATAGGTGCTTTCAGAGGTAATATTGCTTTAATTTGTTTTAAACTGTGAGCTCAGTATCAAGAACATGCATATATGTCTTTTTACTTATTCTCTCTCCTTTCCCACCAAATTAATTTTTCTTACGTAAAAGTAATCTTTGATTAGAGGTTCAATTACCTGGTTATTATGAGATAGCCAATAATAGAAGTTAGGTTTCTAGGACATCTAACCTCATGCTTTGGGGGATTAGATTTGGTGAGAGGAAGGCTAGAGGATGGTGAGGGATGACTCCTTTCCTTCAAGCAACTCTGTATTTATTTCTTTTATAGTTATAAATAGAGTATAATTATTAAAATCCAGCCTTTCCCATTTCCATTACCTATAGACCTCAGTCATTGCTACAATTTTTACTTTTTGACAGCCAACTACCACAAATATCAGAGATAACGAACTCAAAATTATACACACACACACACACACACACACACACACACATATCTTGTGCTCTTAATATTTTTCCTACCATTCTGATCCATGCCTATCATTTATTCTTTAATTTCTATTAAGCAAAGGGTAATGTTCTAGGCCAGGGTTCTGTAAACTGTGGCCCATGGGCAACATCTACCAACTGGGTTTTTTTGTGTGTGGTCCACAAACTAAGAATGGACTTGCATACTTTTAAATGGCTGAAACTTTTAAAATCATAAAAGAAGCAATAATTCAGTGATATGTGGTTATATGAAATTCATATTTTAGTTTCTATAACTAAACTTTAATCTATCAGAGCCACGCCCACTCACTTTTTTTTTAGGCCAGCCTCAGCACTACAATAGCAAAGCTGAATAGTTGTGACTATACTGTCCACAAACCCTGAAGTATTAACTATCTGGCTCAAACAACATCCATAGATCTATTTGAAGTTCTCTTCTCCTCAACACCATTCTTCATGCAAGCATTTCAACCACAGCTAAGATCATCAGGTTCTGTACATACTTGCTCACATTCTCTCTCCAGAACCTCAGATGGCCAATCAGACAGCTCCACTCTCTGAAGATGGTTCATGAGACTGCTAATCCAAGTGTGCCAACAATGGAATTCATTTTCTTCTGCCCCCAAACAAGATCATCTCTCTGTGATTCCAAATTCAGAGAAAACTACTACACTCAACTCAATCAAGAAAATCAGAAACTTGAGCATCCTTGATTCTTTCCTTCCTTCCCTCAACCCCCAATACATGTCAGGAACTGTAACCTTCGTATTAGAAGTGCCCCTCAAATCTATTTCCTAATTCCACAGGTCAGCACTAGATTAGGCAACTATCATGTACTGCCTATATTCATTCAGCTGTTGCCTAATAAAGATTCATGGCTCTAGGCTTGCTTCACCTGCTTTATTCTCCCCACTGACCAGATCTTTGCATCATATCTTAATCATGTAATTGCTTTGCTTATTACCCTTCAGTGTTTCCTTATTTCCCTTAGTATGAAGTCCACACACATCTCACCATTTCATATATCCCCACTCCCTAATTTATACTCAGATTTTTTAATGATCTATGTCCTCTAAAATATACTATTGTCTAAGAAATGCACCATAGTCTACACAAAGGACCAATAAGAAACCTAACAAATTCTCCCTGTCCATCAAGATTTAAATGACTATCTTTTGTGCTCTAAGTATTTCTTATTCTCCTTTGAAATTTACAGCACTGGACCATATGATACTGTGTGGGCAAAGGCCACTGGTCAATTATCTTGATCACAAGATGTCCAAATCTATATAAAGGTCTAGCATAGAAGATAGGTATCAAGTGAATTTGTGTTCAACACAAATGAGTGAAAGTTTGACATATCTGCAAAAATAATTGTAGTCAAAATAAATCTTTAAAACAAAAAATCTCAAGGAGAAACCAAGATGGCTGCATACGTGAACACCTAAACTCCTTACTTGCACAACAATTTCAAAATTACAGCTAAAAGACAGAATGGACATCATTCAGAACCACATGAAAGCTGAGTGAAAATTCTACAACTAAAAAGAAAGAGAGGGGCTCACAAAGACTCAGAGGAGCTGCAAAAAGCTGAGGTACAGAGATACGAGCATAGAGAGGACAGGCAGTTGAGTACCTGGCTGGCTTCCTCTAAGGAGAGGGAGATGGAAACTTCCAACTGCACTAAGCCCCAGTCCTGACTGCACTGAACCCCCGTTCCACATGAGATTCATATGGGGGAGAGTCTAGACTATTGTGAAAGGGAGAGTGAACAGAAACTTAGGGAATCGGCAAAAGGCAGAAGTCTGGAGGCGTGTGCAAGTGCCACTGACTTTCTCTAGTGAGAGGAAGACAGAATCTCTCAACTGTGCTGAAATCCACTTCTGACTGCACTGAACCCCATTTTTGGGCAAGACCCTGGGGACCCAGACTCATATGGGTCTCTGGAGTGCATGGAAACTCAGGGGAGCCGGAAAGGCAGAGGTCTGGAGGTGCACAAGCTCGAGTGTTCACAGAGAGGGCTGTAGCGATTTCCTGAGACCCAGGGGCTGCATAAGGCAGGGCTGATGGGAAGCCAAGGCTGTCTGTTCAGCCTTGGGAATCTACCCCATCCAAGCTGAACACAAAGACTTTTGCATTTTTGCAAGTCTTCTATCATAAGGCTGACTCCAGCACAGAAGTTCTCCTGGCATACACACAACTGATCCTCACAACCAATTGGCTTGGAAGTCAATCCCCCCCAGTAATACCAACGACAATCAAGACTTAACTAAAATAAGGCTGTACACACAGTCCACAAAGGGGTGCACCAAGAGAGTCCACCTCAGGTAACTAGGGAGGCGGAGCTACTGGGCCATATAGGACACATAGCACACAAAGCTACTCTATCAACTCAGGAAAGCATGAAAATGTGGAGACAAAGGAACAGATCACAAGGGAAAGAAATGGAGGAAAATGAACAACAAGATATAGAGTTCAAAACCACGGTTATAAAGTTTTTCAAGAATTTCCTAGAAAACATGGATAAATTTAGTGAGACCCAAGAGGAGATTAAAAAGGACCAACTAGAAATGAAAAAGGACCAACTAGAAATTAAGCATACACTCACTGAAATAAAAAAATATTGTACAGAGACCTAACAGCAGACTAGAGGAGGGCAAGAATCAAGTCAAAGATTTGAAATACAAAGAAGCAGAAAACACTCAACTGGAAGAGAAAAAAGAAAAAAAGAATCCAAAAATGTGAATATAACATAAGGAGCCTCTGGGACAACTTCAAGTGTACCAATACCAGAATTATAGGGGTGCCAGAAGAAGAGATAGAGCAAGATACTGAAAACCTATTTGAAGATATAATGACTGAAAATTCCCCACACCTTGTAAAAGAAATAGACTTACAAATCCAAGAAGTGCACAGAACCCCAAACAAAAGAATCCAAAGAGGACCACACCAAGACACATCACCATTAAAATATCAAGAGCAAAAGACAAAGAGAGAATGTTAAAAGCAGCAAGAGAAAAACAGTTAGTTACCTACAAGGGAGCACCCATACAATTGTCAGCTGATTTCTCAACAGAAATTATGCAGGCCAGAAGGGAGTGAGGACAATGAGGGGAGTGGCAAGAAATACTCAAAGTGATAAATAGCAAGAACCTACAACCAAGATTACTCTACCCAGCAAAGCTCTCATTCAGAAATGAATGTCAGATAAAGAGCTTCACAAATAAGAAAAAAATAAAGAAGTTCATCAACACCAAACCAGTATTATATGAAATGCTGAAAGGTACTCTTTAAGAAGAGGAAGAAGAAGAAAAAGGTAAAGGTAAAAATTATGAATGACAAATAAATCTGATGAACAGAATAAACTGGTGAATATAATGGAATCAGGGGCATAGAAAGGGAGTGGACTGACAATTCTCAGGGGGAAAGGGGTGAGAGGAGTGCAGGGAGAGACTGAACAAAAATCATACACCTATAGATGAAGACAATGAGGGGAGAGGTAAGGGCAGAGGGAGGGAACCTGGTGAAGGGGAGCAATGGAGGAGAAAAAGAAGAACAATTGTAATAATCTCAACAATAAAGATTTATTAAATTCAAAAAAAAAATCTCAAGGTGTTTAATTATTCCTTTTAGGAAGAAAAGTTTGGTAAAATCATTTTGCTGTTATTTTGCCTATTAAATTTTGCTAGAAGATTATTCAGCAGTACTAATAAGGATAATCTTTATCACAGCCAGAAAATATCATTATTTCTCTAAAAAGTCATCTAAAAATGAAAAACATCTATCTATAATCTCAGCAACACTTCGAGTTTGCTATCACTATCATTAAACTAATTTACTTTTTGATAAGTTTTATAAATTAAGCATTAATAGAACTATGTTCTAATATAGAAAATATTATATATTAGTTAGAAATAGCCTAGGTCATTAGAAAATTAATTATATTCTCTTCTTTACTAGGATTAGGATTTTGACTGATGATGTACAATGACCAGACCCCCAACCAATCATATCGCAACTGTACATACTCAGTCAAAATCTAAGTGTACTAGTGATAAAAGGTCTTATAAACTGTAGATATTATGAATTATGGAATAACAAAAATATGTACAATTATTTTAAATACATTGATCATCTGAATATACAAATCAGATGTCTTTAAATTTGGCTGACAAAAGATGCAGGCTTGAACTAACCAATTTTGCTAAGTGGTTAGAGCCTCAGTTCTCAGACAGTAGGGTCCTAGGTTTGATTCCAGTCAAGGGTACTTACCTTGGTTGTAGGCTCCATCCCCAGCCCTGGTTGGGGCACATGCAGGAGACAACAAATTGATGTGTCTCTCTCATATCTCTCTCTCTCTCTCTCTCTCTCTCTCTCTCTCTCTCTCTCTCTCTCTCTCTCTCTCTCCTTCTCCCCTCCCTTATACTCTTTCTAAATATCAATGGAAAAAATATCTTCAGGTGATGATTATAAAAAAAAGGAAAGAAAGAAAATGAATTCAGCCTATTCACAGAGGAGCAAGACAAGAAATAGTGAAAGGCTTCTTACAGGTCCAGCAAAATTTTATTCTCTACCAGAACAATGCAATGAGACATCCTTCACTCCACTTTCTTGACCCAAACTCCTTGCTTCCTACTGACGGGTTCTATTAGTTCCATCTTCCATCTTCCTTGTAACAATCCATGCAGCCCACAGGAAAGCTACTTTCACTTTCTCTGCTTCATAACTTCTCACTCATAAATACCTCAAAATGCAATATATTGCCCTACCATTTTACTGAAATCTCCCCAAACCATCAGTAACTAAATCTAGTTACCTTTTCTCTATCCTCTAACACTCCTGCTTTTCCCAATAGACTTTTCCCAACTCCTCACTTTATATTTTCCTTCTAATCCTGAAAATCCTGTTTCCTTTTCCCCCCAACTAAGGTGTTCTCTCTTTTACTTCTATATTATTTCCCATAAAGATAGAAACAAATCCATTTGCTGAGCATTTTCTTGTGTTGATATAAGTACAAAATTTTAATTCTAGTCATAACTTATAATTTGGAATTTGCTGTCTGCTTTTGCATCTCTTTTTAGATGTCCTTGGAGGTATCACATTCCATATGCTTCCATATGGAAAACCTTTCTTGTTTTTTCTTTTTTTCTTTTTTTTGCCTCAGCTGGTTCTATCCCTGTTTCCGTGTTTATTTGTTTAATGACCATCCTCCTATTCACCCAGGCTCAAAGGCTAAAGGTTATCTTGGTGGCCTTTCCTCTGCTCCAGAACAACCTATATTCAGTAGATTGTCAAATAATGTTAATTCTACTTCCAGCATATAATTTTTGTCTGGCCCTTTCTCTGTTATCTCATAACTGCTCCAGTCGTTAGGATAACATTATTACTTTCCTAGACCACTGAAATTACTTTATTCATCTAACCTTTCCTCCCATGACCCATGTTATACACCACTTGCAAATTCATTTTCCTAAATCACAATTCTTGTCATGTCAGTGTCTATTCTATAGAAATTTCTATCTACCTGACATAATAACTTTAGTCAAATAATGTAGCTCCTCCATCACTCCTAGAACTTAAATAGGGGATTGCATTTTATCTTTCTATTACCTGAAAATCTTATGCATTCAATACATAATGTGATTTTGCTGAGTTATTTGAAAATAGTCAATTCTGCTGCAGGAACAAGAAAATAATAGAGTGGTTGATAATCAGAAGTATTAAACATGGACAGTAAATTAGGCTTAAGAGATATAGGCAAAATTAATAGGATATATTTAAAAAGTAATCAAGAAACAAGCACTATATGAGACAAAGGCAGCTTTTAACCCATCTTGTTTAATAGACTAAATAATTTAGTAAACTATAAAACATGTGAAAGAGAATAAATAGAAAATATGATGGAAGTTTTAACATAGACAAATGAAGGCATTAAAACTGTTTAAGGTTTTGTTTATCTTGATTTGGTCTCCAGTTCAAATGGTGACTACAGCCAATAAATCAAGAGCAGAACTGGGAGAGTTGGAGATAATCATCAAGAGCAAAGATGTGTCATTACAGACCAAGGCTAAGATCACCTACATGATCGGATTCCAATGGCTATGTATGGATCCAAAAGCTGAACAGTGAAGAAACAAAACAAAACAAGCCTGATTCATTTAAAAATATGGTGTAAGGGGAAAGCTCTCTGGATACTCTGGATAACTAAAACATTCTAAAGAAAACTTAGCCTGAAAGATCATTGGAGTAAAATATGACAAAACTGAAGCTGTTTTACTTTCAGACACATCATGAGAGGCAATTTTCTTTGGAAAAGAAAATAATGCAGGGAAAACCAGAAGGCAGAAGGAAAGTAAGAAGACAAAGTATGAGATGGATTAACTTTATAAAGAAGCTAGATGCATGAGCCCAGAGTAGCTGAGTAGGGCTGTTGAGAAAAGCACAATGTGGCCCTTATCGGTTTTGCTCAGTGGATAGAGCCTCGGCCTGCATAATGAAGGGTCAGGGGTTCGATTCCCATCAAGGGAAAGTATATCCCAAGATCCTGCCAGGCCCAGGACCATCGTGAGAATGCATGCAAGAGGCAACCAATCAAGTTGGTCCTTTCACATCAATGTTTCTCCCTGTTTTTCCCTCTCTCTTTCACCCTTTCTAAAAATCAATGGGAAAATATCCTCAGGTAAGGATTAAAAAAAAAAAAGAATATCCCATTGTGGCTGTCACTCATTCATAGGGTACCCATTAGAGCCTCCAATGAGACATAACACATACCTTATGGAACAAACAAGGGTATTGCTTATGAATAGAAAGGAATGGAAAGACTTATTCAGAATCATGTGACTTCTGTAATCACATTTATGTCACATCTAAGTCAGTCACCCATTGGTTATGATGTGGCACAAACAAATATGAGGTACTTGTGACCAATGACCCACACCCCCTCTTTTATAGAGGCATAGAGGCAAATACATGCAGCCACAGCTGCGGTTCCAATATAATTTCAAGAAGGTTACATTTACCAGTTAACTAAATATGGATTTCCTCTAGAAAATATCATATATTTTAATATATTAAGATATTTTTATTTTGAAAGTTGAGGAAATAGTTAAAATCCCATGCTTGCTCTCTCTCATAATGTCTCCCTTTACACTAATCAAAGCACTTACTAAAACTGAGGATTTACCTTGGGGAAGTTAGGGGCAAAGCAGAAAACAGCTTGTCTTTTCAATCTCTATCAAAACTCATGAGAATCAACTGGTAAACCCATAGGGGCTTGACTAAGAAAATTGTCTGAATCAAATTTCAGGCTGAATCTAGCCTCTAGGTACTGCTCTGTAGGCTTCAATTAAGGGTTTAATTCTCTATTCGCTGCTGTAAATCATAGCTGGCCACCGAAAGGCATTCTTAACCACAGCCCCCTCCCTCATAATCACCCCAAGGCAATAATAACATGTCACAGCTTGGACATAAAGTACTGATAGGTTTTTGCAGTAAAATATGACCTTTACTGTTAAAAAATGTTTTACGACATTGACAAACCATTTTCTTAATAGGAAGTTGTATATTCACTTGATGAATTAAAATAGCATAAACAATTTAATTTTATGAAAAACATGAACCACAATATGTTCCAAAAGAAAAAAAAATACTTTTATGCCTCTCTATATTTAAAAAATAATAATAGATTATGCTTTTCAAAAGAAAAAGAGCTCTTCACACTATCAACATCCTCAAAAGGAACAATAACTTATCTATTTAGAAAGAATATCTATATGCTTATAGAAACATCTATGAATTTGGAATAACTGAATCTTAGTATTATTTACCTTAGTATAAGGGTGCTTAGAGGAAAAGGCAACTTAAAAAAATGCCTTTAAATAGAATCTACTTTCACACTATTGCTTTAGTTCATCTATCTCATGCTTTATGGAGCATTTACTGTGCATTAAAATCACAGAGGAACACAAAGTTCTCAATCAAAGGAAGGTGAGAAAGAACCCTGAAAACTAGTCTTGAAACAGCTTCTCCAAAGCACAAGAGAACATTCAGAAGTAGGAGTTTTTGTTGGGTTTATCACACGAATGCTAATCCAAGGGGCTTAGAAATCCCCAAAGATAGTCTTTGGAGTGCCTCTTTAAATTTTTCATCTTAATATTTACAATCATGTGTTTCCAAATGCAAAAATTTAAATTATCTGTCTGTGAACATGACCTGAAAAAGTTCTGGGTATTAGGAATTTCCCTAAAATATACATGTACATGCAGCTTTTGAGCATTTTCTTAGCACAGCATTTGAGGTGTCATATTATAAACAGAAAAAGAAATACAGAGTTATAATGTGGCCCAGAATAAAATTTCAGAGAATTTTTATAATTGCTTACCCAGCACACACCTTATTCTCACCCAACAT
Source organism: Lasiurus cinereus (assembly GCA_011751065.1). Classification (NCBI taxonomy): domain Eukaryota; kingdom Metazoa; phylum Chordata; class Mammalia; order Chiroptera; family Vespertilionidae; genus Lasiurus; species Lasiurus cinereus. The sequence continues at coordinate 42,981,287 of JAAGEH010000393.1, read as the reverse complement.
TTAAAACTCTAAGATAATAAACAACATAATTTATATTTCCACTCCAGAGTCACTTGAGATAAGAACTGAGACAAGTTTATCAGGCAACCATTTCATGTTCACTGAGAACATCAGAATCTGCTCAGATTTTGGCCTGAAATAGCTTGAAATTAATTGGATCTAGGGGTACCTGAGAGACAACCTAGGCATAGGCATATGCTTGCTAGAAGTTAGAATGCAAATATTTCCCAAAAATAACAGAGATGTTAAACAAGTCATTCATTCATTCATTGATGAATATTCCTAGGAAGGGGCCATGTGTTATTCATCTTTATATCAACAAAATCCAGCACAATTTGGGGGCAGAACATGTATTCAGCAAATCTATACAAACACATTGATTTTTAAAAAGATATATCTCTATTTGCCAAAACATATTTTCCTGTATTTTCAGAGAAAAGGTTATATTTATGAACAAAATGTCTATTATTAAGATTAAAACTTTCATTCATAGTATAGGATAAATCTCAGTAGTTCTGTAATTTTCTGTAGGGATTTACAATATGAGGTAACAGTAGTTACCACTTACTGGTTCACAGTTTTTTTTGAAGAGCTAAGAGACAGTCAATGATAAAGCCTTCTCTGCAGGGGAGAGTGTTTGGGAGTATAGTTTCCTTGGTTCCCTGCAGTATTTCACAAATCTTTCTCTGCATGGAATTTGTCTTCCGCAACCTCTAGTTTATTACATCTGCCCAGAAGGCCTTAGAAATGCTCCGATGCTGGTGGTAGGTTATACATTCTAGAACAAGAGAATTATTTTAATGGTAAAACTAAAATATATTTGCCTAAAAGCCCCTTTATAGAATCAGATTACTTGAATATCTAAATAGCATAATTATCTACTGCTTTGACTAATAGTTTGAACTGAAAATCATCCTAGAGACACATTCTGTTCACTGTGGCCTGAAATACCACTTTTTGTCATCTGCAGTGTTCCCACCTGCATGAGCAATACTAAGCATTCTTTATTTTCACAACATGTAATCAAAACATAACTGGCACTTTGCTCCCCACCCATTACCATGTTTATCTGCCACAGAATATGCATGCACCAGATTCATTACAGAGTGAGCCTGGTGCTCCAGGGCCTCTGCCAGCTGATGGAAACCTACACTTTCTCCAGCTCCTTCATGTAGGAAATCTCCATCACATTATGGAAACCTAATGGAAATTGTGTTATTTTTATGGATTTTTATTCACATTTCAGATGTTGTCTTTAAATGATCAAAGTGTCTTAACACCATTTCATGGCTGACATTCCCTTGCCTTTACTTAGACATCCTCTCATCCTACTTAGATTAAGCCATAGTTATTTTTCAAAGCTCATTTCATGGTAAGTGTACTCAAATAAGTCTTGCCTAACAGTCGAGACCACATTAATTTTTCTTTTCATTGATCAATAGAACAACATATTGTTGAAACTATCTTTGGAAATAGATTTGAGGTCAAATATGAGGTTCAAATTTGGCTCTTAATAATTGTATGATCCTATCAAATTCTTATAACCTCTCTTCCTCAGCTCTTACCCCTGTATGATTAGCACAGTAATATCTGTAGCATTGGACTTGCTCTAACTGAGAAAACTTTGTGAAAAAAATCTAACAGAGTTGGTGCTCTACTGATGTTACCCTTTAAAAATCTTATTTAATTTCTCAGAAATCTAGAAACATCTTTAGAAATCTACTCATTTGTGATTTCAGCATTATGCATATAAGCAAATGTTATTAATAAATAATTAAGGTTTAATGACAGATTTTTGTAATCTACGTTACATATGTAATAAATAGTATAAAGAGTAGTGCCTATGTAACAGCATTTATATAGTACCTACAGAGTTGTAATCTAGGTACTATAGTATAATATATCGTAAACTGAAGTAAATAGTCTATACTGTTTGTGATCTAGATAGTATAGTAAAGAGCTTTATACCTAAATAAGTTGCAATACTTTTCAATAATATCTGTTTCTAATTCCAGTTTAATATATACATTCCACCCAATAAATATGTAATTATTTAATATAATTTAAAATCAAAATGCCATCACATTTAAATTACATCTGTATCTTTTTTTGTTTGCAAAATAAAAATTGACACTAAATAATAGGAACAGAGAGCAAACTGCTAGATTTGAAATACACTTCTAAAGATATTTGAGACTGATGAACTTTTTACTTGAACTGTAGGTAGTGAAAAAAAATGTAACTTTTCCATATGCACATACATCTGTTATCTGTTGTGTGTTTTAGGTATTTTTCTAATTTTACTTTTTGTGAATATTATTATATTATGGAAATACCTACAGATATAAGTATACATTAGAAACATAAATGACTACTATTAAAGCAAAACTTTTTTATTTACCTTGGTATTTTATAACTCAACTAATATGCTGTCATGTTCAGAAATATCCAAATATTCAAAACACAATTTTCCCTACATCCAATATTTTTTTCATTTTTCTTAATATATATTATAAGCTGATTTTACTTGTTTTAATTTTCATTTCTTCATAATAGAGCTCTGAATTAACATGTTTTCAACAAGCATATGAAATAAACATCTATCTTCTCTACGCAGGATAGTCAGAATTAAGAAGTAACAGGAATTGTGAAATTAATTTCAATTTGGTTCATTTTTATTTATTTTAATTTTGATTTAGTTACATATAATGAAAAGATTTAGGATCATTCCTTACATTTTGGACAAAGCCATGTTAGACTTAATTTATCATTGGTGGCATCCCACAAAATACCAGGAATAAAGAACATCAACAAGTGAAATCACAAGTAGATCCACAAATATCAAATAAAGATTTGGTTTGGGAAAACTGACTGCTACATATCTTCGAGATCACAGTTATGGTTTAACTATACTATTAAATCTGTTCTTTCATTTTTTAAATGAAATGTGCTATTAAGTGACTAGCCTCTTCTGAGTGTGTTCAAATGTATTTGGAAACACATAAATTCACTATAAATGATCAAACACAAAAGAAAAGATGGCTGAGTCTGAGGGTCATGGTTTTCTATATTTCTATGGAAACCAGTGGAAATTGTGTTGTTTTTATGGATTTTTATTTACATTTCAGTTTTGTCTTTAAATGATCACTAGGTTGCCAATAAGCATTAAGAAATAGAAATAGAAAAGGGGTTGAGCTTGTAAATAATTTGTTTTGAACTAAATTAAGCTTGTTGAAATGATTTAGCCCAACTTGTAAAAAGCATTCAACTACTCTTATCTGCTTCAAGTACAGTGTTTACTCTGCCATCTCAACTTCCTTCCAGTTTTGCAGGACCAAAGTCCTGCACAACATGCCCTATGATGTATTGTCCAAAATTCTGTCTTTTCAGTGGGAGATTGACTCCTTTTCTTGTGTTCCTTCTGGATCTGACTTCTTCCACCTGAAATTTTTAAGCTTGATACTTTCTCCGGGTTAAATAATAACGCCTCTCTTGCTCAACCCTAATGTGTACCACCTTTAAAATCCCATAGCTTTTGAGTGAACTGCCATTGCCTTTCTCTGCTTGGAGTTCCCATTTATTTCCCAAATGTCAACTTCTCATATGATTTCTGTAGAGAAAGAAAGAAAGAAGGACTGATTGGAAAATACTGAATTCAAACTTGGGAAACGACTTTTCCTTAAAGATATCTTTAAAAAATTATAAATACTTTCCTTCTTTCTTTCTTTTTTTTTTAAGAAGATCAATTTGGACACTTTGAGGGGAATGCAGTGAATTTATTTTTTTAATATAGTTTTATTGATTTTAGAGAGGGAGGGGG
>JAAGEH010000393.1:42796725-42970686 GCA_011751065.1 Lasiurus cinereus | reverse complement strand
ACACACACACACACACACACATATATATATATATATATATATATGCTCACACACATACATATCATGTATGTATATATGTATATATATATGTATATGTATGTATGTATGTATATATATATACACACACACACACACACACACATACATACATACACTAGAGGCCCAGTGCACGGATTTGTGCACTGGTGGGTCCCCTCAGCCTGGCCTGTGCCCTCTCTCAATCCAGGCCTGGCCTGTGGGGATCAGGCTGAAACCTCTGAGGGGTTTAGTAGTACACAAAGCAGCAAGCAGCCGGGGAGGAACCTGAGCCTGGAATGGGCAGGCCCCGCACCATTCCTGCTCATTCCAGCCCTGCTGCACCAGCTACTGCTCAGGAACGCTGCCATGGAGGCCAGAGAGACTCGCAACGCTGCAGCAGTGCTCTCCAGCCATGTGCCCGAAGTCTGGCGCCAGGTGGTCAGCTGCCCCCTGGTGGTCATTGCACATCATAGTAACCAGTCAACCGGTCATTCGGTTGCTTAGGCTTTTACATATATAGATATTCATGTATATATGTATATATAAATGTTTTATGCTCCACCCCTAATTAGCATCTGCATATGGTACAAAGAGTGTTTCAATAAATGTTAATACATTTTTATACCAAAAAAGGGGGGAACATTTGTAATATTTTCAACAACAAATATACATTTAAAAATTTTTTCCATAGTTAAGTGACAAAAATTTAGAGATTACTAATAGAGAAAATGCTGTGGGGAGGATGAAGGGACAGCAAATGCTACAAAGATAAGAAGAGACTAATAATGGTGAGATTCAGTGCAGAGGTTCATAAACCCATGCAGCATGACAGTAAACTTAGCTGAAAAGAAGTTGCCCCACTAGAAAATTCTGAGAACCCAAGTAGTCAAGGGAGTTATGTATCTATAAATAAATAGAGTAGAATTTCCTACTTTAGTCTTTGTACTTTAACTCTATGACAGTTGTAGTAATAGCTCTGTTGGTATTCTGAACCTTCCTCACACCCAGCTTTCCTGATCTTTCCTCAGCTTATTTCCCAAAGGATATCTCTTCCACTCAGTTATTGGTCCTTAAATGTATAGTCTCTGTAATATAACTGCTAAAGTCAGAAATCAGAAGGAAGTATCCTCTTTTGGGAGAATACAGCACATTTTATTATTTTTAATGAGTACCTCATAATACATCTGAAAAGGCTGTTAGAGTTTATCATGTAAGTATTTGTAAACAGATAATATTTCAACATGCATTTTATGCTTGATAAAATATCATTTCTCTCTTGAGAAATTTAGATGCAGACACAGTGCATACTTAGTTCATTTTAAATTGTGAATTAATTTCCTGATAGATCTAGGAACTTGAGTAATCTAGCCTATAAATATATGTAGTATGTAAATATGTTTTAAAACAGGTATTGAAATTCTAATCAGTTCATTATGACATTTTCCTAGACTGTACATTAAATGGGGCAAAAATTGTTTACCAAATTTCATGGCTAGCCTATGGTAAGCACCTTTTTAATTTAAAATCTGTCCTTGAAACAGGGAGAATAGTAAATGAATCTATACTGAGTTATCTGTTATAAAGATATTCTTAAAATATTCAGATGGAGATATATTCTGAACTTCCACTCTGTATTTGGCATCATTATTCTTGTTCTTGTTTAAATTTTCTCTTGTTTTTCATAATTCACAATATTCTGTTTCCCCTCTACCCTCATTACCTGCAACTCTTCCTCTTCCTCCACATCTTCCCTGACCTGAACTTTCAATTTTTGCATTCTCAAGGCTTCCATTGTTTTGCTAGCTCCCCTCTTTGTTCAGGCTCTTCAGGGTGATCTCATCCACATTCAAGATTTTATCTCTGAGTTGATGAACCTTAATTCAATGTTTCCAACTTCAACTTCCGTCCACACTTTCATACTCATATCTCCAACTTGGCGCAATACATTTCTGCATTCTTTGTCCATGCATCAAACCATTCACTAAGCACTTATAATTTTACCTCTATGGTAATTCTTCAACCTGAGCCTTCTACCACCTCCCCACACCTAGTCATCTTCATCAATAACCTTCCCATCACTAACATTTTATCCTTGCACTGCTCCCATAGTTACCTAATGGATCCTCTTGCCTGCAATTTTGTCCCTTTCAGATCCAGTCTCCACATAATTGGCAAAATGCTCCACCTAAACTGCATATCTGACCTTTTTAGGCCCTGTTTAAAATCTGCCAATGACTCCCAGTGGTTTACAGAATAAAGTCCAAGCTCTTTCAGCCAACTGAAAATGAGGCCCTCCAAGTTGTTCAATTTTGAGTTCTCTCTTCATTAAAATTTATGTCAGAAACTTTTACTTTTGTGAAGTTCACATTTACAGGGCTTCTTGCATCCAGCCCTATTCTCAAAACTATCTCTTCATCCTTTGCATCTTTTCACCCAGATTTCCTCAGCTAACTCCACTTATTTGAAATGTCAGCTTTCTCAGGATGCCATTCTAGCTCACCACATGGATGCCTCCTTCCCTCTGCTATATTAGCCTGTGACAATCTTTATCATGGCACCAGTAATACTGTACTAATTTTTGTACCTTTCTGTATCTGTCTACTCCACTGGACTTGTGAATTCCTGAAAGGTAGGAGATGAATAGTAGTATTTGTAAGTACCTGTAAAGTTCCAGGAGCTGAGTTAGATGCTAAAAAAAAAAAAATGTTAACCAAGTATCACCTTCCCCCACACCCACCCACCCCCACTCTCATGCATATAATTACTGTATACAAATGTAAGGCACATATTGATTTAAAAATAATTTTCTGCCCTGACCAGTTTGGCTCAGTGGATAGAGCATCACCTGCAGACTGAGGGGTTCCAGGTTCAATTCCAGTCAAAGGCATGTACCTTGGTTGTGGGCACATCCCCAGTAGTGGGTGTGCAGGAGGCAGCTGATCGATGTTTCTCTCTCATTGATGTTTCTAACTCTCTATTCCTCTCCCTTCCTCTCTGTCAAAAATCAATAAAATATATTAAAAATAATATTCTGTTTTAAGCTACATATTTACATATCAATATCTCATGGTATTTCTTATTATTTATACACCTACTTTTTGATAAAGGTACCCAGTAAAAATATCTGTTTCTGTGTTTGTTTTTGACAGATCTCCCAGAGGCATTGGGCTATAAGTAGGGCTATTCCAATCCCCAATTTAACTTGACTTTTATTACTGATTTAACTCATATATTTATTTGAGTGTGATTTAACTATGTAAATATACTACTATGCATATGTTAATGGTAAATTCTGGTCAATAATGGTAAATTCTGGTCAATCAGTTACCTAGGACAAGGCTGAAGCCACTGATTGATCTAGTGCAGTGGTTGGCAAACTGCAGCTCGCGAGCCACATGCAACTCTTTGGCCCCTTGAGTGTGGCTTTTCCACAAAATACCACGGCCTAGGCGAGTCTATTTTGAAGAAGTGGCATTAGAAGAAGTTTAAGTTTAAAAAATTTGGGTCTCAAAAGAAATTTCAATCGTTGTACTGTTGATATTTGGCTCTGTTGACTAATGAGTTTGCCTATCACTGATCTAGTGTCCCCTACCAGTCCTCCCTCCCTGCCTGTAGTACTACTATCTTTTAATCTACTACAGGTGACCTGAATGCTAAGGAAATACAAAGTTGCATAAAAGTAGGATCCCTCATATAGTTAATGAGGCATTTAGTGTGTCCAGAAGCACCTCAGAAAGAACCAGAATGTGCTCCTTTTTCAAGGGTGAAAATTTAATACTATTATTTAACCTCTTCACATAGCATCTCTCTATGATATCCTTAGAAACAGACCCACTTAGGGTCCTTAGAAAAAGATAGACTGTGCCGCTCTTCCCTGGTTGTGGTGTGATACAGAAACATCGGGAGGAGACCATTTCCAGCAGAGTTAACCTTTACAAAACAATGTGTCTCCAGATAGGGTTTCTACATTACATAAAAATACAAAATTCCCAGTTAAATTTGAACTTCAGATAAACAATAAATACTTTATGTGAAATTCAAATGAAACTGGGTGTTCTGCATTTTACCTGTTAATCTTACATTCTAGGTGGCACAAACAGATGGAGTACAATGCCATATTCATGTAACACAGTTTAAAACAATCTCATTAGCATCAATAAAGCAATTTTATTTCACTCTATCACACATTCTTTGGTTTCCTTTGTGGGAAAAAAATATATACATATTTTTTTTTCCATCTCATCTCTTCCCATTTTTCCCAATCAGATTAATTATTCTTTCTGCAATTTTCTACGATTCAGAAAAGTGTTGACCTCTTATTCTTTTTGGATAATAACACCTATTCATTTCAATAAGGACAGTAAAGAATAAGATAGTAATATGAAGCCCTATAGCTTTCTATTTTAGGTTTTAAGTGTTTAGAACGTTTATTCCCTAATGATTACAGGACTTTATGATAATTGGCCCATTATCTCAAATATCTCAGATACCACCTTTTTATGGATGTGGGGTGGGTAAACAGAGATGACGGGCTAGAAGGGAGGAGGCAATTTAAGTAATTTCTTTTTTATGTTGTTTTTAGTAAACTGCCCTTTATTTTATCTGAACTGCATATATGCCTAGGTTTCTGAAAACTTGACATATATTATTTTGGCAGTGATTTTAAGAGGGAATGAACAGGCAATATTTAAGATTATTTACATGATTACAACAAAAGGGCAAGTTTTTTCAGTACAGAAATAATAAGAATAAAACTCAGAGGGTTTTTTCTCCCTCTGAATCTCTGTCACTTATCAACATGTTAACATATTCATTTTTGTCTTATTAGTAAAATATCTCAGCTCTTTAGCAAATTAAGAATAATACCATGCAATTCTTTTCTGCCTTACAAAGATAAGGAACCACAGAGAAAGATAAAGTGTCTACTAAGTTAAATTTTTTTGTAAATATCACTCTACTGAACGAACATAGCAGCTTTTCTTAAGCCTAAGAACAGATAATTCTGTTTCAAGTAAGAGATATGCTCAATTAGCACACAGATAGCATGCTGTACTGTATAGGAACACGATCCCTGCCAGGAATGACCTTTCACAAAATAAAGTAGTTGCAAAATTAAGTACTCAGATATTAATTTATTTTTCTCTCATCCTGTCTAAAGAATATATGCGTACATTAAATATGTTCATACATCCCAAAATCAAATTGTACAGAATATGCAAATCAGTAAGTTATTCACATATCAAAAAATAATTCACCAAAAGGCTTATTACAGCTTTCCTTCCAATCCTGGCATTCAGAGTGCTTTAAAAATTTAAATTAATTAAGATATTTTATATAACTCTTCCATATCACAAAATTAATCACTACCTATTTTTAAATTTTACATCAAAGATATAATTTAACCTGCTTGATATTTAAAAGATAAGGATAGGATCCCTATATTAGTTCTAATTCACTAAAAAACACAATTAGATTAAATATTTTTGTCTTTGCAATCAGTCCTAAATAAATCTGACTAATCACATTTGGCCTACTAGTTGGTTTCATTACAATTTCTGACTTTTGATGAGTTTTGCTTTGTAAACAACATATGAGGAATTAGAATAATTATGATGGCTAATATAAGCTATAGATTTGAGTATAAACTCTTCAAGTTGAGGTATAATGAAGTATAATTCAATACTCACTGATGCTTAGATTTAGATAGTACTTCAGCCATGAATTTTTTAAAATATTCTTTCAAATCAGTACTCCTCCTATATCCATAAAAAGTGTTAGTCACAAATGGCCAAATAGCCTCTCAAGAATAATATTTTATTAGCATTATTAAAATGTCATATTTTCCAATCCTCATCAGAGGATATGTTTATTGATTTGAGAAAGAGAGAAAGGAAGAAAGAGGGGAAGAGAGAAAGAAAGAGAGAGAGAGAGATTAGTTGCCTCCTCTATGCCCCCTCCCCCAGGGATAGAACCTGTAACCTAGTTACGTGCCCTAACTAGAATCACACCCAAAACCTTTTGGTGTATGGGATGCTGCCCCAACCTGGCCAGCACTAAAATATCATTTTTTAATGAAATAGTTCCAATAGTGAAATTGTTTAGTGGTTATTTGACTTATATTCATAAATGTACTATTATAGTCATGAAATATTGAGCACCAGACACTTATTTAGGCACTGAGAATAAATTAGCGAGCACAAGAACACAACAGGCAAAAATCCTCAAATCATGGAGGAGCTTACATTCTTTTAAAGGGAAAAATTGGGCCAAGAAGACATAAGCATTAGTTATGTGATTAATAAAATTTTAACTTCTGTAATTGTTTATTGAGTATCTATAATATCTTTGATAGAAACTGGAGCATACAGAAAATTATAAAATATGTCATGCACTCAAGGTGTTTGTAAATTTATTCACATGACAGACATAGCTATAAAACATAAGAATGAAATGCTTAGATTTAAAATGTCTTGCAACTGAAGAGAAGCAAAATATTATAAAAATTTATAAGGATTGTTAAAAGCTTTGTGGAAAATATTTAATGTTAAAATGAGTTTTGAAGCATTGTTGAAGACAGATGCTTTAATGCTACAGGAACAGAATGAGAACACACAGGCCAGGCCTTACACTTCAAATACTTTGGAAAGAAAAAAACAAACAAAACATATGACAGGAGCATATAGTTCATGGACAATTATGGTACTTGACAGGGGAAAAAATATGTATTGAGGGGAAATTATTATGCATCTGAAATGTAAGAGTAGGAGTTACTTGCCATTTTATAGGCAGTAGGGAACCAATGAAGGAGTGTGACATGTCAATCAGATTAACAGAGAATACATTTAAATTTAACTGGTATAAAAGGAAGCAAATTTTAAGCCTGATCTAACATGTATAATATAGTAAAATATATATGGAGTCAAGAAAAACATTTTAAGTCAGCTATTTATTTAATACTTCTTTTAGAGGAAGGGGTTTTGTTTTATGACTTCGGTTTTGTTGTGATATTTAATTCTTGCATTTCTGGTTTTGTCTATATTTTTTCTCATAACTCTCACAATCAGGTATAATCTTAGTTGCACTTCACATGACTGCCTTCATTAAACAGCCAAAATCTTCATTTGTGAGTTACTGCCACAATAAAGCAAAGGGTTGGATGTATTTTCCACCTTTATAGATAATGAGAAAATATGTAAATATAAACAATTTTACTTTTCATATTATATGAAAAACAAATGAAGCATGGTCTTAACTACTTATTTTTAAAAGGTATCTTTTTTTAGAAACAAGGCAAAATTGGAAGTATGATTTGCAAATTCCCTGAACCAAGTTATTGTTTAAATATCACATTTATACAGATAGTTCTGAGTCTTGGTTTTCTCACCTATAAGCAGTAGTGATAATATCTTAATTTACAAGGATCTGATATATACTCTTTACCTGTGTTATATCTAATCCAAGAACAGCCTCATAATTCACCTATGATCACTATCATTCTACAAGTGAAAACCAGGCTCAGATTTGTTTCTCAAAACAAAACTTTTTTCCATTTTAAAACCCATTCTCTCACCTGTCTCTCATGCTGATTCTGAAATTGTAAATCATAAAGACACTGTGGGTACAGAGGTGAAAATAATTATCTATTGGAAAGATAATGAGAACCTAAGATTTTCTAAAATATCGAAGTTTCTTTCTTTCGCTGGTGATGTATTCAACACTGGAAACAAAAATACTCCAAATAATCTTCCACCAATTATTTCCATATTTTGAACCAATCATGTGAATTATGCATATGAATCATATGCAAATAAAACCAGAATATGCAAGTTAACTCAATGAAAAATGAACTAACAATACAAACTGTTAACCACTTGGTATTCTTGTTCCTAATTTATTCTTAGACTCTACAGGAATTTCATAACATAAAAATCTTTCCTTTCAAGAATTTAAGTGAAGATAACCAGTACAGAGAGAATTCAAGATGGCGGCATAGGTAAACACCTACACTGCTGCCTTGCACAAAAATGTCAAAACTACAACTAAAAGACAGAACAGACATCATCCAGAACCACAGGAAAGCTGGCTGAATGGAAATTCTACAGCTATAAGGAAAGAGAGGGGCTCACGAAGACCCAGAGGAGCTGCAAAAAGCTGAGGTAAAGAAACACAGGCTTGGAGAGAGTGGGTGCTGGAGTACTTGGCTGGTTTTCTCTGGCGGGAGGAGACAGAAATTTCCAAGTGCAGTGAACCCCTTATCCTACGACATTAAACCCCAAGTCCAGTCGAAACTCATACGGGAGAAGTGCACAAAAATTTAGGGGAGTCACAAAAGGGCAGAAGTCTAGTGGTGCACAAAGCACTGCGCACAGAAGACTTACTGCTGATTGTGCTTCTGAGCGGGAAACAGAGCCTCCCAGCTGGGCCACTTCTAACTCCACTAAACCCCAGTTTCGGGTGAAACACTGGGGACCCAGACTTATATAGCCCTGGAGCGCAGGGAAGCCAGAAAGACAGCAGTCTAGAGGCACTGCGAGAGAGCACGTGTGTGCACAGGGTCAACTCCAGCGATGACCCAGTCACGTGAGACTCAGGGGCCATGATGGGTGGGGCCGACTGGAAGGCAAGGCAGTCCATTAAGCCCTGAGACTCCACCAATCGCAAGCTCAGCAGAGAGGCTTTTGCAGTTTTGCAAGTCTTGTATCATAAGGCTGAATACAACACAGAAGTTCTCCCGGCATAGTGAAAATGCGAAGACAAAGGAAGAGATCACAAACAAAAGAAATGGAGGAAACAAACAACTGGATATGGAGTTCAAAACCACTGTTATAAGGTTTTTAAAGAATTTCTTAGAAAAGATGAATAGATTTAGCAATACACAAGAAGAGATGAAAAAAAGACCAACTAGAGATGAAAAAGGACCAACTAGGAATTAAACATACACTGTATAAAAAATATTATACAGAGACCTAATACAGAGACCTAACAGCAGACTAGAGGAAGGCAAGAATCAAGTCAAAAATTTGAAATATAAAGAAGCAGAAAACACTCAACTGGAAAATCAAGAAGAAAAAAGAATCCAAAAATGTGAAGATAACGTAAGGAGCCTCTGGGACAGCTTCAAGCGTACCAACATCAGAATTGTGTGGGTGCCAGAAGAAGAGAGAGAACAAGATACTGAAAACCTATTTAAAGAAATAATGACTGAAAACTTCCTACATCTGGTAAAAGAAATAGACTTACAAGTCTAGGAAGCACACAGAACCCCAAATAAAAGGAATCCAAAGAGGACTACACCAAAACACATCATAATTAAAATACCAAGAGCAAAAGACAAAGAGAGAATATTAAAAGCAGCAAGAGAAAAACAGTTCATTACCGACAAGGGAGCACCCATATGACTATCAGCTGATTTCTCAACAGAAACAATGCAGGCCAGATGGGAGTGGCAAGAAATAGTCAACGTGATGAATAGCAAGAACCTACAACCAAAAATACTCTATCCAGCAAAGCTATCATTCAGAATTGAAGGGCAGATAAAGAGCTTCACAGATAAGAAAAAGCTAAAGGATTTCATCAACTCCAAATCAGTATTACATGAAATGCTGAAAGGTACTCTTTAAGAAGAGGAAGAAGAGAAAGGTAAAAGATAAAAAATTATGAACAACAAATACATATCTATCAACAAGTGAATCTAAAAATTCAGTGAATTAAAAATTTGATCAACAGAATAAACTGGTAAATATAATAGAATCAGGAGCACAGAAAGGGAGTGGACTGATAATTCTCAGGGGGAAAGGGTGAGGGTTGTGCAGGGAGAGACTGGACAAAAGCCATACACCTATGGATGAGGTCAATGGGAGGGAGATAAGGGTAGAGAGAGGGGTGGAAGCCTGGTGGAGGGGAGCTAAGGAGGGGTAAAAAGAGAAACAAATGTAATAATCTGAATAATAAAGATTTAATTTAAAAAAAGAATTTAAGTGAATATATGGTTGCTATTATGATAGTTCATTTAGGTGCAAAATGCACTAATATTAGAAGCTAGAGAAATATCAGGATATGCTAAATTTTAACTAATTTGAAGAATATCTTTTTCAATTTAAAAATAACAATTTCTGTTTTATTTTAGCAGGCCTTACTTAATGACAAGATATAATTATAATAACTTCATAGATAAACCAACAATTCTATATGAATTTCTTTGATTTCTTTGGATATTTCTCCCATTAGTTATGAGTTATTTTTTTTATTAACCACTATGTTGATAAATGGGCCTTAATTACCTGGCATATGATCTGTAATTACTTACTTTTTAAGCAAAAATTAAATAAGACTATTGATTTAAAAAAGGAAGTATAAATATAATTTCATATTTATCTAACATTTTTATTTTCAGAAGTAAGATAATTTTTTAGACTTTGGCAAAAGTACTTATATATTAAAGTATTTATATTTACATGTTTACAGAGAAGTTGGAAAACACACTGTCATGGTTTTACGATATGATAGATGCTATGAATGATCTACCTGGTTCTGTTGTTATTTTTTTATAAGTCTCATATAAGAATACAGTTGGTTTTATTTGTTCTTGAACTTTGAAAGTTAACTGAGAAGTAAAATTGATACTTATTTAAAAGCCTAATTAAGTTCTCTGAAAATACTGCCATTAAGAAAAAACTGCCAAGCCCCCCTTCAAAACCTCTTATATGGTGTGGAAAAAGTATTTGGACTTGAGTCTAAAGATGTGGATTCAGGACTCACTTCTTCAAAGTAACTATGAGAACATGATTACAGTTATATCTCTGTATAAAATAAGACACCAGCCACTAGTCATTCACTGCCCCAATCCATGTCACCAGTGCCCACATTAGATATATTTTTATCCAAATTAGAACTCTGTCTTTGTTCAGGAAAACAATGCATTAAGCCCAAAAGGTTGCATCGTAGTTGGTCTAAGCCAGTGGTCCACAAACTGCTGCTCACAAGCTACATGTGGCTCTTCGGCCCCTTGAGTGTGGCACTTCCACAAAATACCATAGCCTGGGCGAGTCTATTTTGAAGAAGTGAGATTAGAAGAAATTTTAATTTAAAAAATTTGACTCTCAAAATAAATTTTAATCGTTGTACTGTTGATATTTGGCTCTGTTGACTAATGACTTTTCCAACCACTGGTCTAAGCTAGTCATGACTAGCACACTCTACCACCTCTCTTGAAGCTAGGGATGAACACATGACCTAATTTGACCAATGAAATGTTAGCAGAAGACTGCTGGAAAAATTCTAGAATTTTTTTCTTCAATAATAAAATGAGAGCTTCTCTCAAAAATTCCTTGTGCCATTATTCCTCCTCTTTCCTGGCTTTGAACAGAGAGGATATTTAGAAGAATGGCAACCATCTGCTTCCATCAGGGAAAAAGCAAGATGAAAACTAATATAGAGGGTGGCAGGAAAACTGAAAACAAGAAATGTGGGTCATCATTGAGCCCCAGGCCATTGCATGATTGATTTCTTCCAGGTGTCTTGTTTTGTGTGTTAATGAAATATCCTTTGCATATGGCATTGCAAACAATATTTTCTGCTGAGAGTAGCTGATCTTTGGATCACTTATCTTGTGAGACATTGCCCAAAATACATAAATTCTTAGTAATTGTTTACAAAATAAATACTTGGTTGATAACTATGTTGGAATATTGAAAAGTGTTTTATATTTTTATTCTTTTGATTTTATTCTGACACTTTAGTATTCTGTGAATTATACAGAGTATCTATTTGCTTACTCTATATTATGAAAAAAACCTTAAGCACTTTTTAAAAATGTTGTCGTTAAGGTCTATAACTTAGAAAAAAAAACACCTCATAAGGAAATAATTTTTTAGAAAACAGTAGATATATTATGGACCCAAATACAAGAAAGAAAGACCAATGTTCTTTAGGCACAGAAGCATAAATAAGCATAAAGTATATTTTAGGAGAGAAACCAAGATGGCAGCATAGGTAAACACTTAAACTACTGCTTCATACAACAATTTCAAAGCTACAACTAAAAGACAAAGTGGACATCATCCATAACCATAGGAAGGCTGGCTAAGAAGAAATTCTACAACTAGAAGAAAAGAGAAAAGCACACTGAGACTCAGAGGAGCCGCAGAAGGCAGAGGTACTGATATGCACAGACAGGGCTGGCAACAGAGTACCCAGATGGCTTTCTCAACCAGAAGGGAGACGAAAACTCCCAACAGCTTTGAACTCCAGTTCTGGGTGAGACTCTGGGGACCTAAACTCATTTGGGGAAAAACTGGACTGTCAGGAAAGAGCAAAGCACTCTGCGACTCTGAGGAACTACGGAAGGCAGAAATACCTAGGTGTGCTCACAGAGAGGGCTGGCAACTAGTACATGGCTGGCTTTCTCAATTGGGAGGGAGACAAAAGCTCCCAACAACTCTGAACTGTATTTCCAGGTGAGATTCTGGGGACCCAAACTTATTCGGTAAGAAACTGGACTGTTTAGCAGTGGGCAAAACCTAAGGGCGGTTTTCTCTCAGAGGTGCTTGCAGTGGTTACCACTGGACACTGAGACCCAGGGGCCTCTTAGAGCAGGGCTGACAGAAAGACATTGCTGTCTGCTCCGCCCTAAGAGTCCACCCCATCCAAGCTGAGCATAGAGGCTTTTGCAAGTCTTGTCTCATAAGGGTGTCCCCAGCACAGAAATTCTCCCAGTGTAGATACAGGTTATTCTCAAAACCAATTGGTCTAGAGGTCAATTCCTTCCAGTTATACCAACAACAATCAAGGCTTAACTACAACAAGAGTGTATACACAGCCCACAAAAGGTGCACCAACAGTGTCCACCTCAGGTAACTGAGTAGGCTGAGCCACTGGGCCCTATAGGACAACTAGCATACAAAGCCACTCTATCAGAGAAACAGCCAAAATGTGGAGACAAAGAAACAGGTCACAAATGAAAGTCATGGAAGAAAGCAAACAAATAGATATAGAGTTCAAAACCATGGTTATAAGATTTTTCAAGAACTTTCTAGAAAAGGCTGATAAAGTTGGTGAAACCATCGAGGATATCAAAAAAGACCAACTAGATATTAAGCATACACTGACTAAAATAAAAAATAATATACAGAGATCTAATAGCAGACTAGAGGAATGCAAGAATCAAGTCAAAGATTTGAAATACAAAGAAGTAAAAACACCCAACTGGAAAAGCAAAAAGAAAAAAGAATCCAAAAATGTGACGAGAGTGTAATGAGCCTCTGGGAAAACTTCAAGCATACCAACATCAGAATTATGAGGGTGCCAGAAGAAGAGAGAGAGCAACATACTGAAAACATATTTGAAGAAATAATGACAGAAAAGTTCCCCCACCTGGTGAAAGAAATAGACTTACAAGTCCAGGAAGCACATAGAACCCCAAACAAAAGGAATCCAAAGAGAGAATATTAAAAGCAGCAAGAGAAAAACAGTTAATTACCTACCAGAGAGCACCCATATGACTGTCAGATGATTTCTTAACAGAAACTATGCAGGCCAGATGGGAGTGGCAAGAAATATTCAAAGTGATGAATAGTAAGAACCTACAACCAAGATTACTCTACCCAGCAAAGATATCATTCAGAATTGAAGGTCAGATAAAGAGCTTCACAGATAAGAAAAAGCCAAAAGAGTTCATCAACACCAAACCAGTATTATATGAAATGCTGAAAGGTCCTCTTTAAGAAGAGAAAGAAGAAAAAAGTAAAGATAAAAATTATGGAGATATGGAGAACAAATACATATCTATCAACAAGTTAATCTAGCTGAAACTGGTTTGGCTCAGCGGACAGAGCTTCGGCTGGCAGATGAAAGGTCCCAGGTTTGATTCTGGTCAAGGGCATGTACAGTGGTTGCAGGCACATCCCCAGTAGGGGGCATGCAAGAAGCAGCTGATCGATATCTCTTACTCATTGATGTTTCTAGCTTTCTAGCTTTCTATCCCTCTCTCCTCCTCTCCGTGAAAAATCAATAAAATAAAAAAAAACAAGTGAATCTAAAAATCAAGTGAATTAAAAATCTGATGAATAGAATAAACTGGTGAATATAATAGAATCAGAGGCAGAGAAAGGGAGTGGACTGACACTTCTCAGGGGGAAAGGCGTGTGGGGGTGTGGGAAGAGACTGAATAAAGATCGTATACCTATGGATGAGGACAGTGGCGGGGGGAAGGAGGGGATAAAGGCAGAGGGTGGGGTGGGAACCAGGTGGAGGGGAGGTGTGGGGGGAAAAAAGTCAATTATATTTTAAAAATTCAATCTGGGTTTTTACATATTCTACAGGTTTAAAAGGTTTTAAACATACAAGTTCACTAAACATATTCTGTATATCCATAGTTCTATATATATGAGATGGTAAATATGATTAAGTTTTCCATTAAAACAGGTATTATCAGCAATTTCAAATCTGAATAATTATGTTTACGTCTTCTTGTACATTTCTGGACATAAATGATTTTCCTACTAAAATCATAATAACTTTTATACATTTATTTTTTAATATATTTTATTGATTTTACAGAGAGGAAGAGAGAGCGAAATAGAGTTAGAAACATTGATGAGAGAGAAACATCGATCAGCTGCCTCCTGCATGCCACAACTGGGGATGTGCCTGAAACCAAGGTACATGCCCTTGACCAAATCGAACCTGGAACCCTTCAGTCCACATGCCGACACTCTATCCACTGAGCCAAACCAGTTTTGGCTCTACACTTATTTTAAATCATGTGTAAGAAAATACAATTGGGAGGTTAACTATAATAACATTAAACTGTAATAAAACTAAAATCATCAGAATATAGTAGAGGCTATTTACAAGATTGTTAGAAGATATTTATATAGACCATTTGTGCTTTCTCATCTATAAATCTGAGCTCTGATTTTCACATCATCTCTAGATAGATCCTCTCTTATAGTTTCATATTCTATTGAACATTACTCAAAATTTTTCCTCATTCAAATCAGAATTTATCTGAATTCCCTCTTCATTTTGTCACTGTCTACATTTTTCTAATAGTAATTAAAACTGACATCATTGCTAGTTATAGTATTACAAATATTATCATTCCTAGTGGACCAGGAGTTTCAAAGAAACAAAGTCAATTTATCCTATTCATTCTTTTTTCAATCTTTGTGAACTTCCTTGAGGGCAGGATCAATTTACTGACCCCAAGATGTATGGAATAATACCTTTTATAGGCTATTACATAAATTTTCCTTCATCCAACTTTGATTTAACAGAATCAAATGGATGAAGTAAATGGACAGATAGGACACAAGTAATTCTACAAAAGTAATACAAGAAATTTACAAGTCACTCTCAAGTAGATATGGTGCATGCAAGCCAACCTTTTTTCTTTTTTCTTTTCTTTTTTTTTTTTTAGGTTTTAGAGGCTTACATAATGATTTGAACTCCTTTTCAATAATTTTTGACTATTGGGTTAGAATTTCATTATGATTGCATCTTTAAAGTTGGTTTCAATATTCAGCCTAGCTTTATTTGGAGTCCACAAAGATAAAATAAAGTTTAAGGTGGACATAGAACTTGTAAGATCAACAGTATAAGGGACCACTTGTCCTTGTGCAGTTGTAAAATACTTATATGTAAATTGAATATTAGTATTAGGAGTGTTTACAAAAAGAATAATCCAGTAGACACAGAAAGTAGATTCAAACTATCTCATTCATCATGCTTATTTTGGATTATAATATTATTAGCTAATATATTATAAATTTAAAACACATTAACACAAACTATACAAAAATTTAAACTTAATTTTATCTTACTTTTGATACTTTGTTTTCTAGAAAATAAATCAATTTACTTCTCCAGGGTTTAGGCTCTTCATATTTATTTATTTATTTATTTTAAATATATTTTTATTGATTTTAGAGAGGAAGGGAGAGGGAGAGAGAGAATCATTGATTAGCTTATTCCTGCATATCCCATATTAGTATTGAGCCCACAACCTTGAACATGTGTCCTTGACCTCCTTGAAGCATGACCTCCTTGGTCATAGGTTGATGCTCAACCATTGATCCACACCTGTTGGGCTAGGCTTTTCATCTTTAAATGTGGACAATTGTCAACATATATTAATAACTAAATATAAGTATAACTAAATACATTTAATGACTTTATAATACATATCTTGTAATAATATACTTTTTAATAAGTAAGTTTCCTGCCAGTGCTAAGATTTTGTGATTTCATAAGTGAACAGATATTTCAAAACAGGAGAAAATGGTTCCAGAAAATATATTAATAAAGATTCTATTAGATGACATCCTTCTTCCACCTTATGTAACTCTAAATGCTGCTAAAGTACAATAAATATTTATAGCATTTATGTGAACTGACCCAATTAGGTAGTATGGTTAGACAAAGAATATATTAATTTCAAGCTGCAAAATGTTGACTAAAATGGAAATAAACAGTATTCTGTTCAAAGAGAATAGAAAAAAATGCATACACTAAGCATATATAATCAGCACATGGACCCCTGTATTTATTTTAGAATCAATTCCCAATGAAATGTGTAGTTTTTAGGAGGATGTAAAGCAATGCATGGAGGTATAAGTTAGCAAATATATATTATGCTACAGCATACTTTTTAGCACCTCGTAGTTTTAAAAAAAATCCCTGAATAAACACCTGTGATACATTATTACTGTAGGGTAAATTGATTTCAAAGGAGTAAGTAGTTCAATAAACTCCATAACTTATAATTACCGAATATTCATTAAGTACTTAAAAAAATCTAGTATAGTTTATGTAAAATACCACTTAGCTGTAGCATGTGTGTGTATATGTTCTTTAATTAAAATTTTTGCTTCGTTATATTTAAGAAGAAAGGAACATAGAAATGAATCAGATGTAACCAATGACTTAAGTATTCTGGGAGTATTCATAGGAGGATTACAGGTCTTAGTTAATTACTATCTCCAGGCATAGAAATGCACCCCAATGGCTTTAAAGTTTACTTAATTTTTAAATTAACCCCTTTTGAAATCAGAAAACATTTCTTTCAACCTGTTTTTTTTAATTGGAAAGAAGCTTAGCTAATGCTAACATCTAATATTTAATACATGTAACAGTACATCTTCAATCTTATTTAATTTGGTCATTTTTATTAGTAGAATAGAAAACTCTGAGATTTATTGCTAAATTATAGCATGTTGCATCTCTAGATTAAAATTCAAATCCCAGAAAGAGAAAGACATGATTATGTCAAGATCACTCAGAATCCAATTTAAAGTAAGTTTTTAGTTCCAGTAAATGCCTGGTAAATAGATCCATATATCAACCACTGTAAAAAACAAGGTGATATTAACTGGAATGCAGTGTAGATGCCAGCTCTTAGGACAATGATAGACTAGTCAAAGAACCCAACATCATTCTGTGACGCACGAAGACTAGACATCAGTGAGTGTTCACCCACAAAATAATACCTTCATTTTTATAGGTCAAGACAAGAAAGGAGTTTAAAATAAGACACAGGAAAAGTAGAATGTCCTGAGACATAATGTGGGAAGCAAAACAAAGCAATTATTTTCATTATTCATATGATCTCCAAATTGAGTGTACTCCACTTTATAGAGATGTCTTTCTTTATACCAATCTGATCTTCCAATGGATATTAATTATGCATGTTAATCATTTACCTTTATGGTATAGTCTGTGTGTTCTAATAAATAAACCACAGGCCTCATGTCTCTGACCATAGAATTCAGTCCCTGATTCCTGTCTATGAAACTAAATGTTTTCATTTTCTCATTTACTGTTTTTGTTTGTTTGTTAATCTTCTCCTGAAGATATTTTTTCCATTGATTTTTAGACAGACTAGAAGGGAGGGAGAGAGGAGAGGAAGGGAGAAAGGGAGAGAAAGAGAGAGACATCGATATGAGAGGAACACATTGTTGTTTGCCTCTCACAGGTGCTCTTGTCCAGGAATCAAACCCATGACTCTTTGGTGGCTGGGACTATGCTCTAACTACTGAACCACCAGCAAGAGTAATTTCTCATTTACTCTTAAATGCTTCAGCATTATGTGTTTCCTAGTTCACAAAGGCCCTATAAAGCTGCACAGGGATAACAGAAGTAAACTTCTATTTTTAAAAATTCTGATGAAGTTACTATATAATTATTGATCCTTATAAATTCTTAAGTTCATGTTTACACAGACCGTTACACAAGCCTTACCCACCGATTGCAGTGATTATCATTAGAAAAACAAATATTTTCCAAAGAATCCTGCTGTATCTATTTTGCCTTATAGCAAAGCTGGGATTTCTGATGCTGGCAGTTCCTCTACTATAATGTCCCATCTGAGGAAAGTAATGATCTCTTATTCAAAATGTCAAATAGGGGCCATTTCATAAGAAAAACTTGAAACATATCAGCTTGAAAAAATAATCAGTGCAAACAATTTATTTTTAAAGTTTTTTCTTCCTTGTAAAATGATGTGGATCTATGATGTTTCAGTCAAATGCTTTTGAGACATTTCCAACATGAGCAAAGCAATTGACTTGATTAGTATTTATAAAGAAAGCACTGCATTTGGTCTTACAATGTACCACGTGCAAAAAAAGGGAAGCAACAGTTTAACCTGACATAATGTTTAGATTTGTAGATTAGCAATTAACATTTTAAAGATCAGTTACTAATTTTAAAAAGTATAAAAAGTATTTGGAAAATCCTATCTGGTGTTTTTCCATTCTTAAAGGCACTAAATGTAGAGCTAAATAGAGCGCCGCATTTCAAAACTTAAGTAAGCTAGAATGTATTTTGAGGACAGCAAAATGATTTAATGCCAGCTTACATAGAGCTATCGATTGAGGAAATAAGCCACAAAAAGAAAATACATTTTAAAACCATATAATTACCATTAAATTAAGAAGTTGCTTTGTTGAAGTTGACTGTAAATCTTTATGAAGATTCTGTATTCACATTTTAAAGTACAAATACAGCATTTGGAACAAAGAAGACATGGTATACAAATGTAAATAATGTAAGAACAACAGATTGAGTTTTTGTACTTCTTGTTCTCTTTACAATCTTGTCATGAGAATAAATCATAGGGTGTCACTTTTCTTCTTACAAGTCTCCTCTGAAAATGAGGCAGCAATGTCTCATATTTTTTATTGTCTAGATTCTCCATCTTCTAATGTTTTGGAAGCACACAGATAAGCTTCAGAAAATCTTGCTCACATTCAGTCCTATAACAACATCAGCAAATTAAGAGGACACAGTTATTCTCCCTCCACCTCCCCTGTCCATAGTCCTCTGCCCTACCACATTAATTCCAATATGCTAAAAGGTGAAGAAAGGAGGAAATTTGCTGAGGTCAGATCCAGAAAATGGGCTTTACATAAACATTTTCAGTATTTTCAAGGGCATCATACGAATGCCACATACATTTAAGTATCATTAAATCCAAATTTTCTTTGCTACTTTGAAATAAAACAATTACACTTTCAAATATTTGAGAAAATGTTTACAACAAAGTGCATTGATGCATTTTAAAAGAATATTTGAATTGCTAAAACTGTGCCATCATTTAAAGAATTATTTAGAAGTACAGGAAACTGTTCTTCTAAATATTACAGGAAACTGTTCAGTTGGGGGATCCTAAAATGGCTTTTTAATTTCTTTTCAGCCAGACAAAATATTTAACTTTTATCATTAAATTCTCAAATGATTATTCATCTTCAAGTTTTAATATCCCATTAAAACAATAAGTATAGAACAAATAAAATATGAATTCTATATTTAAAAAGTCGAAATTGTCTTTAACAAGGGGAAAGTTACTAAAGTTAATAAAAATTATCTTTACATTATTTTTGCTCAGAGAAGTGGAGCTAGAAAAAATAAATGAATAAAATTAATAACATATTGATATAAATTATACAGTCAACCTTAATGTTAAGTCAACTTTAATTTATTCAGTGCCACATATTGTTCTGAACAATCTAAATAGATTAACTCATGGCTAAATGGAAAAAGAAAGCAGGCACGTATTATAAGCAGCACTATTGCTAATTTTCAAATGACACATAGTTCCAAACATTAGAATTTACTTTTGCTAACTCAAGATCATCTTTAATTAGAACTCACTTTTATCCTCTACACATAGAGTGTTGACTTTTCCCCTCCATAGCACCCCTCCACCCAGCTTCCACCCTTCTCTTTGCCCTTACCTCCCTCCCATTGACCTCATCCATAGGTGTATGATTTTTGTCCAGTCTCTCCCTGTACACCCCTCAGCCCTTTCCCCTGAGAATGATCAGTCCACTCCCTTTCTGTGCTCCTGATTCTATTATATTTACCAGTTTATACTGTTGATCAAATTTTTAATTCACTTAATTTTTAGATTCAGTTGTTGATAGATATGTATTTGTTGTTCAGAATTTTTGGCTTTTACCTTTTCTTCTTCCTCTTCTAAAAGAGTACCTTTCAGCATTTCATATAATACTGGTTTGGAGTTGATGAACTCCTTTAGCTTTTTCTTATCTGTGAAGCTCTTTATCTGCCCTTCAATTCTGAATGATAGCTTTGCTGGATAGATTATTCTTCGTTGTAGGTTCTTGCTATTCTCACGTTGAATATTTCTTGCCATTCCCGTCTGGCCTGCATCGTTTCTGTTGAGAAATCAGCTGACAGTTGTATGGGTGCTCCCTTGTAAGTAATGAACTGTTTTTCTCTTGCTGCTTTTAATATTCTCTCTTTGTCTTTTGCTCTTGGTATTTTAATTATGATGTGTCTTGGTGTGGTCCCCTTTGGATTCCTTTTATATGGGGTTCTGTGTGCTTCCTGGACTTGTAAGTCTATTTCTTTTACCAGATGTAGGAAGTTTTCAGTCATTATTTCTTTAAATAGGTTTTCAGTATCTTGCTCTCTCTCTTCTTCTGGCACCCACACAATTCTGATGTTGGTACGCTTGAAGCTGCCCCAGAAGCTCCTTACATTATCTTCACATTTTTTTATTGTTTTCTCTTCTTGCTTTTCCAGTTGAGTGTTTTCTGCTTCTTTATATTTCAAATTTTTGACTTGATTCTTGCCTTCCTCTAGTCTGCTGTTAGGACTCTGTATAATATTTTTATTTCAGTCAGTGTCTCTAGTTGGTCCTTTTGCATCTCCTCTTGGGACTTGATAAATTTATCCATTTTTCTAGCATATTCTTGAAAAACCTTATAAGCATGGTTTTGAACTCTATATCCA
Organism: Lasiurus cinereus; assembly: GCA_011751065.1. NCBI lineage: Eukaryota > Metazoa > Chordata > Mammalia > Chiroptera > Vespertilionidae > Lasiurus > Lasiurus cinereus. Next base: position 42,949,413 of record JAAGEH010000393.1, on the reverse strand, counting down.
GTCGTTTTTTTCCCTCCATTTCTTTTGTTTGTGATCCCTTCCCTTGTCTCGGCATTTTTCACTATGTTGGGGAAACTTCTGTGTTGAATTCAGACTTACGATACCAGATTTGCAAAACCGAAGAAACCTCTGTTGAGCTTGGGATGGGTGGAGTCTCAGGGCTAAGGGACCACCTTGCCTTCCAGTTGGCCCAGCCCTCCACAGCCCCTGAGTCTCATGTGACTGAGTAATTAATCACTGGAGCGGTCCTTGTGCTCGTGCGCCCCCAGTGCCTCTAGACCGCTGCCTTTCCAGCTCCCCTGCGCACCAGGACCACAGGAGTCTAGGTCCCCAGGGTTTCACCAGAAACAGGGGCTTAGTGGAGTCAGAAGTGGTACAGTTGGGAGGGTCTGTCTCCCGCTCACTCTCGAAAGCCAGTGGCACAATCAGCAATCTGTCCTCTGCGCAGTGCCGTTCGCGCCATCAGACCTCTGATCTTTTGCGACTCCCCTAAATTTCCGTGCTCCTCTCCCTTTTCACAGTCCAAACTCCCCCCGTATGAGTTTTGGCTGGATCTGGGGGTTAGTGTCGTAAGATAAGGGGTTCAATGCCATTGGGAGTCTCCATTTCCCTCCTGCCAGAGAAAGCCAGCCAGGTATTCCGGCACCCGCTCTCTCAGAGCGTGCATCTCTGTACCTCAGCTTTTTGCAGCTCCTCTAGGTCTCCATGAGCCCCTCTCTTTCCTTCTAGCTATAGAACTTATACTCAGCCAGCTTTCCTGTGGATGATGTCCGTTCTGTCTTTTAGTTGTAGTTTTGAAATTGTTGTGCAAGGCAGCAGAGTAGGTGTTTACCTATTCCGCCATCTTGGATTCCCCTATATATAATTTTTTAATGTTTGTTGAAAGTTTTAAATATGCCCCCTTTTCTCCACATTGGTCTCTTCTAGCCTGCCCCATCCCTTGTCCCAGGTCTTCAGCACCTTATTGTCTATGTCCATGGGTTCTGCATATATGCTTACATGTTCTTTGGTTGAACTCTTCCCACCCACCAACCCTCCCTCATCTGATTCTTTAATAAATGAGAATAAAACTAGCTCTCAAGCAATAATTGATTGTATTTCTGCCTAGAAATGTTATTTATATAGAATAAGAAAAACACAAGTTGCTATCCAATATACAATGTGTACTCCAGTTAATATTGTCATGTACTACATCAATAATGGAGGAGAACTCATTATTCAACAGTAATACATGTGCAAAACAAAATTAAATTGACCTTATTGAAATATTCTAAACCATATTTTCCCTTTGGTGGCCACCATCCCAGTGGACTTTACCTTCAGAGTTTATAATCTAGTTGGCAACAGTAGTTTAGAAAAATGACCATAAGGATCAGCTCCATAAATCTACTTACCCATTTAATTCTACAACCTATATTTGACACTACAAGCAGATGATATAATTATAATGTTAACATGATTTAGAGCACTGGTTCTCAACCTGTGGGTCGAGACCCCTTTGGGGGTCAAACAACACTTTCACAGGGGTCGCCTAAGACCATTGGAAAACACAGATACGATTCATAACAGTTGCAAAATTACAGTTATGAAATAGCAACAAAGATAATTTTATGGTTGGGGGTCACCACAACATGAGGAACTGTATTAAAGGGTTGCGGCCTTAGAAAGGTTGAAAATCACTGATTTAGAGGATAAAAAGTTTTCTCCTAATGTCTCAAACAGAAATGTGATAGTTAATTGATAGTTTGGAGAAAGATAGTCTATTTTTCCTATATTTTGATTTAGCGAGCTTATTTATCCCATTGTACAGAAAACATTTTTCATGCTCTTCAAAGTATGAAAAATCCCAAATAAAATCGATATGCATTGAGATTTTCTGACACTATATTTCTATTGGCAAATTGCATTTGACTACCAAATTCTCCTCTTAACCTTCCCTCATAGACTTAGATTCCAAATGGCACTAACAATAATATGCCTTTTCCCTCAATTTTCAAATAAATAGTTCAAGTGGTCTATTTCAGACTAATAATAATAATAATAATAATAATAATAATAATAATAATGCACTATCCCACAGAATTTGTTCTGTTTCTAAATAACTTTAAAATTCTAAATTTTCCGTTGCATTTAAGGTTCCAATAGTAAAAAGTACATCAATGATTGCAAAGTTCCTATGGCAACAACCTCATTATAACACCACTTAGGGGAAGTAACCTGAATTTGAAGTGTTAGAGAGATGTCAATTTTAATGGGGCTGGTGCATGAGAGATTTAGTGTATAGTTGGTTTATTAAGGAAGCTGTTCATTTTAATCTCATAAATAAGGCAAATATGTGCAATGTTACCACCGTGATTGTAAACAGGATTTTCTACATTTATAAATATTACTTTACTTTGATGAGAAAACTGCTGTTTTTTTATACTAAATTTAGGAACACTTGGTTTTGTATTATATATTTAAAACCGGATCTACTTATGAAAACTTTGAGGAAAGGGTTGAGTCTGTATTTACAAATGATGAATTTGCCTTGAAATATCAGATGATCCAGGCATCACGTGAGTGCATAGAGAACACAAGTGCTCTATGAAATTACCATTGCTTTATTCAAAAATCCATTCGCATTGATGCTGCTCTGTCCAACATTTCCCTGGAGAAAGATCACACCGAGACGCAGGGTCAGTCTCTGAAGTAAATACCAGCATTTTAGAAACTACATCTGCTGAGCCTCTACTCCAGCTGCCAGAGAAAGCAGATTTTCCAAAATAATCCTGCCCTATTCTTCCAGAAAGCGGGCATTAAGTGATTGAAATCAATTAATGTTTATTTGTGATTTATTTTAAATCTATGATTTAGAAACTTTAATTGACATATGTAATATGTAATGAATGACTACACTACATTTGGAGGTCACACTGCATTTTAAAACAAGCAAAGATAATTGTCAGTGAAAAATGAAAGAAAACTGTATACCTCAGTAAATGAGTCATTAATCTTTCAAACCAGAGAAGAAATCTTGGTGATAATAACCAAGCTTCTTTAATGGTTCTTTAATATGATAATAAAGATAGCTTGAAATTGATTTTGGTTTTTGTAAGCTTTTGTCAGTTTATCCCTCCTCTTACAAGGACTCATTGCCCCACCAACCACATTTTCTGCTTTACTTTTGCTTTAAGAGCTGTGGGACACATGGATGAAGACAGGCGGGGAGGAAGAGGTGGAGGGAGAAAAGGAACAAAGAAGGGAGAGACAGTGGAAAAGAGGAATAATATTACTAATAAAAGTAAATTCCACAGGCAAATTTGTTTATAAATTGTACATATTCTTAAATTACTTTATTTGGGGAGGGAGTGGCAAATGGCTTGTGAACTTGGGGAGAGAAGTGGGAATATGTGTGTTAATGGGCTGCAGGACTTGCACCTAAAGAAATACAGGATCAGTGAAGGCTGATTCATTTTCAAACAGTGGTGATGGCTCTGCTGATCTGGACCACAGCCAGGCTGGTCTTCCTTGACAGCTTAGATTGGCAAGTGGACTCTCTCAAATGTCGATTCTTCGTCATTCACTAAGATATATCTATCCTTTGGGAAAAGTTTACATAACATCTATGTTATATAGGTGATTTTCATGATTTGAATTGAAATTGGCCACAAGTGTATTTCACAAATTTAGAATACAAGATTTGTTAGTATGTCTATCTCTCTGCATATGTTATACATATTTTGGCATAAAGCATATGTTAGGCATATCCTGCATATGTCACACATATTCAGATACAAAACATATTATACATATCCAGATAAAATAGAATTCTAGATGACTCTTCCTGTCCTAAATAATTCAGAGGTCACCAGTTCTATTCCCCATCAGGGCACATGCTCAATCCCCAGTAGGGAACATACAAGAGGCAGCTAACTGATGTTTCTCTCATTGGTGTTTTGTTTTGTTTTTTCTCTCCCTCTCCTTTCCTCTCTCTCTAAAAAAAATCAATAAAAACATATTGTTTTTTTTTTTAAAAAAAGAACCCAAATGAAGCTACTCTTTAGGGTAGGCATAGATAGAATGATTAATATTTAATTATGCTAGTAAGGCAACTACTTTTGAATATTTCTCATAGAGTTACTTTAGACACAACCTACCACTTGAAATCAACTTCTAAACCAAAATAACAAGTTTAATCTATCACTTCATTTATAGATTTTACATCTATATGGTTTCTGATTCTGTCAAAAATCAAACTTGCACTTTAGAAATCAAGACTTAAAAGCACTGAGTTTAAAAGAAAATGCCATGGGCTTTTACGCCAATTCCAAAATAATTCCCAAAATGTTATGAGTGCAAAAGCCATTATTAGAGCAAGTTTTTAGACTCTCATGGGGTTCTAGCTAGTATGAAGAAAGAAAAACACTTAACATTATTCTTTTACTTCTGAGATGTTTGTCAAAACACCAAACTTTGCAATGTGTTATTATCATAACACTACATTTTATTAAATGTTTAAGCAGTTTCTCTGGGAAGCTATATTATAATAGTGTAGCTAAGGGGCTTGGAGATTGAGTTTCAGTCTTTGCAGAGGTTTTCCACTTACTGGATAGTGGACTATATGTTGGTCTAAATATCTTCTTGTGTAAAATAAGGGATAGTATTTCTACATGGTTGCTATTTATAATTATTTAAATTATGTGAACAACAGTGTCTTGAGGCCATAGCCACATACATGCTTACAGTCACTTGTTTTGTGAACCATTCTGTACCCTAATCACAAACCCTCTAAAACTTCTTCTTAAATACCTAAAAATGTCATTGAAAGGAAACCATGAAAGGTAGCTGAGGGCACTTCATTCTCATTAAATTCAAGTTTGTTCCAGACAAATTCATTAACAAGATCTGGTAGCCATTCTTACAGTGCCAAAGATAAGAATTAGTGTTTGTTTGTTTGTTTTCTTCTGGGTGTAAAGTCTGGAACTGTCAATATAATAAATATTTTTAAAGCATTCAAAATTAATCATATTGATTGAATCATTACTATTACTTAAAGGAAATACTGATTCATAAATTAGCTACTGATAATTAAATTTAAAAAGCAAATCTCTTCTTATGAAATGCATGCCATATAATTGGACAACAGAAGCTGCAGAAAATATAATAATACATTTTACAATTATGGAAAAGACTGTCTCTAAATTTATTTTATGTAATTGTAATCTAGTGAAATGTAAAGCCTGGTAATCATCCCCAAATAAAAATATTAACCAAAACAAGGACCACTGGGAAATCTCAGAGGGAAGGTAGGGAAGGGTGGGTAGGTGTGAAGAGATCAATCAAAGAACTTGCATGCATATAGGCATAATCCATGGACACAGACAATAGTGTCCATGGGTTATGCCTATATGCAGGGGAGGTAAAGACCTGGGGTGGGGGACAGGCAGGCTAGAAGAGGTCAATGGGAGTAAAAAGGAGACATATGTAATACTTCCAACAGTAGAGATTTTAAAATAAAAATTTTTAAATAAAATAAATTGAAATATGCAAGTTTTGAAAGCTATGTTTTATATCTGAAATATAATCAATGAGGAAGAGAAAATAACTAAGAGTAATGTGGTAGTTAAGGAATCACTATTTTAATGATTCTGTTCTGGCTATAAGTGTGTAAATATCATTTCTATCTTTACCAATACTGAGAAAGGACACAGATGAGCCTCTGGCATCTAGTAGATTCTGTACTTTGGCAAGCAGAGTCCTCCAGCAACTGTCCACAGAGATCACAGAGTTTAAGATTTATACAGTTGAGAATTAACTTATTTGCTATTTTAAACACCATGTATTTTAATATTTGAGTAGTTTTCCAAATTGTGTTTATAAGTTCTGAATTTTCATTAAATGAAAAAAAATTATGCAAACTATGAATTTTAATTAAGTTATATAAGTTAATTGGTCAGATTATTTGCATATAATTGTTTTGTTGTCATGAATAGGTTTGGTCCCTAGAAACCCAAAATACAAACTGTTAAAACAATGTATACAGAAATGTATAAACTATTACTTAGGTAACAAAAGTTACTACTTATCATTCTTTCTTATCAGTTATGAACATTCTTATAGTCATGTTTTCATTAAGAAAGCCAAATCCATCTTCATTGTGCTCTTAATGTTCTTTGAATATATAAAGAAATGCACTTTGAGTTTAGTGTAATTGTGTGTTTTGGGCAGCCACCTAGGAAGCTAACTAAATTCATTTGTAGTGTGTGCATTTTTTCAGTGTAAAAAAACAAATAAAGGAAGAAATCTTAGCCAAACAATTAACAACTTGACACAAGGATATTCATTCTTTCACAAATACCATTTAACAGTTTACTCTTTCAACAGATGGACCAGTTATATTTTTTATAAATAAATTTATATTGAATTTATTTTAAGCTAGACTATGTCACAAATTATAATGAACACGATATGCCAAAAAAATAAAGGCATGTTTGATTTCGTGCTATTGGCTGCTTCTTACCTGCTGTGTATAAAGAAAAGCCAGATTAAATCCTGGTTTGCCAAACCAGGATTCATTAGCAGAACCTGTCAGCTCTGTACAAGCTTCCTTTCAAGTATCTGACAGTGCTCTGGTGCATACTTGTTGAGCTTCATTTACAACATTGTCATAAAACTATGTATATTTTCATGGCATCTTCCAAATCTTTAATCAAACGATGTCTAATGAAGCCCAAAGACAATTTCTCAATTATTTTCCACTGCCTAGAACTCCCTGTGGGATATTTATGAAGTTAGCAAAGAAGACGACACACATCTTAGGGGTACAGAGGGATATCTATAATCCACATATTACCAAGTGAAAGATTCAAGTGCCATTCTTCACTTCAAGGGGAACTTGAAGGAGGGATTTGTTTTATTACAGAGTCAACAAGTGCCAATTCTAAATCCCCATCCTTTCTCAAGAGAGTTTATAAAACCCCTCTTCCATTTGTGAAAAGGAAACTCTCACAACACTGATGCACAGAATGACATTTATTGACATTAAAAGCCTCATCAGTTGTTGCTCAGCAGTCTTTATCCTTTTGTAGAGGGTTTTATTGTGCTGTTTGATATGAAGGCACTCTATGATTTAGCAAAATCCAATCTGAAACAATATTCCAAATAGTTTTTTTTTTAATTAGGCATTTTCCAAATATTAGAGTCCTAGGGGTGCCTGTATGGGGCAGAGATGAGTTTGACATACACAGAGACATTCTGTTTGCACTTATATCATTCACACTGTGTTTGCACTAGAGTGATGTTAGGCCTCGGTGTATTACAAAATCTGTCTTTTCTCCTGCATTCACCTGGGCTACTTTCCTTGTGTCTCATTCCAGGAAATAGTGGCCACACACTTTCCCAGTCATTTTCTCAGCCCAATACTCAATTAACCTTTTAAAGAGCAACCAATGAACCATTCACGCTTTCATTATTGAAACATCTGGAGTTAGTGACTACACCAGTAAGAAGCTGTCCAGTTGGGCATTGAAGATAACTGGTTTTATTTATCAATCTGTTTTAAAATTCCTACCATGTGCCAGACACTACACACTAGAGAGAGAAACAACAGTGTATTCTCCTCCCTCAGGGAGTCCACAGTCTAAGAGAAAGGATATTAACACCAAACAACCACAATACTTCCTGGCAAGTGCCTGAGGGAAGTAAGTATTCACAGGTGATTTGCAAAGATGGGAAAGGGTCTCAGTCCTCACCTGATTGGGCATGAACCAGAGAGGAAAGCAAAATCCAGGCCACCTTTATTCCCGGGTGCCTTCCCAGGGTTACATTTTTTCCCTAAGCCACCTGAAAGCCACCCATTGAAAGGGTTTAGACAGAATCTAGTAACAGAATGGGAATGGATTAAACTTCCTAGTTCTTTTCAGTTATCACAATTGTATAAATATTTATTTCTAGTTTTGACAAAAATGAAGGTAATATTTATTTTTTAATACATTCCTATATATAGTTGTTTAATGCTGTGAGAAGATAAAAAGGAGAAAATATTACACATGTAACAGTATAAAAATGTGCTTTTTATTTTATAACATTTTCTGGGCTAAAATAAAATTAGGTCATCTAATAAGGTGGTATAAGATATATACATAATGATTAAATAAAGATGCATATTTAATAAAAAATTATATAGATTATGTCCTTAAATAATTTGTCTCAGTTACTATAATTTTTAGACAAAAGTCTTTCACTCTAAGGGCTTAAGACCATAAATATATCTTAATGGCTTCAGAAAGCTTTCTAACACATTATTTTTCTGAAATCAAATATGAATTAATCCTTTTTTTAAAAATATGAAACACAATATGGTTCAAATATAAAAAATAATTTACAGGGAACTCTGTAAACAATAAAGTAGATATAATTTCTGAAGTGACTTCACTTATGATTTTAAGTCTCTATCATTATCCTAAATTATTTTTCTCAAGAAAGCTATTTTTTTTATTTAAAAAGAACAATTCTAGAGTCAAGTCTAACTGAAAAATACATAAATAAATAAAGCAATATGGTCCATCTTTTCATATTCCAAGCTAACAATGTATTTGCAAGAAATTGATCAATCAATGTTCAATAACTTAAAAGAAAAATAAATTCAGTTAAGCATTGCCTATTGTTCCCCCTAATGGAAAAAATATCAATCAATGAATGATTATAAAATTCACAATTTTAGAGTCGTTTGTAATGAAATCATTGTTGTAATTTCCTAAACTGCTTTATTTAAAACATAGGCTTTATGAGAATAGGAAGATCTAAAAGACTGAAAACTAGTAAAATGAGATGAGGCACATTCTATACTTTTTCATTGACTACCAAGCGGTTGGGATTTTTTATTTTTTTTATTTTTCAAATATCCTCTTTTATTTATTACTAGTGCATTTTTCTATCAGCTTCCAATCACTTCTCATTCTATTATATAGATACAGTAACAGAATAAATCAATTCTTTTTTAAAGGAACAAAAGCACCCTATAGATGCCTGCATTGTCCATGCATCAGAGCTCTCTAGTGTCTATTGACTAAAATTGGATGGTAGAATGTATCTATCAAGGCCACTGGAGTCAGCTTATTTGCATATTTCCTGGAAAGGACTCCAGGAGTAGCTAACAGAATACTTTCAGTGCGGGGATATATCCGGATCTCAGGACTATTTATCATGGAAACAGTGCTCCCCAAGAACTTTCCTCTTGAGTCTAAAGCAGTGGTTTTCTTTTCAATGGGTGTCTGAAAGCCAAATATCTCGATTTTTTTATTTGAGAGGATTCTTCTGTTTCACACAAAAGCAGCTTAAATGCACTCTAGAAAAGAACATGTTGACCTATAAACAGCATAAACCTCAGTGCACTAGGAAACTTTGGGAGGAACAACTGTTTCCCAAAGATTGTTATTGCTTAATGAGATCCGTGACCGCACATCCATTATGTGGCATAAACATGGCTCCCTGCTGGCCCCCCAAAGCCTGCTGACAGTTGGTGGTTATGATGTTAAGTCACTTTAACACCCTCGAAATGTTTTAATGTCTTTTTCTCCTATCTCTACAATATTGGGACATGGCTTGAATTCATCATGTAGAAAATACAATAGCACAATAAAAGAGCATAGCTTGAACAGTCGCTATGTTCTTTGTTGCTACTATTAGTAATGCTTATTTTACAAGGACATCTTATGGTTTCAAGGGGAATAATTTTTGAGACTATCTATCCACTTAAAAGATATAAAAATTATTCAACTATTTGCTTTATCTAATAAATGATTTCCCTTTAGTTAAAGAAACCCGGAATTAATATTCTGTCGAGACCTACTTGTTTTTATAGCTTTGCAAGAAAGCAAAGTATAATATTTTTTGTTTTTAAAAAGGTAGAAATAGCCCTAGCCAGTTTGGGTCAGCGGATAGAGTGTCGGACTGAGGACCAAAGGGTCCCGGGATCGATTCTGGTCAAGGGCATGTACCTTGGTTGCAGGCTTCTCCCTGGCAGGGCCCTGGTTGGGGCACATGCAAGAGGCAATCCATTGATGTGCCTCTTCACATCAATGTTTCTCTCTGTCTTTCTCTCTCTCCCACTCTCCCTAAAAATCAGTGGGAAAATATCCTCAGCTGAGGATTAACTAAAAAGAAAAGAAAAAAGACAAAAATAATGGAAAATATATATTTTCTTTATTTTAAGATTATTTTATGTAAAGAGTAGCTAGCTATTCCTGAGAAAGAAAGCATTATGGCTATCAGGCATTCCTCACAGTTCCCCTACCTGAAGGGAAAACAATAGTATCAGCAAAGTACAGTGTCAACATTGAAAAGTGATATCTGGTTTAGTCTTTTTCAAAAGCCTTCCTGAATGATATGTGTAGCTTTAAAAGACACAAAAACAAGCCTTGATTTTAGTCTTCATTCTGAGTCTCTGACAGAAAATCTTTAGCACACAGACTCTGATTAGAAAGCAAACTATCATTTATGTAAATTTATCACTTAGAATTATTGAACATGGACTTGGTATTATACAATCACATCATTCTTCCTGAGGGGGAAAAAATAGCATTGTTTCAAGAAGTGTATTAATACTGTGGCATATAAAAAAGCAACAGATTTTTCTCCTGCCATTCCCACCCATTTATTTTTTAAAGCAAATAAATGCAAAAGCCTTGTATTAGTAAAAATAAATAATAAAAACTTGAAAATCTTTGTTTTTAATCCATAAAAGCTAAAAAAGGGTGCTATTTTAGTAACAACTTGAAGATCAGAAAAGTGTTCCAGATTGCCAATAATTTTTCTTTTTCTTTTCAGATTCAGCACAGCAGTGCATCTCTTCAGGACATGCAGCGTGAAAGCAAAGCCATGACTTGAAGCAGCACCAGTAAGTTCCCAGGTAGTGGGAGAAACTCTGCTCTAACATGTTCAAAATGTCGTTTTAAACTATTTGGAGAAAAAACAAACTGTATTTCAAGTGACTACCCTCAGAAGAGAGTGTGAGGACCGAGACTGAAATGAATTCCCTCAACAAGTATCTTTTCTCCTTTGTAAAGTAGTTCATTAATTCTATTCAGAGATTTTAGGACGGTTCTTTTAGATATAGCTTTTTAAAATCCACCTTGGATTCAGTGAATTATAAAGAAAATCTTCTGCATGCCTTGCTGTTCAAGAGTTCATCTTGTATTAACTATTCTTAATTACAGGACCACACTGGCAGTCAGTTCTCTTGTTCTTCACTAACTTTGCACCTCCAATTCTATCTGCTTCCATTGTACGGCAGCAATAGCCCATATGGCACATTGTGCTAATTAACAAAAGAAACCCAGTCTAGGCAAATGCTACCCCAGACTAAGGCACAGAGTTTGGTAAATAGAGTAGGTCTGCATGTCATTGGTCCCTGGTTCCTTAGAGACTCTGAAACAGCCCTGGTCTTTCCTACTAGAACTTCACTGCTTTCTAAGTATTAATAACTGCCCACTGTGGCAATAAATGTGTACAATAATACAATTATAATAATTCTTAGCATGTATGAAACAGTGATTTTAAGTTGGGAATTTATATATCTCTATGAGTGACCTAGTGCATGGATTCATGTACATTGAAAGGAAAGTAATCAGAATGTGGCCAGAGGGGTAGGACTGGGCAAGATGGGCCAGACACACCCTGGAGACAACCTTCTGCTATTCTTTCCTGTCCAGCCACACCTGGGGTGGCACAGTGGCTTGAAAGACATCTGTGGAGTGAGCAGGTCCCTGGGCCTGGCCTGCAGGGATTGGGCTGAAATCAGCTCTCCGACATTCCCCAAAGGGATCCCAGAGTAGGAGAAGGCACTCTGCAAAGTTAATGTCATACAGAGTGTGGAACGCTAACATACTTGAGCAGTAAACCTGATTCAGGGCCAATAGTGCCACAGCAACCACATAACCTGTGGCAAAAGGTAAAGTTGTGTGACCCCACAAGGAATCAGGCTCCCTCCTCTTTGGTTTTGGGGTGTATTACCCAAGAACCCCTGCTGCCACATCACTGCAGTTCAGCAGCTCCAGAATTGAGCATCTGCCCCCTAGTGGTCATTGTGTGTTATTACAACCAGCTGGAGGGAGGGAGGGACACTGCGCATATTATCCTTTTATATATATAGATTCTATCTTTACTACATCCCTTTGAGCTTTTCTCTCAAACATGCAGAGCTTCAGAGTAATTATGTATCATGGCCAATGTTACACAGCTATAAGCAAGGTAGCAATCAGATAGTGTCGGAAACCAAATATTGTTCTCACTAAATGGATGTAAACAGGAAGCCAGAAGGCTGGTCAACCTTAATTGCTCTGAAAGGTCAGAGCTAATTACTCACTGTTTTGTTGAAACATTATTGGTTGAAGCAACCTCTATGTTTGTTTCTTGTTAATTTCTGTTTTTGTTATTTCCTGCCTAAAGGCTAGGGGTGTGTCCCAAAGCCTTAATAAAAGGGAGAAAAAGGCCAGAGCAAGGGGCAGTCCTTTCCACTAGAGGAAGGCTCCCGCCTGGCCCCCCAATATCGCCAAATTTATGCTTTCAGTCTCTCATTTCGTTTGCGTGCGGCCTCCTTCAGAACCCGAACCCTGACCCGGGAACCCTGAACCACGCGGGACGTGGAAAGAGGTTCCCACAAGATAGCAATCAAATTGACTGACTTCCAAACTGAATTTCTTAACCTAAACCCTAAATGTGTTCTGAAAATGACTGGGAACAGCTCAAGTCAAGGTTCCTGGTCCTTATGTGTGCTTTTCTCTCCTTGCATTCGAGTGGTGGGGAGGACAAGATGATTCCTAGGCATTCTGAGAATGTTTAGAGAGAGAGCCTTTTCGATAATGTTTTAACTTGGTTTATTGGATTATTTAAACCTACTTTATTCTGGAAAGGGTTTAAGAATGGCATCTTCCATTTATATCACACCATATGGAGCCATATTAAAACAAACAGCCTAAGAATCAATAATCAAACTAAATAACCAGGAAAAGTTCATCTGTTAAAATGGGAATTCTGAGATAAACAGTATTGCTTTCCTGTTAATATAATAAGTACCATTCTCAAATATTTTCATCATACAAAAATATAGGACAGAATATTACAAATATAGTCATTATTACTACTACTGGTGCTAGTAAACTTCCATTGAGTACCTACTATAAACAGGGCACTTCAGTATTTCCTCAAAATTTTGAGAGCTTATAATTGATATCATTATCCCCATCATACCTAGTAACAGACAAACATGTAAATTGACTGTACCTCCACTATGTCCACAGCCAATCATAGTGAGTATGCAAATTAGAAGGCCAAATATGGCGGCTGCCCAGCTGCTCCAGGTGTGGAGTGGCCAAGTGGGGCAGGACGCCTGCTATGAGAGGGAGGACGGGGGGTGAAAGGATATATAGAAGTGGAGTGCTGCAGGGAAGACAAGACTACAGACTCTGGAGTGCCACAGGAATACGAAGATGGCAGACTCTGGCCTGAGCCTGCCACAAAGATGAAGGAGGCAGACTCAGGCTGGAGTAAAGGCCTGAGTCCCAGGTGCTGGAGGAAAACCGGTGCTAGAAGCCAAGGGAAGAAAGGCCTATTGCACGAATCTCTTCATGCAACAGGCCTCTAGTTTCATAGATAAGGCAAATGAGACCTGAAGAAATAAAGTAATTGATCAAAGGTGATACAGCAAATAATTGCCAAGATTTTCCTTTCACCATGATACATACACCATGTTGCCCCTGAGCACTGCAGCAAAGCAGAAGTGCCCTTTCTGCCTCTCCTATCATCTATATTATTAATTTCACTTTGTATACAAATGTCTAACATCACAGCTATTAAGTATTCAGATATTTAATATAACCTAGGAAGTGTTCTTGTCCAGAAATTTTGAATTTGAATCCAGACTTGTCTGTAGATCTAATATCCAGTTTATGTAAAATAGTGCTGATCCAGAACCAAAAGAGAGATGAAATAATGAGGAAATAAGACAATTTCAGAATATATTATATTCTACAATTGGCAGGATCATTTCAAAAGATCAAGACAATAAAAACAATATGAAGGGCTAGTCTCACTAGGAAGGGAAAATTAAGAGAAATAAGAACCAAAAATAATGCATGATCCATGATTGCCTACTAGTTAAAAGAGAAGATTTAAAGATGTTTATAAAAAACTACAGAAAGGTAAAATGAGCCAGCAAGATCAAAGAAAAGGAAGGAAAATGAAGGAGATCATTTTTGCTGGAGGAATCAGGGAAGATGTGATAGAGGAAGAGGCATTTGTTCATTAGTTCCATGGCATTGCCCTGTGATTTTCCAGCCTATGTAGATTAAACTCTAACCTTGGCAATAGCATTTTTTAATAAATATTGCTAGTCAACATCCTCTATCAGCTTCTTATCTGCAGGCCTCTTCTCCTCAGGATCCCATACTCTATTCTCTCAATGGGCTCAGCAATGCTCAGTATAAGACTCCATAGCTGGCACTCAAGTATTTTGAGACAACAGATATTTTTGTACACACAGATCCACAAGTCCTCCTAGCAATGAGTGCCTTAACACAAAACAATATGTACAACAGTGTGAATTAAAGGATTCTTTGAAATCAGTTGTAGTGCCATGCTCTTAATGCAAAATTTAATCAAACTAGATGCGGATAAAAAAACGAGATGCTGACTATCATTAGCCAGCAAGGTGAAGAAAGATCCCTTCAGTGGTTACCAAGTGCAGTCTCAACACATCTTGGGGAGGTGGGAGCCTTTCTGCATTATCCTCCTTGTTTTACCAGGCAGGAAGTAGTCACACAGAGAGAGACTAAGTAACTTGCCCAAGGACAAAGAGTGAGTCAGATGCAGAGCTGGGAATTGAGCCCACTCTCCCGGTTTCCAGTGTACAGCTTTCCTCAGCAAGTCATAATGCCTTTTAGATGGATCATTTCCTAAAATGTATTAAGTTGTTAAAAAATCAATATGGGTATAACATTGCTTTCCAACTATCTCTGTTTCTCACTACCTTAGCAGAGCTATTATCAGAAGCCAAACTGTTGGTCAGTTCAGTAATCTCATATCTATATTTTTTAGACAATACACCTATTAAAACTGGTTATATCCAAATACCTGAGATAAATTTGAGTATTTCGCTGTGAATTTGTGTTTGGCTCTGTTTGCAGATAAGGGAGATTACTACAGTGAGAAAAAAAATGGTAATTTCAAAGTTAGGGGAAACTAAAAATAATCATGAAGAGCAAAACAACCAGAAAAATTTAAAAACAAAACAAAAATAGCAATATCGTGCTCACAGTTGACAGAAGAAAAGCAAGGAAATTTATAAAGTTGTGTACTTTGAAAAAGTGGCTATTTTAGGCCCTTTGAGAATATTCTAACTAGTTGTTTTTATACAAAGCCATGCATGTTTCATTACTTGGGATTTTACCAATTGATTCATTGGGAATTCTGGACCATGAACAGAAACTATAGCTTTTTAATGGCAATTACTGGAGATTCTTATTGTGCCAACTAAATCACAAATGGTAAGTAAATAGGCTTATATGTCTTCTGGTTTTTATCATTAAAAACACCAACTTATCATTGTGCCCTTACTAAAGAATTCAGAATCAGCTGTAGAATCTCTTTCAATATAGTAGTCTGAATACTAATAAGATCAGTAATAATCCAAAATATAAAAGCCATTCTCTATATCTGGCATATTCTTTTTTGTTCAATCCCCATTCAAAAGACAAGACATGGAATCATATCGTCCTTTGGCCTCTCCTGCCAGGTTTGATCAAATTATCCCTTATGGGATTTGCTTACACTTCCATAATGCCTCTTATCTAAATTAGACTTTCAGGACAGGGATGCTTTTTTTTTTTAAGTCCTTAGCAGTTTTCTAACAAAAGATTAATAAATGTCTGTTCATTTTATAAAACACCTTTATCTTTTTCTTTAGACACTTTGGGAAAAGTGAAATTGTGAATGCCTTAATAATCACTCTAATTCAGAATTTTCATTTTGCAGTGTCTATATAATATGAAATTCCTAGAGAAAATACAAGAGCTTGAATCATCTGGCTGTAACTGAAAGTAACAACGTGCTCACAAAAGGATGGTGGTATGTCAAGAGCAGAGAAGCCAATCTGAAAGAGCAACCAACAGGTAAAGGTAGAAAAATTTGAGCAAGAAAGTAAACAATGACAGCACTGGATTATAATAAGTAATAAAAATCTGTGAGTCTATACTAATTTTAATATATAAATAAGAGCAGCTCTTTTATTACAGAAGAATTCTAATTAATTCAAATAGAAACAATGAGGAAGGCACCACTTCACCCAAGGGATCAAGATTACCATCTCTAATAAGAAGACATATTGACATGCAACTCCTGATACAGAACACTGAGAAGGGCCCATTTCTTATGTGATGTTCTTGTTAAAAATGCATAACCTTGAGAAAATATCACACTAACCCAAATTGTGGGGCATTAAAAAAAAAATGCAAAACTGACCTGGATTCTTCAAATGAACCCAGGTCATGAACATAAACTAAAGCCAGAGATTGTCAAGGCTTGGAGGTCTAAGGAGACATGGCAACTTAATGCAGCATTGAATCCCAAACAGGATGCCAAGATAGAGCTGGTCATTGTTGGCCAAATTCAGATAAAGTCTATAGTTTAGGTAGTAATATTCAATGTATCAATGTATACTTTTTGTTTTTATAATTGTATTATAGCTATACAATATGTTATCATTAGGGCAAGCTGAGTGAAGGATGTATGGGAACTCTCTGCACTGGTTGTATGCATTTTCTATAAGACTACAATTATTTCAAATGAAAAGTTGAAAAAAGTGCTTAAAAAAACTAACTGGTTTGCACAGTCAACTTGGTTATACTAATCTTATGTGAGCACAGGTATGGAACCTAAAGACAACCTGTGGTAATTGAGCAAGCAGTTGGTTTTAAGTCACAGCTTTCCCAAGGAAAGAAGATGAAATGCAAACCTAAATGTGATCCCATTTGTGTCTCGGCATGAGAATGTGTCTGCTCATCAGGATCATATCTCTGCCATCTCCATTTCACTGTATTTTTCTTCTCCTTTTTGGTCTTGTGATTTTTTCTTTCCACATTTCAATAATGATCTGTGTGTAGCCCAGCAATATTGTTTTCGTCATGTGGCTTTTCCTTATTGCGCAGAATAATTTTCATGAGCTGCCTGCTGTCCCGAAGCTGACTGAAATAATCCGTATAGCATTTCCTCACCATTATTAGCAGAGCTTCCTTGCTTAGATGACTTTTGGTGGCATGTCCCTATTCCAAGTCTCTACTGGGCCTCCTATCACTACTAACTCTCTTCTGAGTCATTAAGACTTTTCTCTGTACCTGCTTTCTCCCTTGATTCTGCCTTTATGTCCTACAGGGGAGAGAAGTTGTAGAGCCTGAGATCCAGTGCACTGTTTGAATTCACCTTGGTATCCTTCTCCCAAAGCCATGACCTGCAACAATAATGCACTCCAAATTTCAAGGCCTTATGTTCAGCTCTCTAGGGCCACTTTTTGTCTGCAATGCACCAAGTAAAATGTCTTTTCACTGTTACCCAGCGCAACCTTCTGTAGATTTCTGCAATTAAGGAGCTCTATACTGACTCCCAGGCTGACAACATGGTGTTAAATCTATCAGCTCCTGTTTTTGATGCTCCACAAGATTATTTCTTTGTGTTTTGTTTTGTTTTGTTTTTGTTTTTGCTTTGTTTTGCTTTTTATGTTGAGAGGCAATATTTAAAAGTTAGAGCATTCTGAATTAAAAGCCAAATTCCAGGACTCCTTTGAATTATCTAAAGGCCCAGCTACCCTCAGGCCACATTCCTATAAGGCCACAAACTGCTCCAGTTGAATATCAGTGGTCCACTTAGACAGTGTGCGTGTTCTCTAATGTACATGTCACCCAGAGCTCCTTTTGACCAGCATAGATACTGAATGCTCTTGTATTTGTAAAAATTCATAAAGGTCATTCAAACTTGTCTGAGTGCCACTACTTAAAATGATAAGCAAAGAAATTTAAGCTGCCTTTTCTCTGAATCTTGGGACCTCAGGAGCCCTGGCCTATGCATTTCCCTCAGTTTAACTATAAAAGAAACACCACCTATCATTTTTTCTTGCCTGCAACAGGGAGGGGAAAGGGCAGGATTCTTGTTTCAGGTTCCTTTATATGTTGTCCTCCTTTGTAAGGAAATGCTATTATCCTTAATGTATGTTGAGCTCTATTCTTATTTACACAAGGACTCTCAAGCACTGGTTTGAGACATGCCTTTAGAGCCATTACTGTTGTATTTCAAAGGGAAGAGAGCTTTGCTAATCCTCTTTGGCATTCATCTCTAAATCTTGGTGAACTCTGGTAGCTTCAATCTCTGAAAGTTTATTTTTAACTTAAGCGATTTTTTTTGCAATTGCTAGGTTTTTCAGGTGTCTGGCCAGCTTAACTGTTGTCTAAATACATTTTGTCTGTTTTCCTTGGCTCTTCCTAGCAGATTTAAATCTGTTCCAAGGGTTCACAACATGTCCTGCCCAAATGCCTTTGATTCTGAGCATGCAGTCAGTATTTATTTTTCACTTTACATAAAATATAAGTAACTCCCTTATACTCATTTTGAACCTTTTCTTATAGTGCTTATCCAATGGGAGGGGAAAAAAACACATTCAGAAGGCCTCTGTGAGTGTGAGCAGAGCCCTAATCCAGGAAAATAAATTATACCTTGTACTCACACATATACAAGTGACCCTTCCCCTTCCTGCTGTTTCCAATTACTCAGATTAATTTATGTATTTTCAAACTTTCTGGCACCCCTCTGCTAAAGTACTGCAAACAAATTTACAGCGAGTCCCAAATTCAATATTAACACAAAATCTTACAGTCTCAAATTTCATTGTGTCTGTCATTCTGGAATTTAATAAAATTTTAGAGTTTATTTCATATTTAACTTATTTCTAGGCACTATGTTGATTTTAGTACTGAAATTTAGGAAACCGAATTATTATAGGTGCATGAAGGCAACATGAATGAAAAATGAACTGAACTCAAAGTCACAGGCAAATTGCAAATGTCTGCTTAATCACATGTAAGCTCTTTATACAACAAATAAATTGGTTGAGATCTTTAACTTTAATAGCTTACTTAAGTATTTCTAAAACTTTAAATGCCTGAGCTTGAAATCTCTTTTTATTTTTACCTAATGTCAGCTTGGTATAGGTCTTCCCTCCTTAAATCTAAAAGCATAACATGTTTGAAAATGAAGAAAGCAAGTTAAGTAATCTTTTAAAACAGTACTGGTATTGATTATGTAGCCTTTTCAAGATAATTTTCCGGGATGGGGTGAAATAGTTCCTCCATACTGCTGCTCCTGGTATGAAATAAATAGTAACAAAAATGGTTAATGTTTGGTATAGATGATCTGTAAACTGAAAAAAAAAAACTGAGTGAGAATATTTTGGGGAGGCTAAACCTGTATTTTGGAATGCAGATTTAAATACCAATTTTGAAACGAAAGTTTACTTTTAATCAAGGTAAGGTACATAACAGAAAAGAGAGCTGAGTGATAAAAGGAGCAATATAAAAATAAATAAATAAATAAATAAATAAATAAATAAATGGAACCAAATCACAAATAATTGTCAAATAAATTAGGACATAAAATAATCCATTTGGTTTAATATTAAAGATATTTCCTTCAAAAACTTCACTGCTTTCTCCTTTCTCACAAATTCTCTGGGCTCTGGTACTTTTTTCTCTTATATCAGTTTCTCACTCTATATTTTCTTTTTCCTTTTGATACCAACATGAACTCAGTAGACCCAAATGTCTTGGTTTTGTAGCCATAAGCAAACTTCCCCTGAAACTCCAAATTCATACAATTATTAAACTAGTGTTTCATTACCTGTTCTGGTTTTTGTTGTTTAGTTGTTTCTTCCTTCAATCTATAAATGATATTCACTGGAAAATAGTAGTTCCCATGACATTTAGTCAGTAAATGTGTGGATAAATACAGAAGGCCCAACTGGCCAAGAGGAATATCTTTTAGCCAGGTGGCTCTCCATTACTCACCACTACCCTACTCTTTTCTACAGTTTTCTTTGGATTTCCAAGGACCATAATAAATATAGTCAACAGCAGCTCTCTTATCATTTCTCCCCTTAAATCAACTAGTCATAAGTGGAACTTGACTAACAGCAAACATTTTTCTGAGGATTGGGGACAATAAAAAAGTTATTCCTTGAAAACAGTGATGACTTCCTCAAGAAAAACAAACAAACACAAATGTGTCTTTACATAAGCCAATGCTTAGTCCTGCTGCTATTATACTGGCTTGGAGTGGTAGAAATAACAGAAAAATTGCTGCTGCCATATTTACCAATGCTTAAAACAGTGAGTGTTTTATTTTAACTAAATCCCCAAAAAATACTGTGAGTCACACTCTATTAATTCCATTTTGCAGAAATGGTTTGTATACTATGAGGTAATGGAGAAGACTGTATTAATACTTCTGAAATAAGGGAAAAGGGGTAAAGGCAAGCAAGATTGAAGGGCCCATGCACCTTATATTGTGAAACAAGCTTCGTACAAATCAATCAGAGTGCTGCAAAACAGAATGTATTCATTTTTAAATAACCTAGTATGTAACCCTAACCTCCATAGAAAATAATTTGAAATTCCATGTTAAGCCTTATCCTCCTACTATATTGAATGTTGCTGCATCCATTGTTATAAAAAATATCTTCCTAAATTAAAAATGTGAGTCACTCTTCTCCCTTTTCCTTACCTTCACTGCTACCCCCTTATTGAAGCCACCAATGTCTCTCTCCAGGACATGATCATAATCCCTTACCTGGATCACTATGTACCTTCTTGTCCTCCTTCATTCTGCAGTGAACATGATCTCTTAAATAACTAAGTTGTGTCATATCACGGCTGATTAAATATCAATTGCTGCCTATCGTAGCAAGAACAAAATTCACATGCTTCACCTTGATCTGCGTGATTCTACCTAACAATTATCGCTTTGTTATAACTATGCCTTTCCTGCGCCTCTCTCCCAAACACAGTTCCCTTCAGACACACAGACCTTCCTCCCTTCTCTAAAATGACAAATTCATGGCTTCCTCTCTAGAGTGAGTATGGAATACTCCTCCCTCAGAATTACGCAAAGCTTGTTTTGCTCCCTCTCATCACTGTTGTTTCAGCAAATGTCACCCTTTTCAGAAAGGACTTCTGTGACTACAACCATCAATCCTCAGATCACTTCTCTCAATCACATTACAATTCTTTTTCTTTCTTCTTAGCACAAGATACTACATACTAGTTTATGTTTTTTTAGTTTATTGTCTGTCTCAACTCACATGAAAATGTAAGCCCCTTTAAACCAGTTTCATTGTCTAACTTGCTCACTTGCTTCATTCCCAACACTTGGAACAGCACCCAATAAATATTTACTCAACTTTGTTCAATGGGTGAAAAAATAAATGAATGACTATTGCTTTAGAGATCATATAATCTCACTAAGAAAAAAACTGTTAAAAACATTAAAGCATCCTGAAAATGTAAGAAATTTCTGCTGCTATTAGCAATTTATAATCAATTAATGGTATAATTAATCAAATAATGGATATTTACACAATGCATTATATGCTGCAGTGTGTTTTCACATAAATTATGTTCCTTGTAATAATGGGAGGTGTTAAGAACACTGCTATGTCTCTCTTTTCAGAGTTGGTTGGAACAGCTTTCTATAAAGTTATGGAGAGGTTTTCACAGGCACCCAGAAGAAAATATACACAAGATAAAATTCTTGTGCCTTTTATAACTTTATGTTCTCTCAGCAAAAAGAACAAGGGGAGTGGGAAAAGTGCTAAAATTTTGATACTTAATATTATCAGAATTCATTTAACAAATTTGACATCCATTAGCAAGTGAAAATAGGAAGAAAACACCCTGATAGGGAAAAGAACTATAGAACAGAATGTAATCCTAAAATGGACAGAAGTAAAACGGTTGTTTTAAGTGTCCCTCTTTTTAATGTTGGTCAGTGTTAGGTAGACACCATATTTTCTCCCAAGTAAGAGCTATATGCCTCTAGTATTATGGGCCTTTAACCTGGTACTGGTGAACTGCTAGCCAGCTTTTGGGTCAGAATAACAATATAAAAACTCTGTAGAAGGAATTAAATTCTGAGTTAGTGATTCTATCTATAAATCTTACTTATTTTTTAATGAAAATCACAGAAATACAATTCCCATTAGACATGATCTGTAATACCTTCTCCTGATGAGGCAAAAATCTCACCTATGAGCTAACATCATTTTCACTATACTATCAGAGCTTAATTTTCTAAAATTCTTTTATTGATTTCAGAGAGAGGATGAGAGAGAGAGAGAGAGAGAGAAAGAGAGAGAGAGAGAGAAATATCAATGATGAGAGAATCATGGATTTCTCTCCTGCGCATCTCCTCCTGGGATGCAGCCTGAAACTTGGGCCAGAGCTTAAAATTAATAGAGCTAAAAAAATGTAAAATATTTTAATGACACATATTTGCTATTTTAACATTTTCATACTGATAAAAAATACCATTAAAAGCTTTAGAAAAATGCACACAAGTTTGAGGTAATTAAAAACCAAATACTTTTTAAATCTCTAGAATTTATATTTTAGCAAAAGTGTGAGGTTTCCTAATTGCCTTAGTTACTTGATCTGTGTGGATTGAAGTATAAATAAATTCTTAGTGTGAATGTTCTCTCTTAGACTCTTGTCCTTCCTCTCCTTATACATCCTAATTTCTAAAGATAACAGATCATTTTAAACCATTTCTGTTATTAGCCTTATACCTACAATTTCACTTTTTTTTTTGCAAGTATATTAAAACATCCTAACAACACTCAAAGCAAGCAACCACAACTAAGTTTTACTTCCCTTTCCCCTGTCCTATTTTTAGTTTTCTTTTTCTCATTTTTAGAAGAAAGGGCTAAAATGACAAATTGTCATTAAAGAAAAACTCAGCGGTAGAAAAATTCTTAAGAAATTATGTATTCGTATTTCTAAAGTTCAGCTGTCTTTGGAAGTCTTGAAGATGTCAATGCAATGTGGAAAAGTTAGGAAGAAGTTTCCTATTGATTGTAAGAATAAGACAAGGGATGACCTGTGATACCTTGATCTTACCTAAAGAAGAAACATAATTCAACTAAAATGAGGTTGCGTTGCAACAATACCTGTCTTTGGTCTGAAGACTAAGCCAGCCAGGACAATGAGGTGCATGCTACTCCGGAAGAGATGTCTGACTGTTCATAAGAATGCGTTGTGAGATAAAATGTAAAGCCGGTATCTTAGCAAGGCCACACGCTCTTATTTTCTTCAAGAAGTTTCTTTTTTTTCATATTTTTTCTTTCTTAACAAAATTAGAAAGATTCTCATATGAAAAACTACTTTCTGAACTCTTTTTCTGTAAAACATATAGTTATAATATTCATATTATAAAAGGAAACTTTTAGATATACGTGACTATATCCAAGCTTATAGCTGAGAAAAATAAGATTAAATAGATGACACTACAGTAAGAAATCACTAATTAAAATTTATGTTTCATTGCTTCTGTAGTAAAGATAACTTTGACCACTGTTATATATTTACAACTCTTTGGAATATTTGAAAAAATGTAGATGATATAATATTATTTCACAAATATGAGTGGCCACGTCATTGAACAATATAAGTAACATAAGCATTACCAACTTAAAAATTAGAGTTTTGCTCTGATAATACAAGAATCTGACGTACTGAGAAATTAGCAATAAATGAATGGGTCCATTTATCTGATCATAGCATATATATATTATTGTTTAAAGTATTACAAATAGTAGTACATATGTCTTCATTTTTTTCCTATTGACCTACCCCCGGCATTCCCTACCCCCCAGTGCATGCCCTCACCTGCCCCCCCCCAACCTTGTATACATTGGTTATGCTTATATACATGCATACAAGTCCTTTGGTTGATCTCTTACAGCCACTCCTCCCTCCACCCCAATCTCCCCTGCATCGCTTCTTTGCCTCTGTATCTGTTTTGTTTTATTTTTCCCCTGATTCTTTTATTTAAAAACATCTTACTTCTGCAGGCTAGAAATAAAACTATAAGAACAAAAAATGTTTGAGTCCCAATTGCAATGTCCAATAGTTCTGAGTCCCAGTTTCAATGTCAAACAGTTCCTTATGTGTACATGTCAGCAATGGTATCTGGATAGTGGACAGATGGTGGCAATGCAGATCTGATCCTTTCTGGTTTGGTCCTAGGCATCCTGTAGTGATGCACAGCTACTGACTGCTCCCATGGCAAGGCGCCGTCAGCGTCTTCCATCTCTGGACTGTTTCTCCTCTTGCCTTCATGTTTGGAGCAGACCTGTCAATTCCTCTCTGTTGCAGGAATCCACTTGGTCTTGGAATTGTTTTCTGAAAGTATATAAACATATTCTCGACCAAAAGTTAATAAGGGAGTCTTTTCTATAAAATTGACTTGAAGTCTTTTTTATTTTTGCCCAAATAATTTTCCTTTGGCTTATTTTGACACCATGTGTTTTTCATGGGTGTCTTGTGCTTTGGAGGTGAAGGTTCCAGGGTCTGCTTGTCTGCAGCTGTAGCAGCAGATTTTGGCTGGAGTGACTGCTGGGTCGCAGGGCAGCTCCAAGGCCTGTCTGATGAATTCCCAAAGGAAGGCTGTTTTCCCCTTCCAGATGGCGTGGACTCTGTGTCTATGTCCCGCAGTCTGGGGAGTGCCCGCTGGGGTGGTAGTCTCTCCTTGTCTAAGAGAGCTTGGACTGCTAGCCCCTGATGCTCCTGCAAGATTTAACTGTCCCTTACTCACTCACACACACATTACACACATCTACACACTCTCCTTTCATCTCCTCACTCACTTCCTCTCCCTCACCTTCGTCCTGCCAGCACCATCTTCCTTTATATACTGCATTGCATTTTTTAAAACCTATAATTGCACAGCTAACTGCAGACTAAGACTAAGTTGAGGTAATCACATGAGAAAATTGTTAGGTTCCTGCTGGAAAACATACTAACTCCTGCTATCTATGTCATCACTGAAATGATTCCCTCTATTTATCTTGTAAGAGAGAATGTCTTGACTTTGAAACATTATGTTTTGGAATATGTTTTAACTTTTAAAAATATCTTAGAAAATGAGAAAACAACAAATTTTAATTTCAATAAAGTAATCAGTAATCTTTGAGCATGAATAAGTTCAGAGCATATATCCATTGGTATTATTTTTTAAATATTTGTATTGATTTTTAGAGAGAGGGAGAGGGAAAGAAACATCAATGTGAGAAGACATCGGCTGCCTCCTGATTGCCCAGTAACAGGGATTGAGCTCCAAACCAGACATGTGCCCTAACTGGGAACCCAACTTGGGATTATACTCACCCAACTGAGCCACACAGGCCAGGACTGTGTTCATATTCTAGCAGTGCTTTAAATTCTTAGGCTACTCCAGGATATCAATATATTATTGCTATCAAATATATTTAATGTGCCTGTTTTTATAAACACAATGGGAAAGACACATATGAATAGGGTAACAAATAAAACATATTTTCTAACTCAGCCTTCTAGTTATGCCAAGCACGAAAAGAAGGCCACCAAATCACTTATGAAGAGAAAAATATAGATCTAAAATTGTGACCACAGTTTATAGCAGAAAAACATCTAATGAAAAGTGTATATAAATTGTAAAAATGTAAGTTTGCTTATTCTGATGTGTTGCAAAATCCTCCTCTTTTTATAATGAAGAGGGTTCAGAGGTACTTAGAGAGGTTGCCATTTATTCAAGTGAGAAAGCACAGAAGGGTAAGAATGGTGATTAAATATCATGGCAAGCACAATACTTTCAAAAATAAATGAGAAAAATACACTCATTGGCACACATGTAAATTAGTCCCAAAAGTAACTTTTTAAAACCTCAAATTAATTTTTTAGAGATAGGTTCATACTTTTGTATTTAATGTTCACATAGTTGAACTTTTTTTTTTTCAAAGAACTAAAAAGCTCTAAATACCAACTTCCAAAGTAGAATAACTATTCTCTATGGAGAATGAACCCAAGGGCTGTAGATGGTAAGATTTGTGAATGCTATGTTCCAATTTCACTCCTCTGCCTCTGGTTAATTGGTTGTTGAATAGGTTAAATTTGTAGACTAACAATCCACATGAAAATGTAAGGCGGCTCCACAGAGGATAAAAGGTGTCACAACTCTTCTCTGTTTGGTTAGTTATAGATTAATCTTATCCTCCCTTTCCTACCAAAAAAAACAAATAAACAAAACCCCCAAATCTTGATGTTCTCACTTTCTGTACAACAAGGTAGCTTTTGCCATTATTCTTAAACTAAATATTGGGGGCTAGATTTCTTTAGAGAATGTAAGAAAAGTTTGTGAACTACCTAAAGTAAACAGGACTATTTCCTGATAGAAGTTTGGTCCAATATGGATTCTGATAGATTTTAAGAGTCCTCAAACTTTGCTTCAGTATTCTAGCCACAAAAAACATCATTTCAAAGTATAAGCATTGGTTCATTATAATTATAGTCATTTCAAACACAAATGTGTTTGACATCTATTTCTTCCACTATAACATTCTATTATTAAAAAAAATATTTCTTATATTTGAAATGATTTCAACAGAATAGTGCATGCTGGGAGTTGAAAAATAACTCTTAAGAGTTTCTTCATTTCATATTTTTGTTCTTCAAGAAAGAAAGAATCACATTTTGGGAGGGTTTTGTTTTTGTTTATTGTCTTACATTTTGAAAAAACAAAAATTAATTTTAATAATCTCTCCAATTTTCAGGCTAAATTCATGCTTTTATAGATATTTTTGCTGAAGTTGCTATTTTACTTAAAGAAGATTATGTAAGTATTTATATATATGTTTATATTTATACACATACACACACATACTAGGTTGGTTCCATTCACTATGAAATTAGTTTAATGACATCATGTTCATACAGTCATGTTTAAGTTTCAGAACTAATTCTACTTTCTTGAATGAATCTATCTAGAATGAAAATGTGTTTCCTTTGTATAGAATTGTTTTGACAGAACACCACAGAAGATAGATCAATCAATACATCTAGTTATTACTTTTTACTATGCAGAATCCCTATAACTTTGAAGGAAGGAATTAAAAAACCGTGAAAGTATATTTTATAAAAGATAGCAGAATCATGAAAAAAAATCTGGATCGTAGTAATATATAGAACAAAGAGAAGATATAGATATCTGTTTAGTCCATGTGACTTTATTTTGATTTATTTTTAATTGAATGTATTGAGGTGACATTGGTTAATAAAAATATATAGGTTTCAGCCGAAACCGGTTTGGCTAAGTGGATAAATCATTGGCCTTCGGACTGAAAGGTCCCAGGTTTGATTCCCGTCAAGGGCATGTACACTGGTTGCGGCCACATCCCCAGTAGGGGGCGTGCAGGAGGCGGCTGATCGATGTCTCTCTCATCGATGTTTCTAACTTTCATCCCTCTCCTTTCCTCTCTGTGAAAAATCAATAAAATATATTTAAATATATATATATATATACACACACACACACACACATATATGTATCTGTGTATATATATATATCTGTATATATATCTGTATATATATCTGTATATATATGTATCTGTGTATATACATATATATGTGTGTGTGTATATATATATGTATCTGTGTATATATATACACACAGATACATATATATATATATGTTTCAGGTGTACAATTGTATATTACATCATCTGTATATTTCATTGTGTGTTCATCAATCACACAAATCAAGTCCGTCCATCACTATTAATCCCACAAAGTCCCCTCTTACCTCACTTACCCCTTTCGTCTAGTAATCACCATACTGTTATCTGTGTCTATGAGTTTTGGTTTTATCTTTGCGTGGTTTTTTTTCTTAATTCTTTCACCATTTTTCCCAGTCTCCCAACCTATCCCCCTGCCCATAGCTATCAGTCTGCTGTTGTCTGTATCAATGAATCTATTTTTATTTTATTTGTTACTTAATTTTGTTTTTTAGGTTTTACATATGAGTGAAATCATATGGTACTTGTCTCTTCTGCTTAGCTTAATTCACTTAGCATAATACTCTCCAGATCCATCCATGCTGTTACAAAAGCTAAGATTTTCTCCTTTTGTTGGTTGAGTATTATTCCATTATGTAAATGTTCCACAGCTTTTTTTAGCCAGTCGTCTACTAATGGGCAGTTGGGCTGTTTCTAAATCTTAGCTATTGTAAATAATACTGCAATAAACAGGGGTGCATATGTTCTTTCAAATTGATGTTTTGAGTTTCTACAGATATATTCCCAGTAGTGGTACCGGCAGTTTCATTTTTAAATTTTTGAAGTATCTCTATATTGCTTGCCACAGTGGCTGCACCAACCTGCACTCCCCACAACAGTGCACAAGGGTTCCCTTTTCTCCACATCCCCACCAATACTTGTTTGTTGACAAGTTGACTTTTTGATGATAGCCATTCTGACAGGTGTGAGGTTAAATGGAACTTATCTTTGTTGTACACCCTAAGCTCTGAAAAGAAATTGACAAGGCAAGTAGCAAGAAACTCAAGTCCTGGATTCAAGACATTTGGAAACTAAAAGTCTCTGCATGTCTTCATGGTGGCTGACAAGTAAAATCTTATTCTTAAGTATATATTAATTATATCATTTATCTCTTACCCTTTCTAAGATTTTTTACATCCAATTTAAAAAGTCATTTCCATCTTAATCATTCTAGCATAGTCAACATTTAAGTTTTCTGCAACACTTTCACATGTTTTCTCATACTAAGAGCTTAATAATATCCAGCCTCACATTGGTAGAAGTCTCAAATTATTTTACACTGCAAACATTTCCATAAGAGATTTATTATTAAATCAGAAGAAATTATTTATTTTCAGAAATTATAATTTTGCTTAAGGATACTTTAATCTCTTCCTTAAGAAATAGTCATTTGAATTCAGCCTCTTCCTAAAGTCATTTGGCTGTCTCCCTAATCCTCTTTCCTTCCTTTAGTCTGTTTCTGAAATTCACTTCTTTTCTCTTGTTTTAACGCATCAAATCAGTTCTTCATTTTCTCATTGTCTCCTTTCTGTGTTACCAGCGTCAATTTGAGAGAGATCTCAGACATCTCTTCAAAAGAGATCTCTTCAAAGAGACCTTTTCTAAACAAAAGTTTTATGATATTTCTGGATATAAAGAGAGAGGATTGGAGTTCACTGTTCTTTCAAGAGAGAAAAGTTAAGACTTTTCATGGTGATTACTAGACGAAAAGTGGGGGTAAGTGGGGTAAGAGGGGACTTAGCAGGATTGCCATTTTTAGATAATTTTTTAGATATACACATTTAAAAGATTATAAGACCAAGAACTTCTATTACTTGTAAATGTCTCCACATATTCTGAGACTCAAGAATTTAAGAATTCAACAGTCCATTCCCTTTTTATCAGAACATTTAACAATTTAAAATATGTTTATTATTAAGTCTTACTCCTTCTCAAGCCATACTCTAATATGATATGGCATTGTTATATAACACATTGGTTCATCCTAAGTGAATAAGATATATCCTCCACTTTTGCTGTTAAGAGTTACAAAGATGTTTCTTTTTTCAAATGGGATAAAATCTAATAAGAACCGACATGAACATTAGCTTAACCCTACATTAAAATCAGTATAAACTAAAAAAATTAATAATATAGAATTAAAGGACCAGTGAATGGGTATGAATGCAAGTTATTTTTCTGTTTTTAAAAATGTTTGCACTTATACTTAAAAACTTACACAGGAAAGAGCAACACCAGTAGAGAGTAGTACAACCATTTCTATTTAGTCCACACAGCTAACAAGCAACGCATTATTCAATATGTGTTTGGAGAATCTGAAAATGATTTCTCATTTTCTGGCATGAATCTCTAGCTCTTGCACTAAAAAACACACCTGTGTAATTCATATGCCTCTTTTATTCTTCAAGGACAATTGACATGAGCCTGTGCAAAAGCAACGTCATTTTTGAATTTACTAGTACATTCCTATATCTTGTTCAGCATGTCATGAAGAAGTTTGCCATAATGCAGCAGCACTTTCTTTTCTAACTTTCAACAAAATTTCATATCATTTTTCCTTTTGTCCAAATAAGACCCATCCTTTTTTTTTTTTTTTTTTTTTTTTTTTACTTTTGGTAACTAGCTGTGACAATTTCAGCTCTTTTCTGACAGTTTTGAAAGTTGTGTTAAATATATATGAGAGTTGGTCTACAACTAATTTTACTTGTGCTAGCTGATATAGTAGTACCCCTTATGCTGACATAGTGATACAGCAAGACACTATTTCGATTTAAGGAAAAAGTAACCATCCTTTTCCATGCATCCTGCTTATATATTAGATGATGGCCCTCTCCCCTTCCATGGCAAAAAGATTGTAATCCTTTGAGTTTCTTAGTTTCCTATCGCAGAAGTTTGGGGAACAACATCTTTAACTTTTTATTATATTTAAAATTCTCCTCAGGTATTCATTACAATCATTGTAACAATAGTTCTATCCCTTCTAAACACATACAAAAAAATTGAGGCCTGAGCTCTAGATGAGGTCAATTTCTAGAGATTGGGGACTTGATCAGAAACAAAGCCCAATAGCAATAGTCTGCCAATGCTATGACTTTGCTAGCACACAGGACTGCAAAGCTTCATTCAGTTCACCTGCTCTGTCTGGTCCAATTTCAAACACTGGAGAGCTTTTTGCTCCAGATCAAAACATCATCATCATGTCAAGATAAAGCTATGGGCTTCCATTTTATCCATATAGTTTTCACTGTTCCAGGCCAACTTCAAGGCAAGGTAAGGCAAATTCAGAAGCTATATGGTTAGATATTATGTTCAAAATATCTCGTGAATGTCAGACTCTCTGAAAGAATTCCTATTAGTTTCATTATTAGTAAAGGAAATGACCTGTATGGGTACATTATACAGAATATAATCTGGTTACCAAAAGCAGGTTGATTAGAAACACGACAATTCATTCCTCTTTCTTCTCCATAATGAAGAAATACTACTTGGTCAATTCGTAATTCGCTTCATATAAGCACAGTTATCAAATCTTCCAGGGCAACATTTTGCCTCTTTGCTTGGCATTGGGATGCAGGTAGCATTCCAATCTTTCTTACTTCTCTTCATTGTAACAAACCCCCTCCCAAACAAGCTGAAATATACCAGTCAACCTGAACTCATGGTAAAAGGAAACCGAGATGTATGATACTGCTTTCACTCCCAGCAGTTAACCATTCCAATGCCAGATACCCAAATATCTGTTCACTATTTTTTTTTTCTTGTTTGTTTTTCACGCGTGCGACTGCTCTCAATGATTCTCGAACTTGCACCGGGATTCCTGAATTTCCGGAGCAAAAGTTTACAGAATCCAGGTTTCTTGTGATTCCCCCCTCCTCTCTCCTCTGCTCTCCATACACATTCCCATTTAAACTTCTACCATTCACCAACTCTTATTTGCAAGGGCAAAATGCCAGTGTTGGGTGATCATCCCCAGGTACACAACTTCGGAATCAAAAAACAAACGAAAAAGTCAAGTTCAAGTAGGTGTCTGTGTTCAAAAGCGCCCTGGTAGCCCTAGTGTCTCCGCTGCTGACACGGATCTCGCGCAGTCCACCCCAGGCAAGGGCTACAGAAACCTAAGGGGCTTGGGTGGGCGCTTTCGCCTCTCTGCCACCCTCGGTGCGACGGGTAAGGTAGTGAACCCAAGGCTAAGTTGAGGGAGCATCTACCTAACGCAGAGAATCCGGAGCCCGCTAAAGCTCGGAGCCCTGAGTCCGCGCGGAGGGAAGTCTTGGGAAAGCGAATTCTTATTCCAACATCTGCAGCGCTTGGGAGGCGCGGGCAGACGCGCGCGGTCCAGTCCCAACACTCCCGGGGGCGCGGAGGGGGGCAAATGGGGACCGGTAAAGGCCAAAGGAGAAATCTGCAGGCGAGCCGAGGACTCCGGCACCGGGTTCAGAAAGCCCCCACCGCACCCCTCACCCTCCAGGAGGCCGGTGCACCGTGGCCAAGCGGACCCGGGGAGCGGAGCCGCAAGGACTTAAGTTTCACACTCACTTGTCTGCAAGCATCTTCCAGCAGGAAAACCAAGAAGGAGGAAGAAAAGGGGAGAGGTGGTCTCCTTACCTCGGTGGGCTCCCACGGTCAGCACCTTGGCGATCGGCAGTAATCCCGAGAGAGTGAGGAAGGCAAGGAGAAACTCGGACATCGCGGTCGCCCGGGTGGGAAGCCTGCGCTGGGGTCGGTTCGGCAGCACCCTCGGCCCCGCGGCGGCGGCGGCGGCTCGGAGCCCGGAGTGGAGCAGCGTCATTTGCAAATGTCACTGGGAATTCTTCAGCTCAGTGAGCCCAGCCAGTCCGCCCGCTCCTGCCTGGAGCAGGATGTGGAAGGCGCACGGTTGCGCGCGTGGGAGAGAGGGAGTGCGAGTGAGCGCGAGCGAGCGAGCCGCTCCTGTGACTTGACTTTTCAATGCAGGGTACGTCTGATCTTACATCACGCAAGAGGGGCAGTGAGCGGTGCCAGCGGATGGGAGTGCACTGATTGATCACCGAAGCCGCCACACACCCCTTCGTCGCCCACATCAATCACGTCTATTACTTAGTAAGAGGCATTTAACACAACGGGAAAATACCACCGCGAACGGAGAGCGCCACAAATCACGATGATGTCGGTCTCCTTGAAGGGAAAGTAACTCCAAGCTGGTTCTGTAGGGATCTGGGTCTTTAGGGAAGTGGGGGGGCCCGGAGGGGGGCAGCTCCTGCATCGGGCTGAGCCAGCCAGGCGCCCAGGAAGCCCCACATTTAACAGCCAGCTGGAAATTAGCAGCTCCAGCGCCCGGTGCTTCTCTCCGCCCAGCAGTTTGGAGCCGTTGGTTCCCTGCAAGCCTCCTTCCCAGGAAGGAAGGACAAACCCAGGAACGGAGCTTCTCTTAGGGAAATGGCTTTCAACGCTAGACACACAGATGCCACGCTTTGTCAATCGCAGTTTTAACTTTTATGCTGAGTAGCCCCTGGGGACAAACAGATGCGAAATTTCGTGACTCAGCAGAAACCACCAAACAAGCCCCCAAAGTCATTATGTATGGCCGGAGAAGGAGAGGTGAATGGAAAGAGATAACCCTGAGCCGGAACCACAGAGCAAGAAATGGGCAGTTCATTTTGCAGTAGATTTCTCTCTTTAAAAGGGCACCCTAAACCATTTTCAACACTTGAGGATTTTTTTATTGTTGTTGTTGTTGTTGTTGTTGTTGTGTGTGTGTGTTTTCTTTCCCCACATAGTAGAGCGGTGGTTTAGAAACTTTCCCAAACCACCGGAGGCACCAAAATGAATCAAGGGAAATTTCTTCTAAGTGATTTGAATGACCACTTAAGTTTCAAAATATGATCACCTAAGTGCCTAAAATTTTAGGTTTCTGGTGAAAAATGGCTAGGGAGTTTAAAAATCAGAAATCTTGAGTAGAAGGCTTATTTTTCCCTTGCAACACCAATCATCCTTGCCTAAGAACAAGGTTGAAAATGTATTGTATATAATATTTTCAGGGAAAATTATAAGGAAGAAACAAAACTAAGCAACAGGAAGATTGAGAAGCAAAGGGAAGCTATTTTAAACACTTTTATTCGGTTTACTGGTTGAGACTGAGAGCAGATGAATACCAAGCTGTTTATGAATAAAATTATCCAGAAACATCGCTGGATGCTCCTTCAAGGCCAATAAAATTAGACTGGTTCAAAGAACACTGGGGAGACTCTGAGGGACATTGCTACAAATCCGAGAATTTCACCTTTTCATACTTATTCTGTGATTAAGAGAATGTCTTCTGTGCCCATTTTTACATATTTTAAATTTTCAAGTTTATTTTCCCTTATAAATCAAATCATTTCCTATCTATAAGATGACTGCTTCCACATTTAAAAATATATTTTTTCTAAAGTCATACATCTCATATAACCTAGTCATTTTTATTTTTTTAATTAAAATGTAACATATAGGAAACTAAAGAGAAACTTCTCTCTATTTTACTTCATACTAAAATTTCACAAACTTTGGCATGAGTGGCTGAGTTCAAAGAATGTGAGGGGGGAGGGGAGAGGAAGAGGAAGTTTTGAATGATGCACAAAGTAATAAATATCTATTCCACAACCCACAGGCCTCTGCCATCTATGAAATACTTATCCTTTCATCAGGACAAAGTGAGCAGGTATCTTTCTGATATGATCCCATTCAGTCAACTAAGAGAACAACTACTAGGTAATCCATATCCACTTAAGTCTTGACAGTAAAATGAAGAGTGCTTACAAACTAGATTTTTCTTCTTTCATACTATTTTCCACCAATTACTACCATTTACCCAACCATCTCAAAAATCACAAGGAAGAGAAAAGCAGTTTGGAACAGTACAACCAAGCCAAGACTCTTACGGTACCAAAAGTACCATAATTGCAAATGATTGACTCATTCATTCACTTCTGCAGTCTATGTAGCAACCCTATATTCCACTGTCAACTCTTAAAAGGGAAAAACAACCAGAGAAGTAAATGTCCTGCAAATTTCAAATTCTAGTGTGTATTCTAAATATGTTACCTTCTACATATGTAGTGCCTACTAATAAAAAAACTTATTGAGAATTAGGCAGAGTAAAAACCATGTGATACCTTTTAGATCATATGGTTGACTTTTTAAATCTCTGAATGAAAGAAAAATAAGGGCATGTTTTCCACACCTTGTGATCAGAATAATAAAGCAAAACAAAATTTCTTTTTAGTAATAATCAATGAAATCGCCTATTGAATGACACTTGACTGAAAATGGTAGTATAAAATAGTGGTAACAATAATAGAAGCTTGCAAATGAATGATGGGAACTTGTATTTGATATCAACTGTAAATGATTCTCAATTTTACTGACAAAATATAATTTAGGACTTATTTTAAGAATGTGAATAGATGTTAGTAACAAAGACCTGAGGGTATAAAAACTATCTACAACAATTTAGTGGCAAAAAGTGGTCACAACATATGCACTTACTGGTAAATACATGTCAAACAGGTTTTTAAGACAAAAATTATAATAAGGATATTGGTTCATACCACAAAGTCATAATGATATATAATATAGGGATTCAATATTAAACTTAATAGAGACATATTTGTTCTAAAACTGACATAAAGGTCAGCATTAAAATAAAATTAGATAAAATTACCCAATATCAAGTCATTTGTATAATGGTGGCCCTTATTTAAAAAAAAAAATGAAAAAAAATCAGTTCATCAAAAGAGATAGTTGTTTTGTTTTGTTTTGTTTTTATGGGCCTCAATGAGGTTGGTAATGGTATAGGCCAAATTTGAGTTTTAAAATTAAATAATTTATTTCTAGGTTTTGAATGACCATCAGTTATAATGGACTATAAATAAAAAGGAAAACATAAGTATAATTTTCTATGAAATACTGCTATTTTTCATTATATATACTTTAATAAAAAAGAAAATAACGTTATTTAAGTGATTTGTTGGTGAAGAGAGAATAGCTGGAGCTACTGTTCAAATTCTGCTTGTTTCTATGGCCCATTATAATTTCTTTATTCTAATCAGAGTTATTAACACTGACAAGTTAAATAAATTATTTCATCATACTATAGACTGTTATGAACTCTCATTGAGGCAAATTAAACAAAGTAGAACCAATCGTTCTTACTTTCTGTTCTAACACAACACGTGAATATTAATTATTAGCCAGAGGCAATCTTATACTTCCCAATTAGAGCCACCCTTTATGTGCATGTGATCAAATATCAGATTTCATTTCTGCTAACTTAATTACTTTTTTGTGCTGTTGTGGGATTTTTTTTGTTTGTTTTGTTTTGTTTTTTGTTTTGTTTCTTGTTTGTGTGTTTTTTTGTTTTTTTTGTGTGTTTTTTTTGCAGGGTAGAGGGAGGGTTACTATAGGTATTAACAGTTTATCTACTACACACCTACCTGAAAGTCTTGTTAGGAGCAGGGTGTGTGTCTAAACAAACCAAGACTGACAGTGTCTCTCATGAAAGTGATGTGGGCAAGGAGAACTGGCCTGAAATCAGGTTGCTAGGAATTTATGCAGCTGTCATTCCAAGGACTGTTAGATTTCTTACTCTCCTTCCCTCACAGAAAAGTTGCCAGGCAGCAGCAGACACAGGATGAGAAAGAAGGGGTGGGAGTGGAGATTGAGAATTGTTAAAGAAACATTATCAGTGCTTTAACATTGAAACAAAGATACTGAACAAAGCTCCTAAGAACAGAAACATACAACACAACAACAAAACAACCTTTAGTTTAATTTTATTTATCAACCTGCAGTATTTCGATGCACATTGTTACCTTCTTACCTTCCAAAGAGTGCTATAACTGGCAGCATGCTGTTTCAATAGGCACATGGGGAATTTAGTTGAGATATATAGGATTTTGGTGCAATTTTAATTGCCACCATTTGCGAAGTATTAGCAGGTAGGTATACCTAGAAAGAAAATGAAGAGTGCTGCAATTATCTAACTAAACCTGGAAAATAAAATTATTTTCAAGCAAATTAAGTTTTACTTCTTGTATAAATATCAGCTTATGTACTGTATGTACTGTCAATATTGTTAGGTGCTGTAAAATACATATTATAGTGAAAAGCCCAGCTGATAGTGAATTATAACTTTCAAAAGGTAAAAAATAAGAACTAAACTCTGATTTGATTGGTTTACATTTTCTCTGAGTTTTATAAACTGTGTTAATCTTTATTGTTGAATTTATTATATGAGTCCCCCTTTTTCCCCATTGACCTCTTCTAACCACCGCCCCCCCCCCCCACAGTCCCCTCCAGGCCTTTGCCACTCTATTGTCTGTGGGTAATGCATATATGCATACAAGTTCTTTGGTTAATATCTTTCAACTCACCTACCAATGTACCCCACCTCCCACCCCCACCTTCCCTCTGAGATTCATTAGTCTGCTCCATGCTTCCATGTCTCTGGTTCTATTTTGTTCTTTTGTTTATTCTGTTCATTAGATTCCGCATATGACTAAGATCATGTGATACTTACCTTTCTCTGACTGACTTATTTCGCTTAGCATAATACCTTCCAGGTCCCTCTATGCTGTCTCATAAGGTAAGAGATCCTTCTCTTTTACTGCTGCATAGTATTCCATGGTAGTTTGCTAAACTTTTAATAGTAGAAAGGAAAGGAAAGAAAAGAGTCTTTACTGATTTAGACAATCTTATTAGGCAATAATTACTTCCATAATAATGGTACAGTCTCAAGAGACAAATAGTATTTTGGTTTTTGGATTATGGATAAGTCTTCAGAAGGCACAATCAATAATAATGCAATCCAGTCATGCGTTAGTGGAGGGAGGGTAATACAGAAATGCCTAAAACTGGTCAAATCCTGTCACTCTACTTGTGTGGAAAGAGCCCTTGAGTTTCAAGTCAGGTGCTGATTAAATGCTTCTAGTTGATTGCACTTTTTGACAGTCAAGATGATCTCCACATCCCCATCTGCAGCTGCTAGAACAGAGTTAGTGTTCCATGCTGGGGGCTGTTTGTCAGTGGTCCATGGCCAGCAGCACTTTGTCTGACTATCCCCTTGAGTCCCTTTTCAAGCTGTCAATATTGATCTCTGTCCTTTTGATCATCATCTTTCTGCTTCATAATTTTTATTAGATAATCTTTGATTGCTGGAGTTGCATGGAACATTCAAATCACCCCTTCCAATTTACCACATTTTACAGAGAAAAGAATTTAAAGGCAGGAAAGGTGAGTACCCTGAGGTCACACTTCTTATTTTTCTCAGAAACAGTTCTTGAATACAGTTTTATGACTCTTCCCTAGATGATGTAGTGAACTTCATTGATATTTCTTTAGAGGTTTCATAGCTCAGAGGTATGGTCATCCAGAAGTTTGAATTTGTTCACTCACTTAATTGCTATATATTATGTAAAAGCCACTGCACTCAGCACCATGCAAATACCTATGAAGAAAATAGACACTGTTCTTGAACAAGCAAAGCTTACAATTGAAATCAAATGTCATTTCTGTGCCAATGGTCTGCCTTCCCAGAATCTTGGGGTAACCGTGTTTTTTTATAAACCAAAGGTATATATGACAAATAATGGCGCTGCTGAGGCCACAAAATAAAATTGGGGTTGCATCTCTCTTGGAAGATATCTGTATCGATAAACCTTTGTAAAGAGACCCGAGCCTTCTGTTAGAATTTGATTCTGAATAAGAAATCACAAAACATATACTTAAATATCTTGAAGGTTGGTACCAGCATTTAGTTAACTATCGCATCATACCTCTTTTGATCTAGTACTTGGTAGCAAATTCAGAAATGTTCAGAATTCAAAACATCAAAAATGTTTTCAGTGTAACTTACAAATTAATCTGAGCCAGTGAATTCTGTTGTGTTGTGTGTTCACATGGAATCAGAGGACACTAAGGGACATTGAGAAAGTCTTGTTCAACTTTTATTCATTTACTTATGTTTATTGTTGATATTTTGGGGACCCTTTCAACTGTTTTAGCCACTTTAATAGTTTTCTACTTCACATACAAATTATATTTTTCTTCCATTTCCTTTGTATGTATTCTTTAGCATTTCTCAATCTCTAATCCCCCAAAACCTGGTCTTTTTGCCTGGCTTTCAGTACAATCAGTACCTAGAGATACTTTGCCATACAGCTGATTAATGGCTTTTCATTTCTCCCCTTGAATTTGTTTAATCTTTCCTATATCTGCTGTTCCCTGGTCCTTTTGCCATGCAGTATATATCTGTATCTGAAGTAAATGAGATAATAGAATGATGAAGATAAAAGTAGGTACAAACATTTGACAGAGAGCTAAGAAGATGGGATACCATAATTATATTAGTTGCATTTTACATGTACTGTACTTTCATAATGTTGTGGTTAAAAATGTAAGACATGCTTTGGAACTACAGTATCTTTGGCCAAGTTTAGTTTTGTTTTTTATTTGGGGGAAATTTTTTTGCTTTGGATGAAAGTAATTACCTATTTTTTTTTATTTCTTTATCAAAAATGGCTCTCAC
The DNA here is from genome assembly GCA_011751065.1 of Lasiurus cinereus. Taxonomy (NCBI): domain Eukaryota; kingdom Metazoa; phylum Chordata; class Mammalia; order Chiroptera; family Vespertilionidae; genus Lasiurus; species Lasiurus cinereus. The sequence goes on along the minus strand of JAAGEH010000393.1, from coordinate 42,910,213 downwards.
AAAATAAATTAAAAACACACAGTTAAGATAAGCAAAAATAATGAAAGAAAAGGAGAAAGAAAGAAGAAAAAAGGAAGGAAGGAAGGAAGGAAGGAAGGAAGGAAGGAAGGAAGGAAGGAAAGAAGGAAGGAAGGAAGGAAGGAAAGAAGGGAGGGAGGGAGGGAGGGAGGGAGGGAGGGAGGGAGGGAGAAAAAAGCATACCTTTCTTTAAAGTGTACCTTGAGTAATTCCCACCAGAAACTGCTCCACAGAGGTTGTCCACAGCTTTATCTGGACACAGTACTTTCTACAGAGTGAGTACTAAACAGGCATATGGTAACAAGAATACACTTAGTATGGAAGTTTTGCCTTGTTTTTAAAGTTTGCCTTAAAGAAAATTTGCAGAACTAACTTTTCCCAAACATCATTTATTTTTCCTAAGTAGGAAAACTTATTTTTCTCATAGGAAATGTCCCTTGCCCTTTGAAAGTGTTTTCTATTCTAAAAATTGCACTTTTTAATCACAATAAAAAGTAAAATGCAAAAGCAGCTTTCTGATCCAGAACAGAATGCCCTAATTTTGTGTCAAGGCTCCTTTGGTGGGAAGAAAAATAGTGACATTTGGACCTAGATATATTAATCAAGATTTATGAAAATGTGTGATATTATACATGAAAACAAGGAAATTTAAATTATAGTTGAAATACCCTTAAATGTTTTTATGACTTTCCATTGCTACTTTCTGCAAAGTAATCAGACTTCACAAGGGTAAATTCACATTGCTCTTCAAATTCTAACACATAACAGCAACAACAACAAAAGAATGTTAGGATAAAGTTACTCAGAAGCACAAAATAGAAGTAGAAGAGGATGGATAAGCTATACTTGGACTTAGGGTGACCAAGAACATTTTTGGTTATTCAGTCTTTCTTTGTTATTAAATGCATTTTTTGTTTCATTTATTTAATTTTTTAAAAAATATGTTGTTACTGATTTTGAAGAGAGAGGAAGTGAGAGAGAAACATTGATTGGTTGCCTCCTGCAAGTATCCTGACAGAGGACCAAACCTGCAACCCAGGCATGTGCCCTGACTGGGAATAGAACTGGTGACTTCTTGGTTCATGGGTCAGTGCTCAATCACTGAGCCACACCATCTAGGCTAAATGCATTTATTTTTAAAAGAAGTTTTAATTCTATACTTTTATGTGGATACCAATCCTAATTTAATCCAATTTAAGGTTCTGTTATTTCTTGCCAAAAGGAAGTTAATGAAAATTCAAGAAACAATTTTTATATTCTTCACTAAACATTTTCTGAAAATTATATTACAATTAGTTGAAAAAGAAAATATACATAGAAACCCATGAATTGATCCACATTCAGAAAATATACAAGATTAGTCAAAGGATTGTTGCTATTAATCTTTACTTTTTATCCAAAACTTAGAAGATGAATCAATTTGGCCATTTCCACAAAGGGACATCCAACCACTGTGCCAACAGCTCAGAAAAAGTAACGTAGTCTGTTGTTGACATAAAATTTAAAAAAAATATATTAAAGGACAAGTAATTAACAGGACTGAATTTGGCCGAGGAGTTTCTGGAACCAACCATGCTCCAAACTGTAGGTTGCAGGTGAAAGCAAATGAGAGCTCCATGATGCTGTGGAGGCACCTGCCAGGCTGACTCCGGAGTTCTACGCTGATTCCCTCTGCCCACGCTTTAGATTTATGGCTGCTACAGTTTCCAAGTCAAAATTAGAATATGTGAACTAATAAATAGAATTATTTGGCAGGATGTTTCTACTCAAGACTGTTCTAGAAAATCCAATCTCTTTGGCCATAAGAACTAAAAAATCTAAGACATTTTAGTTATAAACTGCCTTTTATTTAAAGTTTCATGCTTTCAAAGTACATCAAGAACCTGGGATTCTTATCAGGTCATTGTTAAAGATAATGTATAACCTAGTTTTATGAAAGAAAATACTTTTGTAGCTTTAATCATATGGCAGGCAGGGTTGATAACTTGCTTTGTAGTGCAAACAGGCTGTAGGACACAATCATACCTGCATACAGGTGTTTCAAGTTATGGGTGTAACAAATGGTACTAGAAGCGATTTCATTATTTGTGACTGTGATAGTGGTGAGCAAGGTAATGAAGAGAAGTGCTTAGCATTATACATGTGTTTTGAAATCAAAAGCATGCATTTGGCTCACTTGTTTGAAAAATAACAGAAATTAAACATGGGTTCTCTAAGTGAGGTGCACCATGAAATTCGGGGGGCGGGGATTAGTACTTACTGTGCTTAATGGAGTTCATAGCACTATCCTGGGGGCATCGAGAGGTTAATTTTTAAACTGACATGATATTTATTGATCATATTAAAATAAAAAGCAACTGTTTTTAAATCTACAGTTTCAAAGCATAGATGAAGCATTTTCTCTCAACACTTTAATAAAACATTTTTTTCTACATCAGTGGGTGCCACAATAGGCTTTCATTTAGGTTTTTGTTAAAACTCTGTCTTAGTGACCAAATGTCATTCGGGTGAAACACAAGTGCTGGAGTGAATTTTAGTTTTGCCCTCATCTTCCCTCATTCCCAACCCCTTTAAAACAATCACCATCATTTGTTACCTCTCTTTGATAGTAGTAGGCTAAATTCTCTTTAGGAATATGATTTCAAAAGCAATTTAAATCATTTTTCATATTACACTGCTTTAAAGCCCAGAGAGAATGAAACACATGACTCTGATTTTCACTCTTTTATGCAACTAAATATCTCCAGAAGAGGATGCTAATTGTCTCTGGCATTCAACTAAAACGTAGAAGAAACCTTATTTGGAATTTTGAAAATACAGACCAACTCAACTGTCTATAATCAGACCTATAGGCTTTTAGAATGATAAGGCTCAGAATGACATTTAATCACACATTATAATATCCTTATCTTCCAATGGGGAATAGGAGAATAGTGATAAAGAGTATTTCCATTTATTTTACTCGGTTTTGTTCTTTCTATAAAAGGTAATATGAAAATGTGCCCAAGGGTTTACCCCTTTTCATCTAAACAAAATCTGACTAGAAAAAGCAAATGCTTTGGTTCATAGTACTTGAGTGCCCCCTAAAGGATACTTTTTATATTTTTGATCATGTAGCTAAGTAAGTTTTAAAAACTTGTCACTTCCTAGAATTTTTTTAAGTAAAAGTAAAATGATAACAAATTTGCATCTTCAAAACAAACAATGGTATACTCTCAGCTCCCCATACCTTTATAGCTAAAAATCCAAAGCAAACTATTATTTTAATCACTTAGTTGTTTTTCTGCTTTCGCCTAAAATTTATCCTAAAGTTATGATTTGTCTGCTTTTCTATTGTATGTCTGCATGCATAATATCAGTTAATGCATTTCAAAATATTCATCTAATTTTTATGTTTATTGGACATTGATATTTTGCTTTCAATATTTTTTTAAAAGATCAGTTAGTTGTGAGTTTTGAAAAATAAAAATAAAATTCCCTTGTTTGGGAGGAAGTGCAATTATTGATCTGTCTGGGAATAGAATCTTTGAACTTCTTATATTCCAACTTTATGAATAATATTGGAATGTAAACAAAGGAAACATAGCCTATATAATAATAGAGGGATATGCTAATTAGTCCAGACATCATAACAGTCACAACCAGTCAGGCACATAGTAGTCATAATAGTCACTACCAGTCAGGCGCTGCCAGGAACAGTCCCCAGCAGAAGCAGCCAACAGTGAGGGCTTGCCCAGGCCTGCAGCACTGCCCAGCCTGGAGACTGCCCAGTCGGGGGTCATGAGTAGGAGCAGGCCTGCGACATCCCCACCCTGTGCTGGGGTAGAGCAGCCCCCAGTGAAAGTGGCCACCAGCAGAGGCACATGCAAGCCAGCCCAGCACTGACGTCATGCTGCCTGCCTGCATGGCACTGCCTGAATGCATCCCCGCCCAGAGCTGAGGTGAAAGTGTGCCTGCCTACATCCCTGGCCAGGGACGTGACACTGCCTGCCTGTGTGCCTGACAAAGCCTGACAAAGAGCAATATTAAAATATTTCCTCTAATTAATTCTCTTTTAATGTGCACGAATTTTGTGCACCAGGTCACTAGTCGAATATAATAAAAGCCCAGCAACCATAATGGCAGAATGACCAGAACAATCAGTCGGCCAATCACTATGATGTGCACTGACCTCCAGGGGCCTAGATACTCAATGCAGGAAGAAGGAGAGGTGGGCACAGTGAGGCCTGGAGGTGCATGCTATGGCCCAGGAATCCCAGAAACTACAAGCCTAGAGCAGTTATTATTTTTCAATTTAAAAAATAATAATAAATTGGAAAAAAAAAAAAAGGAGAAGAAGAAGAAGCTGATGCTGCCATCCTAGAAAGAACGGCTTCAGGAGGGAAAGACCTCCCTGGGCCCCACCTGGCCCAGCTGGTGTGACACAGACTCACAGGGACTTGCCAGTGACATACTGGAAGCGCAGCTTCTCCGACTCCAAAGCCAAGCACACTGACAGCTGCTCCCCATCCAGCTCCATGGTAGACGTAACACTGCCTGGCTGCCTCAATGTCGACTCCCAGCTTCTGATTTCTGTCTGCCCCTTTGCATACCATGTGCTTGGAGGCATGGCTTTGCCCCTCCCCTCTCCCCCTAGCCAATAGCACCATAGCACAACCAGAGAGCAGCAGGACATAGCCACCAATGCTGGCTGGGCATTGATTTGGCCATGTGACTGATGTCCACGTACAGTTACACTACATGTTTACATTTGTAGGGAAGCAGGGCAGCCCACTCGTGCTGCCTGCTTCACCTTCTAGGCTAAGAAAGGCCTGCTGATCTCCATGTTTCTCCTCCCATCTGGAATCAAAACTTCTTGAAGATGAATGATCGCAGTGATGGCCCCAACACATGCTCCATGTCACTGTCACAGACATTCCCAGTCATTACAGTTTGTTTCTCACCCTGCAGTGCCCTGTTCCACCCATTACCACTCCTCACCTATCACCTCTGAGGACCATCTTATGTTATCCTATCTGAAATGTGAGCAAGATCTCAAATGCCTCCTGTCAATAGATCTCTTTCCCTACCTTTCTTCCTCTAAAAACCTTGCATTTTAAAAATATATATTTCATTGATTTCAGAGAGGGAAATAGAGATAGAAACACCAATAATAGAGAATCATTGATATTGGCTGCTCTTCCATATTCCAAAAATGGAGATAAAAACCTTCCCTGACCCCTTCCCCACCACTCCTTCAGGCAGCAGGTCCCTGGTGACAGTGTGGCATAGAGGGAAGGAGAGGGGTGGGAGACAGGAAACCATGGGGTGGCGGGATGCTGAGGGCAGCATCAGCGTTTGGCATCTATTCCTTCTGCACCTGGCCCGGCCACCGTTATCTCCTCTCTCGACCCCACCGGGGCCTTTGGGCCCTGAATAGCCTGCCCCTGATTGGCCCTGATCACCCACCAGGCCCGTGCATGAATTTTGTGCACTGGGCCTCTAGTATTTACATATTCCTGAGAGTTTAATCAAAGTTGTGGTGGCTAGTTTCTGGGGCTTTGCAAGTCTTTTCTTATTTCTATTGTAGCCTGAGGTTAAAGGTTTGGACATATAATCAAAACACAGCCAACTATGTCACAGTCACTCTACCTTTATCCATATATGCCCACACTGAGACTTTGTTATATTGAGTGCCCCCCTTAAGTGATAGCATTGTAATTAGATCACTTTTAAACTACCAACTTCATGTTCTATCTAATGTACTTGCACCAAAAAAATGTGATTAGTGTCCAGACACAGAAATAAATGCACAGAGTGTTTCTGGCTAAAACCTTTTAGCTTTTGATTAGTTTGTTTCTGAATGAGGAACAGAGGTAGCCAGCAGTAAGGAAACGTTAATATAAGTTTGCAATGCAAGGAGGCCCAAGTTCTTTTCTTGCCTCTCACCCAGCTGCACTCATGAATTTATTGCCCACTTGCTATGTTAAAGACAAGGTGCTTGGTGTCCAGATTATTCTAGTGGAAAGGCATGGCTCCTGTTTTCTTTTTATAACTATGTCTAATGAGAAAATGGACCTAAATTGACTATTAAAAGTGTCCTGCTAAGTGTCTAGATGAAGGTACATAGAATGTAAAGTGGGGCCTTTGATAAATATACATTTCAGTCTTGTTGAGCAAAAAAAGACTGCACAGAGGAAGAGATACTTCAGATGACTCTGGAATATTTTTGCTAGGATAGAAAGCAAAGAAAAACCATTCTAGCAGGCAAATAAAATATGTAATTGTGTTATCTGAGAGGTTATTACATTCACCTTTCTACATAAACCTGCTAGAATCATATCTCTCAATTCTCCATTCCCCACAGCAGAAGTATCCTGAATTTCAGATTCCTATGTCAGGTTGTAAAAGTAATAATTTATCTATTACAGAATACTTTTAAAAATTCTAGACCAAGTATAATTTAAAAAAAAAAATCCTAGACCAATTATTGCAATGATCTAGTTGATACAAGTTTCCCTGGCTACTTATTCCAATTTATAAGTTCATTTCTAAATTCTGCCACTTACAATTTAAATGATATAGGCCAATCAATTAAATTTTTCAAAATCATTGTTTTCCTCAGAAGATTAGCAATGTTAACACCAAGATCTTCAACTATACCACTTCCTGGGGCATGCTGACATCTGCTGTCACTTGGGCAGGCACTTCCTGTGTGTTCACACATGGAAATTTTCCAGGTAGCCTGTTGCAATATGATTTATTTAAAGACTAACCTATATAATCATGCCACATATTCTAGCCAGATCTATTGTTCATTCTACAACACTGCTACTTCCCAAAGAAGCATATTAATTTAGTTGGAGAAAAAAAGATATAGACACATTAATTGAAAAAGATAACTAGGGATGAAAGACAACATATAAGAATTAAAAAATTGGAAGTATTAAAAAATTAAAAGATAGATACAATGGATTTTGAAAAAAAATGCTATTGTAAAGAAAACTGTCAGAGTTAAAATTTCAGTTAGGGAAGCCAAGATGGTGATGGAATAGGTGAAATCTACAATCATCTCTTCCCAGGACCAAACTGGAATTACAATTAAATTATATAAAAATGATCCTGAATAACTCACTGAAGCCTAATTAAGAAAAGGCTTATAACCAAGAATATAGAGAAGAAGCCACATCAAGACTGATAGGAAGAGAGGAAACATAAAAAGGGTTGGCTCCACTCCCATAAGCGGTGGTTGAATCCCAAGAAATAACTCAGCTGCAGGGTCTTCATTCTGAAATTTGTAGGGTCTGAACCCCAAGGTGGGCTTCCCAGCTGAGAGCACCAGATCCAGGAAGAGGCACCAACATAACTTCTGGCTATGAAAAGCAGCTGGGTTGCCCTAGCTGGTTTGGCTCAGTGGCTAGAGCATCAGTCTGCAGACTGAGAGGTCCCAGGTTCGATTCTGGTCAAGGCATGTACCTTGGTTGCGGGCACATACCCAGTAGGAGGTGTGCAGGAAGCAGCTGATTGATGTTTCTCTTTCATTGATGTTTTTAACTCTCTATCCCTTTCACTTCCTCTCTGTGAAAAATCAATAAAATATATTTTTTTTTAAAAAGAAGCTGAGTTTTTGTCCATTAGGGTAAGATGGAATTCTACTAAGACAAAGGTGCTTTCTTAAAGGACCAACACAAAATAATTGTGTTAGCAGCCACTCAACCTGTGCTTTGGCAGAAGGAGGCAGAGCAGACTAGAGTTGCATAAGAAGAGTCTGTGGCCCTAGGGAGAGAGCTGAAGGGACATCAGCCAGAATCCTTGTGCTGAATCATTCTCTCATGCTACAAATGCTGTCTTGGAACTTTTGCTAACTTGCCCTTGGACCCGATGGTGATAAAAGCCAGCCTTGGTTAACATCTTGGATCTCCAGCATGCTGCCAAGCTCAAAAGAAATGGCCACAAACTGTGGGTTACTTATTGCTACAAACAGGTTGCCCAGGGCCAGTCAGAGGCAGCATCTTATATTGACATGCATAAGAGACTCTCCCAAGAGGCCCGGAGCAACACATCCAGTGGTCAGCTTTAGACATCACCAGAGTAAGATCCAAGCTTCACAAGTGGCATATCTAAAAGGATATTTTGGCCCAGTTGGTGTGCTTTGGTGGTTGAACATTGACGGATGAACCAGGAAGTCACAGTTTGATTCCTGGTCAGGGCCAAATTCCAAGTTGCAGGCTCAATCATCTGTAGGAGGTGTGTAGGAGGCAGCCAATCAATGATGTTATCTTTCATCATTGATGTTTCTTTCTCTCTTTCCCTCTCTGATATAAGAAAAAAACATTTTTTTAAATACCAGGTGGTTTTAAAAATAATAAATAAATAAATACATACATACATACATACATACATACATACATACATACATACTTGGGGAGACATGAGATCGTGCTAAAGATAATTCCACTTTGCATGGTCAGCACCTGCATAGAAGCTCACACATTGTGGTTAGATTTGAGCCTCAGAGTCAGCCAGCCTGAATGTGGATCAAACACACAAATGGGTCAATAACAATCAAGACTCAGTAAAGCAGATGGCCCCACATAACCCTCATAAGTGACATTCCTGGATCATCAAGCTCAGGGAATCAAGGAGATGGCATCACTGAATCCCACAGGACACTTACTATATAGACCTAAAGTTATAGAAGATCTATTTAATACATATAGTAGTACCTCCAGATACGAGTGCCCTAACATATGAGATCTTTCAGATACAAGCCTTTGAGCGAGCGATTTTTGCTTTGAAATACGAGCAACATCTGAGATAGGAGTAATCGCGTGGATCAGCTGGCTACCCATGACCCACCAGTTTACTGCGAATCGATCATCTCATAGTTTCCCACGCCTCTGGGATACGGAACGAATTAAACTCGTACCTTGAGGTACCACTGTACAGTGGTACCTGAAGATAGGAGTCTAATTCGTTCCGTAACCTTGCTCATATATCAAGTTGCTCGTATCTCAAAGCAAATTTCCCCATTGAAATCAATTGAAATGCCATTAATCCGTTCCAGCCTCCAAAATGCCACCCCGGTTGTTTTTAAGTGTTTTTGAATAAGAAAAATTTATTTATAAATGACAAATATTGTATAAAAACATAATAAAAGAGAATGTAAAGGAATAAACTGGTTTTATAAAGTGTATTTACCTACTCATTACACTCTAAATGCTATACTTTATCCCTAAACTGAATGTAACTTAACTAATCTTCACTGAACTTAATTGTTACTGGTCGATTTCAAAAATAACTGTCCAACGATGTTTGCCTCTTCCTCCCCTTCAGAATGTTTCTGAAATGGGTGAGGCAAGTTTCACTGAACAGCTCCGATGCATGAGCAGTAGCTTTTTCAGGGTGTTTCTTTTCCACCAAGTGTGACACCATCTCCCACATTCCTAAGATTTCCTTGATCTCAATTGTAGAGATCTCCTCCACCTCTGGCTCCACCTTGAAACCAATTTATTGGAGAACCTCCGCATGTTGCTGAGACTGCAACTCTTGTAACTCCTCCGAGGTGAGTTCCAGAGAGTGCTCCGCCACGAGCTCATTCTCGTCTCTCTCATCCACCTCCAGACCCATGAATTTTCCCAGAGAAACTATCTCCTCCTCCACTGGCACCTCGGGTTCGAATCCTTCGAAGATCCTTTTGGCTACGGCCTCAGGCCACAGCTTCTTCCATGCAATGATCAAAGTCCTTGTTGTAACACCCAGCCAGGCCTGATCAATAATTCTGAGGCATATCACAATGTTAAAGTGGTTCTTCCAGAACTCTCGAAGGGTGAGGTCTGTGTTCTCAGTCACCTCAAAGCAGCACCAGAATAGGTGCTTGGTCTACAGCTTTTTAAATTAGAAATCACCTCCTGATTGATGGGCTACAGGAGAGGAGTAGTGTTGGGAGGTTGGTAGATAACCTTTATAAACTTGAACTCTTCGAGGAATTCATCTTCGAGGTTCGGTGGATGAGCAGGAGCATTGTCGAGGACGAGGAGGGCTTCCATGGTTAGGTTGTTTTCCTGTAGATATTTCTTAACAGAAGGGCCGAAAACCAGGTTTACCCACTCCACAAAGAACTGCCTGGTGACCCATGCCTTCGGGTTTGCCCTCCACATAACTTGCAGTTTATCTTTTAAAATCTTATGTGACTTAAAGACTCTGGAGTTTTCCCAATGGTATACGAGCAGAGGTTTGATCTTGCAGTCACCTCTGGCGCACAGTGTGAGAGTTAGCCTATCCTTCATGGGTTTGTGGCCTGGCATCGCCTTCTCCTCTGCTGTTATAAAGTCCTGTTTGGCATCTTCTTCCAGAAAAGCCCTGTCTCCTCACAGTTGAAGACTTGCTGGGGGATATATCTTTTGGCTTCTATCAGTTCGGAAAAAGTTTTGAGGTAATCCTCAGCTTCCTTCACATCCGAACTTGCTGCCTCACCATGCCTGACGATGGAGTGAATGCCGGACCTTTTCCTGAAGTTATCAAACCAGCCTCTACTGGCTTTAAATGAGTCTTTCGATGCTTTGTCCATGGAAGTGCACGGGGTCTGCTCCAGTAAATCACCGTAAATTGCTCGCGCCTTCTTGCATATGATGCCCTGTGTTAATGTATCTCCTTTAAGCTGCTTCTCCGACATCCACACCATCGGTAGATTCTCCATCTTTTTATGGAGAGAGCTAGGGAGCTTAGAAATTATTCTAACACCCTTAGCTGGCGTTATACTCTTTATCGACTCCTTCTGTTTACGCACAGTGCATATCGTTGAAGTACTACGCCCGTACTGCCTCGCCAAGTTAGCCACTCACACACCTTGCTCATATTTTTCTATGATTTCACGCTTTAATTCAATAGACATCATCCTCTTCTGAGCACTGACCTTTCCACTCGCTTTCTTCGGACCCATGGTTATAAAAAGAAATGTGATAAAGTATGTAAATGCACAAAAGATGCTTCCACAACAAGGTAAACAAGCACACTGACTGAGGCCTGGGAAACTATGAGATGCTCGAGTAGCAGTAAACTGTTGGGTCCTGTGCAGACGGCCAATCAGTGCGATTACTCGTAACTCAAATGTTGCTCATATTTCAAAGCAAAAAACTGCTCGCTCAATGGCTAGTATCTCAAAAATCTCATATGTTAGGGCACTTGTATCTCGAGGTACCACTGTATAAAAAAATACAAAGAGACAGCCAAAATGGGGGAACAAAGAAATATACCCCAAATGAAAAAACAGGAGAAATCTCCAGAAAATAAAAATGCTAAATGAAATGGAGGCAAAATATTTATCAGATATAGAATTCAAAGTAGTGGTTATAAGGATTCTCAACAGCATGAAAAAGGACAGAGAAACCTTAAAAAAATAGGAAACATCAGAAATAAAAAAAATATAACATCTAAAAGAATACATTGGAAGGAATACATGGTGAGTTGGATAAAGAAGATCAAATCAGCAATTTGGAAGACAAGAGAGCAAAACACAACAAAACACCCAATTAGAGTAGCAAAAAGAAAGAAAAAAAATAGGTTAAGGCACATTTGAGACATGAATCATAACAATATCCACAGCACAAGGGTACCAGAAGGAGGAGAGAGAGAGAGAGAGCAAGGAATCAAAAATCTATTTGAAGAAATTAGGACCAAAAACTTTCCTAATCTGGTAAAAGAAAAGTACACATAATTTCAGGAAGTGTAGAGAATTCCAACAAGATAAACCCAGATATGCCCACACCAAAACATATAATAATTAAAATGGCAACAGTTAAAGACAAAGAGATAATCTTAAAAGCTATAAGAGAAAAGCAGTTTGTCAATACAAGGGAGCTCCCATATAACTGTCAGCTGATTTCTCAATATAAATATTTCACTCCAGAAAAGATTGACATTAAACATTCAGTGATAAAATCAAGAACCCCCTACATCCAAGATTACTTTACACAAAAAGACAATCATTTAAAATTAAATGAACAAAATAAACTGATGAACAAAACAGAAATAGAGGCATGTAAACATAGAACAGACTAACAGCTGTCAGAGGGAAAGAGAGTAGGAGGCTGGATGAAAGAAGGTGAAGGAATTAAACAAATAAAATTACATATATATGTAAGAGAGAAAAAAAGAGGTCACAAATAAATAAAATCAGTAATGAAAGATAAATAACAACTGGCACCAAAGAAATAAACAGGATCGTAATAAACTATTTTAAAAAACTATATACAGATTTAAAAATATGTAGAACATGGGAGAGACAGCAAGTTGGCGGCATAGGTAAATACCTTACACTGCTGCCTCTCACAACAATTTCAAAACTACAACTAAAAGACAGAACGGACATCATCCAGAAACACAGGAAAGCTGGCTGAGTGTTAAATCATACAGCTAGAAGGAAAGAGAGGGGCTCACAGAAACCCAGAGGAGCTGCAAAAAGCTGAGGTACAGAGACGTGCGTGCTGAGAGAGCGAGTGCTGGAGTACCTGGCTAGCTTTCTCTGGCAGGAGGGAAATGGAGACTCCCAACAGCATTGAACCCCTTATCTTACGACACTAAACCCCAGATCCAGCCAAAACTCATAGGGGGGAGTTTGGACTGTGAAAAGGGAGAGGTGCATGGAAATTTAGGGGAGTTGCAAAAAATCAGAGGTCTGATGGCGCACAGCACTGCTCAGAGGACAGATTGATTGTGCCACTGGCTTTCGCACGTGGGCGAGAGATAGACCCTCCCAACTGTGCCACTTCTGACTCCACTAAGCCCCTGTTTCAGGCGAAACCCTGGGGACCTAGACTCGTGTGGTCCTGGTGCGCAGGGGAGCCGGAAAGGCAGCGGTCTAGAGGCACTGCGGGCACACAAGCACAAGGACCGCTCCAGCGATTACCCAGTCACGTGAGACTCAGGGGCAGTGGAGGGCAGGGCTGACTGGAAGGCAAGGCGGTCCCTTAAGCCCTGAGATTCCACCCATCCCAAGCTCAACAGAGGCTTCTTCGGTTTTGCAAGTTTGGTATCATAAGACTGAATTCAACACAGAAGTTTCCCCGACATAGTGAAAATGCTGAGACAAGGGATGAGATCACAAACAAAAGAAATGAAGGAAAAGAAACTACTGGATATAGAGTTCAAAACCACGCTTATAAGGTTTTTCAAGAATATGCTAGAAAAGATGGATAAATTTATCAAGTCCCAAGAGGAGATGATAAACAACCAACTAGAGACACTGACTGAAATAAAAAAATATTATACAGAGTCCTAACAGCAGACTAGAGGAAGGCAAGAATCAAGTCAAAAATTTGAAATATAAAGAAGCAGAAAACACTCAACTGGAAAAGCAAGAAGAGAAAAGGATCCAAAAATGTGAAGATAATGTAAGGAGCCTCTGGGACGGCTTCAAGCGTACCAACATCAGAATTGTGGGGGTGCCAGAAGAAGAGAGAGAGCAAGATACTGAAATACTAAAGAAATAATGACTGAAAACTTCCCACATCTGGTAAAAGAAATAGACTTACAAGTCCAGGAAGCACACAGAACCCCACATAAAAGAAATCCAAAGAGGACCACATCATAATTAAAATATCAAGAGCAAAAGACAAAGAGAGAATATTAAAAGCAGCAAGAGAAAAACAGTGCATTATCTACAAGGGAGCACCCATATGACTGTCAGCTGATTTCTCAACAAGAACAATGCAGGCCAGATGGGAGTGGCAAGAAATATTCAACGTGATGAATAGCAAGAACCTACAACCAAGAATATTGTATCCAGCAAAGCTATCATTCAAAATTGAAGGGCAGATAAGGAGCTTCACAGATAAGAAAAAGCTAAAGGAGTTCATCAACTCCAAACCAGTATTATATGAAAAGCTGAAAGGTACTCTTTTAGAAGAGGAAGAAGAAAAAGGTAAAAGCCAAAAATTATGAACAACAAGTACATATCTATCAACAAGTGAATCTAAAAATTAAGTGAAATAAAAATTTTGATCAACAGAAAAAAACTGGTGAATATAATAGAATCAGGAGCACAGAAAGGGAGTGGATTGATCATTCTCAGGGGAAAGGGGTGAGGGGTGTACAGGGAGAGACTGGACAAAAATCATACACCTATGGATGAGATCAATGGGAGGGAGGTAAGGGCAGAGGGAAGGGTGGGAGCTGGGTGGAGGGGTGCTATGGAGGGGATAAAAGATAAACAAATGTAGTAATCTGAATAATAAGTATTTAATTAAAAAAATAAAAATAAATAAAAACATGTAGAACATGAATAGACATAGACACAGACAACACTATGGTGATAACCAGAGGAAAAAGGGGTATGAGGAGTAGGAGGAGGTGGGCAATGAGGATCGCAACTTTGCTTTGAGTGTTGGCACTTCATGCAGTGTATATATTGCTGTTTTGTTGAATTGTACACTTGAAATCTTTCTGATTTTGTGAACCGATGTCACCTCAATAAATTAAAAAAAAAAACTGAAGGTGAAATAAAGAGCTTTCCAGATAAGAAAAAGCTAAAGGATTTTGTTACTATTATGTAAGTATTACAAGAAATGTTAAAGGAAGAAGAATAGGAAGAAGATGAGGAGGAGGAAAAGGAAGAGAGTTAAAAGCATGGAATACCAGTAAATCTGTACCAATCAATAATCATTTTAAATGTGAATGGAGTAAATGCTCTAGTAAAAAAAAAATACAGGGTAGTTGAATGGATAAGAAAACAAGACCCAGATATATGCTGTGTACTAGAGACCCATTTCAGCACCAAAGACCCACAGACTAAAAGTAGAGGAATGAAAAAATATATTTTATGCAAATTAAAAAATAAATAATTAAATAAACCAACAAGCTGAGATGGAAATACTTATAAGTGACAAAATAGAATTTAAAACAAAGGCTATAGTAAGAAACAAAGGTGAAGACTACATAATGATAAAAAGATCAATCAGACAAGAAGATTAACCCTTATAAATATTTATGCATCCAACACAGGTATGCTTAAATGTATAAAGCAAATTTTGATGGACATAAATAGAGAGATCAAGAGTAATATAGTCATAGTAGGAGCTTTTAATATCCCATTGACATAAATTAATACATCTCCCACACAGAAAATCAACAAGAAACAGTGGCCTTAAATGACACATTAGATTAGATGGTTTAATTGATAATTTCAGAGTATTTCACCCTAATGTAGCAGAATATAGATTCTTTTTAAGTTCACCTAATACATTTTCCAGGATAGACCACATGTTAGGACACAAAACAAATCTCAATAAATTTGAGAATATTGAAATCATATCAGGCATCCTCTCTAAGCGCAATGCTATTTAACTAGACAAAACAAACAAACAAACAAAAACACCCTAAAAAATACACAAAGACTTGGAGGCTAAATAACATGTTACTAAATAATGAATGGGTTAACAATGAAACCAAGGAAGAAATCAATTTACTGTGAAACAAATGAAAATCCAACAATCCCAAATCTATGAGACACAACAAAATCAGTCCTAACAGGGAAATTTATAGTATTGCAGGCCTATTCAAGAAACAACATGAAAGATCAATAAAATCAAACTGGTTCTTTGAAAAGATAAACAAGATTTACAAATCTTTAATCAGACATGTTAAGGAAAAAAGAGAGAGGACACAAATAAATAATGAAAAGGGAGAAGTAGTACCTGACACCGAAGAAATACAAAGGATTGCTCTAACTGGTGTGGCTTAGTGGATAGAGCGTCAGCCTGCGACTGAAAGGTCCCAGGTTCCATTCCAGTCAAGGGCATGTACCTTGGTTGGTGCACATCCTCAGTGGGAGGTGTGCAGGAGGCAGCTGATCAATATTTCTCTCTCTCTCCCTCTCTCTTTCTCTCTGTAAAAAATCAATAATATATATTTTTAAAAAAGAAACTGTTAATTAGTGGGTGCATAGTAGTTGAAAAAAATACAAAGGATTGTAAGAAATATTATGAACAACTATTTATGAACAGATTAAACAATATGCACAAAATTGGTAGGTTCCTAGAAACATACTTTCTTTCAAAACTGATTAAAGAAGAATTAGAGAATCTGAATGTACAGATTACAACTAATTAAATTTTTAAAAAATCAAACAAAAAACAAATTCCCAAAGAACAAAAGTCCTGGACCAAATGGCTTAAATGGTGAATTTTACCAAACATTGTAAGAAAAACTAAGACCTATACTTTTCAAACTATTTTAAAAGATTCAAGAAGAGGGAAGATTCTCAAACTCATTTTATGAGGCCAGCATTATCCTAATTACAAAACCAGATAAAGATACTACAAAAAAATATATATATATAAAATTATAGCCCAATATCCCTGATGAACATGGTTGCTAAAATCCTCAACAAAATATTAGCAAACCAGATCCAATAGTATATTTAAAAGATTATTCACAATGAAGTGTGATTTATTTAGGGGATAAACGGCATCCAGATTGGGAAGGAAGAAGTAAAATTGTCATTATTTGCTGGTGACATAGATAACTCTAAAGATACTACCAAAAACATACTAGAACTGATAAATGAATTCAGTAAAGTAATAGGATAAAAAATAAATATCCAGAAATGAGTTGTATTTTTATACACTATTAATGATCTATCAGAAAAGAAAACTTTAAAAAAATCCCTTTCACAATTGCTTCAAAAAGAATAAAATAGCTAGGAATAAATTTAAATCAAGGATGCAAAAGACCTGTACTTGGAAAATTATAAGACACTCAAGAACAAATTTAAAAAGATACAAATAAGTGGAAGCATATACTCTATTAATGGATATAAAGAATTTATGTCATTAAAATGCCCATATTACCCAAAGTAATCTATAGATTCAAGGCAATTCTTACCAAGTTACCAATGGCATATTTCACAAAACTAGACCAAATATTCAAAAAATGTAGCTAGAACCACAGAAGACCCTGAATAATTACAGCAATCTTGAGAAAAAAGACCAAAGTTGAAGGACTCATGCTAGCTGATATCAAACTTTACTAAAGGGCCATGGTAGACAAAAAAGCATGGTACTGGTATAAAAAACAGACATATATATCAATGAATAGCTTACAAAAAGAGCAAGAACATAAAATGAGATAAAGATATATCTATTCAATAAGTGGTGTTGGGACATATACCTGCAAAAAAAGGAAACTAGACCTCCTTCTTATACCGTATGCAAGAATAAACTCAAAAATCCTAGAAGAAAACATAGGCAGTAAATTCTTGGACATTTCTCATAGCAATATTTTTTTTTCTTATATATCTCAGAAAATAGTCCTCATCAATAAATCAAAAAACAACAAATGTTGGTGAGCATGCAGAGAAATGGGAAACTTCATGCATTGTTTGTGGGAATTCAAAATGGTGCAGCCACTGTGGAAAGAGGCATGGAGTTACCTACAAAAATTAAAAACAAAATTGCCTGTGACTGAGCTATTCCACTTTTGGAAATTATCTGAAGAAACTCAAGACACTAATTTTAAAGAATGTGTGCACCCCTATGTTCATTGCAGCATTATTTACAGTAGCCAAGATTTGGAAGCAGCCCAAATACCCATTAGTTGGTGAGTAGATAAAATCTGAGGCACATTTATACAATGGAATATTACTTGACTATAAAACTGCATGCTTGGACTGGGAGAGTATTATGCTAAGTGAAATAAAACAGAGAAAAATATACTATATGATTTCACTTATATGTGAAATATAAAGAAAAAAGTAAACAAATAATAAAAGCATAATATGCTAATTATACCAGATAGCCAAACGACCTTCTGTACCAACTTTGGGACAAAGCCAGGGCTGCGAGACAGAGGCAAGCTGCTGTGGCTGCGAGGGCTGAGCTCCTTGCATGAATTTTATGCATTAGGCCTCTAGTAAATTATAAACAGACTCATACATACTGAGAACAGAGGAACAGCTATCTGAAAGAGGAAGGAGGTAGAAGCAGGTAAAGAGGAGATAAATTGTGATGGGAGGTGGAAGGAGATGACTTCAGGTAGTGAACATACAATACAATGCATAGCTGATGCATTATAGAATTATACATCTGAAACCTGTATAATTTTATTAACCTACTAGAGGCCCAGTGCAAGGAATTTGGGAGGAGGCAATGGTGGAAGGTTGGCCAGCCAGTCCACCCCAATTGGGGCCTGATCAGGGCCAGACCAGCTGAAGGGAGGGGCAATGGGCAATTGGATGGCAGGCCCTGCCCCCAATTGGGGTTGGGGGTGATTAGGAGTCATCAGCTAGGGGAGGGACCGTGGGAAGTTGGCCGACTGGCTCTGCCTCTGATTGGAGTGGGGGTGGTGCCAATTGGGGGCAGAGATGGCTGGGGGAGCCTCAGGCTGATTGGGGTGGTGAGGGCCCATTGGCAATGGGGCCAACCTTGGGGAGGAGTCATAGGCAGTTGGCTAGCTGGCTCTGCCCCTGATCAAAATGAAGGCTGATCTGGGTTGGGGGCAGGTGAGGAGAAGGGCTACAGGAGGTCGGCTGGCCAACCCCACCCCCTATTGGAGTAGAGGGGGGATGATCAAGGGTGGGCCAGCCATGGGAGGGGCTGATTGCTGATCAGGATGAGAGCCCAATCAGGGGCAGGGAAAACTGGGGGGAGGGGTCATAGGAGATTGGCCAGCAGGCCTACCCCCAATTGGGTGGGTTCACTGGCCACAGTGAGTGTCATGACAATGGGTCATTCTAGTTGATACAGTATTTCAGTCACTGGATGTCATCACAATGAATTCAATTAAAAGAATTTCATGATGAAAAAGAGCCTAGCCTAGTCAGTGTTGCTCATTGGTTGAGCATTAATCTTTGAACCAGTGAGACACAGTTGGATTCCCAGTCAGAGTACTAGTAAATGCCTGGGTTGCAGGTTTGATCCCCAGTGAGAGTTATGCAGTAGGCATACAATCAATGATTCTCTCTCATCATTGATATTTCTCTCTCTCTCCCTCTCTCTTCCTCTCTCTGAATTTATTAAAAAATATTTTTTAAAAGAGCCTAAATAAATCAAGGGGAACAATACTCATTACAAACAACGGAACTCTAAGACAAGAGAACAAATTAATAAAAAGAAGCTATAGCACAGTGAAAAAATTAGACATAATTAACCATTACCCCATTTACATAATATTATAATACTAGAGGCCCATTGCAGGAAGATTCCTGCAAGAGGGCTTCCTGCCATGGTCTCTGCTGCCCCAACTGCTTCTCTCCCTTCTCCCCCACTCCACCTGCTTCCCTCCCTTCTCTGCCCACCCCCCCTGCATCCCTCCCTTCTCCACCGCTCCATGCTTGCTTCTCTGCAGCTTCGATCGCTTCTGCAGCACTTGGCTTCCTTCTATGCCATCTTCAGTCTTCCTTCTGTACCTGACTGTGCAAATTAACCACCATTTTGCTTGGATCAATTCACTCCTGATTGGCTGGTGAGCATGGCTTGTGGGTGTAGTGAAGGTATGGTCAATTTACATGTTTCTCTTTTATTAGATAAGATGTATATATATTTAACAGTTGTCTGTATGGAAAATAATACAATAATCAATAAATAATAATACAAGAATAAACTGTGTTTCATGTATTCACAACTGTAAACCTACTTTTGTCTCACCTGTATATATGTTTCAATACAGTTTAAAATGCAAGAACATGTAAAGCAATAATCTATATATATGAACAGGGAATATGCTAATTAGCTGGGCGTTACAACTGCTCAAGAAGAGCTGTGCACAGATGGGTGGGAGGGAGCTGGGAGTGGGCCAGAAGGGAGACACAACACACAGAAGCACCTGACCCCACCCCAGTGGACACAATGTGGTGGCCAGGGGCACACTCTAAGTGGCTGCCGCATGGCTCGGAGCATGCACCCATCCCAGCCGAAAAAATGCACCAGCCAGCACTATGCAGGTCAGACCCAGGTCCCAGCCCCCGATGGGGTGCCTCCACACACAGCTGGAGATGGGGCACCTCTTTGAGCATTTTCAATTGTGCACTGGGCCTCTAGTTAAATATAAGATATTAAAACATTTTAAACAAAGATTTGATGGCTTTGAATGAAAACTGAGTCACATTTATTTGCTCAGAATTTGTGAAATGTATAAATGAGTTTGTTTTTGATGAATGAAAACTCATACTACGTGTCTGTAAATAAAAATGTATTTCTCCCCCAGTTATTCTGAAATATAATAAAATCCCAAATTATTTCCAAAATAATATTTCCATTTAAAATTAGACCAAGTGATTTTAACATTAAAGTAGAAAATTAAATACATGAAAATAACCAAGATAATTTTTAAAAAGAGTAAGTAGGTGGGAGGGTGATAGTATTTGCAATAGAAAATAATCAGGAAATTATAAAGACATGCAAATTAAAGAGTACACAAATGATATAGAAATCAACAGAATATAAATTTCAGAAGCTGTTTTAAATTAAAAAATATAGCCAGATAGCTTTAATACAGTGTACAAAAGATACTTGAACAATTTGCTAATTATTCATAATTAGATTTGTGCACTCGTGGGGTCCATTGGCCTGGCTTGCGGGGAATGGGCCAAAACCAGCTCTCCAACATCACCTGAAGGGGTCCTGGATTGTGAGAAGGGGCGGGCAGTTCAAAGAACCCCACCAATCCAGGCCGGGAGGGACCTCTGGAGGGCTCCAGGATATGTCTGGCTCATCTCATCCAGTCCAGGTTGGCCGGATTCTGACAGCAAGCTAACCTACTGGTCAGAGCCTCTGCCCCCTGGTGGTCAGTGTGCATCATAGTGAGTGGTCAAATGGTCAAACAAACGGTTGGACACTTAGCATATTGGGCTTTTATTATATAGGATATTTTCAAATATATTTCAACATATTCTCTACTTTAAATAGCCATGTACTTAAAAATGGTTTTAAGGTATTTTTGTGTAAAAAGAAAAATTCAGTAAAGCCTGAATAGATACAAAAACCAAGCACAACAGAAAAGATATAGAATACCTTGCAAAAAATTCCAAATCTGGGTTTAGGAGTTTTAAAATATTTTAAAGGCAGACACGAGCTGAACAATCATTGGGATAATATGTGGCCAGTCTCCAAAAACTGCATTAAGGGTGTAAAGAAGTTGTAGGAAGACTGAATTAATGTATGTGCCTTAGTCATTATTGAGAAAATCTTAGAAATATTCCAACCTATAGTTTCAATTAGCTACTTGGTCCAAAAGACTGCCTGATTACAGGCATTGTCAACTCAGAATATGCCTGAACTTTGGAACTACAAAACTGATAAATTTTATGTTTAGTTCTGAAATTTACTGAACAGAATCTGTAAATAATTGGAGGCAAAGCAAGCAGGTTTTTAAGTGAGAAACAGTGTTAATGGACGTCAGTATTTGAAAGGATAAATACACACTAGAAACAGTACACATTTAATAAATACCATGATTTGGATGACAAAGGCTTTCAGAATTAAGTCTTCAGATGATATAAAGAATGTTCAGTAGTTGAATGCCCACTGTGAAAATAAACTAGGAAAGTTGGTTTTAGAACTGTGTGAGTAACTAGCAAATGATAGATATCTTTTATTGTGGGAAGGGCAAGGTCATTGAGAGAAGAAATAAAGCAATATTTACTGAGTAATGGGCTTCAATCTTTCAATCTTGACCTTGAAATTTACTGGGAAAACACCATTAATAAAAGAGAGCACTGAAGTAGGAGCCAAAAGGTTTGTTTTTTGATTTGAGATTGATTAATATAACCTCAGAAAAAATAATTTAAAATTTTGACCATCAGTGATCTTATCAGTGAACTAATAAGAATAATAATATCTATTTGAATTATTGGTATAGTTACCAAATAATGAAAACAGATGCATTTAGTATATAATGCTTGGCACATGGTAGAGTTCTGGGTCAGAAATACTTTTGAATATAAAAACACCAGACACACCAAGCCACTTTTCACTCTCACTAAAAACACCAAAATAGGGGAGTCCTCAGGATTTTACTAACAAAATGAAAAGATCATTGGACTGCTAGAATCTATAAAGAAATACATTATAGCTCTGTCTGCCACAGATTGAAAACAAAAGATACTGCCCTAGCTGGTTTGGCTCAGTGGATAGAGCATTGGCCTGTGGACCAAAGGATCCTAGGTTTGAGTCCCATCAAGGACACATACCTTGATTGCAGGCTCCTTCCTCCCCAGCCCCTGGTTGGGTCTTCTACAGAAATCAACCAATCAATGTATTTCTCTCAGATCAATTTTCTCTCTGTCTTTCCTTTTCTCTTCCATTCTCCCTAAAAAACAGTGGGAAAATATCCTTCAATAAGGATTAACCAAAAAAGGAAGGAAGGAAGGAAGGTGGGAAGGAAGGAAGGAAAGATATTAACTCTCTAGGTCAGTGGTCGGCAACCTGCAGCTTGAGAGCCACATGTGGCTCCTGAACCATGGTTTGACCCTCTGTTGACTAATGAGTTTGCTGATCACTGACCTAGACTCTCAATTCCAACACAGTGGTACCTCGAGATACGAGTGCCCTAACATACGAGATTTTTGAGATACGAGCCATCCAGCGAGTGATTTTTTGCTTTGAAAAAAATCTATTCAGGCTTTACTGAATTTTTCATTTTGTGAGTAAAATCCTGAGGACTCCCCTATTTTGAAATATGAGCAACATTTGAGATAAGAGTAATAGTATGGATCGGCCGGCTGCACATGACCCACCAGTTTACCTCGACTTGAGTGTCTCATAGTTTCCCACGCCTCAAGGTTATGGAATGAATTAAACTCGTATCTTGAGGTACCACTGTAATTACAGGCTGTTATTCTTTGTGATTAAGCCCCTATTCCAGTGGTGAGCAAACTCATTAATCAACCGAGCGGCAAATCTCGGCTCACTAGTTGCATGTGGCTCAGGAGCCGAGCTGCAGTTTGCCGACCACTGGAGGTGAGTCTTAGCTTTCAAACAGGGTTGCACAGTAATATCACCCAGAAAAACTTGAAAAAACTGCAGATGTTAGTGAGCCCAGAGTTTCTAAAACCACTGTTCCAGGGTTAGGTGCAGTCTGGATGATACTACTATGTTCTTTGATAGAAAACACTGAATTAAGGTAAAAAAATATAAATGAAATACAATGAAAAAGCAGGGGGTGGAGGGGGGTGGGTAAAAGCGGAAAGCTGACAGAATTAGAATGAAGCTTGTCTGCTCTGAAGAATTCAGAAATGCAATTGTGATACCTCTCTTTAAATAGAAATATAATTGAAAGGAAGAGGAAAGAAGAGGAAGAGAACATAACAAACAGCAAATCTTATAAAGTGAATTACCTCACGAAACCTACCACTCCAAGTAAAGGTACAAAGAATACTAGTAAGTTTTATTCAGCACATACATAGACTATGTTTTATTCAGCTCATCTTGCCTTAATGCTGCAGAATAAACGACGCCGGGTCGGAGAGCCCCAATGACTATTGCCATTTCTATCCACAAGAGATGTCCTTGACAGCAATTTCTGGTTCTGTGAACAGACCAGAAACATTGTGAGCAGCCTGTGCCTCCTGAGACTGGCATGGAGATTATCCTCAGGCTAGAGGATGCAGCCACTGTTACAGAGCTTGGAGTCTGGATGCCTGTCCTTTTAGGAACCCTATTAAGCCAGATTTTGTTTTGTTTAAAAGTTGATTACTTTGTTCAGTGTACTGAGCTGGAGTGTTTGCTGCTACTCTGCAGCATGCTCATGGCTGTGCCAGAGTATTTGAACTTATACTTCAGGATTTCCTTGACATGTTCTGTTTTGCACTTTTGCTCACAGTTGATTCTCTTCAGTTTCACATATAAAACTTGTTAATGAAGTGCAGCTCCCATTGATTTCTTGCATACACCCAGTCCAAGAAAATGACATTAAGGTGAAGATTCTGTTTGTGTTAACAGAATGGTAGTATCCAAAGTGTTTCTGGGAAATCTAATACCTACATCTCCACCTTAAAGGAGGTAAAATAAATAAATAAATAAATAAATAAATAAATAAATAAATAAATAATAGACAAATCATTTTAAAACTGGAAGGGTCCCTAGGGACTTTCTTTTAAACCTCCTTATTCCAACAAGCTGAAATATAAATATCCAAGACTATGGGAATTTTCCAAGTGTACACAGCTAGTTAGTAACAGAACTGACACTAAATTCTAGATGCTTCAAGATCTCAGCTCAATACCATGTTACTGTGGTTACTTCTCCCTGGCAAATGCATGTAAGAGATAATGAAATAAAGTTTTTTGGGTATTTTTTAAGTAAAGTGTCCTTTCTTATTAAGCATTAAAACCTATTACTGAGGACACAACCTCAAAACCAAAATTCAACAATAGATTGAAGTTTTAAAGAGAATTTCTTGTACATAAGAATGTGTGGCAGATTGACTGACAAGGTTATTACAGCACTGAGAGATCCTTAACAGGAACTAGATTTAAACAGACTATATGGCAATTTTGATATGTCAGTGGCTAATGAGGCATTTTCTATTCTAAAGAAGAATCAATTCTGGAAGTGTTTAGTAAAAATGATGAAGCTATATGTTCACACCAAACTCTGATATAACTTGTTCTGTATTTGGCATGGTTATTATGCTGGTAAGTATATATTTTTTACTATATCTATAGATTTTTTTCCCCCAGCAAAATTCCAGTTTGGCTAGGCCTCATGAGTCAACTCTGGACAAAGAGAGTAACTCAGTCTTTCTTGATCTGTAGTCTGTCTTATGTAATTTTCTGGCCAAGAAAAGGCATAAAAATATTGGCAAGAGTCAATATGGCATCCACAAAAGATGGTGGCAATGACATCAGTGTGATTATAGTTGTCATATAATTCTAATGTCAGTATACAGTAATGAGTTCCAGCAGTGTCAACATGGTAGATATAACATATTTTCCCCAAATGCCCCTGATTGTACAATCTTTTATTTAATTCTCAACTCTTTCAATCTGACTTACTTATATCCTTACCAATCCACTGAAATTGTTCATTGAAATCACCATTCTCTTTCTAGTTTCAAATCCAAACATTATATGATATTCAATCTCTGTGTAACATTATTGACTTTTGCTTCCTTCAAATTCTTTCCTTCCTCGATTTCTATACAATTAGCCTTCTTATTACTGCTAGCATCATCTTTTATTCTATGAGACAAGCTACGTGAGATGCCCAGGCTCACAATCTATTTTCATTATTTACCCACTATGTGACCTAAAGAAGTCACTTAAACCCTCCTGTCTTCACTTTCTCATCAACAAATGGGAATACAGTGGTACCTCGAGATACGAGTTTAATTCGTTCCATAACTTTGCTCATATATCAAGTTGCTCATATCTCAAAGCTAATTTCCCCATTGAAATCAATTGAAATGCCATTAATCCGCTCCAGCCCCCAAAATGCCACCCCAGTTGTTCTTGTTACATGTTTTTGAATGAGAAAAATGTATTTATAAATGACAAATATTGTATAAAAACATAATAAAAGAGAATGTAAAGGAATAAACTGGTTTTATAAAGTATATTTACCTACTCGTTACACTCTTAATGCTATACTTTATCCCTAAACTGAATGTAACTTAACTAATCTTCACTGAACTTAATTGCTACTGGTCTTTGCCTTTTTGGCCGATTTCAAAAAAAAGTGTCCAACGAAGTTTGCCTCTTCCTCCCCTTCAGAATGTTTCTGAAATGGGTGAGGCAAGTTTCATTGAACAGCTTCAATGCACGAGCAGTAGCAACTTTTTTAGGGTGTTTCTTTTCCACGAAGTGCGACACCATCTCCCACATTCCTAAGATCTCCTTTATCTCACTTGTAGAGATCTCCTCCGCCTCTGGCTTCTCCTCGAAACCAATTTCTTGGAGAACCTCCGCATGTTGCTGAGACTGCAACTCTTGTAACTCCTCCAAGGTGAGTTCCAGAGAGTGCTCCTCGACGAGCTCATCCACGACTCTCTCATCCACCTCCAGGCCCATGGATTTTCCCAGAGACACTATCTCCTCCTCCACTGGCACCTGGGGTTCGAATCCTTCGAAAGTCCTTTTGGCTACAGCCTCAGGCCACAGCTTCTTCCATGCAGAGATCAAAGTCCTCATTGTAACACCCAGCCAGGCCTGATCAATAATTCTGAGGCATATCACGATGTTAAAGTGGTTCTTCCAGAACTCTCAAAGAGTGAGGTTTGTGTTCTCCATCACCTCAAAGCAGCGCTGAAGCAGATGCTTGATGTACAGCTTTTTAAAATTAGAAATCACCTCCTGATCCATGGGCTACAGGATAGGAGTGCTGTTTGGAGGTAGGTAGACAACCTTTATAAACTTGAAGTCTTCGAGGAGTTCATCTTCGAGGTTCGGTGGATGAGCAGGAGCATTGTCGAGGACAAGGAGGGCTTGCATGGTTAGGTCGTTTTCCTGTAGATATTTCTTAACAGAAGGGCCGAAAACCAGGTTTACCCACTCCACAAAGAACTGCCTGGTGACCCAGGCCTTCGGGTTTGCCCTCCACATAACTTGCATGTTGGAGAGCTGCCCAGGGCATACAGGGGTACCAGAGACCTGAAAGCAGGCTCTGAACATAGCTCTCTGCTTTCTCACCCTTCAGTTTAATAAACAAGAATTCTGAATGCAAAGTCTAGATATAGCTCTCTGCTTTCTCACCCTTCAATTTATTAAACAGAGATGTGAATGCAGAGTTTAGACATAACTAAAAATGTTGATGCCTATGTGCAAGATCTTGCAAGGTCTTGATTACTTAGAAGGTCAGTGACTGTGTTTGCAAATACGTACCTGATTTGTGTAACCCCCTCCTCTGCTTGTGCTTAAATACTATGCTGGAAATAAACTCGGGCTGTAGACTCAAGTCTCAGACCTCCCAACCCCATCTTTTTTGTCTGTCTTTTTCTTATCCTCACCCCCTCAATCAGGTACTGTTCTATTGCCGGCAGGCTCCGGCACTTGCAGTTTATCTTTTAAAATCTTATGTGACTTAAAGACTCTGGGTTTTTCCGAATGGTATACGAGCAGAGGCTTGATCTTGCAGTCGCCACTCACATTGGCGCACAGTGCAAGAGTTAGCCTATCCTTCATGGGTTTGTGGCCTGGCATCGCCTTCTCCTCTGCCCTTATATAAGTCCTATTCGGCATCTTCTTCCAGAAAAGCCCTGTCTCCTCACAGTTGAAGACTTGCTGGGGGATATATCCTTTGGCTTCTATCAGTTCGGAAAAACTTTTGAGGTAATCCTCAGCTGCCTTCACATCCGAACTTGCTGCCTCACCATGCCTGATGATGGAGTCAATGCCAGACCTTTTCCTGAAGTTATCAAACCAGCATCTACTGGCTTTAAATGAGTCTTTCGATGCTTCGTCTGTGAAAGTGCATGGGGTCTGCTCCAGCAAATCACCGTAAATTGCTAGCGCCTTCTCACTTATGATGCCCTGTGTTAATGTATCTCCTTTAAGCTGCTTCTCCATCACCCACACCATCAGTAGATTCTCCATCTTTTCATGGAGAGAGCTAGGGAGCTTAGAAATTATTCTAACACCCTTAGCTGGCGTTTTACCCTTTATCAACTCCTTCTGTTTAAGCACAGTGCATATCGTTGAAGTACTACGCTCGCCAAGTCAGCCACTCGCATACCTTGCTCATATTTTTCTATGATTTCACGCTTTAATTCAATAGACATCATCCTCTTCTGAGCACTGACCTTTCCACTCGCTTTCTTCGGACTCATGGTTATAAAAAGAAATGTGATAAAGTATGTAAATGCACAAAAGATGTTTCGACAACAAGGTAAACAAGCACACTGACTGAGGCTTGGGAAACGCTCAAGTCACGGTAAACTGGTGGGTCGTGTGCAACCGGCCGATCCACGCTATTACTCATATCTCAAATGTTGCCTGTATTTCAAAGCAAAAAATTGCTCGCTCCACGGCTTATATCTCAAAAATCTCGTATGTTAGGGCACTCGTATCTCGAGGTACCACTGTAATAGTATCTCTTTGACTTATAAGAGCTAGGGAGAAAAAATTGGAATCATCTCATATACCTCATCAATCTGTAGAAAAAGAAAGAGTAAAATACCCGTTGCCCACAATCACAGATGAATTAATGCAAAAATAGGAACATATTGATGATCTGGCTTTCATCTAATGTCCCTTCAATGTGCCAGCAGACATTTAAATAGTATCATATGCATGGTAGCATGCTATTAAAAAGGTAATGAAGATGATATCTTCAATTCCACATGATGAAACATTGCAACTATTTATTATTGAATAGTATATGTATAAGATAATTTTAAAAAGTAATCATACTAAGCTGACAACTAACATCTTTGTTTACCAACTTTTGTCTTGTTGTTATGTGCAACTTTTGCCCAAGGGATGCCAAAATGTTACATATCTCTGTTGTTCAGTGTACTGAGAAAAAAACAAATACTGGACAAGGACTTCTGCTTAATGAGGGAGCACGCCTGAGGCATGCAGGAAGAGGGTATAGGAATGCATCAGCAGGTATCACCTTGCCCCTGGCTGACTTGGAGTAAGATGCACTTTTCCCTGTGTTCCCAAGGCTAGAAAAAACAAGGTCATTTAATGACAGAGTATGTTTAAGGCTTATGGTATTTTATGTACTATAGATAATTAATGTACTGATATCAACCTTCATTATATTTACAAACAAAAACACCAAACAAACAAAATCCACCAGCAGGGAATATGTTCTGAAAAATTGCAAATACAGTAAATAATTCACTTGGAATTCTCACTCAATTTTCCTGCCTCTTGAATAGTTATGTTTCTTTATTCTAAAACCTGTTCTCCACCCAATACAGTACTCATATGCTTCTTATTATATTACTTTAAGTCAAAACTGCTAGAATATACTGTTTGTCATTACAGTTTCAATGTGGAAATTTAGCATAGAAGAACATGAAGGTTAGAAAAGATGCTGGAATTCCTTCTCTTTCTTACAATTATAGTCATCATTATTATCATAATTATCATTTATTGAATAGTTAGTATGTGCCTGCCTTTGAACTAATAACCCTTTGATATAGGTGGTATGCATATTTCCATTTAAGAGGGAAGAAGTAAAACTAAGACAGGTCAGGTATACTGGATGTGAGCTTTGCAGTTAGTAAATGATGAAACGGGTTCAAACCACTTCACACTCTTGACTATGGCTTAATAGCATCTCTTTCTCCATTCATGATTATTAAAGTGTTTGATTATTTTGTGGAAAATAACAGACAACTTTTAGAAGGAATTTATTATAAGAAAATAATTTATAATTATATATGCAGAAATATAAACATCATATGAGAATTTAAAACTTACATTTAAAAATATGAATGCAGAAAAAATTGTTAAATAAAATGCGGTGCATTAATTTTATTAAATGACAACAACTTTTAACTATTTTAAAACTTTCTTAGCAATATGAATGCCTACCAATGGTATATTAAACGCAAAATGCAAAATGGTTATGCCAATGCTAAAAATATAACCATTGAGACTATTATATAAAATAAAGAGGTAATATGCAAATTGACACTCATTCTGTCATGCCATCACAAGATGGATGTGCCCACAGTGGAGGCGGGGTTTCCAAAAAAAGCCATAAAGAGTGATCAGCAGGGACCACAGGCTGTGCCCCCGACCTGGCTGGGCTTGGCAGGGGACCTGGGGCTGTGCCCCTTGAGCAGCAGGACTTGACAGGTGTGGGGCCTGCTGGGTCTGAATCTCACTGAATGGGGGTGAGGCCAGCTGGGTCTGGATCTCATGGGATTTCAAGGTGCACATAGGTTGGCAGAGACTAGACTCTGGGTCCAATAGTGTGCCCTAATCTCTCAGGAGGAAGCTTTTCATATACGTTTTACTAATTTTCTTTTATCTCTGACACTTCTATTATAGAGAAAGGACAAATAGCAACATTAAAATACTAGTGGCCCAGTTCATGAAATTGTGCATCAGTGGGTGTCCCTCAGCCTGGCCTGCCAACCTGGGACCCCTCGGGGGATTTCTGACTGTTGATTTAGGTCCAATTTGGATTGGGCCTAAACTGGCAGTTGGATTTCCCTCTCACAATCTGGGACCACTGGCTCCTAACTGCTCAATGGCCTGCCTGCCTGATCGCCCTTAACCACTCTGTCTACTGGCCTGATTGCCCCCAATTAACCCCCTTTCCAGCCTGATCACCCTTAAGTGCCCCTCCCACTGGGCTGCTAGCCCCCAACTTCCCCCCTGCCAACCTGATCAGCCCCAACTTCCCATCCCCCCCAGCCGGCCTGCTTGCCCCCAACTTCCTCCACCCCCGCTGGCCTGATAGCTCCCTACTACTCCCTTCCCCCACCAACCTGGTCACCCCTAACCACCTCTGCCTCTGGCCTTCCACTCTGGCTTTGTCTGGAAGGACGTCCAGAAGGTCTCCCAGAAGGTCTCCTGGTCTAATTAGCATAGATTTATTGGTATAGATTTTTTATTAGTATAGATTTCCTCTAATTCCCTTTTAATGTGCACAAATTTCATGCACCAGACCCCTAGTTTAGATAATAAATGAAGAGGAACATGGAATAAACATATGCAAGGAATACATTCTGTCTGACTGTTCTTACTTTTTTGTTTTTCTGATAGTCTTAGAATATAGTTTTTTGTAATAAATATTTTAAAAATTGAAGTGTTGACATGATAGTTGGATTTTAACAGGTGGTAAACATATTTTAAAATATCCCTAATCCTGGCTGGTATTAATCAGTGGTGAGATCAGTTTTGATCAGTGGCACTGAAGAGTCAAGGGTTCAAGGGCACATACCTGTGTTGCAGTTTTGATCACTACCCTGGTCCAATGTGCATATGGGAGGCAGCCAATCCATATGTCTCTCTTTCTCCCCCTTCCTGCCTTCCTTCTACTCTCTAAAAATCGTTGAAAAAATATCCCTGAGTGAGGAGTAGCAAAACAAAACAAACAAACAAACAAACAAAATACTTAAAAAAAAGTAACATTTATAAAGGAAACACTTTCTTTGAGGTATCAATTCTTTCATCTTTTCACAGAGACAAGAAAATGCTCTGAGTCTTATTTAATGTGTCTCTTGCTTTGTGCTAGTGTCTCTTTGTTTTCAGAGATTAAAACTCTTCATAGTACTTCAAAATGGTACTGTAAGTCAAGGGGATTTTGAAGTTTACAGTAGTATTGTGGGTCTCAGAAACAAAAGTTAACATTATAATTTTCATAAGTAAATCATGGTTATGTTTCAAAAGTGTTTGTTTTCCTTGTCAATTGACCTATTTTGAGAATGCAGTTTCTAGAAAAGTGGAGTAAAATAGTTGGGTTGAAAAAGTGGTATGGCAAGTTCTATAAAATATAAATCTATAGATTTGATATATGCCAATTGAGGTAATGTATTATTTGCTAAAAGTTTCTTCTGCCTGGCTGGTGTGGCTCTCTCTCTGAATAATTGTAAAGGCAGAATTCATTTTCAAGATTGATCTATCAGCTATTATAGTGTATATATATATATTGTTTTGGGACACCCTGTATTCTTTAAAAAAAAAAAAAGAATGGTATTTTCATCATGATATTTTTAGACACTTACAAGTGATAAATCTTTCCCAAACTGTTCCAATTACCCACATTCACCTTCGTATTGAATTGTCCCTGTGTAAACCCAGAATATATTTGCCAGAGAAGAAGACTTGATGGAGTGTTATTACTTGAAGTATAGCATTATTACTTGATGGAATAACAATGTGCTTACAGAGATGTAGAGGTCTTTGGAACACCATGATTGACAAAGTAACCCAGATCTAGGGCTTTGGGTAAATCATTTGGGCAGGGTAAATCAACTTATAAATTTTCTTCTGAAGAATATTTGCATTCCCATGTCCTACTACTGATTGCATTCACTAACAAATTATTAAGCCTAACCCAAAGGAAACCAAAATATCAATTAGCATTTTAGTTTCTTAATACATTTTTTTAAATTGTTAAGTAAAAGTACTTAAGGCTAAAAATAAAATATGAACATCTTTATTTCTCTGTTCTGAGTTTTACCTTATCCCAGTTACTTGTTTTTATAAATACTGTTTTTAAAAATATATTTTATTGATTTCTCACAAAGAGGAAGGGAAAGGGATAGAGAGCAAGAAACATTGATGAGAGAGAAACATCGATCAGCTGCCTCCTGCACACCCCCTACTGGGATGTGCCAGCAATGGAGGTACATTCCCTTAACCAGAATCAAACCTGGTACCCTTCAGTCCAGAGACTGACACTCTATTCACTGAGCCAAACCAATTAGGGTTGTTTTTACAAATACTTTTTAAAAAAATATCAAAAGATTGTTTGTTTTTTTTAAAAAGTATACAATTTAGAGTTTTTGAAATGGAGTATCTTTCCAGTTGTTTTTTTGTGTTTTTTTTTTAATTTGTGTTAACTTTTTTTATTTTTTAATATATATTTTTTTGGTTTTTCACAGAGAGGAAGGGAGAGGGACAGAGAGAAAGAAACATTGACGAGAGAGAAACATCCATCAGCTGCCTCCTGCACACCCCCCACAGGGGATGTGCCCGCAACCAAGGTACATGCCCTTGACTGGAATCAAACTTGGTACCTTTCAGTCTGAAGGCTGACGCTCTATCCATTGAGCCAAACCAGTCTTGGCATATTTCCAGGTTTGGTTTTTTTTTTGCAAATATAATTATTTAATTTTAGAATCTTTTCATCACCTCAAATAGAAAACCCATGTCCATTAGCATCACTCTTCCTTTCTCTGAAACCAGGCCTAGCAAGAATTAATCTACTTCCTATTATTATGGACTTGACTATTCTTGACATTTTATAAAAATTAAATTATATAGCAATAACCTTTTATTACTGGCTATTTAACTTAGCACAATGTTTTCACGGTCCATCCTTAATTTCTTTCAACTGTACTTCATAGTTTTCAGTATACACATTTTGGACTTCCTTTGTTAAATTTATGTTATGTATTTTATTGTATTTTGTCTTGTTTTTTATTGTTTATTGCTAGCATATAGAAATATAATTGATTTTGCATGTTGTTTTATAGTTTGTATAATTCTGAGCTGGTTCTTTAGTTCTATTAGATTTTTTTTGGGTGAATTGATTAGATTTTCTCTATAAAAGATCAGATCATCTGTAAAATGGTATAGTTTACTATTTTCTTTCCAATCTGGATGCCTTTATTTATTTATTTCCTCTACTTTATTACTCTGTCAAGAACCTTCAGAACAATGTTGAGTAGAAAAATCAGTTGTCAATTTTATTGAGGATCCCTTGTATAGTAGATCAGATATCTCCCTTGTTTATTTCGAAATTGTATCTTTGGTTTTTTTTGGTTTGATTATCATATGATTAGATGTGTGTGTTTTTTAAAGTTAATCCAAGTTAGATTTAACTGAGCTTCTTGCATGTACAGATTAATGTTGTTCATCAACAAAAATCCTGGACTAATTCTATAAAGTCTGTATGCTTTGCCATTCCCAGTAACCGAAGTCCTTGCTCAAACATCAGTTTAGAATTAGACAGAGACTTCCTTAAATGCCTTGAACTGGTTGGCCTCCTAGCCTTTGCCAAGGTACATTGTGTAAGTGTTGGTTTACCCCTTCGGTGCTCCAGCAGACAAGATCAAAGTATTCCTTTAGGTTTTATTGTTTGTTTTTTGCTTGAACACAGCTTCAAGTCACCCAGGGGAAAGAGATTAAGTAGGTCTGTCTCAGTTTTTTCTTCCTAATTACACTTTGAAGCTTTTAAAACTGTTTACAAACATGTAGTTCCTTAACTTTGCCTTTTAAAGTTTGTTTAGCTTCTTGTTTGCCTCAACTATTATCACCATCTCAGGGAACTTTGATGGTAAACAACTGTTACTTTTATTTTTGACAAATAACTAATTTCCATAATGAAGGAGTACTAAGTCAGGTTCCCAGGTTTTCACTAGTGTAGAATTACAATCTATATTTTAAAAATGTAGCATAAAAATACTTTATATACATTTAAAAATCTGTACTAGACATAATTTTTTCAGAAAAAACTTCAATAGTATGTCTGTTCTAATTTAAATTATGTAAATATTGAAAAAAGTAAAGATTTTTTTAAATTTTTATTTTCTTAAAAAAGTAAAAAAATGAAAAAATTTAGTCTTATAAATGGGGGATTTCTAAGGAATTGCCTGATAAGTCCAATAATGACTATCCTCTAGCAGTAGGGCTTTTTGTTGAACTTCATATGAAAAAAAATAAAATTAAATTTTTTCTTAATAACAAATATTATATCCAAATAGATTAAAGTCTTATGTGTCTAAAAAGATACTAAAATATCAGTCAAAACATTAGGTGATTATCTAATAATTTCAGAGTTGAAAAGGTTTTAAAAAACACACATTTATTATAAATTATAAATTATAAGAAAATAATTTTCTCATAGGCAAATTTTAATTTTTTTTCATCAAAATATACCCTGAAAAGAATGAAAAAGAAACTACCAACTGTGAAAATATATTTCAATTTACATAATTGACAAGGAGCTGGTAAGAAAGATAGCAATCAAAATTAATAAATGAGAGCAGTGTCAAAATATGAATAAATATTAAGTAAAAATATAATTTTATAAACATGAAATAGGGCAAAGATAGATGCCTTTATAAAATGTTAGAAACAATTGAAGTTGATTTAGAAATGCATAAAGCATAGGTCAATCTGTAAAAAGGAAGCACAGAGTAATAATAAAGAAGGAATAATTCACGGAAAGTACTTTCAAGGGGCAACAAGAATGGAATTATGAAGGACTACTTAAGTAGATGTAAATGATTTTCAAGGTCCAGAATTTATGGAAGATGGTGGACTTATAAGCACTTATTATGTTACAACAAATTGATAGATACATAGAAAAGGGCTGTGTTCAGAGTGTGTTCTGAACCAAAGATTATGATCAATCTTGATCAATCTAATACTTTCCGCCTGAGATCCATAAGAACATTAGGAAAAAGAAAAAGAAAAACATAGCATTATGCATGTCTGTTAAATTTAAGAATAATCACAACAATAATAGAAATGCCATGGTTGACTTCCAAAGCAATAAAAGAGAAAAAATAATAAGACTTCCACAGAAAGTATGAAAAGAAGAGAGGAAAGAAGCATAGTAAAACCTTGTTTAAAAACAAACAGTAAAAATCATACAAGTGAATTTAAATGACAAATAATGACCCAAAATGCTAATGTATTATATTCAATAAAGGCAAGACATTTCATAAAAATTTTATGATATACAATTTAAGTAAACACTAAAAATCAAAGGGGAAAAAGTTATACTGGAAAATACAAATTAGAAAACATCTGGAGTAATGATATTATTATCAAAACAGAACCTGAGGCCAAAAGCATTATAAGAAATACAAAAGATATAATCTGAAGATAAAGGATATACCCTTAAGAATGTAAAACAATGTAATAATTGCATATAATTTACAGCATAGCTTCATAATATTAAAAGTAAATGTAATAAAAATATAATAATCTACCCAAAATATACACACATATTGATAGATCATATATATTAAAAGTGCCCAAGAACATTGACGATGTGGCTAATACTAAGACAGTTTGATCTCATAAGCATATAAACAAAGATATCCATTTATATAATAAAAGTTAAAATAAACAAGTATAGATCATTTACAAAAACTGAACAAGACTTAAAGAACTTCTTAATAAAGTACATGTCCTATGACCTCAGTGAACTAAAATTAGCAGTTAACTTCACCTACTAGTATATGTTTAGAAACTTAAAAACAGAAAGACATATTTGCAACATACATTAAAGAAAGATTCTTATTCAGAATATATAGAAATCTTACAAATCTGACTTTTTCTAGTTTTATTTAAGTATAATTAACAAATAAAATTACAACATATTTTAACTGTACAATGTAATTGTGGAAACTTTCATGGGAAATGTGATTATTTTTGTGAGAAAATAAAAAAGAATACTACTATACAGTGGTAACTCGAGATACGAATGCCCTAACATACGAGATTTTTGAGATACGAGCTGTCGAGCGAGCGATTTTTGCTTTGAAATACAAGCACATTTGAGACAGGAGTAATCGAGCGGGTTGGCCGGCTGCACATGACCCACCAGTTTACCGCCACTCGAGCATCTCATAGTTTCCCACGCCTGAAGATTACGGAACGAATTAAACTCGTATCTCGAGGTACCACTGTATGTATGTGTATGTATGTGTGTGTGTGTGTATATGTGTGTATATATATGTGTATATATGTATATATATATATATATATATATATATATATTACTATATTTTTAAATGGACTGAATGGGTTGTTGTTTTTTTTTAAGATATTTTTATTGATTTTTTACAGAGAGGAAGGGAGAGGGATAGAAAGTCAGAAACATCGATGAGAGAGAGACATCGATCAGCCACCTCCTGCACGCCTCCTACTGGAGTTGTGCCCGCAAGCAAGGTACATGCCCCTGACCAGAATCGAACCTGGGACCTTTCAGTCCACAGGCCGACGCTCTATCCACTGAGCCAAACCGGTCTCGGTCTGAATGGGTTTTTATTGACTTTATTTGTGGTTATTTTCTTAAAAAGAAAGAAAAGGTAAATTACAATACAAAACAAAACATTTTAACTATCTATTTATTTTAAAAATAATTCAAAAAAGAACAAATGGATATTGTCACATCAAGGTGTTGGTTATAGGAGTGTTCATTATAAGCCTGCATTTTTAGTTTTCTCCATTTTTATATGTTTATATTAATTTTTTCAAGTAAAACAATTTGAACTAAAACATATATATGTCTCTTGTTGTTGTATTTTCCTGACAAGAAAAAGTCACACTAAGTCCATTCACCTTCCCAAACCTTGAAGGATTGGATTAGACAACTTCTTAGGTTCCTCCTAGCAATATGATTCCATGAAATCCTGCAGGAAGCAGCATATTTCTTTCATTACCAGGAGAGCCTCGCACAAAATATTAATAATAGATTCTCTCCTTGTGGTAGGCTGCTTGATTTTTTATTATCTTCATATAATACCTGACCTGTCTGTGTATGCCAACTACTGCTGAGAAAATTAAAAGACCTTTCTAAATGCTTAACATCCTTATAGGATTCATGGATGTGGAAGTGTTTAAATATTACCAGAATTTTATTGGAATAAATAACATTCACCTTGATTGTCTTTAGAAATGAGAATTGGTTTGTCAGTATTCTAGGTGAACATTTGAGTGAAATAAAGTTTAGAGATAAAGAAAAACTTCAGAAGGACTACTTATTTAATAAACAAACAAAAAACAGAATGTCAAAAGGATAATTAAAACCCAATATCAAAAGCACAATTATTGTGCTTTTGACATTTTGTTTCTCTTCTTTATTAACTCTTCATTCATGAATCTGGGACAAGTAAAAGAATGGTTCTCATTAACTCTTTATTTATGAATTTAGGACAAGTGAAAGAATGGTTCTCATTTTATGACTTAAAATAATTGGATGAGTTAAAAGTTTGGGATGAAGAAAAATTAATGGCAAAAAGAATGAGTCAGAGAATCCAAGATGGTGGCATAGGTAAACACCTACACTGCTGCCTAGCACAACAATTTCAAAACTACAACTAAAAGACAGAACAGACATCATCCAGAACCACTGGAAAGCTGGCTGAGTGGAAATTCTACAACTAGAAAAAAAGATAGGGGCTCACAGAGACCCAGAGGAGCTGCAAAAGCTGAGGTACGGAGATGCACACGTGGAGAGAGCAGGTACTGGAGAACCTGGCTGGTTTTCTCTGGTGGGAGGGAGACAGAGACTCCCAATGACATTGAACCCCTTATCCTATGACACTAAACCCCAGATCCAGCCGAAACTCATACAAGGGGAGTTTGGACTGTGAAAAGGGAGAAGTGCATGGAAATTTAGGGGAGTCGCAAAAGATCAGATGTCTGACTCGCATGGAGGACCCACTGCTGATTGTGCCACTGGCTTTCACGAGTAGGTGGGAGACAGACCCTCCCAACTGCGTCACTTCTAACTCCACTAAACCCCAATTTCTGGCAAAACTCTGGGGATCCAAACTCATATGGTTCCAGAGCGCAGGGGAGTCAGAGCAGCAGCAGTCTAGAGGCACTGCGAGAGAGCGCACACAGGCACACAAGGACCGCCCCAGTGATTACCCAGTCATGTGAGATTCAGGGGCCGTGGAGGGCGGGGCTGACTGGAAGGCAAGGCAGTCCCTTAAGCCCTAAGACTCCACCCATCCCAAGCTCAACAGAGAGGCTTTTGCAGTTTTGCAAGTCTGGTATCATAAGCCTGAATACAACACAGAAGTTCTCCTGGCATAGTGAAAATGCCGAGACAAGGGAAGGGATCACAAACAAAAGAAATGGAGGGAAAAAAACGACTGGATATAGAGTTCAAAACCACACTTATAAGGTTTTTCAAGAATATCCTAGAAAAGTTGGATAAAGTTAGTGAGAGCCAAGAGGAGATGAAAAAGAACCAACTAGAGATGAAAAAGATCCAATTAGAGATGGTAAAGGACCAACTAGAAAGTAAACATACACTGACTGAAATAAAAAATATTATACAGAGTTCTAACAGCAGACTAGAGGAAGGCAAGAATCAAGTCAAAAATTTGAAATATAAAGAAGCAGAAAACACTCAACTGGAAAAGCAAGAAGAGAAAAGAATCCAAAAATGTAAAGATAATGTAAGGAGCCTCTGGGACAGCTTCAAGCATACCAACATCAGAATTGTGGGGGTGCCAGAAGAGAGAGAGCAAGATACTGAAAACCTATTTAAAGAAATAATGACTGAAAACTTCCCACATCTGGTAAAAGAAATAGACTTACAAGTCCAGGAAGCACACAGAACCCCATATAAAAGGAATCCAAAGAGGACTACACCAAGACACATCATAATTAAAATACCAAGAGCAAAAGACAAAGAGAGAATATTAAAAGCAGCAAGAGAAAAACAGTTCATTACCTAGAAGGGAGCACCCATACGTCTGTCAGCTGATTTCTCAACAGAAACAATGCAGGCCAGACAGGAGTGGCAATAATTATTCAATGTGATGAATAGCAAGAACCTGCAACCAAGAATACACTATCCAGCAAAACTATTATTCAGAATTGAAGGGCAGATAAAGAGCTTCACAGATAAGAAAAAGCTAAAGGAGTTCATCAACTCCAAACCAGTATTATATGAAATGCTAAAAGGTACTCTTTTAGAAGAGGAAGAAGAAAAAGGTAAAAGATAAACAATTATGAACAACAAATACATATCTATCAACAAGTGAACCTAAAAATTAAGTGAATTAAAAATTTGATCAACAGAATAAACTGGTGAATATAATAGAATCAGGAGCACAGAAAGGGAGTGGACTGATAATTCTCAGGGAGAAAGGGTTGAGGGGTACACAGGGAGAGACTGGACAAAAATCTTACACCTATGGATGAGGTCAATGGGAGGGAAGTAAGGGTAGAGGGCAGGGTGGGAGCCAGGTGGAGGGGAGCTATGGAGGGAAAAAAAAAGAGAAACAAATGTAATAATCTGAATAATAAAGATTTAATTAAAAAAAAAAGAATGAGCCAGTGTTTTGATTCTCCTTGAGAGACATCACATAGTGACCAAGAAAAAGCAAGTTCTCATTTATAGGAGCATGAAGTAAGCTGTGGTATGCTGAAAATGTTCTGTATCTTAATTCTGGTATTAATTACATGGTTTTTGTATTATAATAACTGGTTAAATGATAAAGTATGTTCAATAAATTATCCTACCTAAAATCTTAAATGTATTGATTATTTATGTATATATGCATTAAGGATTTTATGTAAGATGGTTTATAGGATATCCTATATAATAGAGGGAATATGCAAATTGACCATCATTCTGCCACAAAGACGGTGGTGCCCATAGTCACAAGATTGTAGCCCCCAGTCCTCTCAGCCTTGCCAGAGTCCTCCAGTCCCAAGGGAGGCGGCCGCTGAGAGCAGGCAGTGTGAGCAGCCTGGCGGAATGCTTTCATTGCCACATCAACAAGGCCAGTGTTCTATCCTGGCCACAGAGAGCCTCTGGGAAGCAGGCACAGAGGAGCCTTGGGTAGGGAGGAGGACACTTGCCTCTTCACTACAATGATGAGGCAAGAGTTCTGCATCCGGCTGTGGAGGACCTCTGGCCAGGCTGAGCGTGGAACGCTTGTGCTGTTGCAGGTTGGACTGAGCAGTGCCCCCCCCCTACACACACACCGTGCATCAATTTTGTGCACCAAACCTCTAGTAACTGTATAATTTTACAAGTTATATTTTTATTGTAAATAGGTTAGATTTTATTATAGATCAATATGCATGTATCTACCTATACTTAGGCATATATATATATACACACACATACATATATATTTATGATGTATATACATATATATAGATATATTTACGCATATCTATCTTTCTTTAATATTTTGTGGAAGATAGTTCATAGAATATAACTATTACTAACATTTGGGGGTCTTTGGGTTCTCCAAAGTAGAAATCAAGAGGAACTGTGAGAGAAATTTCTGGACAAATTTTATTAAGCTTCTGCTCCAGCACAAGGGAGACAGCACAGAGTAAAGAAAGTTCCTCCAAACTGGCTCTGCTTGGCTGCTTTTATAAGCTGGGGACAAAGAGGGCTACTTGAAAAAGAAAGCTTGTGGAATTTTCTATGTCAGGGTGGAACTCCTTCTTCCTTATGTTGGGTTACTTAGCAACTATCTTCCATCCTGCTCTTTGAGGATCAAGATGGCAAACTGCTCACTACTGACACTCCAGGAAGATCATATAGCAGTCAAGATCAGGCCTATCTTGCATGTGCAATGGGGATACCCCTCTATTCTCTCTTGGAGCAGGATGTAAAAGGTTATCAGAGAGATAAAATAAGTTATTTTCTGCAGTTTTGGGTAGAGTGATGACATTTTGCAGTCAACTTGTCCAATTTATCAACTTGTTTCAGCCATTTAGTCTTTTCTCAGCTAGTATTTTTTGCATTTTCCGATCCATGTCCCTATACTGTCTCATAACAATTTTTGTTATAAATACATAGATACATTTTCATAATAGTAAGATATGTATATAATCATAAAGAATTTAAAAAGCATGTGTCTTTCATACATTGTCAAATATTAAGAAAGGAAATAAATAGCATCAAATGCTGATAAAATAGCAAAACAATGTGAATTGCTACACACTGCTAATAAGAACATAAATTGGTAAAATCAGTTTGGGAATACTGGCATCACTTAATACAATTAAAAAATGTTTGTAAATTTCAATGCAGCATATCTCCCAGATTCCTTAATCCACCCATTGTGCAGCCACCTCTCTAAATGTCTCAATCAACCTTCCCATCAACTCAGTGAATTTTAGTAACTTGATACTAAAACCAAAAATGTGGGGTTTGAGTCCAAGTTCATTGTCTCTCAAAATCAAAGAATGAAGTTACAGTTAAAAACAGTTAGTGGAACCAAAGTTTACTGAGAAGCCAGTCCTGAAAAAGGTGTAGCTGGGTTTCTAGGAGCAGGCCGGTCCCCAGAGCTTCATTTCCATGTTACAGTCAGGAGTTAAAATCATTAGTCCATGTGCAGAGTCCCACATGGCCATAGCCACAGGGGTGCAGGGCTGTGCTTCCCTGCCACAGGAATGTCAGGAACCCATTTGTGCTAGGGAGAAGGGGGAGGGTAAGAGGAAGCTGGTGCCTTTTAATTTAGGGAGTGGACATAATCTTGTTAGGTCCTGATTGGTCTTTTCAAAGAATTCAGCCTTAGCAACATTCTTGGGATTGGTTTATACACTTTACTGCTTTGTGATTGGTTATCTGCAAGCTACCTATCTTAGCAATATTTATACATTTTAAAGTTCATGCCTCTTAAGGGCATCCTTCCTTCCCCACCCAATTGTGGTTCCTTCCTAACTCCATCTAGCTGGGGTCCACGGTTTTGTTTCCCCACCCCTATGGTCCCAATTCCTGACTACTTAGTGATTTGGGTTGCTTTATTGAGCAGGGTGGTTTCTTTCCTGGCTTCCTGTCCAGATGGATTCGAAGAATGAAGCCATGGACAAAAGGTGATAGGTGAAAAGTATAGAAACTTCATTGCAAGCAAATACTATTTCTACAACCTTAACCGTAAATTATAAGCCTAAAACTCTGTTTCTCTTGGTGTAGAGAGGAAAAGCAGATTAAGAAAGTGTTCTCTAAATTCCTAATCCTAAAATTCTGTCCCTCCTGAACAGACAGAGGGGCCCCTAAGAAGGGTGACCACTGCTTTCTTTGTCTTGAAGCATTAAATAGACTGGAGATCCTCCTTTTCTACCTTGGGACCTTAGCCCTGTAATCAGCTCCCAGGACCCCCACATCTGCACTTTTCTTTGTTTGGTCATCTGTTTAGGTTGAAGTAACTTTTGATTAATTCCATGGGTATCTCCCAGTTGTGTTAGCAAAGAAAGCCTTATCTTATAGCTCTCCCAGCTACTCAGGTCAGGGCTACTTATAGTCTAACTTTAATTGCTCAGGCCAGAGATACCCCTGTCTGTCCTTGGTTTATGGCTGTTTTAATTGTGTAGGCCAGGAATATTTCTATTTGCCTGTGGCATTTCTCTATCCTCTGTACAAGTAAGATAAGTACCTTGTCATTTTCAAGTCTCTATTTGTGTATTTCTCTCCCATGGACCACCTTCATTCCTAAAACTCCCTAAACCTACTTACCTTATCTCTAAAATTCCGTTCACTAGCTTCCTTCTGTCTCCTCAATACTCTGGGAAGAGGCTGATCCTCAGGTGTAGCAACCCTAACAACTTCCTTATATATATAGTATAGTCATGTGCTGAATAGCCACTTTGGTAAACAATGGACCATATATGTGAAGGTGGTCCCATAAAATTATAATGAACTGAAAAATTCCTCTTACCTAGTGACTTCATAGCCATAGATTTAATAACATCTTAGCACA
This sequence comes from Lasiurus cinereus, assembly GCA_011751065.1. NCBI lineage: Eukaryota > Metazoa > Chordata > Mammalia > Chiroptera > Vespertilionidae > Lasiurus > Lasiurus cinereus. The sequence goes on along the minus strand of JAAGEH010000393.1, from coordinate 42,867,172 downwards.
ATGCATTACACAAATGCTTACCATTGTGTTACAATTGTCTACAGAATTCAGTACAGTAACATGATACACAAGTTTATAGCCTAGGAGGTAGAGGGGAACAGAATTTGTCACACAAAATAGGTCTCTTTGGTACAAGGATTATTGTAGGCTGATTATTTTAAGAAACAACAGATTGTGGAGAAGTTCTAAAAACCAAGAAGTAACCCTTTATTAGAGATATTTACATTTGAAAGGGACAACATCCAGTTGTAGGGGCGTCTCCTTGGCTGTAGCAGGAAGAGAGGAATAGCTTCTAGAAAATCTTAATCAATGCAGAAGACTAAATAACTTAAATCTGCAAAACAACCTTACCCCTATTTACTGTGCTTTTCCTGGTAACCTCCCATAACTGACCTCCCTCAACCCCAACATCTTCTTTTGTCTTCAACTACAGATGGCGTTTGAGGGATGACTTCAATTATTTTAGCATGTTACTTACTTTTCCTGGAGGTCTCTCCTAGGTACAGAGGAGGCATAATGTTATTTGCTTGTTTTTTTTCTAGTAATCTGATGTTTATTACAGGTAAGTTTCAGCAAAGAACCCAGAAGGAGAGAGGGAAAGTATCTTTTCTCCCCTGCAAAGCAATAAGCTATATTATATAAGCCTAGGTGTGTATTACGCTATACTATCTTGGTTTGTATAAATGCATTTTATGATGTTCACATAAGGAAGAATTATCTCAGAACATACTCCCTTCCTTAATTGATGCATGACTGTAATAGCTAATTTAATCACATTTGTTTTCTACTTAACTCTTTAAGCTTCACTGAGTCAAGAATCAGGTCTACATTGATAGATCCTCCCTCCCCTCAACTGGTGGGTGGAGTTATGACTTAACCAGCGTCTGCCACCTGGTCATCCCCGAGACATTCAACTGAAAGGACAAAGCAGAAAGGAACTCTCCTCCATCTTGTCCTATAGGGCTGGGCCCCCTGCCTAAACCCTCTCCCTTTTCTGGGAGTGGCTATAGGTGTGCCAGCAATGTCCTAACTTCCCCGACCACCGCCCAAATGAACCAATGAAGCTCCAGGATTACAGTGAGGGTCCTAATAAGGCTACACCACCGAAATCTGTGACCAATCTCTGTAACCCTCATCACTTCCCTCAGCTCACCCAAATGACCAAACCCCATATAACCCATTGTTCTTCCAGGGCTCACTCTCTCATCTCTCTGCTGTGCCAGAAAGAGGCTGGGTGCCAAACTTGGGCTTGAATAAAGACTCTGCTTTTGCATCAAAAAAGGCTCCCTGGTGGTCGATTGTTGGGGACCCCAACTCTGGGCATAACACAACCACCAATCAGTGCATACTGAGTGCAAACCCAATCAGTGCAAACCCTTCCCATTCTAACCTGGGCCCAACCTCTTCCTGTTCCCTTGAAAGGCATGGCCATTGCCGCACATGTTACTGTTTCCCAGTCTGGAGGCAGTCCAGTGGGGCCTTCCTTATTCTTCCCCTCCTCCAATCCTGGTTTTTCTACCTTCTCTGTAATAAATCTTGCTTGTTAGTGTGGAATAAACCTCCTCTTTAGACATGCCTTGGTCTCTGACTCCCATTTCCTGTGCCTTGAATCTTACATCTGGTGCTGAAAACCCGGGTGGGTGCATGCATCCCATTTGACCTTTCATGGTCCAGGTTGCCGCTGCTTCTTCTCTCTTGTGGCTCAGGAACCTCATCAGCCTCCTTCCCCTGGTTTGGCAGCGTCAGCATTAAGTCCCAGCCCATGCTAATTTCTGGTGGTTTTCAGGCATCTCTGTCCATAAACCTCAGCCGGTATCAGATTGCCTTCCAGGCTTAACCCGCCAGGCCCCTCTGAGGGTTCCGAATCTGGGGAGGCAGCGAAGTGTTCCTGCCCCCTTCAGCTCTCTGGCCTTTTGGCCTCTGTCCAAACCCCTGAAAGTAGAGGAGACATCCTCTACTGTACCTTGGATTCCCTGTTCATAGCCTTTGCTCAAAGACTGGGACGCTGGTCCTTAGCCTTCCCTACCCAACCCCAGGGCTTGGTATGGGTAATCAAAAATATAAACCAGATCCTGGGATCCTAGCACACCTCTAAGGTGTCTCTTCAACAATCTGCTACTTCTGTAATGTGGCATGGCCTAAGCATGAATTGGAATGGGTCCAGATGACCTGAAAGTGAGACTTAACTTTCTCACTAACCTCAGTAATTTCTGCCAACAAGCTGGGAAGTGGACTGAAGTCCCATATGTCCAGGCCTTGTTCTCTCCTGGCTCCCATCCCTTTCTCTGCTCTTTCTGTTCCATAGCCCAGGTTCTCCTAGCTAACGAGAAACCCCCTCAAACCGGTCCTCAGACCCTCTCTCTGTCTCTAATTCTGTCTCTGACTCTTTTGATCCAGCTACTCTCTCATTTCCACCCTTCTTACCCCCTGCCCCCGCCTTCTGCTCCCTCTCTTCCTCCTCCTCCTTTGCCACAGCTGCCCCTTTCCCTGCCGGCAGCCATTGCAGGAACCATCATTGTGCCTCCAGCTGAGAGCCAACCAGAGGCCACCATGCAGCACTAGAGCCATCCTGCCAGTCGCTCCAAACAGTTAAGTGAAATTTCTACTTTGGTTTGCTCTTCCCTTGTGTATTGTGTGCTGCCACCATGCTGGCCGCATGGCTTGCTGTTCCCATGGGGGCTTCCAGCTTGAAATGGCAAGTCCCACCCACTCCCCTAATGCTTTCTCAGACCCAGGTCCGGAATCCAATGAACACAACATTAAAGGTTTTAATGCCAGTGAGGAGCAGGCAGAGTAAGCCCACCTTCGACAAAAGGTACATCTGTACGCCCAAGCCTTGGCAGTAACTCGCGAGGCCGACGGCAGCCAGGCATGATCCAAAGGGATGGGAGTGCAATGAGAGGACAAATGCCACTGGAAAAATGCTTCATGTGCGGAAATGAAGGCCACTGACAAAGCAGTGCCCTGGCCCCTGGCTCCAACAAAGCCCTGCCCCTGGAAAAGTGATGGGCCCTCTGTGCCTCAGCATAGAGGGGCTGCCCTTCCAGGTCATTACCCACCCTTGGCCACGACTGAAGACTGGCCGAAGACTGAAAATGCCTGGACTTGATGACCCCCGTCACCCTCGCTGAGCCCAGGGTAATGCTCAAGGTAACGGGTAAGCAGGTCCCCTCTTGGGTCAATACTTGGCTACCTTCTCTGTCCTACTCTCCTTTTTTCAGGCCACTCTTCCCTTTCCTATCTCAGTCATGGGTACTGATGGCAAATCACCCCTTAAAGCACTGAAAACTGCTCTGGCCTCAGGGGCCTGGAAACAGGCTTGAGAGACTGTTCCCTCCTCCCCCTGCTTTTTCTAAATATTTTCAATAGCATACAATACTGAAACATTATTTTCTGCTTAAAAATAGTTAATGGAAGGTACAGAGGAAGAAAGAGAGAGAGAAAGAAAGAAAAAGAGTTATAAAGTTAATTGTTGACAAGAATTGTAAAAGGACCCACTATACGAGGCCCCCTCTCCTCACCCTCCCTCGTCTCGTTCTCCAGGTTTTTCTAAGTTCCGGAATACCTTCTAGCATCTCTCTCTCTCTCTCTTTCTCTCTCTCCATCTTTCCCTTCTTCCCTCCCTTCCTCCCTCCCTCCCTCTCTCCCCAAGACATCTCTAGGCCTTTCCAACTATTTACTGATGAGAAACAGGGAATATCTGTGGGGGTCCTCACCCAGACCCTAGGGCCAGTCTTCACCCCCCAATAGCCTACCTGTCCAGACAGCTTGATCCCGCAGTTCAGGGATGGCAACTCTGCCTCCGGGCTCTGGCTGGAGCCACTGCTCTCACCAAGGAGGCCCCAAAAAATCTGCCTGTAGCAACCCTTACAAGTCTTCTGACGACTTCAGGGCAGGTCTTCTCCACCCATAGACTATAAGATCTCTGTCCAACTGATCCTTATCTCTCCTTGCCCCTTATCACATGCAGGAACTCCATCCCCTGTTCCTCGGGAGTCCTGACATCTCCCTAACCCAGTCTCCAGCCCTGAACCCAGCCACTCTCCTTCTCGCTGCTCCCACCCAACCTGCAGCAATGCACTCCTGTCCTGAGGTCGTCAAGGCCTTCACTCAACCTCAGGTTTTCCTCTCTCTAATCCTGACTTAACTAAATTGCACATACCCTACCACCCACAATCATTGGGTAAGATCTAGAGGATCAACAGCCTCCTTAAAGACCATCTAACTAAACTCTCTCTAGAAATTTGCAGCTTCTGGCAGGACTTCCTGCCCATGGATGGCCCTGACCAGAATCCAGGCTACACCAAGGAGCTCCACCTTCTTAAGCCCTTTTGAACTCCTATATGGAAGACCCTTCTTACTCAACCATCATCTCCCTACTGACCCTCCTCTCCTGGCTACTTATCTTCTATACCTGTCCTTACTCAGGCAGCTACTCCAGGAACACGCAGACAGGTTTCTGCTCAGGCCAGAACCAGCCGTCCAAGACTCCCAAGGACCAACCCTCCAGCCAGGAGACTCAGTCCTCCTCAAGAACTGTATCCCCAGGTTGTATTTCAGCTCCAGACCCAGAAAAGGAGTAAAACCAGACAAGTGACACTGTCTCAGCCTCAGGACCAGCTTTTACCTCCCACATGACTCAACAGGATTGCCCTCAAGACTTCACCAACTAATCCCTTGGGGAAACCATGCTGCTACACCCTTGTCCAGCACAGAAAACACTCCCTGTTTTTCACTCACTTACCCCATGTATCCTCCTATCATTAGGACCACTGGTATCTATTCCTTTAATCTTGCTCTTAGGCCCTTGTCTCATGCACTGTTTCACTAGTTCTTTTTGCAGAACAGAATGCAGGCGTTCACCAACCAGAAGGTGGTAGAGATATATCACCAGAATCCTTGAGATCCAGGGTAGATATCCCTAACACCGCCCCCTCTTAGCAGGAAGTACTATGGAAAACGGAGCTTCACCCCATGGCCTTGTCCAGACTCTCAATTTTTTTAATATCACCAAAAGTCTGGAATGATAGATCCTCCCTTTTCCCAACTGGTGGATGGAGTTATGATGTAACCAGTGTCTGCCACCAGGACATCTCCAAGACATTCAACCACCAATCAGCGTGTACTAAGTGTCCAGGGCCCAACCCCTTCCTGTTCCCTCAAAAGACACCATCACTGCCACATATGTTACTGTCTCCCAGTCTGAAGGCAGTCTGGCGGACCCCTCCTTTTTCTCCCCTTCTTCTAATCCTGGTTTTTCTACCTCCTATGTAATAAATCTTGCTCGTTAGTGTGGAATAAACCTCTTCTTTAGACATGCCTTGGTCTCTGACTCCCGTTTCCTGCAAATCGAACCTTACATACATAATAGTCATATCCTCCATGCCTACAATATAGTTAGTATTGAGACAGACTGGTAAGCCAGGACAAGCGGAATAGGATATGTGGTGAAACAGCAGTAATCCATAAAGGCTACAGGGACTATCGAGGAGATAGTAAGAACAACCTCCAACAGATTTATGGATTAGAATTGGCAGAAGACCAGCTCTATCCACCACAGGAACTGATTTCAACTTGAGATAACCCTTAGCCTCATTATATGCTCATTATAATACATTAGCATACTAAGTGACACACCTCAAACCCCTATGATTGGAAACAGAAAGCCTATATAAAGACACAATGACCTATGGTGCTCTTTCCCAGAAAAATCTTGAATATTCCACCCTCATATTCAAGACTCTACCTCTCCATTAAATGGGCCTCAATTAAAAAGTAAATCCCACTAGAGAGGGGCTGCACCACCTGTGGAGTTGCCTTCTTTCTGATCAGTGCTTCTCTAATTCTCTTTCACTCTAAACTCTGTGCTGGCTCACATTTCAATGCATTCTTATGGGAAGCCAAGAACTCAGAGAGGGTTGTGGACATTTGGACCCAGTGATTGAACTAACATTGCCAAGGGGAAACACCCTCTTAGCTTTATTCTGTGGGTTTTACAGGATTGGCAAGCCCTCTTTCTAGTGGAGTGAGGTAATAGGTCTGACTAGCATACTTAGGCTCAACTATGGAACTAAACTAAGATTTCCATCATTGGGGGTATTTTGATTGGTGTTATGTCTCTTGAAATAAAGATCTGCTGCCCATTTTAATGCCAGATGATGCCGGAACACATAGAAATGCTATGCCTCTTTATGATGCTAATTAAGTAAAACTACTTTTAGATTCTTCTTTGACCCCAAGGAGACATACTATTTCTCATTTCTATACCCAGTAACACATTCTGACTTGTCACTAATGCTAGAAATCAAAGCTCAAGAATCCTAAGTATTAACCATTGAACATAAACCAATGACTCTAAGACTCTGTGTACATAGTTGATTTTAAAAGACTGCAAAGTTATTGCATGTTTTAGGTTTCTCAGGATACCAACGATTCAATTATTAACTATAAACACTTGAAAATAATTCATTTCCTGCAGAGTGGGATATAAAAATGCAAGATTAATCCTAATTATTTTAGGAGATCTTTAGTTATACTATATAATTTATCTCTAGAAGTATTTTAAATAATAATTTTTAAATACCTGAATAAAAAGATACCAAGAACACAATTTAATAGCATATATTGTATTCAAAGAAATATATTAATTGAAAATAGTTTTCTAATAAACTTGTTCTATTCACTTATGTTCTTTTATTCCATTATTTTATTATAGAATTATCTTCCCACATATTTCCATAAAATGTAGGCTTTGGAAATTATAAGAAAGCCTATATGAAACTTACACTTTCAAATGTTAATGTAAAAAAACCATTGAAACCTGTAAAGAATTTTTGTGAGTTTATTTGAGCCAAACTGTCAACATATGCAGGGAAGCAGAACCTCAATGAGTTGAGATAATGCTCAGGAGAATGATGGGTTACATCTGTATTTATACAGTGCAATCAAAGGAAGGGATGTAGGTGAGTTACATGAAATCCATTGATGACAGACTACTGAAGTATAAAGCAAAGTGGGGAAACCACTGGGATTGGATAAAAAGTAAAATGATGGACACATACTTAGGTGGGTGTAGTAACAATTGACATGATAACAATGAAGGAATTTGTGGTATCTGTCCTGGCACCCAGTACCTTAGGTTGTGCCCTAAGGGGTCCAGAAACAGGGAAGTTACAAGTTACCCAGACATTTCAAAGGGTATGTTTTTATAGATGCAAAAAGACAGATAGGATCAGTTAAGGTAAAGGTTGACCTTGTCAGTGAAGATAATGGCCTAGGACTTAACTACCCACCATAACTTTTTTTAGTTAAAGTTTAATTACAGACCATCCTTTGTGGTAACTTTAGGTCTCTGAGTTCGCAAGACTGCCATGCAGGCCTCCCCTGAACTTATCAGGTTAGCATGTGGCCCCTTTCGTTCACACAAATCTCAAAAATATTTGTTTTAGAGGTATCTTTAGCTATAGGATCAATGTGACTCATGTGTCACATGTAATTTGTATAATTTGAAAAAAAGTCTAAGGAGGTATGAAAGCCCATCAAAATTTGTAAGGCTCTTGAATAATTTTATTTTAAGAAAAGGTTTTAAAAGGCTTTCTTTGTTGTTGTTAAATTAGTAATAATCATTCCTACAGAAAAGCTATTGACAACATGATACAGCTTCAATTACATCCAATATAACAGGTGATCTGGAGATGAAACATATATGATATTTTTTAAATAAAGGAAAACTATAACAAGCACATACATTAGTTAGAGTCTGAATCAATATTATAGGATTCTCAAATGGAGTAAATATTGGGCTGATTGTTTATTGTCCCTTCAGCAAATGAGATTAGATAATATCTTGCAAACCAGAATCTTATTTTTAATACAAATCCAGAAATGGAGTGCATATAGCTTATGCTTGGCAGAAATAATCAGAAAGTTGCCTTGTGAAGATGAAGTCTGTCATACTGAGTAGATGATAATATCTTAGAGTAGAGCTCATTTTTGAAATAAATGTGTCAATCAATGATCTCGTTAAATAGCCAAATATGCATTATTCTATTTATAGTCATCACAGAAATATTCTATTAAATCCATACTAACCTCTGCAACTTGTATGTATAGAGCATCTATCACCTGAAGATCTGAAAATACATGCTGTCTCTTATCTAACTTAGCTTCACAAATTCTTTGATTACAAGTATCTTATATTTAAAAAAAAAGTGCACAGAAAAGTAAGTTATTTCTTTGTAATCATACAATAAGAAAATGGGTGCTTCAAAGCTTGCATTACAGTTAGCAGGGCCCAGTCCACATTAGCAAGTAACCCTGCAACATGTCCCCACCCCCACCCACACACAAAATGCCTTAGAAAATGGTTCCAAGTATACAAAGTTTAAATTAAAATATAGGTTATTTCTTAATCCAGATGGCAATTTGGCTTTATTGTTTTATGATAGAGTTCACAGGTTACCATGCCATCAGCCTTTTTATCTGCCTTTCAATATGTGACCACACAATCCTATATAATAAAAATGTCCAGTCACCCAGCAGCTGTTCAACCAATCAAAGTGTAATATGCTAATGATATGCTAAGGCTGCTCAACCACTTGCTATGACATGCACTGACCACCAGGGGCAGACACTCCTACTGGTAGTTTAATTTGCTGCTGGGTTCCAGCTGATAGGGACTGAACAAGAGGAGCTGGGCATGTGCTAGCACCCTCCCTTGGTCCATCCCCAATTGGCCAACCTCCTGCATCCCTATCCAGCTCTGATTGTGCACCAGTGGGTTCCTTGGCCTGGCCTGTGCCCTCTCGCAATCTGGGACCCCTCAGGAGGTATCAGAGAGCTGCTTTTGGCCCAATCTCACAGGCCAGACCTAGGGACCCCACTGGTGCATAAATTTGTGCACCAGGCCTCTAGTTGTATATAAAGAAAAATGTTAAAGGATAGCTGCATCTAAATGATTTCCATTTTGCCTTTATATTAATCTGACATATATGTTTGGGTATTATTTTTTTCAAAAAGTGTGAGATATATTTAAATCCCATGAATATTTAAGAAAAGTATCCTATTATGATTTTGAGTTATTGTTAATTCAAAACTCCTCCTAAGACTACCTTTAGAAAAATTATAATATATTGTAAGTCAAGTCTCTCTTAAGGACATAAGACTTAAGAGCTTTCCAAATGACCCCAACTTTATTGTTACCAGACAAATACAAAAGAATGTCTAATAATATGATAGAATATGCTTGTAATTGACACTTTTGATTTTGATAACTGAGCATGTTTTTAGAGAAGTCACAATATGTTGGTAGCCTTTTGCCACTACAGTGGTACCTCGAGATACGAGTGCCCTAACATACAAGATTTTTGAGAAAGAGCCATCGAGCGAGCAACTTTTGCTTTGAAATACGAGCAACAGTTGAGATATGAGTAATCGCGTCGATTGGCCAGCTGCACACGACCCGCCAGTTTACCTCAACTCAAGCGTCTCATAGTTTCCCATGCCTCAAGGTTACGGAATGAATTAAACTCGTATCTTGAGGTACCACTGTAATTTAATCTCATTCTGACCAGTCAGCAGAATACAACCATCTTTAGTAAAAGGGATAGCAAGGAGTATTTCAGAATCCTGTCAGTGGGGATGTATCACTAGCATGGCACTTAGTTACCAATTTATCACAAGGCTGCATCAGTGATACAATGGGCAAGCTGCCTAATGTGACAGGCTATCTAGAATGAACTGGCTCCTACTTGTGGAGGAAAATATGGGTCAGCTGTTTTGAAGAACATCATTTATTTAGAATAATTAAACATCTAGGTTCCTGTTCCTTAATATGGGCTAACACCCCTTTAAGCTAGATATTTTCTCTTTGCTTCTAAGCCTAACATCTTAACTATGCAAAAAAATGAATAAACTCTACCTTCCTATTTAATTACTCTTTAAAAAATCCTGTTTGCTTTGTAAAGTGCTTAGTGACAAGGGGTTTGTGAAAAACCATTAGGCAATTTGCACTTACTTCTCTGGACTTTAGATCTGTCAATGATAAAGTGATTTACTTTTAACCACTTTTGCTCTAATTCTCTTTAGTTCTGTAATCAGACTCTCAGCCTTTGCCTTCCTTTCCCATAAGCATACAAAAGAAAGTTTTTATTCCCATTCCTTTTTATTCCAGGAATAAAGTAAATCTGTGAATAGACCTCATCTCAGAGTATAGAAGTAATAAATATCTTTGGACACAAAGATAGAAAAAAATATTCCTTTGCTCTTAACTAGTTTCCTTTTAGTACATTTAGAATAATACATCATTATCCTTCAATCTCATTTACAAATATGAATTTAGCATATACACTATATAAAAAGCATTGTGCTGGATTCTAAGAGAGATTAAAAAAACATGAAGTATAAAATGTATGTCCAAATTGTATTTCCCGCTCTCCAGGATTTTACAACCTATTTGGGAGAATACGCAAAGGAAGAAATTGAAACAATATGAGGCAGAACTAGAGCATGATTCTGAGTAAGTGGGCACTAAGTGGACCATTACAAAGGTTACTTTGCTGGTTTTGCTCAGCGGATAGAGCTTCGGTGTGGGAACTAAAGGTTCCAGGGTTTGATTCTGGTCAAGAGCACATACCTGGGTTGTGGGTTCAATCCCCAGTAGGGGGGCATACAGGAGGTAGCCAATCACTGATTCTCTCTCATCATTGATGTTTCTATCTCTCTCACCCTCTTCCTTCTTCTCTGAAATTAATAAAAACATATTTTTTTTAAAAAAAGGGAAATTAATATTATCTCTGAAGCTGGTTTGGCTCAGTGGATAGAGCGTCAGCCTACTGACTAAAAGGTCCCAGGTTCCATTCCTGTCAAGGGCATGTACCTTGGTTGTGGGCATATCCCCACTAGTGAGTGTGCAGGATGTCTCTTTCTCATTGATGTTTCAAACTATCTATCTCTCTCCCTTCCTTTCTGTAAAAAAATCAATAAAATATATTTTTAAAAATGTAAATAAATATTAAGACATATAAAATTCGAAGGAGGACAAGATCATGGTATGACAAAAGAGTTTTGAAAAAGAACAGGAGTTATGTGTTGTACATTATTTCCACTTTCAGACATTGGCAGTTGATAACTGTTCTTGGTGTTTTGAATCCTTCCAGATTCCGTGATAGTATTTTTTCAAATTTTAACTTTGGACAAAATTCAATAGACAAGAAATGACATTGTTGTGTTTCTCCACTTTATCTTATTTTTAAAAGATTAAACTCAGTGTCATATTAATGGGCACTTAGATAAAAACCCGAGTTGTTGATTTTGCTCATTTTAAAAAATATATATACTTTATTGATTTTTTTATAGAGAGGAAGGGAAAGGGATAGAGAGAAACACCAATGAGAGAGAAACATCCATCAGCTGCCTCCTACACATCTCCTACTGGAGATGTGCCCACAACCAAGGTACATGCCCTTGACCGGAATCGAACCTGGAATCCTTCAGTCCGCAGGCCAACTATCTACTGAGCCAAACCTGTTAGGGCTTTTGCTCATTTTTCTATTGTTTGTATAATATTTCTCTTCAGTGTTTTTATTTTCATCCCCCGCCCCCCACCTTCTCTTTAGTGTTTTTATGTTAACACAAAGTTGGCGAAGTTTCTTTTTTTAATATACATATATATATATTTTATTTTATTTTATTTTTAATAATTTTTTATACATATCTCCCCATTGCCCCCCCTCTCTTCCAGGCATAACCCAACCCCTCAGTGTCTATTTTCATTGGTTATGCTTATACGCATGCATACAAGTCCTTTGATTGATCTCTTATCTACCTAAGCTAATTTTAATCTTCCTGCTGTAATTTCAGAGTCTGTTTGAAGCTTTACTGCCTCTGTATCTATCCTTTTGTTCATCAGTTTATAATGTTGTTTATTATCCAAAAATGAGTGAGATCATGTGATGCTTCTCCTTCATTGACTGGCTTATTTCACTAAGCATAAGGCTCTCCAGTTCCAACCAGGTTGCTGCAAATGGTAAGAATTCCTTCTTTTTAATGGCAGCATAGAATTCCATTGTGTAGATGTACCAGGGTTTTCTGATCCACTCATCTGCTGACGGGCACCTAGGCTGTTTCCAAATTGTAGCTATTGCAAAATTGTGCTGCTATGAACATAGGGGTGCATAAATCCTTTCTGATTGGTGTTTGTGATTTCTTAGGATAAATTCCTTAGAGTGGGATTACAGGGTCAAATAGGAGATCCATTTTTAGTTTTTTGAGGAAACTCCATACTGTTCTCCACAGTGGCTGCACCAGTCTGCATTCCCACCAATAGTGCACAAGGGTTCCTTTTTCTCCGCATCCTCACCAACACTTGCCCTTTGTCAATGTGTTGATGATTGCCATTCTGACAGGTGTAAGATGGTATAGCATTGTCGTTTTGATTTTCATCTCTCAGATTATTAGTGACTTTGAACATGTTTTCATGCGTCTCTTGGCCTTCCTTATGTCGCCTTTCAAAAAGGTTCTATTTAGGACCGTTGCCCATTTTTTTATTGGATCATTCATCTTCCTTTTATTAAGTTGTCTAAGTTGGCTGTAGATTTTGGATATTAAACCTTTATCAGTGATAACATTTGCAAATATATTCTCCCATACAGTGATCTTTCTTGTTGTTGGTTTCTTTTGCTGTGCAAAAGCTTTTTATTTTGATGTAGTCCCATTTGTTTATTTTTTCTTTAGCTTCAATTGCCTTTGGAGCAGTATCAGTGAAGAAGTTCTTTCGGCATATATCTGATATTGTGCTGCCTGTGGATTCCTCTAGTATTTTTATGGTTTCCCTTCTAATGTTTAAGTCCTGTATCCATTTTGAGTTTATTTTTGTATTTGGTGTAAGTTGGTGGTCCAGTTTCATTTTTTTGCATGTACCTGTCCAATTTTCCCAACACCATTTATTGAAGAGGCTATCTTGGCTCCATTGAATGTTCATGCCTCCTTTGTCAAATATTAATTGAGCATAGTGGTTTGGGTGGATATCTGGGTTCTCTATTGTATTCCATTGGTATATATGTCTGATCTTGTGCCAGTACCAGGCTTTTTGGAGAACAGTTGCTTTGTAGTATAGCTTGAAATCTGGTATTGAGATCCCACCTACTTTATTCTTCTTTCTCAGAATTGCTGTAGTTATTCGTGGTCTTTTTTTGTTCCAGATGAATCTATGAAGAATTCTTTCTAAATTGTGAAATATATTGTTGGTATTTTAATGGTTAGTGCATTGAATCTATAGATTGCTTTGGGTAGTATGGATATTTTAATGATGTTGATTCTCACAATCCTTGGGCATGGTATGCTCTTCCATCTGTTAACATCTTCTTCTAATCTCTTTTTAGAGTGTCCTGCAGTTTTCTGCATATAGGTCTGTTACCTCTTTAGTTAGGTTTATTCCTATTTGGTGCGATGGTAAATGGGATTGCTTTTTTAGACTCTCTTTCTGTAAGTTCACTATTAGTGTATAGAAATGCCACAAACTTCTTGACATTAATTTTGTATCCTGCTACATTGCCAAATTCATTAATTAAGTCAATTAGTTTTGGAATAGAGTCCTTTGGGTTTTTATGTACAATATCATGTCATCTGCAAAGAAGGACAGCTTTACTTCTTCTTTTCCAATTTGGATGCCTTTTATTTCTTCTTCTTGTCTAATTGCAATGGCTAATACTTCCAGTACTATGGCGAACAGGAGAGGTGATAGTGGGCATCCTAGTCTTGTTCCTGTTCTTAGGGGAAGTGGTTTTAGTTTTGCCCATTGAGTATGATGTTAGCTGTGGGTTTATCGTATATGGCTTTTATGATGTTGAGGTATGCTCCTTCTATTTCCACTTTGCTGAGAGTTTTTATCATGAAAGGGTATTGGATTTTGTCAAATGCTTTTTTTGCATCAATTGATATGACTATGTGATTTTTATCTCTCAATTTGTTTATGTGATGCATCACGTTTATTGATTTGTGGATATTGTACCATCCCTGCATTCCTGGGATGAATCCTACTTGGTCATGGTATATGATCTTTCTGAATTACTGCTGGATCCGATTTGCTAGAATTTTGTTGAGGATTTTGGCATCTATGTTCATGAGAGATATTGGCCTATAATTCTCTTTCCTTGTGTTGTCTTTATCTGGATTTGATATTAGGGTGATGCTGGCTTCATAGAAGGTGTTTGGAAGTGTTCCTTTTTCTTGAATGTTTTTGAATAGCCTGAGGAGGATAGGTTTTAATTCTTCCTTGAATGTTTGGTAAAACTCTCCTGTGTAGCCATCTGGACCCGGGCTTTTATTTGCTGGAAGCTTTTTGATTACTGCTTCAATTTCTTCCATAGTTATTGGACTATTGAGATGTTTGGCTTCCTCCACATTGAGTTTTGGGAGGTTATATTTTTTCTAGGAAAATGTCCATTTCTTGCAGGTTATCGAAATTGTTGGAATAGAGTTGTTCATAGTATTTTTTAACAATCCTTTGTATTTCCACAGGGTCTGTTGTTATTTCTCCTCTTTCATTTCTGATTTTGTTTATTTGGGTCTTCTCTCTTTGCTTGTTGGTGAGCCTGGCTAGAGGTCCATCAATCTTGTTTATCCTTTCAAAGAACCAGCTCTTGGTTTTGTTGATCTTTTGAATTGTTTCTTTGGTCTCCAAGTTGTTTATCTCAGCTCTGATCTTCACTATTTCCTTCCTTCTGAGTACACTGGGCTTTTCTTGTTTCTCTCTTTCTAGGTCTTTGAGTTGTAGGGTTAAGTAATTTATTACCATTGTTTCCTGTTTTTTGCATTAGGCTTGTGGGGCTATGCCCTTCCCTCTCAAGACTGCTTCTACTGTGTCTCATAAATTTTGTATTGTTGTGTTGTCATTGTCATTTGCTGCCATGATGTTTTTTATCTCTTCCTTGATCTCTCTGGTTACCCAGTCATTGTTTAATAGCATGCTGTTTAGTCTCCATGTGTTTGATTTCTTTCTATTGTTTTTATTATAGTTGATTTCCAGTTTTATGCTACTGTGGTCTGAGAAAAATGCTTGATATTATTTCTATCTTCTTGAATTTGAAGAGACTTTTCTTATGAGCCAACATATGATCTGTCTTTGAAAATGACCCATGTGCACTGGAGAAGAATGTATATTCTGTGGCCTTGGGGTGAAATGTTCTGAAGATGTAAATGAATTCCATCTGGTCCAATAAGTCATTTAGGATTAATGTTTCTTTGCTGATTTTTTGTTTAGAGGATTTGTCCAATTGTAACAGTGGGGTATTAAAGTCTCCTACTATGATTGTATTGCTGTCAATCTCTCCCTTAATATCCTCCAAGAGTTTTTTTTATGTATTTAGGTGCTCCTATATCGGGTGCATATATGTTTACCACAGTTATTTC
This sequence comes from Lasiurus cinereus, assembly GCA_011751065.1. Taxonomy (NCBI): domain Eukaryota; kingdom Metazoa; phylum Chordata; class Mammalia; order Chiroptera; family Vespertilionidae; genus Lasiurus; species Lasiurus cinereus. Next base: position 42,851,764 of record JAAGEH010000393.1, on the reverse strand, counting down.
TTCTTGTTGGATTGTTCTCTTTAGTATTATGAAGTGGCCTTCTTTAATTCTTGTTATGTCCTTCACTTTGAGATCTAATTTGTCAGATATAAGTATTGCAACCCCAGCTTTTTTTTCATTTCCATTTGCCTGAAATACCATCTTCCATCCCTTCACCCTCAATCTGTGTGCATCTCTTTTCCCGAGGTGGGTTTCTTGCAGACAACAGATATATGGATCATGTTTTCTTATCCAATCAGTTACCCTATGTTTTTGATTGTAGCATTTAATCCATTTACATTTAAAGTTATTATTGATAAGTACTTATCTGTTGCCATTTTTAGTCCTTACCCCTGAATTCCTTCTTCGCTTCCTATTTCTTTTTATTACAGCCGACCCTTTAACATTTTTGCATTGCTGGTTTGGTGGTAATATATTCCCTTATTCCTTTTTTGTCTGTGAAGCTTCTGATTTCACCTTCAATTTTGATTGAGAATCTTCCAGGGTACAGTATTCTTGGATTCAGACCCTTCCTTTGTATGACTTTGTATATTTCATTCCATTCCCTTCTGGCCAGATGAGTTTTTGTTGAGAAATCAGTAGCTAGTCTTATGGGGCTTCCTTTGTAGGTAACTTTCTGTTTCTCTCTGGCTGCTTTTAAGATTCTTACTTTGTCATCGGTGTTTGCCAATTTAATTATAATGTGCCTTGGTGTTGTTTGTTGGGGTTAATTTTGCTTGGGACTCTGTGAGCTTCTTGGATTTGTGTGGGTTTTTTCTTTCCTATATTGGGGAAATTTTCTGTCATTATTTCTTCAACCAGGTTCTCTAATCCTTGTTCAGTTTCCACTCTTTCTGGAACTCCAATTATGCGGATGTTGTTTTGTTTCATGTTATCCCAAAGTTCCCTTAGGCTCTCCTCTTGCTTTTTAACTTTTTTTCTAGAAGCTGCTGTACTTGTGTATTTTCCTACCATGTCTTCTAGCTCACTGATGCTGTCCTCTGCTTCTTCTAATCTACTTTTGATACTTTCTATTGAGTTCTTTGTAGCAGTGATGTCATTTTTCATTTCTTCTTGATTATTCTGCATTTCTTTTACATTCTTCTGTATTTCTTCTTGCTTCTTTTGCATTTCTTCTTGCTTCTTCTGCATTTCCTCTTGGGTCTTCTTCATTTCCTCTTGGGGCTTCTTCATTTCCTCTTGGCTCTTACTCACAATGTCGAATTTGCCTTCCATTCTTTTCATCCACCTTATGATCATTTCTCTGAACTCTTTCTCTGACAGGCTTATTTCTGCTTCTATTTTGTTTATTTCCTTTTCTGGTGAAACCTGCCTATCTGTCTTATGTGGGCTGTTTCTTCTTCTGCCCATGGTTTTTCTTTGGGTGTCTGGTTATGTAGTTCTCTCTCCTACGATGATTCAAAGGCACAAACTACAACATGACCTGGTACAGCACACAAGGCATTTATCCCAGGCGAAATCTGACCTTTCCGTGTGCTGTGTGGATCTCTGAATCCACCGCATGTCTGTGTTGGGAAGTTTCTTGCTATAGGTGCATAAATGGGGCATTGACAGTGAGTGACTCACCTTCCCTTGCAATTAGCTGCATAGTCAACATTGTCAAGGTATAAAAAGTTCATCTAACATAGATCCTTCCGCATGCATGTTAAATGCATCAGTTCTCCATTTTCATGCACTTAAAATGCTGGTCCACAACAAGATTAGGATCTTGTGTCAGCATGCAAATTGTCCCCGTTTTTGAAGTATGGTAACAATCATCTCAGGTAGAAACTGTTGTTTCGGTTATGTACTTATTTGTTTTATGTAACAATAGAAAGTTATTTTGATTTTCTGAACTTATGTATGCTATCCCAATACTCCATTGATGATGGTTTGAGTATCCCATTGATTGTGATCTCACTAGTCAATGAAGCACATTCTTCTGGGAACCAGGACAGCTTAATTATCCTAAATTGCCTCAGTAGCTACAGATTGTGCATTCCTGTTGACTCAGTGGGACCAAAATCTGGCCAGCACAATTATTCTAAATTGCCCCGGTGGTCCCAGATAATGTGTTCTATTGATTCAGTAATTCATAGATACTTTAGATAACTAACTTGCTCAATTTTGCTTCTGTAAAAATGCTTTTTGAGAAATATATTCCTCATTCCAGACCCAAAGATGTAATTGATACTTTTGTGATATTCTGCAATATAAGGCAGATGTAGAAAGCTGTTCAGGACTGAGAGGTTTGGAGTCCTGAATGGCTTCCTTATATCCCACAGCTTTTAATAAATGACTCCATAATTCGACTTTTTGAGGCATCTTTTGTAAGATGGGGGAACACTACAACACTTTCTTTATCAAGAACATCTTGCCCTGAAAAAAAAAAATCCAGCTGAACAAAATATTGTGCTTAATTCTATACCTGATTTACTTTTTAGCTCAAGTACATTATCTCATTTCAGACCCATTAACAGTTTTAGAATTGGTAGTCTGTCATAAGAATTTATTCCAAACTGTTTTTTTTTGTTGTTTTTAGTATATTTTTGTTTATTTTAGAGAGAAAAGAGAGAGAGGTAGAAACATGAATGATGAGAGAATCATTGATCAGCTGCCTTCTACACACACAAACACCCCCCTGTTCCCCTCCAATGGGGATCAACCTGCGCATGTACCCTGACTGGGAATCAAACCATGACCTCTGGCTTCATAGATCAAAGTGTTACAGAGAACTGGAATAATCAAAAAATGCTGGGAGAGTTTGGAGTTACATTTATTATGTGTGGGTCCAGAGGAAAATGTTTCTCAAATTCTGGGTCTCAACATGCAGGAATTTTCCCCATTTATATGTTTTTACCTTCTTTGTCTCCCAAATATGAGATGTTTCTGCCCCTTTTGCAAGTTCTTAAAGAGCCCCTATGCGCTAGGGCCTTGAGACCTCAACCAAAGGCCTGGACTGGTGCCAGCACTGATAATTTTGTCTGGGGAAGGTTTAATAGTCTCTCTGGAGTGAGAGTAGTCTCATTTTCCTTATTATTTAAGCAAGCAAACATTTACAGAAGCCAAATAGCAAGGTTAAAGTTTCAAACAGCAGTTTATATATAAGATGGATGCTTCAAAATCTCAATCACTGAGCCACACTGATCCCAAACTTTTTTAGTCCTCCAAGGATTTTTTTTGTTTGTTTGTTTGTATTGAAACAGGAATTTTAGGGGAATACAGTGGTACCTCGAGATACAAGTGCCCTAACATATAAGATTTTTGAGATACGAGCTGTTGAACGAGCGGTTTTTGCTTTGAAATACAAGCAACATTTGAGATAGGAGTAATCTCGTGGATCCGCCAGCTGCACACAACCTACCAGTTTACCGCAACTCAAGCTTCTCATAGTTTCCCATGCCTCAGGGTTATGGAATGAATTAAACTCGTATCTCGAGGTACCACTGTATAGGCAGTCTTGGGGAATTTTTAGAATTGGGGTCCATGGAAAAAAAACAGGACTATAGATTGGGAGAAGGTAGATCTCCATAACACAAGGAAGCCAGTGCAGGGAGTAGTAATAGTTGCATTTACATAAGACAAAGAGCTGGAAGTAGCCAACAAGATCTATGTTTACTAAATAAAGAAGGAAGAAAACCCAGAAAAAAGAAGGAGGAGAAGGAAGAGGAGGAGAAGAAGAACAATTGCCAGAAACCAAACATTGTTCTCACTAAATGGATATAAACAGGAGAGTAGAAGGCTGGTCAACCTTAATTGCTCTGAAAGGTCAGAGCTAATCACTCACTGCTTAGTTGAAACATTGTTAGCTAAAGCAGCTTCTACCTGTTTGTTTCATGTTAATTTCTGTTTTTGTTATTTCCTGCCTAAAGGCTATGAGTGTGTCCCAAAGCCTTAATAAAAGGGAGAAAATAGCCCTTTCCACTAGAGGAAGGCTCCCGCCTGGCCCCCCAATATCACCAAATTAATATTTTCTAGTCTCTCTTTTCATTTGTGTGTGGCCTCCTTCAGAACCCGAACCCTGAACTGGGAACCCTGAATCACGTGGGACGTGGAAAGGGGCTCCCGCAAACAATGAGTGAGGAGGGCAACACAAGACCCATGTGGTATTTGACTTTTGAGCTATAGTGACCAAATCAAAAAGGGGATAGTGGCTAATCAGAGGGGATATCTAGACACAGGGACTTGCAGCCTTTATAAACTGTGGTAGAAAGGATAGGATAGGACTCTTTCCCCCTCCCCACATGGGAATTCATATTTGTTATTCAATAAATCTCCACCTTTGCTTAGATTCCTTGGATTCATTCTTCAACTCCAGCAGACTAAGAATCCAGGTTCTAGTCCAAAAATTCCATATTAGTATTCCTGCTCACCTAATTACTCACTGATGTTCAAAGAAAGTCATCTGTTATTTATTCTGATTGTTCTTCTGTCTATGTAACATGACTTGAAGTCCTACCTTATCACCTGGCTGAAGAATAATGAACATCAGTGTTCACGTAACAGCTTTACAAACATGGAGAGTTCTGTAATGCTGAATAATGATGTCATGATTTTGAATGTTTTTTTGTTCTTTTCCCTATGATTTCCTTCCTTTAAAATCCCAATTCTAACTGCTGGAATATTTGTGTTTTTATCTCTGAACAATTTACACTTTTTTTGTCACTGTTACAAATAAAAAGTATAAGTAAAATTCTTCAGTATAATTTGCCTTTTATTTTTTTTAAAAAAATATATTTTATTGATTTTTTTTGTTTGTTTAGTAAGTGTAAATTTTATTTTGTATATTAAATATTTTATTTTATTTGAATATCTCTAAAATTAAAATTTATTCTTTTAAATTCTTGACTTTTTAAAAAACTATGAAACATAAATAATATTTATTACATCATTTTCATTGAAAACCATTTTGTCAGTTGAAAGAGGAATTTTTTTTTATTAATTTTTTATACATATCTCCCCATTGCCCTCCCTCCCTCCCAGACATACCCCAACCCCCAGTGTCTATGTTCATTGGTTATGATTATATGCATAGATACAAGTCCTTTGATCTCTTATCTACCTCACCTAACTTTAATCTTCCTGCTGTAATTTCACAGTCTGTTTGAAGCTTTACTGTCTCTGTATCTATCCTTTTGTTCATCAGTTTATAATGTTCTTTATTATCCCCCAATGAGTGTGATCATGTGATGCTTCTCCTTCATTGACTGGCTTATTTCACTAAGCATAAGGCTCTCCAATTCCAACCAGGTTGCTGCAAATGGTAAGAATTCCTTCTTTTTAATGGCTGCATAGAATTCCATTGTGTAGATGTACCACAGTTTTCTGATCCACTCATCTGCTGACGGGCACCTAGGCTGTTTCCAAATTGTGGCTATTGTAAATTGCGCTGCTATTTGATTTTTTACAGAGAGGAAGAGAGAGCAATACATAGTTAGAAACATGGATGAGAGAGAGACATCCATGAGCCGCCTCCTGCACGCCCCCTACTGGGGATGTGCCTGCAACCAAGATATATGCCCTTGACTAGAATCAAACCTGGGAACTTTCAGTCCGCAGGCCGACACTCTATCCACTGAGCCAAACTGGTTTCCGCAACTTTTATTCTTTTTATATATAAACACACACACATACAACAACAAAATACCTGATTGCCTCAGTCAGTTTGGTTCAATGGATAGAGTGTCGTCCTGCAGACTAAAGGGTCCCAGGTTTGATTCCAGACAAGGGTACACGACTGAGTTGTGGGCTCAATGTCCACTAGCAGGCATGCAGGAGGCAGTTGATCAATGATTCTTTCTCATCATTGATATTTCTATCTCTCTCTCCCTCTCCCTTACTCTCTGAAATCAATAAAAACAACAACAAAAATACCTGGCTAATTATATCAGCCACCTTACTCAAAATGGTTCTCATAGGGGAAACCTAATAAAATTATAAGCCTATCCGAAGCTTTAAGACTCAATCATATTTACTTCTCTATTTTACCAGAGAATCCAAAGCTTTATAACAGAAGCACTGCTTTCCATAGGAAAGTTGTTCTTAACATTTGCTCTTTAAAAAAAAAAAAAATTGCAACTTCTGGTATTTTGAAAACTGAATTCCAAAATAGAAGTGAAGTAGGCTGAAGTGGAAGATTTAGGTCTGTGTATCTGAAATGCCACATTCTAATAGATAACACCAGGACCTCAAGGGCATGACTAGAGGTTCGTCCTCCAAAAATAAAAATAAATAAATAAATAAAACATTTTAGTTCATAATTTATTTTGAAATGTCTTAAAAGTTATGTTCTATTTAGAGGTATATATTTTTAGTTGAGGTAGTTTATACAAAAGTCTTTGAGGGAAACTAAAATATTGAATTTAACTAACTTTGAAAAAGAATTGAGGAAACCAACATCAGGTTATTTTGAGGGAAGAGTAAAATTTCTCTAAAAATAACAGTAGTGCCCTAACCAGTCTGGCTCAGTGGATAGAGCATCAGCCTGCTGAGTCAATGGTCCCAGGTTAGATTCTGGTCAAGGTCATGTACTTTGGTTGTAGGCACATCTCCAGTAGGGAGTGTGCAGGAGGCAGCTGATTGATATTTCTAACTCTCTCTCCCTTTCCCTTCCTCTCTGTAAAAAATCAATAAAATATACTCAAAAAATAAAAATAAGGGAGTGTAAAAAATTATTCTCCTTGCCTTAGAAAATTAAACCTGACAACAATTCAGCTTTAGAAAGATATTGTTGTCGGAGGATGTTATTGTGATGTTGCAAGGAAAGTATTCTGAGAAACCATGTATGGACTATTGTGGCATGGTGTCCCTGGGTTTCCGAAGTCCCATTTCCATCTGTCTTGCCATGAAAAAAGTACAATCTTGCCTTCACCAGGTCCAGAAATAGGGCCAGTGTCCAGAGATTCTGTGCCATTCTGGGCTGGCACTGTGCCCAGGAGGCTGCTATGACCACATGGCTGCTACAGAGAGAAGTACAAGTGATACGGAATTTTTGGAATAGAACCTGGATTCTTTGTCTGCCAGATTCGAAGAATGAATCCATGGATAGAAAGTAGTATGCAAAGGTGGAGATTTATTGAAGAACAAGTACAAACTTGCAAGTGGGGAGAGGGAAATGTCCCACAGAATGGACTCCCAACTAGGGAGGAAGAAAAAGGTCCCACTGAGTTCCTGTTTTCATGGTTTATATAGGCTGCAGTTCCTTTGTCCTGATATCCCCTCTGATTGGTCAATATTCCCTTTTGAATTGGTTACTATAGTGATTCTAGAAACCCTCCTCCCTCATAGTCCTTCCATTCCTCTGGGCTTTCTTCTTTTCCATCTGAATGAAGGGCTTCCTTCTCTTTATTTTGTAAATATGACCTTTCTTGGGTACTTCCAGTTCCCTTGTCTTATGAAAATATACCTGTTGCTGCTTCCTTGTCTTATGGAAATGTAACTGCACTGGCTTCCTTGTGTTATGGAAATGTACTTTCTCCCAGTCTGCAGCCCTGTGTTTTTTCCATGGACCCGAATTCTAAAAAAATCCATTAAATCTTCCTATATCCCCTAAAATTCCTGCTTCAAAAGTGAGCATCTGGAAATAGTACTTGTTACAGAGGAGGAAAGAGGGGAGAAGGGAGAGAGGAAAGTGTAGATGGGAGAGAGATATTCTTTGTTAAGCTGGGATTATATTAATGTGGGCTTCAGAAAAATTAGGTCTTCTTTTCAAACTAACCAATCTATTTCCCAAGCTTTCCAGGTTTCTGATGGGGGCAACTAAGCCAGCAAGAGGAGCAGTTGTGGGTGACCAGGCCAGCAAGGAGAGCAGTTAAGGGTGATCTGGGATTTTTTAGAATTGGGGTCCAGGAAAAAACACAGGGCCACAGATAGGGAGACGGTACATTTCCATAACACAAAACAGCCAGGTGCAGTTACATTTCCATAAGATAAGGAAGCATCCTTTGAGCCTAGGAGTTACTATAGTATCCAGTCTAAGGGATTAGTGATCAATCAGAAGGGATATCCAGGCACCAGGATCTGCAGCCTATATAGTCATAGGGAAAGGGAACCCAGTGGGATCCTTTTCCCCCTCCTTGTTTGGGAGTCCATTCAGTGGGACTCTTCCCTCTCCAACGTGGGAATCTATACTTGTTCTTCAATAAATTTCCACTTTTACTATATCACTTTTTGTCCATGGATTCACTCTTAAATTCTGGTAGTAAAACAATCCAGGTTCCAGTCCAAAAATTCAGTTTCAAAGAAACACCTCCTGCCTAGTCTGTGTGGCTCAGTGGTTGAGTGTTGACTTATATACCAAGAGGTCTCTGGTTCAAGTCACTCAGGGCACATGCTTGGGTTGCGGGATCAATTCCCAGTATAGTACATGCAGGAGGAATTTGATCAATGTTTCTCTCTTATAGATTTCTATAGTTTCTATCTCTCTCTTCCTCTCCCTTCTTCTCTCTCTAAAATAATAAAAACATGTTTAAAAAGAAAACATTAATACAAGATGGGCAGAGAAAATGTAGGAGATTTTAATTACAATTGAAATATATTTTGTACAGTTTCAGTTTTACTATGCTTTTGTTTTACAATACTTTTGGAAGAAAAATGATAAAATTAAATAACCCCAATAAATTGTATTTAAAATATTTACACAGGGGTTAGTTATGGAGTAAAGATGAACTCTGTGTATATAGGATAACCATGGTGGCCTATGGGATAATAAGAAGTCTGCTGGCAGGTGATCAAATTGGAGATAAAGAACAACACAACACACACACACACACACACACACACACACACACACAACCACCAGAAGTCAAGGTTAGGTATGGTGTCAAGCCTTGGCAAGTTTTCAAAATTGATAAGTCATGGTCTGATATTAGGTTAGAGGTCAAAACATGCAGACTTCCAAGAGTTGGTAAGAACAGTGTTATTAAATGCCATTTAACATAATTTCAAGTCAAGTTTAGAACTCGCCAGAATATTCATCTCCATAAATCAAGATGAAGAAATTTACCTACTGATCATAAACCTAGAATGGCAAAGAAAATCAATGATTACAACCTCTAGGCCAAAAACTATGGGGGTAAGTTTAGCAGGTTGGGCCAAATAGTGTCCAGGAATACCAATATATACTCCATTTAGTAACCAAGTAGATCAGAGATAAAAATAGGGGAAAGTCTTCTTCATTTTCAGGAGGTCACTTCTATGTCTACTAGTGATGCAGAAGTGCATCCCAGTGTGTGGCTAGCTTAGCACATCAAATAAAAATGGGTTTATAACAGTGAGTTCCTAATCAGTAGTTAAGCTGACATGAATGGAGATTTGTTAAATTCTACCTGAAAGCAGGGTCTTCTCCATCTTCTTATTTGCAGTGCAGTAATTTGGAAAGACTGTAAATATTTAAAATTTTCCTTGTTTGTAGGCTAATTTTATTGCTCTCTTCCATTGTGGTTACCTAAAAATAGTTCTGCAACTTTAAAAAATATCTATATTTTTATTGATTTCAGAGAGGAAGGGAGAGGGAGCAAGAGATAGAAATATCAATGATGAGTGAGAAACTGCATTCTCTAAACGGGATTATGTTCATAACCCAGACAGGTACCCTTGATGGGGAATTGAACCCAGGACCCTTCAGTCTGCAGGCTGACACTCTATCCTCTGATTCAAACCAGCTAAGGCCGCAATTTCTTATTTTCAGTTTCTAGAGAATTTTTTATTTGATCGCCCTCCTTCTATTGGTGCCTAGACATTTTTTTTTCTTCCTTTTTTGTGTTTTCACCAGGAAGGTCATTTAAATTTTCAAGTTTATGCTAAGGACAGTTACCCCTCCCAACTTGATGTTTATGAACTGTAGGTAGTAAGAGCTCCACTTCATCATTCCAGTCACTGATAAGGATATAATAATGGACCTGGGATAGATTCTGAAGCATCACTCAATATCCACTCCCACCCCTCAGGGCAACGTGGAGTGATTAATAACTACTCTCTGAGTGTGACCTTCTAAGCAGTTGCATACTTTGTGCCCAAATAGCAGGATCTCAACTCTCCTTTGTGGCTTCCTAATTAATGCCATCTGAGACCAAATTAAAAGCCCGACTGAAATAAAGATCTTATGTCTATTGCTTTTCTCTTAACCACAAGGTCTGCCTCTCTGACTCAGAGGAATTAGATTAGTCTGATCTGATTTGTTCTTCATAAAGACACATTTCAAAAAAATTCCCCCTGAGAGTTTCTATATGTTTGCCAATTGAGAACTGATCAATAAAAGAAATACATGGCAGTCCTTATGCTTCAAAAATTTGCACTCTGGATACAGATGTCCCTTAGCAACAAGAATTCAATGCAGTGTGACTTTTAATATTTAAGCACCAAGGTCAATGTACAGCTGTACATTTGCTCATCACTTTTTATAATTTTTTACACAAAAGATATGCATCAGCTTCAGTGTTCATTTATTTGTTATTTTAATCCCCTCACACATCTTACTCAGATGTATATGGAGGCTTAAGATTTTGATTAATCTAAAAACTGGTCAAAAGCTCAGAAACATTTCTTAGAAAAGACCAGGGATATAATTTATAAAATAACACAAAAGGATAATAAGCATAACATTTATAACCAGCTCATAAAGGTGACTCTGATTAGACTTGAACCAAAAATGCTGCTCTGTGTTTTATAGTAATTTGATAAAATCCTGTCATTATGATTACAACAAAAATGTGTGGGCTCTGAAGGACACAACTGAAGCTCTTCAAAAAAGGAATCCAGAGAGGAGAAATCCAAGATGGTGGCATAGGTAAACACCTATACTGCTGCCTCACACAATTTCAAAACTACAACTAAAAGACAGAACGGACATCATCCAGAACCACAGGAAAGCTGGCTGAGTGGAAGTTCTACAACTAGAGGGAAAGAGAGGGGCTCACAGAGACCCAGAGGAGCTGCAAAAAGCTGAGGTACGGAGACGCGCGCGAGGAGAGAGCGGGTGCCGGAGTACCTGGCTGGTTTTCTCTGGCGGGAGGGAGACTGAGACTCTCAAAGGCATTGAACCCCTTGTCCTGCGACACTAAACCCCAGATCCAGCTGAAACTCATACGGGGGGAGTTTGGACTGTGAAAAGGGAGAAGTGCACGGAAATTTAGGGGAGTTGCAAAGGATCGGAGGTCTGGTCGCGCACAGCACCACGCGGAGGACAGATTGCTGATTGTGCCGCTGGCTTTCGCGAGTGGGCAGGAGACAGACCCTCTGAACTGTGCCACTTCTGACTCCACTAAGTCCCTGTTTTGGGCGAAACCCTGGAGACCTAGACTCGTGTGGTCCTGGTTCGCAGGGGAGCCGGAAAGGCAGCGGTTAGAGGCACTGCAGGTGCGCGCGCGCACAAGGACTGCTCCAGCCATTACCCAGTCACATGAGACTCAGGGGCCGTGGAGGGTGGGGCCAACTGGAAGGCAAGGCGGTCCCTTAAGCCCTGAAACTCCACCCCTCCCAAGCTCAACAGAGGCTTCTTTGGCTGAATCCAGCACAGAAGTTTCCCCGGCACAGTGAAAATGCCAAGACAAGGGAAGGGATTACAAGCAAAAGAAATGGAGGAAAAAAAACGACTGGATATAGAGTTCAAAACCACACTTATAAGGTTTTTCAAGAATATGCTAGAAAAGATGGATAAATTTAGTGAGACCCAAGAGGAGATGATAAATACACTGACTGAAATAAAAACTATTATACAGAGTACTAACAGCAGACTAGAGAAAGGCAAGGATCAAGTCAAAAATTTGAAATATAAAGAAGCAGAAAACATTCAACTGGAAAAGCAAGAAGAGAAAAGAATCCAAAAATGTGAAGATAATGTAAGGAGCCTCTGGGACAGCTTCAAGCGTACCAACATCAGAATTGTGGGGGTGCCAGAAGAAGAGAGAGAGCAAGATACTGAAAACCTGTTTAAAGAAATAATGACTGAAAACTTCCCACATCTGGTAAAAGAAATAGACTTACAAGTCCAGGAAGCACACAGAACCCCAAAGAAAAGGAATCCAAAGAGGACTACACCAAGACACATCATAATTAAAATGCCAAGAGCAAAAGAGAAAGAGCGAATATTAAAAGCAGCAAGAGAAAAACAGTTTATTACCTACAAGGGAGCACCCATACGACTGTCAGCGGATTTCTCAACAGAAACGATGCAGGCCAGACGGGAGTGGCAAGAAATATTCAACGTGATGAACAACAAGAACCTACAACCAAGAATAATCTATCCAGCAAAGCTATCATTCAGAATTGAAGGGCAGATAAAGACCTTCACAGAGAAGAAAAAGCTAAAGGAGTTCATCAACTCCAAACCAGTATTATATGAAATGCTGAAAGGTACTCTTTTAGAAGAGGAAGAAGAAAAAGGTAAAAGACAAAAAATTATGAACAACAAATACACATCTATCAACAAGTAAATCTAAAAATTAAGTGAATTAAAAATCTGATCAACAGAATAAACTGGTGAATATAATAGAATCAGTAGCACAGAAAGGGAGCAGACTGATAATTCTCAGGAGGACAAAAATCATAAAGCATCAAACAGACTGTGAAATTATAGCAGAAAGATTAAAGTTAGGTAAGGTAAATAAGTGATCAATCAAAGGACTTGTATGCATGCTTATAAACATAACCAATGATCACAGACACTGGGGGGTCGGGGTATGCCTGGGAGGGAGGGGGGGCAATGGGGAGATATGTATAAAAAATTAATAAAAATTAATTTAAAAAAAAGGAATCTAGAAGATAAATATATTTCATAGAATCCTTAATCTTTCAGTGTTGTATCAAATCATAGAAATATAATATGTTTTCTCTTTAACACTATTCAAGTACATAAAATAAAAAAATAATTATGTGGTATGTGCTCAAAAAAAAATCAAGCAGTAAATATCAAGCTATTTATAAAATATACAACATAAGAGAGACATTTTTCTTTCTATCCTACTATGTGCCAGGCACTGATCCAGGCCCTGGTGATACATGGAGAAATAAGTAAGACAATATTTTGTGTCTTCCTGGATTCTACATTGTAATGAGGAGGAATATACCATAAGCACCGATGTGAAGAAGAATAAAGCAGATAAGAGTTCAGAAGTAAAAAGTTCTTGTTAAAATGGATTGACAGAAAAGATTTCACTGATTAGAAAAATGAAGGAGATGAGGGAGCAAGTCATGTATATGGTTATCTGAGGAAGTAAGGACTAGATTAAGGTAGTTTTAAAAACTTAATTTTAGAAACCGAGCCATTGTAGCCTCAAATATTGAGTTGATGAGAAGGAAAAAGTGAAAGTTATTTTATATGTACAGATACCAATTAATTTTAAATGAAAATAGTTTTTAATTACCTAGAGTAGATCATAAGTATATGCATTAAAATATGCCTTGTAGTAAATATATATGCATAGAAATAACCCTTTATAACTGAAAATTATTTTATTGAAGAAATATTATTGCCAAAGATTTTTAATCAAATTTATGCATTAGAAAAGCAACTTGAACATTATTTTCCTAATGTAATTCATTATATTTTGAGAAGTTTTGGGTGAAAAGATTTTTATTATAGGTAGCACACACATGCACCCATACTCATATTCAACACACAGATATACACATGCCTATAGCACAAAAGTAATGAAATATTACACTTAACAATTGAAATTCAAAAATGCTAACCCATTCACCTTCCATAATCTTAAAATGTATATGAAATAGCCAAGTAAGTAATTTGAAAAAAAAATGCTTTATATATAGGAAGACAAGGAACACATTTGTCTTATTTAGAACAGTTTAAATTCTGAGGATTAATGAACTGGAGAAAATCACTCAACATGATTGCCAAATGCGTGCAATCATTTTCCCTTTTCTACTTACTTTATTTTCTCCCTCAGAAGTAAGGATAGGGTTACCATTGGCACCTGTACAAAAGAAAATCTATAATGTAGGACAATTTTCAATGTGTATCAATTTTAAAGGCTTGAGAACTGTGCAATTTTATGGAAAGTGAATGGTTTCATCCTTTTCATAATTTTAATGTCTGATTGAATCAACTCAAGCATTTAATCAATCATATTACAAGTAAGGCTAGCTACAATATGACTAAATTGTCAGGTTAACCTTCTGTGGCTGTAATTGGCATAAAGTATTATCCAAATTGTATAAAAGGACATTGCCATAAAATGTGCAACTTGGAATCCAGAAAAAGATAGCTGTGATGATGTTGTCCTAGGTCACAGGGAGAACAAGTTCAGAACATCCTATAATAAGTTTGTAATTGACAAAAGATATAGAAATAATGGCCTCTTATTAACATGGTGGGCCAGGTGAAGAAAACAATAATGTGTTAGGGTGTACTAGGGTGCGTTAGTTAAAGCATGGCTTGAAATCACCATAAATTACAGACATAAAGGAAAGTACTTACACTAAGTTGATGCTTGGTTACTCAACTAATAATGACAGAAAAATACTTATTTTTCTCTTGAGGGAGAAAAAAATACATATGGGTTATAAATTTATAAAAGTTTAGACAAATTTGCAAAAGGAGAAATGTATCAGAAAGAAAAGTTCTTTTATGAAAAACTTGAGACTTAAGATTGACATTTTTCTAGATAGCTATTTTACCCCCAAAATTGTTCAGATGACATTATATACAGGGGGAAAAAAAAATATATATGGAAAGAATGTACATGTGAGAAAATATATGATCAAAACTAATAGACTAAATTTTCAAGTGTCATAAGTATTATCATAGGCCAAAACTAGAGGTAGCCAAGTTAGTCAAAATTTGGAAAATTTGGTACTATTTTTCATATCATACTTCTTTAAAAATACCCAGTTTGGTAATTATTTTTATAATTCTGATATCTACTTCCACCATTTTGAGAAATAATAGTATTTTTAGGGATAAGTTTATTTTATTATGAGTGGAAAAATTTCATTAAACTAAAATTTCAGAATCCAACCCCTGGCAGGAAGATGCTCAACCAATTGAACTGCACCAGCTAGGCCTTCTGGGTATTCTTTTAAATTACTAGAATGTGCTGAAACTGGTTTGGCTCATTGGATAGAGTGTCGACCTGTAGACTCAAAGGTCCCAGATTCGATTCTGGTCAAGGGCATGTACCTTGGTTGCGAGCCCATCCCCATTAGGGGGTGTGCAGAAGGCAGCTGATCGATGTCTCTCTCTCATCGATGTTTCTAACTCTCTATCCCTCTCCCTTCCTCTCTGTAAAAAAAAATAATAAAATATATGAAATTACTAGAATGTGTCTTATCTTTGCTCTCAGACCTAACAACAATGCTTGATTTGATTCAACTCTGACTCTGAGAATTCTAGGACTGCAGTGGTTGGCAAACACATTAGTTAACAGAGCCAAATATCAACAGTACAACGATTGAAATTTCTTTTGAGAGCCAAATTTTTTAAACTTAAATTTCTTCTAACACCACTTCTCCAAAATAGACTCGCCCAGGCCATGGTATTTTGTGGAAGAGCTACACTCAAGGGAACAAAGAGCACATGTGGCTCGAGAGCCGCAGTTTGCTGACCACTGGGCTAGGGGATAAGGACCATCAGTTTGAAATTAATCTGTGGGGTCCTGACTGGCCTAGAAAGAACTGCAGAAAACTGTCCTTAGATTAGGCCTCATGGCTTAAGAGAAGGCCTAGTCAGAACTCTAGGTACTTTAGTGTTGGTGAGGTTTTGACACTAACCAACATTTGGAGTTTCTACACACTAAACTTTAAGCACCTCAGTTCCCTTATCTACAATAAGAGTGGCATGGTTACTGTTGTGCCCAGAGTTCGGGGTCCCCAATAATCCACCACTAAGGAGCCTTTTCCGATGCAAAAGCAAAGAGTCTTTATTCAAACCAGGGTTTGGCTCTCAGCCTCTTTCTGACGCAGCAGCGAGGAGAGAGAGCGGACCCGGGCCGGAACAATGAGTTTTATGGGGTAGGATAATTAGGGGGCTTGGGAAAGTGATGAAGGTTACAGAGATTGGTCACTTGAATTGGGGTCTTTCTGTGGTTAAGCCTAATTAGGACCTTAGCTGTGTCCCTGGAGCTTCATTGATCCATTTGGGTGGGGGTCGGGGAAGTTAAGACATTGCTGGCACACCTGTGGCCACTCCCAGAAAAGGGAGGGGTTTTAGGCAGGGGTCCCAGCCCTATAGGACAAGATGGAGGAGAGTTCATTTCCTTTCAGTTACTGATCTTGAATGCCCCTTTTAACATTAAAATTATAAACTTTCAGGAATCTGTCAAGAGACTGCCTTGGTATTATCACTTTACAACTAGCAGAAATGCCAAAGATCAGCTGGGACTCTCAGCAGTTAGAGGAAACAGTAAATAATTAGTCATTTCTTTTGTTTATGATGCTGAAACTTCTCAGCCCAATTGTACCTGAAGTTCACTGAATGGGAGGGGTCAGAAGAGATTAGGCAAACACTCCACACTTCAGACCTACAAAACATCAAGAGGAGGTAAAAGACAAAAGGCTCTCTTACGGCCTGAAATAAAATTAGACTAGCCATGCTTAAAATCTAAGCATTGTCCCTCTGGTGAGTATCCCTTTCCTGTGCTTGAATAAGGTTGATTAGTTGAGTGACCTTACCCAAGATTATTCAACCGTAAGCCAAACAACCAAAGAACCAATTAGTCAAAAAAATCAAAACAGTGACCTGTAGAAGAAAATGATTTTGTGCTTACTTATAAAAATAAAAGCATAATATGCTAATTAGACTGGATGTCCTTAAGGACAACCTTCTGGATGAAGTTAGGATTAAGAGGTAAGCCCAGGTCACCGTGCCTGCAGGTGGCCAGAGGAAAACCTGGGTTTTAGAGGGAAGCCAGTTTCAGCAGCCAGGGGAAGAAAGGCCTACTCTTGCATGAATTTTGTGCATTAGGCCTTTAATACAATAATAAATGTAAAAACATGGGATTATTGACTACTATTCCTTAGTAAGAACTTATAATTATCAAAAAGTCAATTAAATGTCAAAAAATGTTTTAATGCTAATATTTTTTTTTCACTTTTAGTGAAAAACCCTATTAGTGAAATATTTAGGGCGGGGTTTCTAATAAAGCTAAAGTTTTTGAAACAACCTTTTGATTTTTATATTATCACTCAAGAGCACAT
The DNA here is from genome assembly GCA_011751065.1 of Lasiurus cinereus. NCBI lineage: Eukaryota > Metazoa > Chordata > Mammalia > Chiroptera > Vespertilionidae > Lasiurus > Lasiurus cinereus. The sequence continues at coordinate 42,834,634 of JAAGEH010000393.1, read as the reverse complement.
TAAACTGCTGAACAGAGCTGGTGAACAGTCCATCCTCGGTACTCCCATATCATCTGGCCCTGCTAAAGTCCTAAATGCACTTCACTAGTATAGTGGTTGATTTACCTGTTTATTCAGACAATTCAACAAGTTATTTCACCAAAGGAGATATATTTTATTCATTTATACCTCTTTAGCAAATAAAAAATGCAAGTTAAAAATGCCGCAATTCTCATTTAAAACCAGCATAATTATTATTTTGGTTAATTTGTGCTTCCTTATTTTTAAATTTAGGTGGTTACATTAGACTTCTAGCTCTTAGATTGCCCATGAGTATCACCCATGGAACTTAATAAAAATGCAGATTTCTAGTTTCTGCTAAGATGTCTGGATCTAGTGAGACGGGGATAGGACCCAGATAGTTAATTTTAATAAACACGTAAGCAATCACTCTATTTATCACCTTATGAGATAGGTCACTCTAGACTTTTTAACAGGTAGAAGTCATTCATGGACTCTTATTTCTACTAAAATTTATAGAAGGTGCTACTCCAAACTCTGCCTCTTTGGCATAAGATTATGCTTGGATTTCAAGAGTGATTTCTGTTTCTGTGTCTAAACTCTGTTAGGCATTTGGTAGCAGTAATTTCAGAAGTTAAGCTCATTTAAAACATTATTTCATGAGCATACGTAATTTTTAAAAATATATATATTTCTTTATTGATTTCAGAGAGTAAGGGAAAAGGAGAGATAGAAACATCAATGATGAGAGAGAATCATTGATTGGCTGCCTCCTGCACGCCCCCCTCTGGGCATTGAGCCCACAACTCAGGCATGTGCCCTTGGCCAGAATGGAACCCGGGACCCTTCAGTTCGCAGGCTGACACTCTATCCACTGAGCCAAGCAGGCCAGGGCCTGAGCATATGTAATTAATAACAATTTGCTTGTGTTAAATATGTTTGGATCTTGAATGTAAATGCCACATTCCATTTGAGTAAGGCTATTGGCTGCATAATTAGAAAAAAATTTATTTTTCCCCTTACACTTCATTATTGAAGCAGAAATTTTGGAGGAACATAGGAAGGCTTAGGGATTTTTTAGAATTGGAGTCCATGGAAAAGCACAGGGCTGCAGACTGGGGGAAGTACATTTCCATAACACAAGGAAGCCAGGTGCAATTATATTTCCATAAGACAAAGGAAGCAGCAACAGGTATATTTCCGTAAGACAAGGGAACTGGAAGTAGCCAAGAAAAGTCTATATTACAAAATAAAATGAGGGAAGGCTAGAGGGAATAGGAAAACAATAAGGAAGAAGGGGGGAGAACCTCACAAGTCCCAGATGAGGTCCCCAACTTTGAGCTTAGGAGTTACTACAATAACCAGTCTAGGGGAATAGTGACCAATCAGAGGGGGTAGCAAGGCACCAGGATCTGCAGTCTTTATAAGCCATTGGGAAGAAGAATTCAGTGGGACTCTTCCCCCTCCCTATGTCGGAGTCTATTCTGTGGGACTCACCTCTTCCCACATGGGCATCTGTACTTGTTCCTCAATAAATTTCCACCTTTGCTATCCCACTTTATGTCTGTGGATTCATTCTTCATTTCTGGTGGACATAGGATCTGGGTACCAGTTCAAAAATTCAGTATCATTATCTTTTAACTTAAAAAAATATATATATGTCATGCTGTGGAAACAAATTTGATCATTATTGGTACCACATAAAACATTCTTAATGAAAAATATGTTGTTTTTTTCTTATGCCTTGCATTTTTCTTTTCTATTTCTTGCCCTCCAGCTTACATGTTTGTATGTTGTTAGATACCCTTAGATTTATTATAAACAGATATCTCACTGATAAATCCAATGGCAGCCTTGAAATTCTTCGACATTCCAGTAAAACATCATTAGAAGGCTAAAAAGGGCTAATATCAATGTAATCCTGATATTTGGGGCTAGTGATCAGAATCCAAACCAGCATATCAGTATACATTCTTAATAACCTATAATTAAGTCCCTCTCTCCTTCCCAGATACTGATCTTGCAGAACCTGTTACTGTGGACATGCACTGCCCCAGAGGGAGGGTTATTAGCACTGGCACCAGGCCAAACCATCAGATATGGCCTGGAGACCCCCAACACCTGGGGGCCTTTTGCAAGGCATCCAAAAGGACCAGAAGCATAATGTATGTTGTGGGACAAAGACCACAGAGAGGGAGATTTAAAGGAAAGCTCCATGTGTGTTCCTTCACTCAGATTTGGAAGGCTGTTCCCTGAGTCTGCCAGCGTATTAAACAGTGCCCCTCCTTTTTCTTAGAAGTGCCTGGTTTTCTTAGGTCTTCTGCAACAATCATTGAAGCAGAATTTTTGGATTGGAACCTGGATTCTTTGTTCACCAGAGTTGAAAATTGAATCTATGGACAGAAGATGGTACCCTGTTCCCCCGAAAATAAGACAGTATCTTATATTAATTTTTGCTCCCAAAGATGCAATAGGTCTTATTTTCAGGGGATCTCTTATTTTTTCATGACGAAGAATACAGTATTGTTGAACAACAACAAAAAAAGGAAATTTATTACCTGACAAACCAGCTCACTGGTTGGCCAAAGCACAGCTGGAGCTGTTCAGGCAGTGCAAGGTCTCTTTATTTATTATTTATTTATTTATTCATTCATTTATTTATTTAAATTAAATCTTTATTATTCAGATTATTACATTTGTTTCTCTTTTTTTCCCCTCCATAGGACCCCTCTACCCAGCTCCCACTCTTTCCTCTACCCTTAGCTCCCTCCCATTGATCTCATCCATAGGTGTATGATTTTTGTCCAGTCTCTCCCTGTATACCCCTCACCCCTTTCCCCCCTGAGAATTATCAGTCCACTCCCTTTCTGTGCTCCTGATTCTATTATATTCACCAGTTTATTCTGTTGATCAAATTTTTAATTCACTTAATTTTTAGATTCACTTGTTGATAGATATGTATTTGTTGTTCATAATTTTCTGGCTTTTACCTTTTTCTTCTTCCTCTTCTAAAAGAGTACCTTTCAGCTTTTCATATAATACTGGTTTGGAGTTGATGAACTCCTTTAGCTTTTGCTTCTCTGTGAAGCTCTTTATCTGCCCTTCAATTCTGAATGATAGCTTTGCTAGATAGATTATTCTGTGTTGTAGGTACTTGCTATTCATCATGTTGAATATTTCTTGCCACTCCCGTCTGGCCTGCATTGTTTCTGTTGAGAAATCAGCTGACAGTCGTATGGGTGCTCCCTTGTAGGTAATGAACTGTTTTTCTCTTGCTGCTCTTAATATTCTCTCTTGGTATTTTAATTATGATGTGTCTTGGTGTGGTCCTCTTTGGATTCCTTTTATATGGGGTTCTGTGTGTTTCCTGGACTTGTAAGTCTATTTCTTTTACCAGATATGGGAAGTTTTCAGTCATTATTTCTTTAGGTTTTCAGTATCTTGCTCTCTCTCTTCTTCTGGCACCCCAACAATTCTGATATTGGTACGCTTGAAGCTGTCCCAGAGTCTCCTTACATTATGTTCACATTTTTGGATTCTTTTCTCTTCTTGCTTTTCCAGTTGAGTGTTTTCTGCTTCTTTATATTTCAAACTTTTGACTTGATTCTTGCCTTTCTCTAGTCTGCTGTTAGGACTCTGTATAATTTTTATTTCAGTCAGTGTATGTTTAATTTCTATTTGGTCCTTTATCATCTCTACTTGGACCTTTTCCATCTCTAGTTGGCTCTTTTGCATCTCTAGTTGCTCCTTTTTTTCAATCTCCTCTTGGCTCTCACTAAGTTTATCAAACTTTTCTAGCATATTCTTGAAAGCGTGGTTTTGAACTCTATATCCAGTCGTTTTTTTCCCTCCATTTCTTTTGTTTGTGATCCCTTCCCTTGTCTCGGCATTTTCACTATACTGGGGAAACATCTGTGTTGAATTCAGCCTTATGATACCAGACTTGCAAAACTGAAGAAGCCTCTGTTGAGCTTGGGATGGGTGGAGTCTCAGGGCTTAAGGAACCGCCTTGCCTTCCAGTCGACCCCACCCTCCACGGCCCCTGAGTCTCATGTGACTGGGTAATCACTGGATTGGTCCTTGTGCACGCGTGCACCCGCAGTGCCTCTAACAGCTGCCTTTCCAGCTCCCCTGCACTCCGGGACCATATGAATCCGGGTCCCCAGGGTTTCGCCTGAAACAGGGGCTTAGTGGACTCAGAAGTGGCACAGTTGGGCGGGTCTGTCTCCCGTCCACTGGAGAAATCCAGTGGCACAATCAACAATCTCTGTGACCAGACCTCTGATCTTTTGCAACTCCCCTAAATTTCCGTGCACCTCTCCCTTTTCACAGTCCAAACTCACCCCATATGAGTTTCAGCTGGGTCTGGGGTTTAGTGTCTTAAGATAAGGGGTTCAATACCCTTGGGAGTCTCCGTTTCCTTCCCACCAGAGAAAGTCAGCCAGGTACTCCGGCAGCCGCTCTCTGAGCATGCGCGTCTCCATACCTCAGCTTTTTGAAGTTCCTCTGGGTTTCTGTGAACCCCTCTCTTTCCTTCTAGCTGTAGAACTTCCACTCAGCCAGCTTTCCTTTGGTTCTGGATGAGGTCTGTTCTGTCTTTTAGTTGTAGTTTTGAAATTGTTGTGCGAGGCAGCTGTGTAGGTGGTTACCTATCCCGCCATCTTGGATTCTCCGCGAGGTCTCTTTAAATCAGGAGTCAAACACCTTACAGCTTTGGGGGCCTTATATTCCAGGGAGGCCTTATGTTCGGGGAGGCCTTATTATCGGGGAGGTCTTATTTTCAGGGGGATGCTTTATATTACAGCAAGAGGCAAAACTGGAAGTAGGTCTTATTTTAGGGGTTGCCTTACTTTCAGGGAAAGAAGGTATAGTAAAGTGGATATTTATTAAGGAACAAGTACAGATTCCAATGTAGGAAGCAGGAAGAGTCCAAAAAAATGGACTCATAAGTGGAGAGGGGGAAAAGTTCCCACTGAATTCCTTTTCTCTATGATTTATAAAGGCTACAGATCCTTGTGCCTTGATATTCCTTCTGATTGGTCACTCCTCCCTTAGAATGGTTACTATAGTAACTCCTGAGCTCAAAGGTAGAACCTCACATGTAAGGTTCTTCCCCCTTCTTCTTTATTTATTTATTTTTAAAATATATTTTATTAATTTTTTACAGAGAAAAAGAAAGAGGGATAGAGAGTTAGAAACATCGATCAGCTGCCTCCTGCATGCCCCCCACTGGGGATGTGCCCTCAACCAAGATACATGCCCTTGACCAGAATCGAACCCCAGACCTTTCAGTCTGCAGGCCAATACTCTTTTCACTGAGCCAAACCGGTTTCAGCCTTCCTTCCTTATAGTTTTCCTATTCTCTTTGGGCTTTCTTCCTCTCCTTCTGAATGAAGGGCTTTCTTCCCTTTATTTTGTAAATATGGACCTTGTGCTGTTCCCACTTCTCTCATTCTATGGAAAAGTACCTGTTGCAGCTTTTCAGCTTTCCTGTTTTATAGAAATACACCTTCTGCTGCACGCAGCCCCGGGCTTCTTCTATGATCCACTTGATTTCTAAAATTTCCTAAAACCTTTCTTTTTCACCCCTAAAAATTAATTTTTATTTCATCATGAAGCAGTGTTTTATTTCTTATTTCTCTTTTTTTTTAGATATTTTCATGGTGTACTATTGAGTCCAAGAGCTAATTCATTCTATTTATTTATTTATTTATTTGTTTACTGCTTTTGAAACCAAAATGTGGGGTTTTGAGTCAGAGTTTATGTCTTGCAATATCAAATAATGAAGTTGTAAACAAAAACGGTTAAGAGGAGCCAGTGCTGGAAAAGGTGCAGCTGGAGTTCCAGGAGCAGCCCAGTGTCCAGCGCTTCCTTTCCATGTTACAGTCAGGTCCAAGCTAATTAAAATCTATTAATCCACATGTGGTAGCCGTCTTAGTGATATCTGTACATCTAAAAGTTCATGCCTTTGGAGCATACCCTTCCTTCTTCCCCTAGTTGGGGTGGCTTAGAGACTCCACCTCATTGGGTTCTTGGATTTTACTTTCCCTTCACATAGTCTTAAAACAGGAATTTTAAGGGTAAAATAGGACAGGATTAGGATATTTTAGAAATTTTGGAAGTTAGGGGACCATGGAGGAGGTACAGGGGTAGAACAGTAGAAGGTATATTTCCATAGAATAAGGGAAACTAAAAAGCTGCAACAGCCAAGACCGGTTTGGCTCAGTGGATAGAGCATTGGTCTGCGGACTGAAGGGTCCCAGGTTTGATTCCGGTCAAGGGCATGTACCTTGGTTGCGGGCATATCCCCAGTGGGGGGTGTGCAAGACGCAGCTGATCGATGTCTCTCTCTCATCGATGTTTCTAACTCTCTATCCCTCTCCTTTCCTCTCTGCTCTCTGTAAAAAACCAATAAAAATATTTAAAAAATAAAAATAAAAAAATAAAAAGCTGCAACAGCTACATTTTCATAGAATGAGGGAGCTGGGATCAACAAAGTCTATATTTACAAAATAAAGAGAAGGAAACCCTTCATCCAGAAGGAGAAAAAGAAAGCCCAGGGGGAAGAGGAAAGCAATAAGCAAGGAGGGGGGAGAACTACACATGTCCTGTGTGAAGTTCAACTTGTGAGCCCTGGGAGTTAGTATAGTAACCAGTTCAAGGGAATAGTGACCAATCAGAGGGAGTATCAAGACACAAAGGTCTACAGCCTTTATTAGCCATAGGAAAAGGGAACTCAGTGGAACCCTTTCCCCCTCCCAATGTGGGAGTTAATTCTGTGGGACTCTTTCCCTCTCCCCATGTGGGAGTCTGTACTTACCCTATCTAATAAAAGAGTAAAATGCAAATTGATATGTCTCAGCTACACTCACAAGCCACACCCACCATCCATGCCCACCAGCCAATCAGAGCAAGTATGCAAATTAACCCAGCCAAGATGGTTGTTAATTTGCATATCCTGGTGCAGAGTGAAGACTGAAGATAGTGTGGAAGAAAGCCAAGTGCTGCCGAAGCGAAAAGAAGCTGCATGAAGCAAGCAAATGGAGAGGTAGAGAAAGGAGTGAAGCAGGTGGGGCAGGGGAGAAGGGAAGAAAGCAGGCTAGGCAGGAATAAGGGAGAGAAGCAGATAGGGCTGCTGAGAAGGGAGGGAAGCTCATGGGGCAGCGGAGACCTCAGTAGGAAGCCCTATTGTAGGAATCTTTCTGCAATGGGTCTCTAGTTCTTCAATAAAGCTCTACCTTTGTTGTAGCACTTTCTGTCCATGGATTCATTCTTCAACTCTGGCAGACAAAGAATTCGGGTTCCAGTCCAAAAGTTCCATTTCAGTCCCATCCCTATCTACCTAGCTTTTTTTCTGTTTCCTCACTTAGATTAGAAAGCAAGCACTTAGGTATTTTAGAAAAGTTCTATATTATTGAGTCATGACAACTATTACTATTTGCCAAAACAATGCAAATAGGGACTGGTTCTCATTTTTGCAACTTTATAGGAGGTCTGACTTTTTTGTCACTTATAATGAATGGTACTTTCAAGAGTGCAAATATTAAGCATCTTTTAAAAGATGTTACTATAGAACTTAGGTAATAATAAACAAATTTTTGAGAATACATAGTTACATTTGTTAGTTTTAATAATAATAAAAAAAAAAGGGCCAAAGTAAGAGGCAACAAGTTTTTATTTGAAATTCAAAAGAATAGTTAGCCGAAACCAGTTTGGCTCAGTGGATAGAACATCAGCCTGTGGACTGAAGGGCCCCAGGTTTGATTCCAGTCAAGGGCACGTACCTTGGTTGTGGGCACATCCCCAGTGGGGAGTGTGCAGGAGGCAGCAGATCAATGTTTCTAACTGTCTATCCCTCTCCCTTCCTCTCTGTAAAAAATCAATACAATATACTTAAGAAAAAAAGAAAAGAAAAGAAGAAGAATAGTTAATTGGTCCCTAACCGGTTTGGCTCAGTGAATAGAGTATTGGCCTGTGGACTGAAAGGTCCCAGGTTTGATTCTGGTAAAGGGCATGTACCTTGGTTGTGGGCACATCCCCAGTAGGAAGTATGTAAGAGGAAGCTGATCAATGTTTCTCTCCCATTGATATTTCAAACTCTCTATCCCTTTTCCTTCCTCTCTGTAACAAATCAGAAGAATCCAAGATGGCGGCATAGGTAAACACCTACACTGCTGCTTTGTACAACAATTTCAAAACTACAACTAAAAGATAGAACGGACATCATCCAGAACCACAGGAAAGCTGGCTGAGTGGAAGTTCTACAACTAGAGGGAAAGAGAGGGGCTCACAGAAACCCAGAGGAGCTGCAAAAAGCTGAGGTACGGAGACGCGCATGGAGAGAGCGGGTGCTGGAGTACCTGGCTGGCTTTCTCTGGCGGGAGGGAAACGGAGACTCTCAAAGGCATTGAACCCCTTATCTTATGACACTAAACCCAAGATCCAGCTGAAACTCATATGGGGGGAGTTTGGACTGTGAAATGGGAGAAGTGCACGGAAATTTAGGGGAGTCACAAAAGATCAAAGGCCTGGTGGCGTGCACGGCACTGCACACAAGACAGATTGCTGATTGTGCCTCTGGCTTTTGCGAGTGGGCGGGAGACAGACCCTCCCAACTGTGCCACTTCTAACTTCACTAAGCCCCTGTTTCAGGCGAAACCCTAGGGACCTAGTCTTGTGTGGTCCTGGTGTGCAAGGGAGCCAGAGGGGCACTCAGGCACAAGGACCGCTCCAGCAATTACCCAGTCACGTGAGACTCAGGGGCCGTGGAGGGTGGGGCCGACTGGAAGGCAAGGCAGTCCCTTAAGCCCTGAGACTCCACCGCTCCCAAGCTCAACAGAGGCTTCTTCAGTTTTGCAAGTCTGGTATCATAAGGCTGAATTCAACACAGAAGTTCCCCCGCATAGTGAAAATGCTGAGAAAAGGGAAGGGATCACAAACAAAAGAAATGGAGGGAAAAAAACGACTGGATATAGAGTTCAAAACCACGCTTATAAGTTTTTTCAAGAATATGCTAGAAAAGTTGGATAAATTTAGTGAGACCCAAGAGGACATGAAAAAGGACATACTAGAGACACTGACTGAAATAAAAAATATTATACAGAGTCCTAACAGCAGACTAGAGGATGGCAAGAATCAAGTCAAAATTTGAAATATAAAGAAGCAGAAAACATTCAACTGGAAAAGCAAGAAGAGAAAAGAATCCAAAAATGTGAACATAATATAAGGAGCCTTTGGGACAGCTTCAAGTGTACCAACATAAGAATTGTGGGGGTGCCAGAAGAGAGAGAGCAAGATACTGAAAACCTATTTAAAGAAATAATGACTGAAAACTTCCCACACCTGGTAAAAGAAATAGACTTACAAGTCCAGGAAGCACACAGAACCCCAAATAAAAGGAAACCAAAGAGAACCACACCAAGACACATCATAATTAAAATACCAAGAGCAAAAGGCAAAGAGAGAATATTAAAAGCAGCAAGAGAAAAACAGTTCATTACCTACAAGGGAGCACCCATACGACTGTCAGCTGATTTCTCAACAGAAACGATGCAGGCCAGATGGGAGTGGCAAGAAATATTCAATGTGATGAATAGCAGGAACCTACAACCAAGAATAATCTATCCAGCAAAGCTATCATTCAGAATTGAAGGGCAGATAAAGACCTTCACAGAGAAGAAAAAGCTAAAGGAGTTCATCAACTCCAAACCAGTATTATATGAAATGCTGAAAGATACTCTTTTAGAAGAGGAAGAAGAAAAAGGTAAAAGACAAAAAATTATGAACAACAAATACATATCTATCAACAAGTGAATCTAAAAATTAAGTGAATTAAAAATTTGATCAACAGAATAAACTGGTGAATATAATAGAATCAGGAGCACAGAAAGGGAGTAGACTGATAATTCTCAGGGGGACAAAAATCATAAAGCATCAAACAGACTGTGAAATTACAGCAGAAAGATTAAAGTTAGGTGAGGTAGATAAGTGATCAATCAAAGGACTCGTATGCATGCATATAAGCATAACCAATGATCACAGACATTTGGGGGTTGCGGTATGCCTGGGAGGGAGGGGGGGCAATGGGGATATATGTATAAAAAATTAATAAAAATTAATAAAAAGAAAAAAAAGAAGAAAAAAAATACAAATGAATAAAATATATTAAAAAAAAAAGAATAGCTAATTGGAAAGCATTGATTCAGGCAGAAAAGCTAATAGTGTTCAGATTAAGGGGTGAAATCCAGGAGAATTTATAGAAAAAGGGAGGGGGAACAGTTACATGAATTAAAAATAAAATAGTATATGGGTTTTATAAGCTAAGGAAGGAATTTCTATAGATGTAGATAAGCTAACACAGTGATGTTAATTATAAAGAATGTCTTTAATGTTCAGTCCCTCATAAAAACAGTCATTTGCAATAAATGTATTTTAGGGCCATTTAAAAGATTATTTTCCCCCGTTTTACATTCTCAAAGTTTGAGGAATAAAATGTACAAACTTTTACTGGAATGGCAGCTCCAACTTGCCCTCTACTGGGCATCAAGCCTGCAAGCTAGACATGTGCTCTGACAGGGAATAAAACCCTGACCTTCTAGGTTCAACAATCAGCCACTAAGCCACACTGTGAGAAGGTTAACTTGAAATGCAGGCAGATAGGGCAGGGGTGTAGTGGGAAACAAAGGCAGGTGGCACATAGGCAGGGGAGACATAGCAGTTTGAGCAGCCCAACCACAGAAACCAACCAAGCAGAAATAATAAAATGCTTCTGGACTCAACACGGGAGGCATGAGAAAACAAGCGAGGGCCTGGAGTCACAAGGTGTAAGAACGCATAGAAACAGAGAAAGTTCAGCACAGGGATAGATAGAGAAAGAACTCAGAAACAGGGCAAGTTCAGCATAGGAACAGAGAAAGAATTCATAGAAACAGGGCAAGTTCAGGTCTGGGCAAGAACAATTGAAGAGGTTAATCAGTTGAGGACACAGATAGACATAGAGCAGGCTTGTAGCAAATACATATCCCTGGACTGCAGCCCACTATTGGGTCCTCTTTCCCTTGTGGGGAGTCTGAATCTGCTTATAATAAATTTTCCAGTGTTTCCCTTAAATCTTTTGGTCCACGGAGCTTATTCTTTGGCATCATGAGACACGACCCCGGGAAAACGCTTCGGCTTACCGTTCTCGTTATCAACTTGTCAGGAAAGGGGAGATCTTAATAAAATATCCAGCAGCTTTCCAGGTGTGTGCTTTCAGGGTCTAGGTCTTCACTGATTGATTGGTCAGTGCCAGGGAAAGGAATCATTATCCAATGCAGCTGGCCCTGAGGTCAGCTGTGGTGTGGCTTATCTGATTTTGTTGCTTTTCTGGACCTGGAGCTGAAACTGAGTCATAGATGTTACTGAAACTGGAATTTTTAGGGGTGAAAAAGACAGGTTTTAGGAAAATTTAGAAATTAAGGGGACCATGGATTAAGCACAGGGCTGCAGAGCAGCAGAAGGTATATTTCCATAGAATAAGGAAGCTGAAAGTTGCAACAGATACATTTCCTTGTAATGAGGGAGCTGGGAACAGCAGAAGGTCTATATTTACAAAATAAAGGGAAGGAAGCCCTTCATCCAGAAGGAGAAGAAAGCCCAAAGGGAATAGGAAAACAATAAGGAAGGAGGGAGGAGAACCTCACATGTCCCATGGGAGGTTCAACCTTTGAGCCCAGGAGTTACTATAGTAACTAATCTAAGGGAATAGTGACCAATCAGAGGGGATGTCAAAGGACCGGACCTGCAGCCTTTATAAGCCATAGGGAAAAGGAACTCAGTGGGACCCTTTCCCCTTTCTTACTTGGGAGTCTGTTCTGTGGGACTCTTCCCTCTTCCCATGTGGGAGTCTGTACTTTTTCTTCAATAAATCTTCACCTTTGCTATCACACCTTCTGTCTGTGGATTCATTCTTCGACTCCAGTGGACAAAGAATCCAGGTTCCAGTCCAAATATTCTGCATCATTATTTCTAGGGAGGAAAGGTCACAGGTTTAAACCACATGACCAGTGATATGCTAGGGGGTGAAAGGTCATTCTGGGAATGAGATCCAACCCTACAAATGCCAATTTGTGGGTACCCAGGGCTTTTGACCTGGTGACCTTTTGTACGTGGCCCATAATCCTTAATCTATTCATGCCTGTCTGCCTACCATACAACCATTCTTTCAGGATACCGGTGCAGAAAATAATGTAAAAATGTAAAACATATTAATGCTAAATATGTTCTTAAAAGTGGAATAATACAAAATATATTAGTTTATATTTTAATTAAATTTTATTTTTATTTAGGAACCCTTTTAGGTCAGGTCTTATTTATTGGTTGCTAGAATCTGAGTTCAGAAAATGTTAATATTGTAAGATATTTCAATGAGTGTTGTCATTTAATTAGTATTTTATGAGAGTGTCAACATAAGAAATGTCCAAACCAGGAAGAATTTTTGAGTTTATTTGAGCCAAACTAATGACAATTCCCAGGAAGCAAAACCTCAACCAATTGAGAAAAATGCTCTGGAAAGTGGCAGTTTTATATCTTATTTTATAAATTATAATCAAAAGAGGAGGAATAAGTGGGTTACATGCTAATCATTGTTGATAGTACTATAGGAATGTTTGAGAGTGAAATAAGCAAATTTAGGGAATTTTTATAATTAAGGGGGTCCATAGAAAAAACACAGGGCTACAGAGTTGCAAAAGGGTACATTTCCATAAGACAGGGAGCAGGAAGCCAGCAGAAGTTACATTTCCATAAGACAAGGGAACTGGCAGTAGCCAAAGATTTATATTTACAAAATAAAGAAGGAGGGCCTTACATGTCCCACATGAGGTTTGATGTTTGAGCTCAGGAGTTGCTATAGTGACCAAATCAAAGGAAATATTGACCAATCAGAGGGTATATAAAAGCAGAGGCACTTGTAGCCTTTATAAGCCATGGAAAAAGGAACTCAGTGGGACTCTTTCCCCCACCCTACATAAGAGTCTGTATTTATCCTATATAATAAAAGAGTAATATGCAAATTAACCATCACTCTGCTATACCCACCAGCCATACCCACCAGCCAATGAGGAGCAAGCATGCAAATTAACCCTAACCAAGATGGCTTGGCCCAGGAGCAAGCCAGGAGGGAGGCTTGGGTTTCCTGGTGATGGAGGAAGCCAAATTTTCCACAAACCCTGGTAGACCTACCCCTCTACTCAAGGCTACAAAGTTTCAATTATAGAAGATAAATAAATCTCAACATAAATGGTGACAGCCACAGAGCTGGAGAGAGCAGGAGGCTAGGGCTGTCCTCAGCAATGGAGGAAGCCAAGCTTCTGCAGCCCTGGCCTGTCTAGGCCTCTGCTAAAGGCTACAGAGTTTCAATATAGAAGATAAATAAATCGCAGATGCCAGGGCCTCCACTTGGGTCACTGGGGGGCATGGCTGGCCTGCAAATCACCACAGGCCCCTCACCCAGGCCGTTCCACACCCCAAGGGAACCCTGATCTGAGATACCCTTCAGGGCAAACCAGCTGGCCTCCTCCAGGCTTCTATCCTACCTAATAAAAGAGTAATATGCAGATTGACCATCACTCCAACACACAAAGATCTTTCCCTCATGTGGACACAAGATGGCCACCACAAGATGGCCAGTAGGGGAGGAAAGGTGGGCGGGACCAGGCCTGCAAGGGAGAGCAGTTTGGGGTGATCAAGCTTGCAGGGAAGGACAGTTAGGAGTGTCCAGGCCGGCAGAGGAGGGAAGTTGGGGGTGAAAGGGCCTGCAGAGATAGGTAGTTGCGGGGACCGGGTCTGCAGGGGAGAGCAGTTGGAGAGGGATCAGGCCTGCAAATGAGGGTAGTTAGGGGGAAACAGGCTGGCAGGGGAGCAGTTAGGCATCAATCAAGGTGGCAGGGGAGTGGTTAGGGGGTGAGCAGACTGGCAGGCAGAAGCAGTTAGGGCCAATCAGGAAGGCAGGCAAGTGAGTGGTTGGGAGCCAGCAGTCCTGAATTGTGAGGGGGATATCTGACTGCCCATTTAGACCCGATCCAGGTGGGCAGTTAGACATCCCTTGAGGGGTCCCAGATTGGAGAGGGTGTAGGCTGAGATGAGGGACACCCTCCCCTGCCCCCGCACCCCTGTACACAAATTTTGTGCACCAGGCCTCTAGTTCTTCAATAAATTTCCACCTTTGCTTTACCATCTTTCCTCTGTGATTTCATTCTTCTACTCTGATGGAGAAAGAATCCAGGGAAGCCATCCTACTCAGAAGAACACCACCTGTTCTAGTCCAAAATTCCCATATCAATAGATTAGGGAGGCAGGAGAAAGCAAAGGGGTTGTGCTCTTCCATTGGATAAAAAGTAAAACAGGGGCCACATACTTACATGTGTTATCAGTCAACAATTAACATGATAACAATAACAATGAGAGGATTTGTGGTTTCTGCCTTGGGTCAGTTCTTGTACTTTGAATGGTCAGGAAAAAGGGAAATTTTTTTGTTATCCAAGGCTTGTTTATCAGGCATATTATCCTAGATGCTAAAGGATAATAAACAGACTTAGTTAACATAAAAATCGACCTTTGTTAGGAAAAAATACTGCCTTAGGACTAACTAACAGCCATGAACTATTAGTTAAAAAAGTTTTAATTTCAGATCATCCTACCAGGTTACTTTAGGTGTCTGAGTGTGTAAGATCACTATGCAAACCTCCCCTGAGCTTATAAGGCTTACTATGTGGGTTCTTTTCATTTGTAAGAGTAATTACTTTTCCTCCCATGAAAGATTAGTGCAAAAATAAAAATAAAAAATTACATCTCTGAGAAATTAATACTAAGGTTTTCTAAAATATTTTTAATTGCCTCCCAATATATAACTTTAAAGCTGTCCTGACATTGTGATACTGTTGTAATTAGCTAGCTGTTCATAATAGAAAAGGAGCAAAGGAGGAAACCAGGCATTATAGGCATATCATTTGGGCAGCTTTACCAGGGACCTATAATTTTGTACTCCCCAGGAAACTACCAGCCTATTTCCTGCAAAACACTGGAGGAAGGGATTCAACAAAGAGAAAATAGACACATGACCAGTAAAGTTGAAGTGGCATAGAGAAGGTATTGCTTGTCAGTTAAACCTGGAGATAGAGATGGTTGGCCAGATTGGGCATGGCCACTAGCAAGCATGCACATATTTGGGAAAACATAATCTAAACAAAGGAGTTCACTCTGTTGTTGCTCTTGGCTTGTGCCCATTGGTTTGTGGAGCTCTCTCCTTACTGTTTCCTTGCTTTTCTATAGGGCCCATGGTCATGTGAACTCCACTTGCAATGGACTAATGGACTGCAATGGGGAACACAAGCTAAGAGAGCCTGATGCTGGACTGGACATTGCTCCAACATGGAAAGGAAACTGGATACTGGCTCTAATTTTAGCTCTATCGAAACCCCAGCTACACTGTTTCTAGGACTGCACTAAGGGAAATGGGACGCTGGAAACTCAGGGATCTAATTTCACACAAATAAAAATCACTCATCCTCCTGTGCCAGTCTCAGAAAATCCTTTTTCTCAGAATATTGGAAGAAATCTACCCCTAGGAGCTACAGCGAGGGACAAGGACTTCTCTTATTCTGTAACAATTTCAATAATAATTTTCTCCTAAAATAGAAGTGTCATGCAACTAAGATCCAATTCAGGGAATAAGACAATGAAAATCCAGAACAAGGTTGTTATACTGACAATCTGCACAAAGCCATGAAAATCCAAGGTATCCTTATATAAGCCACTATTCTCACTTAATTTTTATATTGTTGGGCACACATAAAAAGACATTGTCACTTGTGCATCATCTATGTAATTCATTAAAAAAAAAATCCTAGCAAAATACAGTGGTACCTCGAGATACGAGTGCCCTAACATACGAGATTTTTGAGATACGAGCTGTCGAGTGAGGGATTTTTGCTTTGAAATACGAGCAACATTTGAGATAGGAGTAATCGCGCGGATCGGCCGGCTGCACACCACCCACCAGTTTACCGCAACTTCAGTGTCTCATAGTTTCCCACACCTCAAGGTTACGGAACTAATTAAACTCGTATCTCGAGGTACCACTGTATATAATTTATAATATAATTTATATTTTGCTCCATAAATGTAATACATATGAAACTATTTATATCTTGATGTTTCATAGTTTATAATAATATTCCATAAGCTAATGTAATGATTAAATTATGCCTACATTTCATATATTTTGGGAGAAGGATTTGTAAGGTTATTAAACCTTTTTCCCCCCCCTCCTGTTCTCTGAATGTGTTAAGATATTATTGAGCTATTACTTGCTAGACTGGCATAAACATTTTTATACTACATTTGTTTTTCTCACACAATATTAAAGAGAAATTATACATTACATTTAAAAATTGAGTTTATGCAGAATTATATGGATCAATTTAATGTAATGAACTATTCTATAAGGATAAACTTGCATGATATAACTCTTTTTTGGTCTTTCCCCATATTGTAAAATTTGAGCACAGAAAAGTACAAATTAAAAGTGAAGAACTATGGAATATTTTAAATGAGTGTCTGGACTGAGTATAATAAAGTTAAGACACAGTCATGTAAGTTAGGGAGTTGTTATTTTACTGGATGTACTGGTATATAAATTTTATTTAAGGGGAATCCTACGACCTTATAAATGATGTATAGTGCTAAATATATGTTTAGTAGAGGCCCATGCATGAAATTCATGCACTGAGGGTTGGGGGAGGCGGTGGTGTCCCTCAACCCAGCTTACATCCTCTCCAATCTGGTATGGCTAGCTCCTAACCACTCACCTGCCTGCCTGCCTGATTGCCCCTAACCACTTCTGCCTGCCAGCCTGATCACCCCCTAACCACTCCGCTGCTGGCCTGATTGATGCCTAACTGCATCCCTGCTGGCCCAATCACCCCCAACTGCCCTCCCCTGCTGGCCATCTTGTGGTGGCCATCTTGTGACAGCCATCTTGTGATGATGCGAGGGCGAAATGCCACTTAGGCTTTTATTAGTATAGATTATTTTGTCCAGTTCCTGATATCTCATCGTTACTTTTCTTATTAGTTTTAACCATACCACAAATGCCCATCTGGCACATTATTTTAATATTTTCCTATTTATTTTGTTGCTTTATTAATCTCAATTATTTTGTTGATTGTGAGAATAAACATTAATCTTTCTTGTCAAAGAAGGGAGTTTAGGCAACTGTCAGTTTGGCTCTTGTGACTTGCAGCTCCCCTTGGGGCTGCCATTTTGAAATGGCAAAGGCCAACTCCTCCCTTTTTCCTTTAAATTAGCCACTCACGTAAGACTATGAGTTTAAGCTCTGCCAATCAAGGGTGAGGGACAGATGATGTGTGTCAGGCATGCAATCTTGAGCAGACCATCCACTCATTGTGTGTGCTGCCAGACTCTGAACTGATAGGCAACCTTCTGCAGAAGTAAAGATATTTGGTCCTTAGCACAGGGTTGAAGTTTTGAACTTCTTTCTGTTAATGATGGAGTTAGATCTTGGTACTTGAGGTCAACTAAAGAAGAATTTAATGCCAAGAACTCTAGCCTGAGGAATTTATTTAGAAAGTCACAGGCATTGAAGTAGTAAATCAGTGGGGCTGCATGGACTCAGGAAACAAATTATAGAGGCAAGAGTCCCTTGGAGTTTAGGAGGTTCCAGGGAGAATCTCAATAGAATATTCATCAACCTTTGTATGTCCTTTCAGAGTCACTGTCTCTACTAATTGGTTGACCTTCAGGTAGGAAGTCATAAATCATTGCAGCTGGTCCTGATGTCAATCATGGCATTGCTTCCTAAGATTTTGCTTCTTTTGGGGGCTAGGATATTATCTCTAGTTTGACTAAAAGTCTCTCTGTATGGTCAAAAGACTCAAGCCTTTATTCCTAAGATTGTTTGATGTGAGTCAGAACCTCACTGTCCTGAAGGCTTATTGCTTAAGGGAGTGGTTGTGCAAGTGCTTGTATGGGAGTCATATGAGGCAATTTTCCAACTGTCTAGCAATGTGAAAGGTCAGCTGCACAACAAACATGCTTGGGAAGGAAAGGTTATCCTGGGGTTAAGGTTCTAGTAGATAATACTTGCTTTCTTTAGTTTTGCTCTTTGCTAGGCACCCAGGACTTTCTGCTCTGGTGACCTTCTATATCTGGTCTACAATATCTGCTCTGTTCTTGCCTGTCTAACTACCTACTATATAATTTCTAGTGACATGGAAGATGTATTTTAATATGCACAGAAAGCAAAAATAAGCAAATATAGCCAACTGTTGCCATAACAAATGGTGACAAAATTTTTCCTAAATAAAATAGTCATTCAAAGAATGCAGTAATTAATAAATAATTTATTAAAATGGACATATAAACAGCTTTTATTTATTGAGGGTGACATGCAGAGAAATTTTCTTATGATAAGCATTGCATAGAAAAATCATATTTGCGATATTTTGAAATTTAGGATAAGCAAAATGAGACTATAAATAAGGCTCTTTTAAAATATTTTTGTTTTTTGTGAGATTATATTATCTGTCCTATCAAAAATAAAATCCTCCCCCAAAACAATAAACAAAACTAAGCAAAAGTTGACTAAACCTGTTTTTAAACATTCACATTGAAACGCTGAGTCTTTTTCTGTAGTTATTAGTCCAACCTTTTTGAAAGCATAAAGTACATTCAGACACTCTATATCTTCAATTTTTAATTACCCTTCCACAGATTATAATCTAAGCCATGGAAATAACTCATTCTAAAGTCACTATCTCCTTCCCAAAGCCAAATTGGTTAATTCTATCCTCCTTTGCCTTGCTTACCATTTCCCTACCTGTCTCACAACTCATTCTTCTAATGGAATTCCCTTTGTTTTATGGCAATAGAACATATTGTTATGTCTAGACATTTTGCATGAAGCAACAATGCAGTGTATTATAATTCCTTATCTATTAAGTAGAACCACTTAGTAGTAAGTAAAACTCCATCATTTCCCTCAGATTACTACTCTTCATCCATTTTTATAATACCTTGCCTTCAGATATGGTTTGCTCAGAATTGTAGTTTCTCAGTGATATATCAAAAGCTCACATGTAAAACTTTAAATTCAGACTCTAGTCTTTCTTTATGCCAAGCTGATCCTTCCATTCAGCTATTTACTAAGCCAGCAAGCAATTTGAATATTTCTTATGCATTAGATATAAATAATACTAACCCCAATACAGTTTCCTCTCATGTGGCACTTTCTTACAGGGAGGAAAGTAATCTTAAACAGGTCACAGCAATATTTACACCTAAATATGGAGGGGATATTGATGGAGGAAGAAGATATAGATGTGGTGCACATAACTAGGGAAGTTCAAGGAGATAATTTTGAAGCTAAGTCTTCAAGAAAATAGTGAGAGAAGAAAAAGAACTAAGGCTTTTCAAGGAGGGAAACAGTTCTGGTTCAAGCTGTAGTAATCCACAGAACACTCAAAGAGAAGATGAGTTTAGTTGGATAATAATGACAATAATGTGTTCAAACATTTTGTGATATTAGAGAAGGTGATGTTGAAGACTACAATAAAAGTTCATGAAAATTCCAAGATGAGGATATTTCTGTGAAATCCGCTGTTCTTTTCTGTATGGTGAAAATAGTTTCTGGTTATTTGTATATCTTGCCTCTCCTGATAAACTGAATAATTACTAAAGAAGGGATTCTCATCCTGTTCCCTTAGAGCATTGGTTCTCAACCTGTGTGTCGCGACCCCTTTGGGGGTCGAACAACACTTTCACAGGGGTCGCATAAAGACCATTGGAAAACACAGATACAATTCATAACAGTTGCAAAATTACAGTTATGAAGTAGCAACAAAAATAATTTTATGGTTGGGGGTCACCACAACATGAGGAACTGTATTAAAGGGTTGAGGCATTAGAAAGGTTGAGAACCGCTGCCTTAGAGGAACTATAAACACACACACACATCCACAATCTTTCATAATAGAGGCTGTATAAATGTTTCCTGATTGTAGAAATTTCTCATTTAACTCCACCAATATGAATATCTTAACCCTTGTCTACTACTTATGTATTCTTTACTAATACCTGACCAAGTTAATTTTTCTCTTTCCTTGAACTTCCCTAATCTAGAAGTAGATGACATGAAAAATCTGCCATTTACCATTAAGAGTATCATAAACTTCATCCTTTATGTAAAAACCACCATCAGTGAGATGTTCCATGAGGATATACTAAATCACAGTACACATATAGACTTTGTTTTCTGATTTTAAAAGTCTGGAAAATATGACAAGCTACATTAGAATGGCATTACTATTTTGCACCACTGACTGAAAGCCATTATTCATCAATTTTATTCAATCTGCCATACTTCTGTGAAGCTTGTTAATAGAGCATCACTGTTATGTGAGAAGAGTAAAATGATTATCTTAACAAAGCTTTTTTAGTTTATATCAATGTATAAACCTTGAATTTTTATCTTCATTAACTTAGGGACATAACATGTAGGCTTTCTTTGCTTTCAAAGACTGACTTTATTAGAGATTCAGTACACACCCCATAATAATTAGAACACAATCATGACTCTTGAGTAATGCTTTTGAAGGGTTGCCATTAAATGAGGCTTTTTATTTCTGGTCCACAAAACACAACACAAAATGAGCTGATGCTGGTAGTAATTATCTAGTGAATTTAGTCATTGTAGAAAGTCAGGCTAGGAAATTTATATAGCAATAACCTCTTGTATGTGTAGCCTATTGTATAAGAATACAAGTACTTAATTTTTTATAAAATTAATCATAAAGAAAATATTTTCTATCAAACTGAATTTTCAAGGCATTATGATAGAAATCAAAATAGTGCCTACTTCTGAGAGGGACCTTGATTGAGAAAGGGATGAGAAACTATTCTGAAGTGATGGTATATTTAGAAGTGTGTTGTGATTATATAACTGAGCAATGCATCATGCTGGACACTTAAAATTAGAGCTCTTTATATGTCTCACTCTATATTTTCTCCTAAAAAATCTTAATAATCAGAATAGAAAAGGTGGCACAATGAAATCAACTATTATTTTTGAAACTATGGCATAGAAAATAATATTTGGAGTTATAAAGATGTAAAAGTCATTGATATCTAAGAGTTCATAATTTAGACAAAAATATGAAATGGTTTAGAAGTCCACTAAAAATTTAAATACATTGACCTGGCCAGATAGCTTAGTTGGTTAGAGTGTTGTCGCAATACATCAAAGTTACAGATTTGATCTCTGGTCAGGGCATATACAAGAATCAACCAATGCATCAGTAAATAGAACCACAACAAACCACTTTTTTAAAAAAGAATTTAAGTACATTGAATCAAAAGGTGGCATATATTTATAACATGGGAAAGTTAATGTTTTATGTAAAAGTTTCATGTGGATTAGATATGGATATTCAGTCCATCATTAAAACCTTGATTAGATTCATATATATAACTTTTACTTGCATGTGTAAAAAATGAGGTCATCATGGAGTATTTTCTAGCCTTATAATTTTTAAGCTTGTAGTGATAGCCTTCTTAAATTATTAACAGTAGACTTTTATTAGGACACATCTTGAACTTTCCCCTACCTCTTTATTATATTTGCTTTCCAGATATCCTGGACTTCTTGAAAATAATTCAAAAGTTGTTTAAATTACTTCTGAATGCATTATTACTTCTAAATGCCTTTAACCAGTTGTTTCTTCCTTCTGAAATGCCCCTGTCTACCCATTTATTTGTGTTTCCATTGTCTATGCAGGGATCTAAAAATACTTAGCTTTCTGTGTTAGGACGTTCCGATAGCACCTGAATGGCACTGATCATCTCCTTATTATACTGCTTTCAGTGCAGTGTATTGAATATTTCAACTGAAAGATACATAACACTGATGTAAACCATGTCCTGTAGAATGATGTCTAGCAACACATGGCTTTACCCTTCTCTCAATGTTGTGTGTCATCTGCCTTTGCTAATAGCTGTCTTGGCTCATGCCTCATTTTCTAACTCATAAGAATGAATGATTTTTATTTTCATGGGCTCAAAGGACCATAAATAACTGAGCAGTGGGGATCTTCTATCTTGGACCTCCAATTTCTTCCCTTTTCTTATGGCTTGCTTCAGCAGAACTACTACCTTGAGAAATGTTCAAACAAAAAACTAGCAGTATGTCAAGTACTTCAAAGAAGTCCCTCTCTATGAAGTTCAGTAATGACGATAGGGAGAATAATTGGGCTTCTCCAGTTCATCTAGAATCTAGACGAAAATGAGATGCTAATATCTCCTTTTAGCAACTACTTCCAGTTCTATCTAGTGATCCTTTTGGGAATCCCTTCCTGAAATGTAGCTTGAGATCTAGTTTTTAATTCAGAGACAACAAAATTTCTCAGTTCACATTATATTACACCTTAAAAACTCTAAGCCATTTGCACACTATAGCCCTGACTATCTCCTTAGCCATGGACTGATTTATCATAATGCATATTAGGAATTTTCATATGAACAGTCACCTAATTTCCAATTTATCCATTATATCCATATAATTTATCAAACAAAAATTTTTGGGTATCATCTTCAATTTTGTTTAAATCAAATCATTATTATTCAGATTATTACATTTGTTTCTCTTTTTTCCCCTCCATAGGACCCCTCCACCCAGCTCCCACCCTTCCCTCTGCCCTTACCTCCCTCCCATTGACCTCATCCATAGGTGTATGATTTTTGTCCAGTCTCTCCCTGTACACTCCTCACCCCTTTCCCCCTGAGAATTATCAGTCCACTTCCTCTCTGTGCTCCTGATTCTATAATATTCACCAGTTTATTCTGTTGATCAAATTTTTAATTCACTTAATTTTTAGATTCACTTGTTGATAGATATGTATTTGTTGTTCATAATTTTTTGGCTTTTACCTTTTTCTTCTTCCTCTTCTAAAAGAGTACCTTTCAGCATTTCATATAATACTGGTTTGGAGTTGATGAACTCCTTTAGCTTTTGCTTCTCTTTGAAGCTCTTTATCTGCCCTTCAATTCTGAATGATAGCTTTGTTGAATAGATTATTCTTGGTTGTAGGTTCTTGCTATTCATCACGTTGAATATTTCTTGCCACTCCAATCTGGCCTGCATTGTTTCTGTTGAGAAATCAGCTGACAGTCATATGGGTGCTCCCTTGTAGGTAATGAACTGTTTTTCCCTTGCTGCTTTTAATATTCTCTCTTTGTCTTTTGCTCTTGGTATTTTTATGATGTGTCTTGGTGTGGTCCTCTTTGGATTCCTTTTATATGGGGTTCTGTGTGCTTCCTGGACTTGTAAGTCTATTTCTTTTACCAGATGTGGGAAGTTTTCAGTCATTATTTCTTTAAATAGGTTTTCGTATCTTGCTCTCTCTCTTCTTCTGGCACCCCCACAATTCTTATGTTGGTACACTTGAAGCTGTCCCAGAGTCTCCTTACATTATGTTCACATTTTTGGATTCTTTTCTCTTCTTGCTTTTCCAGTTGAGTGTTTTCTGCTTCTTTATATTTCATATTTTTGACTTGATTCTTGCCTTCCTCTAGTCTGCTGGTAGGACTCTGTATAATATTTTTTATTTCAATCAGTTGGTCCTTTTTCATCTCCTCTTGGGACTTGCTAAATTTATCCATCATCTCTAGTAGGATCTTTTGCATCTCTAGTTGGTCCTTTTGCGTCTCCTCTTGGGACTTGATAAATTTATCGATCTTTTCTAGCATATTCTTGAAAAACCTTATAAGCGTGGTTTTGAACTCTATATCCAGTCATTTTTTTTCCTCCATTTCTTTTGTTTGTGATCCCTTCCCTTGTCTCAGCATTTTCACTATGTTGGGAGAACTTCTGTGTTGGATTCAGCCTTATGATACCAGACTTGCAAAACCGAAGAAGCCTCTGTTGAGCTTGGGATGGTTGGAATCTCAGGGCTTAAGGGACTGCCTTGCCTTCCAGTCGGCCCCGCCCTCCACAGCCCCTGAGTCTCACTTACATGACTGGATAATAGCTGGAGCGGTCCTTGTGTGCGTGCGCCAACAGTGCCTCTAGACCGCTGCCTTTCCGGCTCCCCTGCGCACCAGGACCACACGAGTCTAGGTCCCCAGGGTTTTGCCCAAAACAGGGGCTTAGTGGAGTCAGAAGTGGCACAGTTGGGAGGGTCTGTCTCCCGCCCTCTCGCAAAAGCCAGCGGCACAATCAGCAGTCTGTCCTCCGCTCAGCGCCGTGCGCGTTCTGGACCAGACCTCCGATCTTTTGCGACTCCCCTAAATTTCCGTGCACCTCTCCCTTTTCACAGTCCAAACTCCCCCTGTATGAGTTTCGGCTGGATCTGGGGTTTAGTGTCGTAAGATAAGGGGTTCAATGCTGTTGGGAGTCTCCGTTTCCCTCCTGCCAGAGAAAGCCAGCCAGGTACTTCGGCACCTGCTCTCTCAGCGAGCATGTCTCTGTACCTCAGCTTTTTGCAGCACCTCTGGGTTTCTGTGAGCCTCTCTCTTTCCTTCTAGCTGTGGAACTTCCACTCAGCCAGCTTTCCTGTGGTTCTCGATGATGTCTGTTCTGTCTTTTATTTGTAGTTTTGAAATTGTTGTGTGAGGCAGCAGTGTAGGTGTTTACCTATGCTGCCACCTTGGATTCTACTCTATCTTCAATTTTTTTCCTAATCAATCATAAGTCATTGCATGCAGCTCTTAAACATATCTCAACTGCATTCATTCATACTGGCAAACACCAAATCAAACCATAATTTCTCACCTAGATTATTATAATCAACTATTAAGTAGTCTCTCTGGTGACAATTTTATACCTCTCTATTCTCCATACTAGAGGCAGAATAATCTTTTTAAAAAACACTTTGTTCTATGCAGTGGTCAGCATGCTATGTGCGGCTCACTAGCCATGGTTTGTCTCTCTGTTGACTAATGAGTTTGCCGACCACTGGTAAGGTCTTAATCACAAGGAGCAACAACAGCCTGTAATTATCAATCACAAGGAACAATAGCCTGTAATTAATCAGCAGTCTAGGTCAGTGGTCAGCAAACTCATTAGTTAACAAAGCAGCAAACCACTGCTCGGGAGCCGCAGTTTGCCAACCACTAAATCAGTCTCATGCAACATTTACATATGTCCTATTGGAACCATCTGATTTGACCCTGAGTGTCTCTCAATCTATTCCCTTATCTTTATTCTATTTTCTTCCTCTATATTTGCAATCCCCCAGAACCAGAGTTTTACCAGAACCCCTACACTTCTGGGTTCCACTTCCTTGACTACCTCATGCCAGGATCTTTGCATAAACCATTTAGTCTACTAGGGATATTCCTTCTTTTTCTCTAACCCACCTCTTCTCTCTCTATAACCACATACTACTGTTTCTTCCCATAAGTTTTCCTGAACTACTGAGACAGTTATGTACATTTCTTAAAAGTTCTTATATCATCCTTCATGTTCCCTTGTCACCTATATTGTAAACATCTTGTATTTATCTGTATATTTATCTGAACGGTAAGTTACATGGGTAAAAAAGCTATTACTTGTTCTTAATTATATAACAGGGACTCTAACATAGTATCTGATTAATATATGTATAAGGTAAATAAACAAATGAATGAATAATTACAGTATTGATGAGAAATCAAGAAGGGACATGAGAGATAATAGGAGATAAATAGTTCAGAAAGAACTTGTCTTCAAACTGCCTTTATTCATATCTGATAGAATAAAATATCATATAGATTGAGTTAATGAACACATGAACTATTTAGTAATTATTGAGCCTGGTATGAAATTTATAAATATAGTTAAAGCCTTTATAGATCAAAATATAATATTAAACAATACAATCTTTTTCCTTTAAAAATCTTATATATTTTTTTCAGAATTATTTTTAGTATCTTTCAATTTTTCTTATGGATTTCTTAATAGTTGTTTGAATTGTTTTCTGCACCATTAAATAGGTATCTGGGTAGTTAAAAAAATATAGAATAATCTTCCTACAATGAAATAAGATATAAAAAGGAGGTGAGTAAGATTTACAAAGAAGTGGAGCATTTAGAATTTGTGTTGTTTCATGACTCAGTTGAAAAATTTAATGTCAAAATAAAAAGTTGGTTTTTAAATAGTTTTTTGTCTTGCAGTACCATTACCTGCACATCATTAGAGTATATAGAAGAAAATAAGAAAATACAACAGTGCAGACTCTTCATTTGTTGAGTAATTTTAAAGTGAGAACAAGAAAGCCCATATGTATTGATATAAATTCATTTAAATACAAGGTAAGTCAATTACATATTGCACAATTTAAAAAAATTAATAAAGTTAATTCTAGAAACCTATATTAGTGTCTCTAAAATATCTTTCTGTCAACAAACATATACCTTCTTTTTATCCTTTATATATATTCATATAAACATTATTTTAAATATGTATATATATGTATTTATATACATTATATATATTCATGTAAAAAGCTTGTACTGTTTAGTTTACAAGGAACTTGCTGCTTACTTACTTCCTGCTTGGAAAATGTTTATAATGTATCTTCCTTGCTTTTTATAGACTTGACATTTATGAAAAAAGCATTCTAATTTGTCTTTCTACTCAGCTCTTCCTTTTGGTTTTCAACTTATTACTGAAAGCAGCAGTGCTAAATGAGAGTGTGTCATAAGTAAATCAACAAAATACACATCCACAGATAGAAAAGTGCTTGCCATCTATATACATGATTCACTGACTAAAAAAGGTACCAGTCACTAGTTAAGACTCTAAAATAGAAGCAAAGAATTTAGCTATCAAAAGATCTGTATTTTCTTAGAATATCATTGAATGTTTTAGGATGAAATGGTAATGAGCAGAGTAGAAGGGGAAAAAATCGTACCTAGGGTTACAGGATAATCAGTATGCTATACACCAGGAAGTCTGCTTCAGAAATAGGCTTTCATAATGTTGAGGAAGGAGTATATAATCACAGTCATCTGAGCATCCCAAAATACCAAATCCATGAAAACAGGCACACATTACATCTAACCAGGTATCCAAGGAGTTAACAGGTAGGAGAAAATAGTACTGAGTTTAATTCTTTATTAACTCTCTGTTAGAGAATACTTCATTTCTTAGAATGGTATAATGTAGATTTAGATAATTCACATGCCTGTACTAGAGGAATGTGTCATAGCATGAGAAGATTGGAGGAATGACTGCTTAGAGAAGCTTCAGAGGAAGATGAAAATGGAATTCTGGAAACAAAGGGGAAAACATTGAAATAGATAGTAAAGATAAAAATGGGAAAACAAGCAAACATGAATAGTGAATAAGAGTAAGTCTTTGTCTGAAATTAAAAAGTAAGAGTATTTCTTAGTACAATATAACTGAAGTTTCAGAATAACCTAAGGAACCAAGCAACTCAATGAAAATATAATATAAACGAGAGGCCTGGTGCACAAATTCATGCATGGGTGGGGGGGGTTCCCTCAGCCCAGCCTGCACCATCTTCAATCCAGGACCCTTTGGGGGATGTCTGACTGCCCTAAACTGGCAGTCAGTCATCCCTCTCACAATATTGGGCTAAACTGGCAGTTGGACATCCCCCTCATAATCTGGGACCATTGGCTCCTAACTGCTCACCTGCCTGCCTGCCTGATAGCCCCAACTGTTTCCCCTCACTGGCCTAGTTGTCCCCTACCTCCCCCCCCTGCCAGCCTGATTCCCCCACACAACCTACTATTCAGTTGTTTGGTTGTCCCTCACTAACCCCCCTGCTGGCCTTGTTGCCCCATGCAGCCTGCTGTTTGGTTGTTACTATTACTGTGACAGTGTCCGGACAATTTGCATATTTCTCTTTTATTAGTATAGATGGTCCTCAAGGCACACAACCAAATCCTGTAAAGATAATCAAGAAAGCTAAATCTTTCAGTCTCCGGTGGAAATAAATGAATACTGTTGTATTATTTAAATGTGGGTGGCAGTTTAAGCACTCACCTACTGTTAATTCACTTTATTTTTGGATTTTGTTTTTGTCAAAGGATATTTTAGAAAGTCTTGAGTACACTATCCTAGGAAAGATCTTATCTGGGGTATATCTATAACCACTTCTTTTAATTAAAGAAGACAGTTTATTTCTTAAACAACATGATCTGTAAGAAGTATCTGAAAGAAGAGTCCAAGAATGTCTAATTTGCTTTAGAACATCTGTCATGATTTAGTTAAAATCATGAGACCTCTGCCTACATTTTACCTTCTGGGTAAGAGCCAGACTTCATGCTACAATGACTTCATACTCTCCAGGGCATATATTATATTTGTAGTAGTTAAGTTGAAGCTATCACTAGACTGAGTTAAATCAGTTACTGCACATCCCTCTCCTGCATGGGGGAGTTGATATGGAAAGAAAAAGAACTTCCTCTAAAAAATAACCTCCTGACAGCATCTCCTCTTTTACCTTATACTTCAAATGACTAATGGGTACCACAATTGTAGAACTTGTTTTTCTGTTTCATTGTTAAATTCTGTACTTGGGTTGAACATCACACTCAATTTCTATTATCTCTTTTATGTTAAATGCAATTTCAATAGTAATCTACCTAATAAAAGAGAAATATGCAAATTGACCATACCTTCACAAAGCCCACCAGCCAATCAGGAGTGAATATGCAAATTAACCCAACAAAGATGGCAGGTTAATTTGCATACACAGGTTCCCAGTGGACCAGGGTAGGATGCAGGCATTTTGCACTGCCCCAGCCACTCAAGGCCTCTGGGCAGCATGGGAAGGCTGAAAGACAGCTTTGGGTGGAGCAAGGGCTGAAAGGCTGCTCTGGGCCAGAGCAAAGGCTGTGCCAGCAGCCAGGGTAAGGGAGGCTCATTCCACATAAATCCTCATGCATCAGGCATTAAGTTCATTATAAAACAGTTTGGCAGGGTATACAATTACTAGATTTGAAATAATAATCCATTAAAATTATTAATGTCCTTTGGTATATTCATGAACCTTAACATTTGTGACAAGTTTGTAGCAATTGTTTCCTTTTTTATTAACTGCCTAACTTCCAATGTTGCCATTATGGGGCCAGTGTGATTGTTAAAAGTTTATATATATATATATATATATATATATATATATATATATATATATATAATATGTAATCTTACAAGCTTTTAAAATTATCTCCTTTGTAGTTTTTTTAAACTATATATTCTGTTTCTTGGTATGGGTAATATTTCCCTTCATTATTTTTATTTCTGGAAATTTTGTTATGGAATTTTATTTTTATTTTTTAATTTTTTATATATTTTTCTTTATTGATTAAGGTATTACATATGTGTCTTTATCTCCTCATGGCCCCTCCCACTCATGCCTTCACCTTCCTGGTATCTGTATCCATTGGTTAGGCTTATATGCATGCATACATGTCCTTTGGTTGATCTCTTCCCCTTACTCCCACCCCCATGCTCCCCTATGAGATTTGATGGTCTGATCAAAACTTCTGTCTCTGGATTTGTTTTTGTTCATTAGTTTATATTGTTTATTATATTCCACAAATGAATGAGATCATGTGATATTTATCTTTCTCTGACTGGCTTATTTCACTTAGCATAATACTCTCCAGTTCCATCCATGCTGTTGCAAATGGTAAGAATTCCTTCCTTTTCACTGCAGCATAGTATTCCATTGTGTAGATGTACCACAGTCTATGGAATTTTATTTTACATTTTTATTACATCTGTTTTTCTTATTGAAAAGACCATTAATTGAATGTTGGAAAATTCCAATGTTTTAGTTCTCTTTTCTGTTTTCCATCTCTTGTTTTTTTTTTTGTTAAAATTTATAGATTAATTTTTCAAACTCATATCTTTCCATCTCTTAGGGTTTAAAAGTTTGCTCTCTCTCTCTTTTTAAATTTCCAAATACTTTCTTATTCTATCGTTTTCTTTTTTTTCAATTGATTCACTTTTTTTCTCTCCATTGATATTAAATTTTTTTATATTTTTTCTGTTCTCTGCTTTTTTTTTCTAATAAAATTACTTTATTACTTCTTAGTATTGTGCTTCACATTAAAGGTTTTCTTCAACTGTCTGATGATCATTGGATGTTTCTTTATATTTAACAATGAGTCACCTAAAGTATGTTTGGAAATCCCACCCATGGGTGGAGTTTATATTTTAGTGTTCTCTATGGAATGAGTGGGGATTGTGTTGAAGAAAAATCAAATCTTAGTACTTGAGATTTTCAAAGTTCTGCCAAATGGAGAGAATAGAATATGCCTTACTAATTATCTGTGAGCCAAGATGAGAAAGAGTGTGAAGAATCTCACTACTTAAGAATACAGATTTCAGCTTAATATCCCTCTTTTTAGCTTTCATTCCTACCTTTCCTTTGTGTATGATGTTCCTAATTATTGGGCAGTCTCTTCAACAGAGCAATTTTCTCATATCATGCCCAACTGCTGGTGTGGACAAGGGGATCTGGTGCACTTAACTGCACATTTGAAGATTTTCAGCCTATCCCTCTTTCATCCACATTCCATAAGCCTGCCTTGTTCTACACATCATTTTTGAATGTCCATGGGATCTTCAACCAAATGTCTTGCTTCTTGTTAGCTTCTTGATATGCAACATAGAAAGTTTCAGTTTTCTACGCACTACTAAATTAGTTACCACTTCTTCATTTGCTTTACATTTATCATTGCCTTTCATCAGTAACTATCATATTTCCTATTCTTCTTGTCTTAAATGTACACTATTTCTCCTTTAAATCTGATATTCGAGCAGGAGTTTAGTAGAGAATTCTCAACCCATCACATATATCTATGTAAACCCGTCTATATTAGTTTCCTAGGGCTGCCAAAACAAAATATCTCTGACTGGGTGGCATAAGCAACAGAAATGTATATCCTCATAGTTCTGGAGGCTAGAATTCCAAGATCGGGGTTGTTTTTTTTCTGAGGCATCTTTCCTTAGCTTGCAAATGATTGTCTCCTCCTCCCTGTGTCTTCCCTTGGTGTTCCCTCTGTATATGCTTGTATATTTATCTCATATTCAATTGGAATCAACACTAATGACCTCATTTTACTTTAATTACCTCTTAAAAGTTTCCATCTCTAAATAGAATCACATTCTGAGGGATTGGGTCTTAGGACTTCAATATATAGATTTTGGGGAGACAAAGTTCAGCTGTAACACCATCTATGGTAGGATTAAGAATGACCTAAAAACTGGAGGTAAGAGTATGTAACCAGGATGTGCAACACTTTTGGCAGCAGATACCAATATCTCAGAAAATAAATAGGAAGGTCGAAATAGGAAGGTTAAACAGAGCCACAGAAGAATATGATCCAGGGGATAGACTGCATATGAGTAATCTTATACAAGTGCAAAACTAAAATAACCAAGGGCCAACCCACTAGGCAATAATATAGTGTTACAGTAGCAATGCAAGTAAATAGAGAGTATCCCCAAAAACTCATTTATAAATTCATAAGTCAATGATAACTATGAGCACTAGAGAATAAGGTAGAAAAGGAGAAAGACTAACTATTTTGTTATAGAGGATTTATTATATGGTGGCTTACATTTTCAACAACCAACAAAGATGAGTCTATCAGAAGATTGTTTAGTGTTTCTAAAATTTAGAAGGACATGGAGAATATTATGTCAGTTATACTCAGCAGTTAATATTATAAAACACTGTAATTATATTAAGCTTGCAATGGTGGCTCTCTAAATAGATTTAGGTTAAGAAATAACATATTGAATCTTAAGTAGAGTATGCCACCATAGTCCTAATTTTTGTTAGAATTTTTTTCTCTTGGCTTGTCTCCAGTTGATGAATTATGCAGTTTATCCCAAGAAAACAAATGTATCATGCCTCCGGTAAGTCATAACCTATTTCTAAAGCAGCATCAACTGTGTATGTCTTCCAGTCATTAAAATGATACTTAGTCAATGTAGTCTAAACTGTACTTTTATTATTTATTCTATTTTTCTAAAATAGGGACTAACACAGAATACATATTTTTCCTTACTACCATCTGTAATATCTTACCTCATGTTAGAAAAAAATATATAAAAGGCTTATTAAATTGCATTTTTTTCATAGACATGGGAAGAAAAAGAAGTGGGGGAGGTAGAGAGAGTAAAGCGGTGATAAATGGTGATGGAAGGAGACTTGACTTAGAGTGGCGAATAAACAATATAATATACAGATAATGTATTATAGAATTCTATACCTGAAAGCTATATAATTTTATTAACTAATGCCACCCCAATAAATTGAATAAATAAAAAATAAATTAAAAAAGAAATAGAAGAATTATTAAATTAAAGAATCTAATAGTAGTGAGACACTTACATGAATATCAGAGCTGACAAGTAAATGTAGTAAAAGCTGCTAAAAATCAGAATTTCAATTACTTATAAAGATTTTGATTGTCTGGCTACGGGTAAATCTGTAGTATTTGCACAAAATGCTTTTGGGGACCTGGTCCTAGAGTATCCATTAATCAGCAGAATGCCCAACTCTGAATATTGATTGGCAATTTCCACTCTCTTGGAGAATCTAAGGAGCTGGCACTATACATAAAAAAAGCCAAATTCACTAAATCTGGGGCTTGGAATAAACATAAGATGAGAATGCATTACTTTCTGAGTATTAACAAGCAACCTTTACTGTAAAAATGAAATATGTCTCCTATATAAGCAAAATGTTAAGACTTTAGATTTAGCTTTTACACATATTTGTTTTTGATTACATTTTTAAGTGAAGTTCGTGTTCTGAAACAGTAATTTAATTCAAATTTGGAAATTAATACTTATAAAGATAAAATCAATCTGATTATACATATTGTGTATTTTATAACTTTAAATTATACAAATATTTCTATCATGCATCTTTAAATAATATTCCAAATGAATTTACATTTGAAATGTTTAAGCTTTTTGCCCATTTAAATACATATAAATATTCAATAAATTATAAACACTTCCTCAAATGTATATTAAAAAGGAATTTATTTTATGAGTCAAATAGCAGATTTCCCTATCTGGACAAAACTTGCATTTAAAACTTAAAATGATATTGAAAAGTGTAGGGTTTTGTTTTGATTTTTACCATTTTTATACATTTTTCTCAAGAGTTTTATAGTTCTCCTTGCCACTGAATATTTTGACATTTGTAGAATAAGAAATATAACTTGCCACACACTGTCAATCAAAATCTTTTAATTAAATATTATTGCTATAAACTTACTATTGATATTGAAAAAATTAGTAAATGTAGATAGATACTTTTAAAATTTTTGTTATTTTTGCTAAAATGTGAAAGAAAGCAAGACCTTTAAAATGTGTCTTTGAATTCAAACTGGCTTCTGACTACTAGAATACCCTGAGAAAATTTTTCTGGAAAGCACTCTTAAACTAGAAGCAAAATTCTACAGCCCAAAGGATAGAAAATGCAAAGCACAATTTCAAAAGTTGTCCTCTGTAGTCTTCTCGCTATGTCTCTTCTTTTGAGACAATATTTTGGCAGTTACAAAACAATGATTCAACAAATTTCGCAAGTAGTTAGCTCACTAAACATCCTGAAATCTGGGCTCCACCCCAAACATACAAAATCAGTGGTATGTTGAGAAGGATAAGAAGAGGCATCCAGCTTCATTATATTTACTGAAACATACCAGAGTTTGAGAGCCATTGTTTAGACACCCTGGTTTTTATTCTTTTCCTTTACCATAAATGATCTCCAGGGATCCACAAAGCATCTCCTATCACTCACTGCTTTCTAGAGTGCTGTTTCTTTACTCCTTGCACCTCATCCTTTAAACTCAGTATCATGGTTTCCTGAAATCAACAGCTACTTGATTCTCTTAACTCAAGGGAATCTTCCTCCATTCTGGCTCTGCTTACGTGGAAAAACAAACTCTAGGTTAGGCCCTATGCTGACCTGCTTTCCTGCATAGATGTACCTGCCCCAGGTAGTCCAGAAAACATTTTTCTGTGAAGGATAAACATAATTTGCTGGTGTCTCTTGTCCCAATTCCATTTATCATTAGTGGAGATCTCACACCTTAACTGTAATAAGTTGGGAGGTTAAATGGCATTTAAAAAATGGAGACCTGGATAATATGACTTTTTAATATTTATTGACCATTGTGTTCTAGCATTAAATCTTCCATGAAACACAGAGAATATTTTCACTTCACATAAAAATTTCTGTTGCTAATTTAAATTAATTATCTCTGACCCCATTTATTAGTAATCCAAAGGTGTTTTAACTTACTTGGAATGTTAGGTGGTAAATACTGGTGGATTTGTCAAATTTCTGATCCTCCCTTACAGGACATTAGGTGGAACACAATTTTTTTGCCTTTTTAAAGTTAGGCATGACTTACCTTGGCGAATGATACATGGGCTAAATTTATTTGTCACTTGGGGACCATAACTTCAAGAAATGATGCTTAGACTACCATGTCACATTCTCTCACTGCAGAAGAGTAACTTTTCAGACAATAGGTACTCTACAGGCTTGTTTCCCTGAATATTGATGATAAATACATCTTTATTGATTAAGCCACTGAAATTTTAGGCTACTTTCTACCACAACATAGCTAAGTCTATCTTGACTGATATATTTTGATAATGAAAAAAGGTGATCCTCTGCAGCCATGCCTCTCCGGTGTAAATGTGGAGTGAGACCCGCTTCCCACTTGTGCTCTTTACTTGCCAGGGTGGCGATGATTGAGTGCATTTTATAGATAAAAAAAACGGAGGAAACTTGAGAGTGCAGATTCAGGCAGACCCAGTGGAGAAACCAAGATGGTGGCATAGGGGAACACCTAAACTGCTGCCTCACACAACAATTTAAAAACTATAGCTAGCCGAAACCAGTTTGGCTCAGTGGATAGAGCCTCGGCCTGTGGACTGAAAGGTCCCAGATTCAATTCTGGTCAAGGCATGTACCTTGGTTGCGGGCACATCCCCAGTAGGGCGCGTGCAGGAGGCAGCTGATTGATGTCTCTCTTTCATCGATGTTTCTGACTTTCTATCCCTCTCCCTTCCTTTCTGAAAAGAAATCAATAATATATATATATATAATTAAAACTATAGCTAAAAGACAGAATGGAGATCTAGAACCACAGGAAAGCTGGCTGAGTGGAAATTCTACAACTAGAAGGAAAGAGAGGGGCTTATCGAGACTCAGAGGAGCTGCAAAAAACTGAGGTACAAAGACACACGTATGGAGAAGATGGGCAGAGGAGTACCTGGCTGACTTCCTCTACCAGGAGGGAGACAGAAATTCATACAGGGAGAGTCTGGACTGTCGTGAAAAGGAAGGACTGCATGGAAACTTAGGGGAGCCATGAAAAGCAAAGGTCTGGAGGTGTACTCAGGTGTATGCAGAGAGGACTGACTGCTGATTGTGCCACTAGCTTTCCCTAGTGGGAGGAAGACCGAACCTCCCAACCACACTGAACCCCATTTTCAGGTGAGACCCTGGGGACCCAGACTCATACGGGTCCTTGGAGCCTATGGAAATTCAGAGGAGCTAGAAAAGCAGAGGTCTGGAGGTGCGCAAGCACAAGTGCGCACAGAGAAGGCTGCAGCAGTTACTGAGGGACACTGAGACCCAGAGGCCTCATAGGACAGGGCTGATGGGAAACCAAGGCTGTCTGCTCAGCCCTGAGACTCCACCCCATCCAAGCTAAACACAAAGGCAACAAAGTTATGGAACCTATGGACAGCCCACTGATGACAGCTATACCCAGGCTCAGACCATTGCCACTTATGGGAAGACAGCCTATGCAACTTCCTATGGACAGCCTCCCACAGGTTATACTGCTCCAGCTGCCCCCCAGGCCTACAGTCAGCCTTTCCAAGGGTATGATACCACCACTGCTATGGTCACTACCAACCAGGTCTCCTATGCAGCTCTCAGCCTGCTTACCCAGCCTATGGGCAATAGCCCGAAACCACTGCACTTATAAGACCACAGGATGGTAACAAACCCGCTGAGACTAGTCAACTTCAATTCAGCATGGGGGGGTGGGAGGGGGCTATAACCAGCCCATCCTGGGATATGGATAGAGTAACTACAGTTATCTTCAGGTACCTGGGAGCTACCTCATGCAGCCAGTCATGGCAACACCATCCTATCCTCCTACTAGCTATTTCTCTACACAGCTGGCTAGTTATGATCAGAGCAGCTACTCTCAGCAGAACACTTATGGGCAGCTATGGAAAGTAGAGTAACTATGGTTAACAAAGCAGCTATGGGCAGCAACCGCCCACTAGTTACCTCCTGCTCTTCCCCCAAACTGGATCCTATAGCCAGGTTTTAAGTCAATATAGCAAAAGAAGAGCAGGTATGGGCAGCAGAGTTCATTCCGACAGGACCACCCCAATAACATGGGTGTTTATGGGCAGGAGCCTGGAGGATTTTCTGGACCAGGAGAGAACCGTAGCATGAGTGGCCCTGATAATCTGGTAGCATATTCAGAGGTGGCTTCCATGGCGGCCAGGGCATGGACTGCGGTGACTTTGATGAGGAAGATGAGGTGGCCCTGAGGGTCCTCTTGGACCTTTGATGGAACAGATGGGAGGGAGAAGAGGCGGGTGTGGAGGACCTGGAAAATGAATAAAGGTGAACATTGTCAGGAATGCAGAGACTGGCCCTACTAGATGCAGAGACCCCACAAGCAGTGTTGACTACCAGATTTATTTTTTTAAACTAGAAAATGTTTTAAATTTATAATTCCATATTTATAATGTTTGCCACAACATGATGATTATTCCTTGTCTGTACTTTAGTATTTTTAACCATTTGTGAAGAAACATTAATCAAGTTCAATGATAGTGTGCTGAATTTTGTTTTTTCTCTCCTTTTAAAGATGGTTGTTGAACGGATACTAATGGGAATCCCTTGTGAGCATGCTCAGTATCATTATGGGGAACCAACCAAGAGGTCCTCTAACTAACTATAACAATGTTCATGATTGTGATTTTTAAAAAAATAAAATTTCAAATGTTTACAAAAAGAAAAAAAGTGTTCTTAAAAGTTGCTATATTTTGTTGTTGTTTTGCCATTACATTACTCATCTATCCATTAGGGAAAGTGATAAAATAAGCTTTCAAAACTTGCAAGCGTAGAACAAGACTGAAAATATTTAAAATTTGAACAAGTTACATCATTCTGAGTAGCCAAACATCAGGTTCTCTTAACATTTAACTGGAACATAGTGTTATTTAATATATTCTAAAATACTTTTATTTTTAAATTATATATTTATTCAACATACACTGAGTGGCCAGATTGCTGAGGTTCTTTCCTCAGCCTTACAAGGGGTTCCTGCAATCTGGAGAAAGAGGCTGATACACAGATTAAGATGGAGTCCAAACATGAAAGATAATTTTGAAAGGCTTTGGGGGTCAGAGGATCTGCAGCTAAAGGAGCTAGAAGACTACTGCCTTGTCTAGGACCCTGTGCTATTTATTTAACACAATTTGTCCTAAGGCAAGGTGGAGATATTACCCTTCAAAGGGTAAGATATCAAAGGGTATTGTCAGATTGGGAAATAGCCTGCAACTGTTCAGGTATTTGGCCAACAAAAGGCAATAAAATGCTCTAAGCTGTGTGGTAGCAGACAATTCAATTCAGGTTTTGAGGGAAGTGCCATTTAGCCATTCCAACCAGTAAACTACATATGTGGCTCACCCTTGTTGAGCCACCCAAGCTTCACCAACCTTTTGGTGAAACTCGTGTAATTATGACATGCTGGAATTGGTTCTCAGCATCAGATTATTATGATCTCTGAAGGCATAATAATCTGGCCATTCAATATATATATATAT
>JAAGEH010000393.1:42625450-42796625 GCA_011751065.1 Lasiurus cinereus | reverse complement strand
TATATATTAGAGGCCCAGTGCATGAATTTGTGCATGGATGGGGTCCATCCAGCCTGGCCAAGGACAGAGGACATGGACAGTTGGCCAGCCTGCCTGCTGGTCGAACTCCTGGTCGAGGGGATAATTTGCATATTAGCCTTTTATTATATAGGATATACACTGAGTGACCAGATTACTATGTGTATTCAGAGATCGTAATAATCTGGCCACTCAGTTTGTATTTATTGTACATTTTACTAGCCTTTAAAATGGGAGCTGGTCTGTAGTGCTGTGTTCAAAAATAGTTTCAAGCATTTTGTTTATGAAACACCTTTCCAGTCCTATAAAAAGAAAACAAAACTAATGAGCTCCCAAAGAGCTTTAAAGGTGAGTTACTGACACAAATACATTGTGTATTAAAAATTAAATCTGAGAATATTAGTTAACATTTTATTTTGAGATAATTGTAGATTCACATGCAGTTGTGAGAAATAATACAAAAGGATTTTTGTATCCTTTCCCCATTTTTTCCTAATGATATTCCAAAACTGTAGTGCAGTGTCACACCAGGACATGGACATTCACAGTCAAGATATCGAACATTTCCATGGGCATGAGGATCCTTCATGGGGACTTTTATGGCCATACCCACTTCCTATTCACCCCTCTTTCTCCTTATCCCTGGAAATTATTAACCTATTTTCTATTTCTATAATTTTGAATTTCAAGAATATTATATAAGTGGAATTTTATGGTTTGTAATTTTTGATAATTGGCTTTCTTCACTCAGCATAATTTTCTATAGATTCCTATTAAGACGAGCTTTTGCAAAATGATAGCTTTAATCTCTATCAGGTCAAATTCATTATTTTTTTCATTCTAACAGTTTTTTAATTTATTTTTTGCCTTCTTCTAGAGTACTGAGATTTTTACTAGGTTTTATTTTTCTAACAGCTTATAATTTTATGTCTTGCATTTAAGTTGAGGATCCATTTGAGTTACTTACATTTTCTGTATGAAAGATAAAATTTATGTTGATGTTCATGTTTTTGCTCCATAAATGTTCAGTTGTTCCCGGACCATTTGTAGTTGGAAGTTCTATCTTTCCTTCAATGAATTACTTTCACAATTTTTAAAAAAATCAGTTGAATGTTTGTGTGGGCAAATATTTAATTTAAGATTTTTGTGTCCCTATTGTTAAATAATATTGGTCAGTAGTTTTTTGTACTGCATTTGTCTGATTCTGGTATTAGTTTCATAGTGATTTTATACAATAAATTTACAAAAGTCTCTACCTCTTGTTTTTAAGAAGAGATTGGGTAGGTAAATGTTAATTTTTCTTTAAATGTTTTGCAGAAATTGCTAAGCAAACATCTGAGCCTGGGAATTTCTATGTTGAAAGTTTTAAATCATTAAATCAATTTCCCTAATCATTAAGAAAGTATTAAAATGTTCTGTTTTATATTGGGTGAGTTGTGGTATGTTTTGTTTTTGAGAAATTAGTCAGTTTCATCTTAGTTTTTAAATTTATGTCTTTGGAGGATTTTCCCTCCTTTTTTGTAGTATTATTATCTTTATAGTGCCTGCAAAGTTTGTAATGACATCATTTGTTTTATTGCTGATGTTGGTGTTTTTTTGTCTTTTTCTTTTTTTGTGTGTCAGTCTCAGTGAAGGTTTGTCAATTTTATTGAAAGTTTTAAAGAACCAGTTCTTTGTTTTATTATTTTTTGATATTGTTTGCTTATTTGTCATTTCATTGATTTCTGCTATTGTTCTCCCTTCTACTTGCTTTGGGTTTATGTTGGTCTTTTTTTACTTGTGTAATATCTTGAAATGGAAAATTAGATTACTGATTGAGGCATTTTATCTTTTATAATATATGCAATTAATGCTTGAAGTTTCTCTCTCAGCTCTACTTTAGTGTTTATACTACTTCCAAACTTAACGATTAGTAGTTTTTAAGTGAATGATTACAATTTGTAACCTGATACTATATCAATGAACTTTTTGTGCCATTACATTAAAATTCATTGACCTATATTATTGCACTCAGAATAGTTATTTTTTCCCTTTGCAGCTCTTCCAAATACTAACACTTTTTAAGTACACTATCAATATTACATTCATTAATAATAGTATCAACATAAAGAGTACCTTTAATAAATGGAAAGTTGTCAAGCTAACAGTAATGATAGATGATTTAAAATTTTTACTTGAAAAATTAAAAAAATAATAAAGCTCAAATAGTATCACTGGCAATTGCTATTATTTGTTTTCTTTGAGGTATCTCACGTCATTTTTTTTTTTTGGAAAATGTATTCCAAATATCCACATATGAATAACCATAATCTGTTTGATGGCCACCCTTTTAGGCAAAAATGCTATTTTATTTTAAAAGCTAGAACAGACATAAATTTAAAAACATTACATGGTATTTTCCCCTGAGAAAACCTCCATATTTCACTATATAGCAGAGTGCTTTCTATGTGCTTCACATTTTGTAAACAAAATAGTAAATAGATAGCATTTAATAAAATTAATTAAATTAAATTTAAATAATTTAAATTAATTTATTAATAAAATTAATAATTCTTTGCTATATAAAGGGCATTATGAATCTCCCAATTTTTCTCTGCATGTGAGAAGTAGTGAGGAATACAATGATTAACAGTAGAGTTGGCCTTGATTCATACTGTGGAACTAGCCACTTTATACACCATTGCTTTGCCCCATAATGCAAGTGTCAACACAATGAAAGAGCAAATAACATCTAATTATTGTACAGTATTAATATTGACACATGTATCTCATGGAAAGATCTTGGTGATGTCTAGGCTCCAAAGGTCATGATTTGAAAACTACTAATCTAAGGAAATAGGGTTTCTACACCTATGAAACGTATAGTCTTGAGAGAGGAGAAGAAATAAAACATTAAAAAATACAAAATAATTAATTATGGTAATAACATGGAGGAAAACTGCAGAGTGATATTAGAAATAGAACATATACACAGACATAAAAACAGAGAGGATCTACTTTAGATTGGTGGGTTCCAGAATGAGCCAGAAATGATCTCTCTGATTTAGGGACATATAAGAAGACAACTAAAATATAATTGAAGTTAGCATGGATATAGTGAAATAATAATCATGTGACCGCAGAGTTGGAAAAGTATTTGATTTTTCTCCTGAAATAAAAAAACAAAAAAAACAAAAAAACAAAAACAAAAAAAAACACCAAAAAACTAGTGTGACTGGAGAGGAAGCATCCAACATATTTTGAGATGAGGTTAGAATTCAGGTGTGCATGTGCTCTATCATTCAGGCTCTTGAAGGCTAACTGGTAATTCTATATACATTCAGTTAGGATTTAGTGAAGAATTTTAGCCAAAGAGACAGATCCACTATTTAGATGTCAGAGATTCATTTATTATTGATATTAACCAGAAGATAGCTCTACCAACTAACTTGATCTTACTCTACCAATACTGAATGAAAAATAATTGCAAATTTGTTACTATTTTTTGAGTCAAGACCATATGTTTGTAGTCCTATGTGGTTATACGTCTATATTTTTTCCTAAAGATTCATCAAGGTATAATTTACATGTTATAAAATTATAATGTAAATTCACAGAATTGTGTAAAAACTGAGTACAGCATCTGGTTTTAAAAAATTTTTCATTATCCTAAAATTTCCCATCCTGCACATCTGCAGTCAATCCTCTCTCACAAGCTCAGCCGCATCAAAGTGTTGATTTGTATTTTGTCTGTTTTTATTATTCAATAATGCTTCATTTTTTTAATTTAGGTTTCTCATCTTATGCTTGTGCCTTCAACACTTCCACATCAATTTTCTACCTCTCAATAAAGAAAGTATGCTTGATCCTATTATAGACATAATTATATTTTAAAAACATTTTAAACACATATTTTATTGATTTTTTTTTTACAGAGAAGAAGGGAGAGGGATATAGAATGTTAGAAACATCAATGTGAGAGAAACATCGATCAGTTGCCTCTTGCACACCTCCTACTGGGGATGTGCCCACAACCAAGGTACATGCGCTTGACCAGAATCGAACCTGGGACCTCTCAGTCCACAGGCCAATACTCTATTCACTGAGACAAACCAGTTAGGGCTGTCACAGACATATTTAGTACACATGGATCGGCATAGGCCCTGCTGACATGTTTTCATTTTAGACAGCCTCACTAGAACCTTAGGTCTCAGCATGAACTCCATGAACTCGGCCTGGGCACATATCACATTCAGATTTTGGTGCTTTCCCAACTTTCTTGGTATAAAGTTAAGCAATTCTATTACCAGGGCTTTATGTCAGCCTAGGATTATTAGAGGCTACACTGAGAGACAGCCTCCATCAGTATGTCAAATGCTGAACCATTCTCAATGCCTGAAGACATCATCCCAGGAACAGCCCCAATAGATCTTTTTACTGTTGAACATTTTATGTTAATTAAATCTGGCTCCTATTGCTTAATGATTTTCAAGTTTACTCATGTTGAAACTTGTATCAATGGTTCATTTATTTTATTGCTAAATGGATTTTTTATATGGATATACACTATTGTGTTTATTCACAAGATGATGGACACTTAGTTTGTTTCTAGTTTGGGGCTGTTATGAAATATGTTTTTCTATAGGTTACATTTTTCTTCTATTATATATTTTCTCTTTTTTCTTAAGTGGGATAATTTATATTAACCTACTAGAGGCTCAGTGCATGAAATTTGTGCATAGCGGGGGCAGTATTCCTCTCAGCCCAGGCTGTACCTTCTCCAATTTGGGACCACCCTGGAGGATGTCTGACTCCCTAGGATTGAGCCTAAATCAGCAGTCGGACATCGCTTTCACAATCCAGGACCACTGGCTCTTAATTGCTCACCTGCTTGCCTGCCTGATTGCCCCTAACCCACCCCCCCTGCTGGGTCGGTCACCCCATCTTCCCTCCTGCCAGCCCCCAACTGTCCTGCAACCTGACTTGTGCCTTATGCCTCCCTGCTGGCCTGGTTGCCCTAAACTGCCCCCCTGCCAGCCTGGTAATCCCTAAATGCCCTCCTGTCAGCTTAATCACCCCTAACAGCCCACACATTGGCCTGCTCGCCCCCCAAGGCCCTCCCCCTGCCAGCCTGGTCACCCCCAACTGTCCTTCCTGTGGGCCTGATCATCCCATGCTGCCTGCTGCTTGGTCGTTTGGTTGCCCTCATTAACCCTTGCCGGCCATGTCACCCCATGCAGCCTGTTCAGTCATCCGTTCGATTTGAATAATTGCTTAGGCTTTTATATACATAGATTAGTAGGTTTACAGAGTATTTTTTTAAAATATATTTTACTGATTTTTTCATAGAGAGGAAGGCATAGGAATGCAGAGTTAGAAACATCAATGAGAGAGAAACATCAATCAGCTGCCTCCTGCACACCCCCTACTGGGAATGTACCCACAACCAAGGTACATGCTCTTGACCTGAATTGAACCTGGGACCCTTCAGTCTGCAGGCTGACACTCTATCCACTGAGCCAAACTGGCAAGGGTGGTTCACAGAGTATTTCTTCTGCTCTCTCAAATTTGTTGTTTACCCTCAGCAGTACATTCTTATTTATTGAACTTTTCAACTTTGTATTTTAAATTTGCCTGTTTTTAGTATTTTCTAAAATATTTATTTACATTCTTTATTTCTATAATCAATACCATCATATATTTTTTTAATTCTTTAAACACATTAGCTCAGTTTTCATGTATGTGTTTTAACATATTCATAAAAGTAGCTTTGTCATCTTTTTATACTGAATTCAATATCTTGGACCCCTCAAAGGTAGTTTCTA
This sequence comes from Lasiurus cinereus, assembly GCA_011751065.1. Classification (NCBI taxonomy): domain Eukaryota; kingdom Metazoa; phylum Chordata; class Mammalia; order Chiroptera; family Vespertilionidae; genus Lasiurus; species Lasiurus cinereus. The sequence continues at coordinate 42,790,803 of JAAGEH010000393.1, read as the reverse complement.
TTAATGATTTATTTTCTGTCTTTGGAACATACTTCCTATTTTCTTTGCCCAGCTCATGAATTTGTTTGGAAGCATGCTGTTTTAATACCATATTGAGGTAACATTGATTTCTGATGTTTTACTCTCCTCTTAGGAATTTTTATGTTTTTCCCCCAGTTTTGCAGTATAATTATTGTCTAGGTAATTATTTTCCTGCTCTGTCATTATCCTAGCATCTTCTTCCCTGTTGTACTTATTTTAAAACTCATTTCTGCTTTGATTGTCTCAAGTACTATCATAACATTAGTGAATAACCTGTTTTATAACATGTCCTCTAAAGAACTGGCTATACTTTTGAAGTCACAATCTTAAAAATATAACCTTTGAATTATTGAGAAATGGATTACATATATATATATGAACATATTCTTTAAAATCATTAATTTGGCAAATCTAATTGATCTGCTTTGTCTATATAGCTTATGAACTCTTTCAGTTTCCTGCATGACTCTTTGAGCTCAACTCTTTGTTATATTATCTTTTCAATGCAGATATGCACATAAATTCCCCAAGGGAGAAAGAAAGATGAAGGGGATTCTTGAACAAGGAAAAAATAAACTGCACAAAGAAGGCTTCAAATATTTATAACAAATGTGGATAATTGTGCTGAAATTTCACAGTGTATTCAAATGTGTGAAGAGAATCTGTGCTTGGAGTCAAATCAGAATGTGCCTAAACTGAGGCCTTTTTGGCAGGGTTTCCATTCCATTGTCGACACCTTTAACTCTATACTCTGATGCTACTGCCATTGAATTCACAGTCAAGCTCAGCCTGCGTTGGTAGCTGACCTCCATACTCGCAATCCTTCTGGCCCACTTTTGGAAGCAAAACCCATATGAGTCTCTGTCAAAAATATGTGGAAAATATAGGTCAAGAAATCTTCTAAATTGCCTTTGATTTACTCTAATTTCAGAAATAAACCCATCAGTTATGTTATGGATGACCATTATTAGCATGTGTAAAAAATTGTGTAGAGGTGCTGCAATATAAATTTCAGTAAATTTATATTTACTAAAATCAAACAACAAAATAGGTATTAAAACTTTAGAAAGATTGTCAAAATTTGTTTGGGCTCTGAGGGTACCAACTCTCTGGCTTTATTACTCAAACTGGAAAGCTCATGCTTGAGGTAATATACATTTTCATTTGCTGCACTTTAATTTGCTTTTCTCTTAATTGAGCTCAGCATGAGGTAAGACTTTATAAGCAATATAAATACTTATACTTTTTAACCTTGATTTTTACAATATCTATTCCTTTGGTATGATATTTTTCCTATTCTATTATTTGAGCAGGCTGAGGTAAGGGGTAGTAGCAGAAATAAGGAATAAGCCAGTACTCTAAGAAAACAATGAATGAGACAAACCTTCTTAAGGGAACCTCTTTCTCTTCTTAGGTTGGCATCTCAGTGCACTCAATGGCTCATGTTGGTGGATAGGGGTTGCAATCCCCATTAAAAGAGAAGCCAGTTCACTCCTTTTGGGAAACAGGTACTCCTTTAATTTTTTTTTGTTTTTATACTTGTACAGCACAAGAAAATTTTAATAGTAACACACTTCTGTGTTTGATTGCCTATCAGCCTTAAGCATACTACACAATGTTGAACAGAATTTGAACAGAGGGCCAATGCCTATCATGTTACTGTTTTACTTCTCAACAACTTAATACATAGTCATAACTGTGATTTAGGGAGGAAAGGTTTTTTTATCTTATAGCATATAAAATTATAATTAAATATTTATAAAATTTAAATCTAAATACACTGTTTTTAATTTTTGTTTATTTCCTACATTTAGAAAGTTAACACCAAGAAATCTATGACATTTTTATACACCAATAGTGAATTTACAGAGAGATTTAAAAAAAAATCAACAATCTTACTTACCATCACACCAAAAAAATTAAGATACCTTGGAATAAACTCAAGTAAGGAGGTGAAAGATCTGTGCTCAAAAAACTACAAGACACTGAAAAAAAGAGATAGAGGAAGAACATACTGTGTTCATGGATTGGTAGACTCAACATCATTAAAATGTCCATACTACCAAAAGCAATCTACAGATTCAATACACTCCCCATTAAAATACCAATGGCATATTTCTCAAACATAAAATGAACTCTTCAAAAATTCATCTGGAATAAAAAAAAAAGACCCCAAATAGCCACAGCAATCCTGAGAAAGAACAAAATAGGAGAGATCTCAATATCAGCTATCAAACTGTATTACAAAGCTGCTGATCTCAAAACTGCCTGGTACTGGCACAAGAACAGACATATAGACCAATGGAATAGAACAGAGAATCCAGAAATTGACCCAAACCATTTTGCTTAATTAATATTTGACAAAGGAGGCATGAACATACAGTGGAGTCAAGACAGTCTCTTTAATGAATGGTGTTGGGGAAATGGGACAGATACTTGCAAAAAAATGAAACTAGACCACCAACTTACACCATATACAAAAATAAACTCAAAATGGATAAAGGATTTAAACATGTGACAGAAAACCATAAAAATATTAGAGGAATCCACAGGCAGCAAAATCTCAAGCATATGCTAAAGCAATTTCTTCACTGGTACAGCTCCTAGGTGCAGTGGTCGGCAAACTGCCGCTCTTGGGCCACATGTGCTGGCGAACCACGGTTTGCTGCTCTGTTGACTAATGAGTTTGCCTACCATTGAAGATCCTAGACTCTCCATTCCAATAATTGCAGGCTGATGTTGTTCCTTGTGATTAAGCCCCTAGGGCAATGAAAACTAAAAAGAAAATAAACAAATGGGATTACATCAAAATAAAAAGCTTCTGCACAGCAAAAGAAACCATCAACAAAATAACAAGAAAGCCCATTGCATGGGAGAACATAATTATGATTACTGATAAGGGTTTAATCTCCAACATTTACAGGGAACTCCTACGACTTAACAAAAAGAAGATAAACAACCCAATAAAAAAAATGGGCAATGTATCTAAATAGATACTTTTTGAAAGAGAACATAAGAAAGGCCAAGAAATATATGAAAACATGCTCAGTCACTAATCATCCTAGAGATGTAAATTAAAACGACAATGAGGTGCCATCTCACACCTGTCAGAATGGCTATCATCAAAAAATTAACAAATGACAAGTGTTGGCAAGGATGTGGAGAAAAAGGAACCCTCGTGCACTGCTGGTGGAAATGCAGACTGGTGCAACCACTATGGAAAACAGTATGGAGTTTCCTCAAAAAACTAAAAATGGAACTCTTAGTGATCCCACTTCTAGGAATATATCCTAAGAAACTAGAAACACCAATCAGAAAGGTTATATGCATCCTTATGTTCATAGCAGCACAATCTACCATAGCTAAGATTTGGAAGCTGCCTAAGTGCCCATCAGCAGGTGAGTGGATTAGGAATCTGTGGTACATCTACACAATGGAATACTACTGCTGCTATAAAAAGGAAGAAACTCTTATCATTGCCAACAAAATGGATGGACCTGGAGAGCTTATGCTAAGTGAAATATGTCAGCCAGAGAAAGATAAATACCACATGATGTCATTAATTTGTGGATTATAATAAATAACATAAACTGATGAATAAAAACAGATCCAGAGACAGAGAAGCATTGATCAGACAGTCAAACCTCAGGGTGGGTAGGGGAAGAGCTCAACCAAAGGATTTGTATGCAGGCATATAAGCATAACCAATGGACACAGACACCAGGGGGTGAAGGCATGCGTGGAGCAGAGGGAGGGGATGTGGCAGTGAGGGGGTAATGGGAGGATGAGAACACGTAAGTAATATCTTATGTGTATTAAAGAAATAAAGAAAAAAAATTCCTAGCTAATAAACCCTTAGTTTCTGAAAAGACAATCCAATCCTATCAGTGTTTAAAGATAACTATCATACCTTTAGTATCCAGAGAGTTGATGGAAATATTAAAATAATATAATTTTAATTATTAATTACAATGTACAATTTCTAATCAGTACTGGTAGAAAAATATGAGCTTCACTTATTTTTTTAAATATATTTTATTGATTTTTTACAGAGAGGAAGTGAGAGAGATAGAGAGCCAGAAACATTGATGAGAAAGAGACATCAATCAGCTGCCTCCTGTACGCCCCCTACTGGGGATGTGCACGCAACCAAGATACATGCCCTTGATCAGAATCGAACTCGGGACCCTTCAGTCTGCAGGCTGACGCTCTATCCACTGAGCCAAACCGGTTTCGGCAAGTTTCACTTATTTTTGAAAATTGGAAAGAAATGAAAATAACAAGTGAGAAATATTTTGCTTTGTGTTATATGATTTAGAAGTAGGTCAATAAATGCTAAGAACAATTATGAGAAAGAGTGAGATTTTAATTAACAAGTAAATATGGTTTAACATGAAAAACCATATTTACTTGTTAAATATGAGAGGAAAAAATCTCATGCTTTATGATCATTTCTTCTCATGGATAATTGAAAGTGATATGCACAAATCATTATTATTATTGTAATAGTTTTATAAGAAAAATTCTTACATAAACTATGTATTTCCAAAATAAAAATTGATGAGGCATAGCAGTTCAATATATTCCTTAAACTGATAGATTCACATACACATAAGTGGTAACTTTTAAAACAATATTATTGACTAATTTTTCTCACCACTTCATTATTTAGTGATGCTAGTCCTAGCCTTAAAACTAAAATCAACCTCTTTAATGAAATGCTTACTTAAACACCAAAGCCATTATTACATATGTAACAGTTTAGGAATATTGCATTACACTTGGAAAATACCCAACATCAGTGAATCAATTTTCTATCTACTTTGTAAAAACAACATCTGCTGTATTGCTTTTTGGAAACAGAATTGAAGCAATACTTCTCAAAAGCCATTAGAAAGAACTTGGGACAGACCTCTGAATAAACTACATTATTTCCCAATTTTCTTTGAACACCTACTGGCAGGATAAAAACCAATTTAGATATATTCACATTCTCAGTTATGATATCTTATATCCTCAAATTAAAAAGTTGATTTGTAAACTAAAACGATGGTACAATCAAACAACCAACCGACTCCTTAGCAGTCCAATTTTTTAATTGGTCAAATGAGGTATCATTTAGGATAGAAAATATGGAAGATAGTCTATAATTAGATAATTAACACAAAGATGATTCTTATATACCAGCAACACATTAAATAATTTAGCTATGTGTAAAGAAAACAATTTCAAGCTGGCGAATTAAAACATTTTCTTGGGAAGAATCCAAGATGGCGGTATAGGTAAAAACCTACACTGCTGCCTCGCACAACATTTTCAAAACTACAACTAAAAGACAGAACGGACATCATCCAGAACCACAGGAAAGCTGGCTGAGTGGAGGTTCTACAGCTGGAAGGAAAGAGAGGGGCTCACAGAAACCCAGAGGAGCTGCAAAAAGCTGAGGTACGGAGGCGCACGTGCTGAGAGAGCAGGTGCCGGAGTACCTGGCTGGCTTTCTCTGGCAGGAGGGAAATGGAGACTTCCAACAGCATTGAACCCCTTATTTTATGACACTAAACCCCAGATCCAGCTGAATCTCATATGGGGGGAATTTGGACTGTGAAAAGGGAGAGGTGCACGGAAATTTAGGGGAGTCGCAAAAGATCAGAGGTCTGGTGGCAAACACAACACTGCGCAGAAGACAGATTGCTGATTGTTCTGCTGGCTTTCGAGAGTGGACAGGAGACAGACCCACCTAACTGTGCCACTTCTAACTCCACTAAGCCCCTGTTTCGGGCGAAACCCTAGGGACCCAGACACGTGTGGTCCTGGTGCACAGGAGAGCCAGAAAGGCAGTGGTCTAGAGGCACTGCGGGCACACGTACACAAGGACCACTGTAGCGATTACCCAGTCACGTGAGACTCAAGGGCAGTGGAGGGCAGGGCCGACTGGAAGGCAAGGCAGTCCCTTAAGCCCTGATACTCCAACCATCCCAAGCTCAACAGAGCCTTCTTCAGTTTTGCAAGTCTGGTATTATAAGGCTGAATTCAACACAGAAGTTTCCCCGGCATAGTAAACATGCCGAGACAAGGGAAGGGATCACAAACAAAAGAAATGGAGGAAAAAAAATGCCTGGATATAGAGTTCAAAACCACGCTTATAAGGTTTTTCAAGAATATGCTAGAAAAGATGGATAAATTTATGAAGTCCCAAGAAGAGATGCAAAAGGACCAACTAGAGATGATGGATAAATTTAGCGACTTCCAAGAGGAGATGAAAAAGGACCAACTAGAGACACTGACTGAAATAAAAAATATTATACAGAGTCCTACCAGCAGACTAGAGGAAGGCAAGAATCAAGTCAAAAATTTGAAATATAAAGAAGCAGAAAACACTCAACTGGAAAAGCAAGAAGATAAAAAAATCCAAAAATGTGAAGATAATGTAAGGAGTCTCTGGGACAGCTTCAAGCGTACCAACATCAGAATTGTGGGGGTGCCAGAAGAAGAGAGAGAGCAAGATACTGAAAATCTATTTAAAGAAATAATGACTGAAAACTTCCCACATCTGGTAAAAGAAATAGACGTACAAGTCCAGGAAGCACACAGAACCCCATATAAAAGGAATCCAAAGAGGACTACACCAAGACACAACATAATTAAAATACCAAGAGCAAAAGACAAAGAGAGAATATTAAAAGCAGCAAGAGAAAAACAGTTCATTACCTACCAGGGAGTACCTATATGACCGTCAGCTGATTTCTCAACAGAAACGATGCAGGCCAGACGGGAGTGGCAAGAAATATTCAACGTGATGAATAGCAAGAACCTACAACCAAGAATACTCTGTCCAGCAAAACTATCATTCAGAATTGAAGGGCAGATAAAGAGCTTCACAGATAAGAAAAAGCTAAAGGAGTTTATCAACTCCAAACCAGTATTATATGAAATGCTGAAAGGTACTCTTTCAGAAGAGGAAGAAGAAAAAGGTAAAAGACAAAAAATTATGAACAACAAATACATATCTATCAACAAGTGAATCTAAAAATTAAGTGAATTAAAAATTTGATCAACAGAATAAACAGGTGAATATAATAGAATCAGGAGCACAGAAAGGGAGTGGACTGATCATTCTCAGGGGGAAAGGGGTGAGGGGTGTACAGGGAGAGACTGGACAAAAATCATACACCTATGGATGAGGTCAATGGGAGGGAGGTAAGGGCGGAGGGAAGGGTGGGAGCTTGGTGCAGGGGTGCTATAGCGGGGAAAAAAGAGAAACAAATGTAATAATCTGAATAATAAATATTTAATTAAAAAACATTTTCTTTGTGAAAATCTTTAGGGTTTGCTTTTTTATTATTTATTTATTTTTTAAAAAATATATTTTTATTAATTTTTGAGAGAAGGAAAGGGATGTACGAGATAGAAACATCAATGATGGGAGATAATCATTGATTGGCTGTCTCCTGTTTGTCCCTTACTGGGGACCTAATCTGCAACACAGGCATATGCCTAGACCAGAAATTGAGCTGTGACTCTGATTCATGGGTTGACACTCAACCACTGATCCACAGTGGCTGGACTTTTTTTTTTTTTTTAATAGTTCCTTTAGGATGTTCTTGGCTATTTCATACTGTTAATACTAAAAAAGTATGGAAGTAAATAAAAAGAGAGTCTCCATTGATTTTTGACCATTCCTTAAAAGGAAAATAGATATTGGGAAAGTATAGGTTAGGTAAAAATATATTAAGGTGTTTTGTGTGGAGATATATTGTCTTTACATTATATTTTATTATGTAGTCTCATTTCTAAAACTTTGCAAAAATAAAGCAGTGAAGAGTTCTTTTTAAAAAAATATATTTCTTTATTGATTTCAGAGACGAAGGGAAAAGGAGAGAGAGATATAGAAACATCAATGATGAGAATCATTGATTGGCTGCCTCCTGCATACCCCCCACTGGGGACCGAGCTGTAACCCTTGGCCGAAATCGAACCCAGGACCCTTCAGTCCGCAGGCTAACACTCTGTCCACTGAGCTAAGCCGGCTAGAGCAGCGAAGAGTTCTTTCATTGCCACTGGAGTAGAGGTAGTAGAATTCCTGTAAGTCAGCTGGGTGGATCTGTGGGGCATGTAAAGCATAGGTATGCTGCAAGTGCTGCAAGAATTAGAATTAATGTCAATCTTATTTAAAAGCTTCCTTCCTCATCTTTGGAACTGTGTAATGTTGGCCAGGATTAAATTGTTAACCTCCTAAATACTCCTGTGAAGCAGTTAAGCAAGAAGTACACAGTGTACATAGAGTACATGGTGCTTTTAATCCCAAGAAAGAGTAATAGTGGTGAATAACTCTGCTTCTTACTTCTTCCCACCTGCTAAACTTCTGCCAAACTCTTCCATAGCCATGCGCAACCAGAAACCAGTTATTATAGGAGCCTGGGAAATTCAGACAACTTTTAATACAGCACAATGGTGGGGAAGGGTAGGAGGAAATCTGAGGGCAAACATATGTTGCAACAACCTATTTTCCCATGATACTCTATCAAGGTTAACCATGCCAATAATGTTAAACATCAGAAAGCTGTGTTATTATAGGCAACAACATGCTATTTGATTAATGCATTGAAGATTATATATTCAAATACCTATTAATATCTGCTGTGGGCCTCTGTTATATTGGCAACACATTGTTTTTTTTTTTTCCTATATGTGTTGGTTTTCCTTATTTATAAGATATATGTTGCCTGATACTTTTATATGTTTGTATGTGTAATTTACACATTAAAAGTGTTTTTATTTACTTTTCTTTAGAGAGACAGGAAGGGTAAGAGAGAGAAATATTGATGTGAAAGAAAAACATCAATTGGTTGCCTCCAATAGGCACCCCAACTCAGGACTGAACCTGAGACCTGGGCATGTCCCCTGACCAGGAATTGAACCAGTGACCCTTTTAGTGCACTGGATGATGCCCAACCATCTGCACATTTTTTAAATTAAAGAAAATGTAACTTTTATTCTGAGATTCTGGTGATTATATTCTATTCTCTGTAATTTTTAAACAAGGACAAAGGACACTGTGCATGGTAAGTGAGGGTGACTTTTTAAATTGTTCTCTTTCAAGTAATCTTTGTCATAAACCACACTAAAAATTGAATTGATACAATATAAGATATTTTAATTGGAACTTTCTAAGCAAAAAAAAAAGTCAAATTATGTTTTATTGGCCTTCTGTCAAGCATTATCTCATGAAAGTATAAAATCAAAGTTGAATTATTAATTCCTCATGGGTCTCAAATACAGGGTAGACAGATTTCACAGATTTAATGCAGGAAAATTGCTATAAAATGAACAAAAATAGCAAAACAATAATTTTCATGGAAATCATATAATGCAGAGTTACTATACCATCTGAAATGTTCAAATTTTAGCAAAATAAAGAAACAAACAGAAAGACACAAAAAATAAAAAGAAACATGAAAGTGAAGGCTGGCCTCTTGGGGGAAAAAATGGTGCTGGGATGGTGTGGTTCAGTTTTTGAGCACTGACATATGAACCAGGATACCATGGTTCAATTCTGGTCAGGGCATATCCCTGAGTTGTGAACTCCATCCCCTCCTAGGGGCATGTAGGAGGCGGCTAATTAATGATTTTCTTTCATCATTGATGTTTCTCTCTCTGAAATCAATAAAAATATATTTTAAAAAGGTGCATAGATGCTGGATTGAACAGATAAAAATTACAAAACCGATAATATAAATATTTTCAAAGAACTGAAATATTTAAAAATCTAAACATAACTAAGAGAACAGTGAATACCAATAAAGATACTCTATAAGGATATACTATATATTCACACTGTAAAAGAAATCCTGGTTTTGTAAAAATGAAGAAATAACATAATACAGGATCTCAAAGGCAGATTCAAGATGAAAAATAATCAGAAAACTCAATATTAATTCTCTCCCTGAAGAACAAAAGGAAAAAAAGGAAGAAATATGAGTAGAAAGTCAGAGACCTGTGAAACAACATCAAGTGTAATAACCAATGTGATGGGAGTCTCAGAAAAAGAAAAGAGACTATGAGACAAAAAAATAAGATTAAAGAAATGGTTAAAACTTTCCCAAATTTGATAAAAATATTAATACAGATCCAAGAAACTCACCAGGCTTGAGTAGATCAATACAAATAGACTCACACTTGGACATATAGTCAAATTGTTAAAAGCCAAATCTATTGCCTTGGCTCTGACAAGTAAATCATTTAGCAAATCAACCTGCACATTATGTAAGGTGCAATAAGCCAGTCACAAAAGAACAAAAACTGCATGACTCTATATATATGATTCATCTATAATCATCCAACACTTATACATAAAGTAGAATGGTAGTTGTCAGGGGCTGGAGAGAGGTGCAAATGGTGATGTTACTAATCAATGGTATAACTTTTCAGTAATGCAAAAATAATAACTTCCAGAAATATGCTGAATATTATTTTACCTATAATTCACAGTACTGTATTGTACACTTAAAATCTATTAAGAAGGTGGATCTCATGTTAATTGTTCTTATAATGAAACAAAAATAAACTTTAAAAAGGAACTAAAAATGGTATGTTTATGCTATTTTCTTATTGATGCTGTGACACACTGCTGCATATTTGGTGGCTTAAGACAACAAAAATTTGCTATCTTACAGTGTATGGAGACCAAAATCTGAAATGGGTCTCACTGAGCTCAAATTCACAGGACTATTGACATTTCTCTTTTCTTTTTAAAAAAAATATTTTATCTTATTGATTTTAGAGAGGGGGAAGAAGGGAGAGGGTTACAAAGATTAAAAAATCAATGAGAGAGAAACTGATTGGCTGCCTCTTGCATGTACTCCACTGGGAACCGAGCCTGTAACCTAGGCATGTGCCCTAACTGGGAATAAAGTTTCTGACCTCTTGGTTCATGGGTCCATGCTTAACCACTGACCACACCAGCCCAGCTATTGACATTTTTCTAAATGCCAAAGGGAGAATCTATTTTCTTGCATTTTCCAGCTTTTAGAGACTGCCCATATCTCTCACATTGTTATCCTCTTTTATCCTGAAAGCCAACAATGTCCAGTGAAATCTTTTTTACATCTCATCACTGTGTTTTCTTTCCCCCTCTTCCACATTTAAGCAAACCACTGGATAATCCAAGATGATCTATTTCAAGGACAGTTGATTAGTAAACTTAATTCCATCTGCTCCTTTAATATACAACATAAAATAATCACAGGTTCCAGGGATTAGTGTGTGAATATCATTGGGAGGCAATTATTCAGTCTACCATCTATGCTAACATAGATGATCCTTAAACATATCATGCTAAGTGAAAGGATCCACACCCAGAAGGCTACTTATTATATTACTAGAGGCCTGATGCATGAAATTTGTGCAAGAGTAGCATTCCTTCCCCTAGTTGCTGGCACTGGCTTCCCTCTGGGACTTGGACTTCCCTCCGGCTGCCAGCAGGCACCCGGGACCAGGACTTCCCTCACAGCCCCAGCTTCATCTGGAAGGTCGTGCAGAAGGACATCCAGTCTAATTAGCATATTATGCTTTTATTATTATAGATTCCTTTAATATGAAATATCTAGTGAAGGAAAATTTGTAGAGGCAAAAAACAAAAAAACATTGGTGTTGTCTTAAGAATCAGTGTATGAATTGAGATTAATCATAAACAGTTGTGAGTGAACTCTTTGGGTTAAGAAAAAGTTCTAAAACTGAATTATGGTGATGGTTGCATAATTGTATTAAGTTGGTAAAATGGATTAATTGTATATTGATATACTTCATATTTTATGGTTTGCAAATTTTACCTGAATTGACCTTTAAGAATTAGAGGTACAGTCCTCGCTGGTTTGGCTCAGTGGTTTGAGTGTCAGCCTGCTGACTGAACCATCCCTATAAGAAGTCCTATTGTAACAGGCTTTCCCTCCAAGAAAGTTATCTGTGAGGCATTCAAAAGAAACCATGCTGTATAAGTCTCATATCTCTTAAGGAGTTAGTTCTCATAGCAAACATAGAATAAGGCCAATTGTTTTCCATAAATTTATGTATTTATTTGTTTATAAATGTTGAGGAAGTTTTTTTTTAATTTTTATTATTGAAGTATAATGAAGGAATAATCTATTGCCCTGGCTGTGAAAAGTAAATCATTTAACAAATCAAGAAAGGTTACTTGAGATTACATTATGCCAACGATTTCCACTTCCAGAAAGCATTGATGATGACATTTAATCTTTGAACATTTATGTTGAGATTTTCTTCAAGTATTTAAGGAATCTGCTTCTGAAATTCTTCAATATGGATTAACACTGAGTAGGCATATGGAAAACATAGTGATAGGACTAAACAAATGAATATAATGTAAGGAAATGTTTTATTCACATATGATTTATGTGCTTAGCACCATGTAGCACAAATCAGAATTTACTTTTCTGTAACCTAAATTAATTCTTAAAATTAATTTCTATGCTACAATGTCCTTTTTTGGGGGGAGAGGGGGAGAGGGAGAAGTTGCTATCATTCTTTCAACAAAACATGAGTCCTGAGAGGATTTCTTTAGTCTTCTTTAATTTACAACCATCCAAAAAACTCCAAAGCTGCAATCTGCTCTTCTAAGAGGTTACTCCAGTCACAGCCACTGGCGATCTTGCAAGCCATGTGCTAGCACAAAGCAGAGGCTAGATCTCCAAGGACCTCGAACTCTCCTTCAGAACTCCGTGTGCTGGCTGCACAATCAATATCTGGAAAGTTCAGACAGTGCCAGGCAGCCTCCTGAGATTTCACTCCCAGTCATCACTTACAGGATAAATACATCCCACAGGCAGAGGAGTCATCAATAAACAAAGGGGATCTGGTGGTGATATAGGGAGTCATTATTTTAAATATTTATCTTATTTTATAGCATTTGGGAATCTCTGTGATAAAACAGACACTTATTACATGTAGAATATAAGACATGAATGTACAATGTCTCAATATTACAAGAATGTAATTTTTTGAAATGTGTACCATACCATCAATGTTTGTTTAAAGAGTCATGTCCTTATTCTTTTACCAGAGAACATTTATCTTAGAAAATGACCTGTGACAATGATAATTAATCACTTTGGGAACAATATAAATAACAATAATGAATGTAATAGTAGTTATTTCAAGTTGGCTCAGTTTCAAATCAAACTAGAAAAACAATTCAGAAATGTTCCTTGTGGTCTCTTTCTCTGATTAAAAAAAAGTACTAGTTAGAGAGATGGATTTTATATTTGAATAAACACTGCTAGCATTTTCTGCCTTTTAATAGAAATACATAAGGTGAAAGAACTCATTTTCTATCACTATTGAAATACAAAAATAAATAAAATTACTCAAACTCAATGCTAATTTCATAATGATTGCAAACTGAATGCCAAAATAAGGAGGTAACTCTTCACATAAAAAGGCTAATCATAGTTAATTGTTTTCCTATTCCTTTTAGTAATAATAGCCATTATAAACTCATTTGAAATATGCAGATGTAATATGCAATTACCATAAGACCCAACATTGCAAAACTCAAACAGATGACTAAGATAGCACTGAACACTGTTTAATGGTAAGGTTGCCAACCAGTTTCATTTCAAAGGAAAAATAAATGTGTAGCTGTAATCCAGTCTTGTTTACATGCACATATTTTCTTTTTATGTGTGCTGATATAATGACTATAGCTAAGTCAACCTGTTACTCTTGCACACAGCAGTGGGTGGCTGTTACTATTGTCTGGGAATTTCTGAAGAAATGGGACTCAAATCACAAATCATTTAATTCTAGATCATTCTTTTTCTTGTATGTGAAAATGTGATCCACTAGATATTATAAAATGCCCATAGTTTTCTCAAGATCAAACTTGGGAGGACTTGTATACTTGAATTGTCCTGATAGGAATATATGCTCTGATCTTAATACAAAAGTTGAGAATCCCTCAGAAAAATATATAGAATAAAGTAATAGAATTAACTTTAACCTTCATGTAGGTTAGTACTAAAAAAGAACTGTCTTAACACATTCAATCTATAGATTCTATCACCTTTAAAATAATATTAGGAGAATGTCCTGGTTGATGTCTCAGCCCAAAGGGTCACAGGTTTGATTTCTAGTCAATCCAGGTAGAATACCTGGTCCAGGCACATGCGGGAGGTAACAAATGGAAATGTCTTTCTTACATCTCTCTTTCTTCCCTGCCCTTCCTCCTTCAACTCTCTAAAAACAATGGAAAAGCTGAGACCAGTTTGGCTCAGTGGATAGAGAGTCAACCTGCGGACTGAAAGGTCCCAGGTTTGATTCCGGTCGGGGGCATGTACCTTGCTTGCAGGCACATCTCCAGTGTGGGGCGTGCAGGAGGTGGCTGATCAATGTCTCTCATCGATATTTCTGACTTTCTATCCCTCTCCCTTCCTCTCTGTGAAAAAAATTAATAAAATATAAAATAAAAATAAAATAAAAAATAAAAACAATGGAAAAAATATCCTCCAATGAGGAGTAACAACAACACATAATAATAATATTGGGAGGATAAATTATTATAAAATTATATGAGTGGGAGTCTCAAACCTCCCACACAATAGCCATGTTTTCATTAAAGCTTTTCTTAGAAATAACAATCCTATGACATTGTTTTTTTATATTTGAAGAACATGCTGTTCAAAACCATTCCCTCCCTCATTTGTCATTCTTATGATCTCTGTGTTTTCTTCAGCAGCCTTAAACTCCTTACCAGTCATTTCAGTGCTTCCCTTCTTAGTAGACAAAACTTTCTCCGCTGAAAACATGCTCTAGCCTTCCTTATCCCAATAAAGGGTTTCCATTGGCCTACTTCCCTCTTAATCTTTTCTTCTTTCATTCACTGTCAAACTTCTTTTTTTAAAATAATATATTTTCTTGATTTTTCACAGAGAAAAAGGGAGAAGGACAGAGTTAGAAACATCGATCAGTTGCCTCCTGCACACTCCCTACTGGGTATGTGCACACAACCAAGGTACATGCCCTTGATCGGAATGGAACCTGGGACCCTTGAATCCACTGGCTGATGCTCTATTCACTTAGCCAAACTAGTTAGGGACAACTGCCAAACTTCTTGAAATGCTAATCTTCAACTATCAACTCATGAAAACAAATCCCAATCAACTCTGATTTTAACATGTGTTTCCAGTTGTGTTCTAGAAAATACTATGTTTGTCTCTCTGGAACTACAGTGTAAATAGCACCGATAGCCTCAGGTTCATTTACCTATGTAGTTCTATACAGTCTGTGTAATGGAGATTCAGAGGGAAATAACAAGAGTATTGTAGAGAAGTTTTTCCTGGAATACTTGAGTTGTAGAACTAACACTAAGAAGCAGGGGGGAGATGGGAACAGGCAAGAAGAGATTAAGCAAAGAACTTAAATCATAGACACAGACAAGTGTCTATGGCAAAGGCCTGGAGCGGTGGTGGAGGGGGGTCGAAGGGTGGAGGGAGGAGTGGTGAGGGTGGCGGGTAGAAGGTAGAGTGAGTCAAGGGAGGAAAAAAAATGGGTCATCTGCAATACTTTCAAGAATAAAGATTTATTTTTTTTTAAAAAAGAACCTTCTGTCTTAATGTAACTTAAAAAAAAAATGCTTGTCCAAACTACTGCAATTAAATGATAATTACAAGCAGCTGAACAAAATTCTTAACTGCTACACTACTGACCCCAAATTAAAACTTATTTCAAGAAAGACAACTGTTTAACACAAGGCAACATAAAAATAATTAGTAAAGTAAGAGTGTATCCTGTTTTACAAAATAGCCACTGGGCATATATTGAGTTTGTGATAGCAAGTACTGAGAGAGGGGCAACTAGGAGTTCAGCAGAGCCAGCAAGAAGGCCAGTGTCCAGAATTTTTGGTCCATGTTGCAGCTGGGTGTGGTTCAACATATAGGCCAAATTAAAATCTACCAATGTATGCATGAACCCAACATGGTTGTGAGCACAGCCCCCTGTCCTTAGAGGGCCAGAGCATGAGAGAGAGAGAGAGAACTCACTTCTTTGTTTAGAAGTTTAAATACGTAATATTTGTGCATGCGTGCAGTGGCCACGCCCATCCGCTCCAAGTTTCCAGGTGTGATTGATGAGCAAGTAGTTTCTCATCCCACTCAGACCTTACTGGGCATGAGTCTAAACTGCCTTTGTTTAGTTTCTTCCCCCATCAATCAGTGGGGAACAGACTTGGAGCTTTAAATGGAGCTTTTTGGCAAAGCTGTGTAAATGTTATGCCTATATTATTTGGTCTCCCCTTTCACTTCTTTCTTGTTAAATAATAACCAAGTTATTACAACGGTATCATAGGTATTGTTAATTCAGCCATTGAGCATTATTTTAATTGTTTATATAATAAATTTTAACATCATAATTCAATTATCAGGGAGAACTCCTCTGATTGAAAATCCTTATGCCAAAAAATTTCACACAACCACTCATCATGAAAAGCACTTGAATAGAAGTCTCCTGTAAAAAATAAAAAAAAGTAAAATTTTTATTTTAAAGAACATATGCTCTGGTAGGCTTTAATATGAACCTGTCTAGCAGCCCCAATAGAAGGTGGGACAGAAGAGCAGTAGAGCAATATGGTTAATGATTTGGATGCTAAAGGGTGAGAAGGAAGGAGCAGGCATATGTCCCATGCACAAAAAATAAGTTTTGTCTTTGCCATAATTTCCTCTAACATTATAATTGAGAATATAAATTAAATTCATTAGAAAATCATGGGGCAGAGATGGGTCAAACTATTGTTTATCTGAGAAAATCCACTGCCTTAAAGAACACCAATTTAAAGTAGATTTACTGAAAATCATAGGCAAGCTGTCATGCTTATGAGCATAAATTGCAAAATTTATTTCACCTAAACCTCAAGGAAATCAAGATTCACCAGTCAGAAATAAAACCCATGGGAGACCATTAGCAGCTTGTTACTTGCAGTTTGTGTGTTCAAATTTATTCTATTTATAAGAAGACTAGAGTAGAAATCCTGTTATTTTCACCATAACATTAACTGTAAATGTATGAATTGCATAATATAAGTTAAATTCAAATATTAAGTAGATGATATGGTTATTTGGGTCAGGTTCTCTTTGGATCAAAGATAATGATTCTCATATGACTTACTAACAGCTTTTCTAATCTCATAAGTGATCAACAAAGAAAATTAGAATTGGTACAGTTATCACATTTGTAAATGATTTTAAAATCCACATGTTAGCATTGAAGTAAAAATAAAAAAAAATATTGATGGTAGTCTGATGAACTGGTCAGGAAATCCAACCTTATATGTGAATATCTTTGTGTATAGTGAATTACTAGAAGGCATAAAGTCTTCCTCCTATCTATAAAAGGTGGGAAAACAATTTCCAGCCATGAATAAAAATGACAAATGCAAATATCACTTCAACAAAGTTATAATATGCTAAATTTTATTAGTTTTATTATGTGATGGAAACCCTCTTTTAACCAGCATAAAAAAGGAAACATTTATATGCTCATGAAATCCAATAAAGTATAAACAAAAGCAACAGCTGTCAGGTCATAATGTATCTGTGCTATGGTAGCTGCACTGTTTCAACACATACAATCTCTCTCTATATTGGAGTACTAACATAGAGTTTTAATAATCTACCCAACATTTATTCCCTTTCTTCCCTGTTAATAATCCTAGTTTGATAATGTGTATGTTCTCTTCCACATGGCTATGAATATAAGCAGAAGTTACTCTATTCTCAACCCTAGAGATTTAATTCTAATTGACCTTAAGGCAACTATATTTGGCTCAGCTGGTATTGCTTAGAGGCTAAGCTTTGACCCATAAATGAAGAGGTCTAGATTTGATTCCCTGTCAGGGCACATGTCCAGCTTGTGAGCTCAATCCCCATTAGGGGGCCTGTAGGAAGCAGGCAATCAATGATTCTCTCATATCATTGATATTTCTATCTCTCTCTCCCTTCTTCTCTAAATATATATATATATATATATATATATATATATAAAATAATTATATTTGCATTAATTCCCTTGACTATGGTTAGTTTAGGCATAGGGTTAGGCTATAATTCTAGCTAATGAGGTGAAAAATTGGTTAGGTAGTTTTAAAAATGTTTTTCTTAATTTTAAAATTTAATAAACTAGGGATGAATGGCATAGTTTCTGGATAAAGTGCTCTGAACTGGTACAGCCAGTTTACTGCAAGCCCAAAGATGAAGCCAATCTCAAGAGTGATAGAATGAAATAATGGAAATAATTATGATGATACTAGAGGCCTAGTGCATGGATTCGAACACAAGCGGGGTCCCTCAGCCTGGCCTGTGGGATTGGGCTGAAACTGCCTCTCCCACATCCCCCAAGGAGTCTTGGATTGTGAGAGGGCATAGTCCAGGCTGAGGGACCCCACTGGTGCATGATTAGATCTGAGTAGAGATACAGGAGGTTGGCCAGCTGGGGAGCAACCACAAGAGCGCTCTAGGACATGTCTGAACTGTCTCACATAGTCTGATCAACCGAATCCAGCAGCAAGCTAACCTATTGGTCCAAGCGTCTGCTCCCTGGTAATCATTGCATGCCATAGCAACTGGTCAAACAGTTGAACAGTCAGACAATTAGCATATTAGGATTTTATTATCTATTATAATAAAAGGATAATATGATAATTTGACTGGGAGACCTTCTAGATGTCCTTTCAGACAAAGCAATGATGATAGAACTGAGGCAGAGGCAGTTAGGGGTGATCAGGCCAAGAGGGGAGAGGCAGTTGGCGGTGAGCAGGCCAGTGAGGGGGACAGTTTGGGGTGAGCAGGCTAGCAAGGTGGAGGGATAGTTGGGGGTGAGAAGGCTGCTGGGAGGGGGCAGTTGAGGGCAATTAGGCCAGCAAGGTGGGACAGTTGGAGGCGAGAAGGCTGGTGGTGGGGGGTTGCAGTTGGAGGTAAGCAGGCCAGCAGGCAGAGTGGTTTTGGGAAATCAGGCAGGCAGGCAGGTGAGCGCTTAAGAGCCAGCAGTCCTGGATTGTGAGAGGGATATCTGACTGCAGGTTTAGGTCCGATCCCCTGTGGGCAGTCGGACATCCCTCAAGGGGTCTCTGATTAGAAAGAGTACAGACTGGGTTGAGGGACACACTCCCCAAGCACAAATTTCATGCACACCCCCATGTATGAATTTTGTGCACCGGGCCTCTAGTGTGTGTGTGTGTGTGTGTGTGTGTGTGTGTGTGTGTGTGTGTAAAAGCCTGATATGCAAATTGTCCCCTCAGGAGTTTAACTGTGAGATCAAAAGTGCGATCACTTACTATGATGTGTACTGACCACCAGGGGTCAGTGTAGAATGAAGAAAAGCCCCAGTCGTCAGCAGGCAGCTGGCAGCTGAGGAAGGAAAGCCTCAGTTGGAAGCTGGAAGGCCCTGTTAGGCTCTGAGTAGGGACTCTACCCATGCATGAATTTTGTGTACCAGGCCTCTAGTATAGGATAATTAAGTTGCTAAATTAATATACCTCATGGCTGAACTGTTTCGAACTATTTTATGAACAACAATGTATTTTATTGTTATTTAAATATTTTGAATTAAATTTTGCATTATCAGTTGAAACTTCCTGAATAATTTTGGGAAAATTATTGTTACTGACAGAGTTTAGGATATAACTGTTATTCACTGGAGAGAGACTAAATAATAGTATCTGTGGTCTCAAGTTCAAAACTCCTGGTAAAGATTTCCAGTTAATCTAAGTAAAAAATTTTGGCCCAATCCTTTGTGGCTTTCTTGTTGAATAAAATCAAGTGAGAACATGGCATTTTGGGGGGCAACCAAATGTGTGGAGCTGGGAGAGAAAAGCAATTCCAAGTAGAGAAATAATGTTTCTAAATGAGGAGGAGGAAAAACTTCTACTATATGAAGTGAAAACAATAATGTATATTGAATAGGAAGAAATGATGAGTTCATAAAATTAGGTTACTCTGTAGTAAAAGAGATAGATATGTTAACTTGCAGAGAAAATACAATGGGTTAAACTAGTGACATTTGGGTTAAACTGTAGAAGTCTGCTAGACCTCATAGAGAAAGAGCTAATTAGAAAACAACCACAGAAATAAGGGAAGAAAACCCATATTAGTTCTCTTATAAATAAAGTTTGAAAGTCCCATGTAATAGCTTCCACAATATGTTAACAGTACATATTTTTAAATAAATAGTAAGTAAAAGAGGGACTATAGGTTTCTAAATAGTTCCTTTCCTGGGGAATAATTAACATATAGTTTTCTAGGGTCAGTTTCTCAGAGAAACAAAGATGGTATAAAATTAAATAATTTAAACTTACTGTAAAGGGTAAACCTCTATTTAGGAGAGGATGTCTAGGTGTGCTATGCTGCTGATTTTCCTATGGTCTGTGTATAAACAATTGTTATGGATTTGATTGTATCCCCCATAACTCAGAATGTGACTTTATATAAAAATAACATATTTAATCAAATTAAATGAAGTCAATCAAATGAACCCTAATTTAATAGGGATGGTATTCTCATAAAAAGGAACATTTGGACACAAATATATGCACACAAGAAGAATGCCATGTGAACGTGAAAGACAAATCAGTGTGATATGTGTAAAGTCAAGGCCCATCAATAACTGTCAGGAAACCACCATAAAATGTGAGAGAAGCATGGAATGGATTATCCCTCACAGTCATCAGATGGAACCAACAATGCCAACACCTGGATCTTGGATTTCAAGATTCCAAAACTATGAGTTGATGCATATCTGTTGTTCTAGCCACCCAATTTGTGGTACTTTTTCATTGAAGCCCTGGAAAATTAATAAATGTAGTTGTATATCAGTGTTATTTTGCTTATTCTATTTATTTACATTGCTGTCTAAAAAGATCCATGGATAGAAAAAAAAACTGCTTCTAACTCTCCTGTACCCTATTAATGTGGTCTTGATTGAAGATGGCTCTATGTGTCATTTACCTCATGACTAACACACTTTCAATTTTGGTTTTAGTTCTTGCTAGTTCTTTAACGTTGAGTAACACCATAGAATTCTGGGTATTGGTTTTCCTATTTATAAATAATCTATATTATAAAAAGCCACTGGCCCTAATGCCCTAATGACCAAAGACCAGCACGGGTGGGCAGGGCCGCGTGATTCTGCTCTCTGAGCTTATAAGGATAAAAAGATTCTTAGTGTAGGAAGCATGATAGGATAACCTGAGCCACTTTTTAAAAATACATATGCTTAAGCCTCAGCACTCCAGAATATGTCAATGGTTGAAACTTAATGTCCATATTTTTAATTGGGTTTAGTATTAAATTTAATGTCAGTTTTTCAATGATAACCACTAGATTCAATATAAAAAAATGCTCTTAAAAAGTGCTTGAAGCTCTGATTTTTTTTTATTCTATGAATATGCTTCTGTTTCATGGGTCATATAAGTGATGCTAAGAAGAGCTAAAAAGGTTTAGAAAAATATTCACTGTACTTACCTATCTACAATAAATACTTCTGTAAATAGAAACTTAAACAACCTGATGTAGAAGAACATAGATCTGCTAAAATAACCTAGAAAGCTAGGCTCTCTGTAATAGTAGCTAAAATTCACAATTCTTATATTTCATATTTTTCTTTCATAATTTTTAGTAAAATGATGCTTGTAATTCTGTGACATGACCACTTAATGTGGCATTGACATTTTCTTCTAATTGCCTTAATATTTTGTACTCTCATATATTAAAAGTAACAAGTTTATAAAAATCTTAGCTTGACAAATATCTTTTAAATTCTTTCTTTAAGTGCTGAGGGCTACAAAATGAAATTTATACATATGAGCTCCTAGAGCTATTTACCACTTTAACATTTAAGAAGCCATAGATTAACATTTTAAAAGTCATAAAATTGTACATCTATAAGCGATTTTACTAATAGGTTAGCAAATGCGTTCTATGCAATAGAGGGGGGACAGCACTAATAAAAAGTCAGTAAAAGTAATTTATACAGCGAGAGCCTAATTGATGATCAGAGGGCAAATAATGGGTTACATGTGATGGTTTTATCTGCCTCTAACAGATGATTTTGCCACATTGCCCCAATAATTAGGAGGGACACTTTGCTTGGAGAAAGAAGGCATAAGCAGAGTGACCTTTCAAAGTCACTTTGAAAATATCATGATAAATTTCAAAGCAACTCCTATTAAAAGGTAGAATAAGCCACAAATCTGAGAACTGAAACCATATCAAGGTGAAGTAACTGGGACATAGTTCTTTTTATATACTTTGCATAGCTTCTCTTGAAATGTAAGATAAACAAATCAACAATTATTTAGTGACAACCATACATAGAGGGAAACAAAATCCTTGAATGAATAAGGTAATGCAAATAAATAAATCAGTCCTGCACAATTCATATTCTTTTCACTTTGAAATTGAAATGTAACCTGATAAGTCATGGCAATGGAGAATAGCATTTAACTACAAATTTTAGCACATAACCTCTTAGCATGAAAATTCTACTTCTAGTGTGTTAATATTTTGAGTAATTTCTGTAGGGACTGATTAACAATAGAAAAAATGGAATTTCTAATAAAAATGAGATAAAGTAGATGGCAATAATGCAGCAAAGTATTTTATATATATACATAATGTTTAGGAAAGATGGGAAAAAAAAAGATCACAGGAAAATATTCTTGAGGTTAGCTGTGCTTTTTAGTGCCAAAAGAAAGAGAACTAGGGAGAGAGAAATTAGGAATGAGAAGTTTACAATCAGAAAGACATAAACCCTGAGTGGAGAACAGACCCCAGGGAAAAAGGTGTTTTCTTTTTATCTACAATAAGATATATTTGTAAGTGTCTCCTTGATATAGCCGTGGATTGAGTGTCAGACATTTAACTATTGGTGAATAGAAATCACCAATACAAAAATTATTATTAATTTGCAATATAAATATTTCCCTGATGAGGTTGTATTTATTGGTCTTTCTATTATTGTATGTTCCCATATTAATACAACACATAATGGCTTTTATAAATTTTCCTCTCAACATGAGTCCCCAAAGGTTTTGTTTCACCCTAAAAAGTGTTTAGGAATAAGAATAGGAATAGTTTCATTTTATTATCAGATCATGATAAAAGTAATCAATGTTCTTTGTAAAACATTTATTTTTTAATGTAAAATATAACTATTATATTTTACTTATGGAAATACGAAAGGATAGTGCTCCTTTGAAAAGAGTATTTTAGCCCTAGCCAGTTTGGTTGAGTGGATAAAATGTAGGTCTGCAGACTGAAGGATCACAGGTTCAATTCAATTCTGGTCAAGGGCACATGACGGAGATTGTGGTCTGGATCCCCAGTAGGGGGAATGCAGAAAGCAGCTGATGAATGATTCTCTTTCATTATTGATGTTTCTACCCCTCTCTCCTTCTCCCTTCCTCTCTGAAATCAATAAAAATATATTTTCTAAAAAAGAGTATTTTACTTTATTTTTAAATAAAATTTCATACAAGCTGACCATATGATCTAGACATTCTACTTCTAGGTATTTATTAAAGATGGGGAAACAGGGGGAGAGACTTGTCTACACAAAAATCTGTATATGACTGTTTCAAGGAGCATTATTCATAATACCCTCAAGTTGGAAAGAACCCACATGTCCATCCATTATTCAGAGAATAAACAAGCTTTGAAATAAACCACATAATGGAATATTATTCAGCAAAAACATGAATGAATCTCAAAAGCATTATTCTAAGTGAAAAAAAACAAAACAAAAACAAACACAAACACAAATGCAAGAGGTTATGTACTCTATGATTCAGTTATATGACATTCTAAAAAAGGCATTGTGTAAGCAAAGTCTTGCATTATATTCTACTTAATAGTTTTTAATAAAAATATATAGTGAAAATTCATGGTAAAATAAAAAACACTTTGACAGCATAGTATTTTATAGATATAATAATTTTATTTATTTAAATGATCTATTAACATATTTGATTTGCTTCCAAGATTTGTAACTATGAATAAATTTTATCATATATACATGTTTATATTATATGCACCATATATACTTGTCTGATAATTTTCTTAAATAAAGTTCTAGGCAACCAGAAGATGGTTACCAATGAGAAGGCAGACTACAAGATACTGTGTGAGAAAATAAAGGGAGTGTGAGTGGTCGCACGAGGAGTGTTTGTTGTTGAGTTGAGGGACAGCTGTACTCCAGAAGACTATGGAGGAATGGTGGTTGGGGCTCCCATAACCAGGCAGCCCCACTGCTGCGGGGTTCCTTCCCTGAGCAACCAGCTCAGATGCGGAGACTATACCATCTTGAAGGGGAAACTGGATGTTGTTGGGAACCTGAAAAGCCCGGGGAATTTACAAATACAGGACTCACCAAACAGCTGTGAACCCCAGAATATTGATCCCCAATTGGCATCAACACGTGGATTAAGAGGAGCTCTACACTCCACCACGGAAAAGTCAGATTTTGCCTGGGATAAGGTGAAGTCTCTGGTCCCAGCAGGAGAGAGAAACATGCACATTGCAGGAGCTGGAGGAAGTCTACATGTAGAAAAATCCGTGACTGTTGGGGCTGGCATGATCTGTGAATGTGGAAGGGGGTCCTCATTCTGTTAACAGAAGGAAACTCCAGAAAGCAACCTTATTTGATTTGATGCAAAAGGACAGCCTAAACATTTTAAGTGTGCCAGCTGCTTAGACCCAAAGGGGAAAAAACGACTGCCCAAACTTGTGCGCAGCCCCAGAGTTCGCACACTTATGCTAACTCTCCACCCACCCTCCTTTTTTTCTTTTTCCACTTTAAATCCTTGCTTCTGATTACTAAGCCCAATACATAGGATCACCCAATTGGGGACACCCTAAGAGACTGCAGGGGAAAGTTGTTTTTCTGGATCCTGGGGATCAGAGTGGGGAATAACCATCAGAGAGCCAGCTCTGAGGCAACCCATTCCCACAAACCTGTATTGAGTGCCACAGGGAAAGCAGGATTTAGGCATTGGCTAGAGAGGCCCGATAGATACTGAGGTCAATGCAGAAACACTGCCACCCAGGGGTTTAATCATAAATTGATTCTTGTGTAAACACAAATAAAGGAATACAAGAAATTAAGACACACTGCCTGCTTAAAAATCAGGACTGGCTTACAAAATTGAGGAGCAATGGAATGCAGGGAACTGCAATACTGTCCTGACTAGAAAATAGAACAGTAGAGGAAGTGAATGACCTTCACTACTTCACATTTTTATTTTTTATTTTTTTATCTTTTACTTAAGAAACTATTTTTTTCTCTTTTCCTTACTTGATTTTATCTTTTTAATTATTACATTTTTATTTTCAGTCAGTATTGTTACTACTACTATTTTACTTTTTTTTTTTTTTAAGTGTCATTTAATTTTCTCTTTATTTTACTTTGGGATTAGTGTTCTACATCTATTTTCGTCTTTCCTTTAGAATAATTTTACTCTATCCCATATTTACCTTTATGCCATCACTGTCTTCCAAACTCTTCCCCTTTTGTTGTCCTATTTCCCTTACCCTTTTCCTGCTTTAGATTTTCCCCATTTTTTCTTTTTACTTCCTGTTAAAATTTCATACTACTTATATATATAATATCCAATTCCCTGCTTCAAGTCCATACACACCTCTCTTTAATGTCTTCACTATGCAAATTTTTCTCTCTGTCCTTTTGTTGTTGTTGATATCGATTTTTTGTGATTGAGAGATTATTTTGCTTATTCTTTTTTTTGTTTGTTTTATTATTGTTTGTTTATTGCTTCTGTTTTCCCTCGTGTCACTTGATATTGGTTGTTGTTTGTAGTTATATTAATCTCCAGGTATTTGTTGCTGGCATTTGTTGGGATTAGTAGCTGTTTATTGGAGTTTTCTCCATATATATATATATATATATATAGTTTGTTCCCCTCCTTTTTCTTATTTTCTTTTTTTCTCTCTTACATTTTTTCCCCTTTTACCAATTTCATTTTTGCACTCCTTTCTTTTTTTTTCTCTTCTTTTTTCTCTCTGATACTTTAATTTGCCTTTCTCTGGATGGTCACCTTTATTTTGGGTTATTAATATTGTGACTACATCTCTGTTTAGTGCCTTGTATGCTGTACCTGGTTGTGTTGTATTTTGTGCTTTTAAATCAATGCAGGAGAGAGAGAACTACATAACCAGACATCTGGAGAAGAGAGACCATGGGAAGACAAATCAACAGCCCATATGTGAAAAAAAAGCAGACATCACCAGAAAAGGAAGTAAACAAAAATGGAGACAAGCAACCTGCCAGAGAAAGAATTCAAAGAAATGGCCATAAGGTGGCTAAAAAGAATGGAAGACAAATTCGACAAGAGTAAAACAGTAAGAACCAAGAGGAAATGAAGAAGAACAAAGAAGAAATAAAAAATGACATTACTGCTATAAAGAACTCAATAGAAAGCATCAAGAGTAAACTAGAAGAAGCAGAGGACCACATCAGTGAGCTAGCAGACAAGGTAGGAAAAAATACCCAAGAAGAGAAGCTTCTAGAAAAAATAAAATTAAAAAGCAGGAGGAGAGCCTAAGGGGAATTTAGGACACCATGAAATAAAAAAAATCTTCATAATAGGGGTTTCAGGAAGAAAGAAAACTGAGCAAGGAATAGAAAACCTGTTTGAAGAAATAATGATATAGAGAAGAAAAAAACACACAAATCTATGAAGCTCACAGAATCCCAAGCAAAATGAACCTGAAAAGAATGACACCAAGGAACATTATAATTAAATTGGCAAACACCAACGACAAAGTAAGAATCTTAAAAGCAACTAGAGAGAGAGACAAAAAGTTACCTACAAGGGAGCCTCCATCAGACTAGTGACTAATTTCTCAATAGAAACTCATCAAGGCAGAAAGGAATGGAATGAAATGTACAAAGTCTTGCAAAGGAAAGAGCTGAATCCAAGAATACTCTACCCAGCAAAATTGAAGGTGAACTCTGGAGCTTCACAGACTAAGGGAACTTATTACTACCAAGAAATGCTAAAGAGTCTGCCATAAAAAGAGAAAATAGAAAGTGAAGAAGGAACACAGGAGTAATGAATAAAAATGGCAACAAATAAGCAAATGAAAATGAAAAAAAGCTGAGATAGCAATACTTATATCTGACAAATTAGATCTCAAAGTGTAGAAAATAACAAAAGATAAGGAAGGCCACTTCATAATACTAAAGGAAACAATCTAATAAGAACAAATAACTCTGGTAAACGTATATGCACCCACTATAGGAGCACCGAAATACATAAAAAAAAACAACCTCCTGGAGAATATCAAGGAAGAGATTGACAGTAATACAACCATAGTAGGAGACTGTAATACCCCACTATCACTGTTGAACAAGTGCTCTAAACAAAATATCAGGAAAGAAACATCAGTTCTAAATGACTAACTAAACCAGATGCAATTAATTGACATCTTCAGAACATTTTACCCCAAAGCCACAGCATATACATTCTTCTTCAGGGCACATGGATCATTTTCAAAGATAGACCATATGTTGGGTCATAGGAAAAGTCTCTTCAAATTCAAGAAGATAGAAATCATATCAAGCATCTTTTCTGATCAGAGTGGCATAAAACTGGAAATCAAATAAAATAAGAGCAATCCAAAAAAATCAAACACATGGAGACTAAACAGCTGCTTTTAAACAATGACTAGGTTACCAGGGAGATCAAGGAAGAAATAAAAAACATCATGGCAACAAATGACAATGAAAACACAACTATCTAAAATCTATGAAACACAGTGAAGGCAGTCTTGAGAGGGAAGTTCATAGTCTACAAGCCTACTGTAAAAAACAAGAAACAATGGTAATAAATTACCTAACCCTACAACTCAAAGAGTTAGAAAGAGAACAACAAGAAAATCCCATTGTAAGTGGAAGGAAGGCAATAGTAAAGATCAAAGCAGATATAAACTACTTTGAGATAAAAGAAACAATACAAAAGATCAACAAAACCAGGAGCTGGTTCTTTGAAAAGATAAACAAGATTGATGAACTCTAACTAGGTTCACCAAGAAGCAAAGAGAGAGGAGCCATATAAAATCAGAATGAAAGAGGAGAAATAACAACAGACCCCACTGAAATACAAAGGATTGCTAAAAAATACTATGAACAACTTTATTCCAACAAAGTGGACATCCTGGAGGAAATGGACATATTTCTAAAAAATATAATCTTCCAAAACTCATTCAGGAAGAATCTAAACATCTCAATAAGCCAATAACTATGGAAGAAATTGAAGCACTCATCAAAAAGCTTCCAGCAATCAAAAGCCCGGGCCAGATGGCTTCACAGGGGAGTTTTAACAAACTTTCAAGGAAGAACTAAAAACCTATCTTCCTCAGACTATTCCAGAAAATTAATGAAGAAGGAACACTTCTAAGCTCCTTCTATGAAGCCAATATCACCCTAATACCAAAACCAGATAAAGACAACATAATGAAAGAGAATTACAGGCCAATATCCCTCATGAACATAGATGCCAACGTCCTCAACAAAATTCTAGCAAATCAGATCTAGCAATACATCAGGAAGATCATTCACCATGACCAAGTAGGACTTATCCCAGGAATGCAAGGATGGTACAATATCTATAAATCAATAAACGTGATACATCAAATAAACAAATTGAGAGATAAAAATCACATAGTCATATCAACTGATGCAGAAAAAGCATTTGACAAAATTCAACACCCTTTCTTGATAAAAATTCTCAGCAAGGTGGGAATAGAAGGATCATACCTCAACATAATAAAAGCCACATATTATAAACCCACAGCTATCGTCATACTCAATGAGCAAAAATAAGAAAAGGAACAAAAGAGGTATGCCCACTCTCACCACTCCTGTTCTACATATTACTGGAAGTATTAGCCATCACAATTAGATAAGAAGAAGAAATAAAAGGCATCCAAATTAGAAAAGAAGAAGTAAAGCTGTCCTTATTTGCAGATGACATGATATTGTACATAAAAAACCCAAAAGACTCCATCAAAAAACTTATACATGTAATAAATGAACTTGGAAATGTAGCAGGATACAAAATTAATATCAAGAAATCTATAGCATTTCTATACACCAATAGTGAACTTACAGAAAGGGAGACTCAAAAAGCAATCTCATTTACCATTGCACCAAAAAAATTAAAATACCTAAGAATAAACTTAATTAAGGAGGTAATAGACCTATACATGGAAAACTACAGGATACTGAAAAAAGAGATAGAGGAAGACGTAAGCAGATGGAAGATCATATCATATTCATGGATTGAAATAATCAACATTATTAAAATGTCCATACTCCCCAAAGCAATCTATAGATTTAATACACTCCCCATTAAAATATCAATGGCATATTTCACAGACCTAGAAAGAACTTATCTGGAATAAAAAGAAGACCCTGAATAGTCATAGCATTCCTGAGAAAGAAGAACAAATTAGGAGGGATCTCAATACCAGATTTCAAGAACAGACATATAGACCAATGGAATAGAATAGAGAACCCAGATATGGACCCAAACCACTATGCTCAATTAATAATTGACAAAGGAGGCATGAACATACAATAGAGTCAAGACAGTCTCTTCAATAAATAGTGTTGGAGAAATTGGACAGATACATGCAAAAAAATGAAACTAGACCACCAACTTATATCATACACAAAAATAAACTCAAAATGGATACAGGATTTAAACATAAGTTGGAAAATTATAAAAATCCTAGAGGAATTCACACGCAGAGAAATGTCAGACATATGCTAAGGCAATTTTTTCACTGATACTGCTCCTAACACAATGGAAACAAAAGAGAAAATAAACAAATGCGACTAAATCAAAATAAAAAGCTTTTGAACAACAAGAGAAACAATCAACAAAACAACAAGAAATCCCACTGTATGGGAGAACATATTTGCAAATGTTATCACTGATAAAGATTTAATCTCCAACATTTACAGGGACCTTATACAACTTAATAAAAGGAAGATAAATGTTCTATATAGAATCTTTTCAAAAGAAG
The DNA here is from genome assembly GCA_011751065.1 of Lasiurus cinereus. Classification (NCBI taxonomy): domain Eukaryota; kingdom Metazoa; phylum Chordata; class Mammalia; order Chiroptera; family Vespertilionidae; genus Lasiurus; species Lasiurus cinereus. The sequence continues at coordinate 42,760,678 of JAAGEH010000393.1, read as the reverse complement.
ATAGTAGGAAGGCCAAGAGACATATGATAACATGCTCAAAGTCACTAATTATCAGAGATGCAAATCAGAAAAACAATGCGATTCCATCTCACACCTGTCAGAATGGCAATCAACAACAAATTAACAAATAATAAGTGCTGGTGAGGATGCGGAGAAAAAGAAACCTTCGTGCACTGCTATTGGGAACTCAGACTGGTGCAGCCACTGTGGAGAAGAATATGGAGTTTTCTCAAAAAATTAATAATGGTACTTCTATTTGATCCATTAATTCCACTCCTAGGAATATATCCTAAGAAACTAGAAACATCAATAAGAAAGGATATATGCACCTCTATTTTCATAGCAGCACAATTCACCATAGCTAAGATTTGTAAACAGCCCAAATGCCCATCAGCAGATGTACCAGAAAACTGTGGTATATCTATACAATGGAATACTACACTGGTATAGAAAGGAAAGAATTCTTACTATTTGCAGCAGCATCGATGAACCTGGAGATCATTATGTTAAGTGAAATAAGACAGGCAATGAAAGAAAAATACCACTTGATCTCACTCATTTATGGAAAATAAAGAATATTATAACCTGATGAACAAAAAGATACAGAGTTAGTAAAGCACTGAACAGACTGTCAAATTACAGCGGGAAGGCAGGGGAGTGTTGAGGAATGGGGGAATGCGATCAAGCAAAGGACTTATATGCACGCAAATAAGCACAACAAACGGCCACAAGACACTAGGGGGTGGGATGAGAGTATGTGACAGGGGTTTGAAGAGACTAGGGAAAGTCAATGGGGAAAAAAGGGGATATATGTACTACTACATGTAATACTTTAATCAATAAAAAATATTAAGAAAAATAAAATTCTACATGTCCTGGCTGCTGTGGCTGTTTGTTAAAGTGTCATCCGTGTACCAGAAGATTGTAGTTTTGATTCCCTATCAGAGCACATACCTAGATTGCAGGTAACTGAACGATGTTTCCCTTTCACTTCTGTCTGTCTGTCTATCCCTCTTTCTCTCTCCCTTCCAAATCTTCTAAAAATCAATTTATTTATTTAATTCAAAAATTAAATAAATAAAATTTCACATCTCCCCTTCTCCTCTATTAAAAAAAGTAAAAACAAAAATAAAATAAATTTCTACACATTTAATTTTTGAATACAGGTCTAGACATATCAAAAATTTTGATGCAATGTGCCAAATTATTCTTCACAAAGATTGTACAAAAGTACACATGCATCAATAATATCCAAAGCTGTTAATTTATATACTTCCCTCAGATAACATCATTATTATCATTCAACACATTTTATTTATTTATTTATTTATTAAAACAAAATTTTTAACTTTTATTTTAGAGAAGAAAGGACAGGGAGAGAGAGATAGAAACATCAATGGTGAGAGGATTATCAATCGACTGTCTCCTGCACACCCCCTACTTGAGTTAGAGTTCGTAATGTGGACTGACATTTGAACTGTGACCTTCTGGTTCATAGATTGATGCTCAACCACACTGAGTCACACTGGTTGGGCTCAACACATTTTTTAAAGGATAGTAAGTTCCCCAATGTTTTACAATGATGAACAAAAAATTTACTTGTGAAAAATTCTTAGCTAAATGTCTAAAAAGCTCACTATTCCATAAAAAGTAACATTATTTCATATGTGGAATTAAATGTTTAATATTTGAAGAAATGATTTATGTTTTTATGGAACAGTTCAATATTTAAATTAAAAATATATTTCTTTTATTGTTTCTTAGCCAGTTATTTTTTAGATTCATTTTCTATCTTCTTTGTATTGACCTCCATCAATTTCATCCCTTGGGTCCTCTTACCCTCTGTCTTCACCATGATATTGTATAATGGGGGACACAATTGTCCTAGGTGCAAGGGATTGAGATCAGGATAATTGTTATTTCAACTCTCTTCCTGTCAATGTCATAGTCGGAACAAAAGTCACTCCCCAGACCTCAATACTGCTCCGTTGTCTGGCTTCTCTTCAAAGGCTACAGGTTTTACTGGATTCTGGCTACACCATCCTCTTCAGATATAAGAGTGCTAACAAAAGTTAGTCATTGCTAGTTCCTGGGAACTTTGTAATTCTTCTTGAGTCTCTTAACTCAAGTTGAATCTTTTTCAAAGGTCTTTTTATTAAAATTATCTTCACTTAATGATTTGATTGTTTTATGAGATTTCTGCCAGGATTCTAAGTAATACAATGATGAAACACAAGGCAATAAGATATCTAGGGTTTAAATAATTAATTCCAAACTAAGCCATAAACAACAGGGAGAACACGCAGGAAAATAAATTATATCAGATTAACAGTCAGATTATTTTTTTCCCAGAGTCATAGTGCTTGGAGTTATTTATGCAATAGGAAACACATAAACAGAATGGAGACAATTCAAAGGAACTAAATCTAAGAGAAGTACACAGAATTTGATACAATAAAATTTAAGGAAGAATAAGGAAAATTATGTAATGTGATTAAATTTTTAATAAACAGTCCTATCTTTGTTGTCTGACTTAGCAAATAAATATACAGTATTCTCTGTCATATTTGAATTTCAGATAAGCAATAAATTATAGTATGTTTATATGAAAAGCAAATTTAACTGAGCATTCTATATTTCATCTGGCAACTCTATCCTTGTGCATAATTCATTAACACAATTCTATCACTACAAAATCCTGTTTGATTTGTCTACTCTACTATCAACATTGTGTGAGTAATGAAGTGTCAGGTGAATTCAAGTAGAGCAAGAACTATTATCTAGGCTACCAGTGCCTAGACAGAGTGGTGGGAGAGGGTAAATCAAATCAACACAATATTATAATCAGAGCTCTCCACTGATTGATGGAGAGGGAGAGGGAGAGAGATGTTGCATATAGGGGCACTAATGCAATTTCTGGGAATAAATGTAGTGAGAGTGGTGTCAGCACAAACCTTAATGTACAAGGAAGATAAAGTATGACAGTTAACTACATGACCTAAGATGTGTAACAAGAAAACCAGGCCATGAAAACTGTGGTCTGAGAATACATAGAACAGTGTAAAAAGAAATTTAGACCAGTCAAGAGGGTAGGCACAAACTTCTGTAGGTGTTAATACATAAGAAATCATAAAAAAATGTAGTTGTTATACATAAGAAATCATAAAAAATATGGAATAAAAATAATATTTTCCTGTGAGTAAGGACAACTGACGTTTTTCTAGCCTGAATTTGAGGAAGCTTCAATCTTTCTAGGAACCATTACTCTAATAACAAAATAAATATTTAATTAAACATAATTTTTTAAAAATTATATTATTATATTGCCCTACTAATCCCTGTTCTGTAATTCAGGATTTCATCTGGAGCCCAAGGGCACAATGGGAAAAGTTTATCCAGACAATAAACCCAAACTGTTGTCTCAGAATGAAGTGCTGAGAATGGGCTTAAACAATCTTGTACTTGCCAAGCATAGGATGTTGACCCACCAAGGGAAGGGTTTGTTTCTATGTGGAATAATAAGACAAACTTCTCAAATTGCCTGGGTTGGAAATTGAGGCACAAGTAGAGTGGTAAACCAGGTGAAGGAATTCTATTAATTTAACCATGTAGAAGCAGAAAATGAAAACAGTAACATATAATTAGCTTGTTAAAACATTAAAAACTCATGATGAAAAATCCTGGAGAAGATAAGACAAGCTGTCTGATTAGATGAAACAGAAAAGGAAAATGTCTCCATTTATCTTTGTACGTCTTCCTTCTAGTTCCATCATGTTTTGAGTGAGACTTCACAAGGGGTAAAAATGAGACTTGAATTATACCCCAAACCAGTTGGAAAATGTTGTTGGAAGAAATATAACAAACAACCCTTTGTTTTACAAGTATAGTTTTAACATAAAACAAAGTATAACAAGAATGTACTCCATTTTCTTTACACAATAAGGTAAAAGAATTAATTGACTTATTCCACAAAAAAATAAAAGTTAAGGAGAGATGTAGTATATGGCAATGACAAGAGGAAAATGGAACTGTAGCAGCATGTTACATGGGAGTTTTCATTTAGGGGCCAAGAGAAAAAATAGAGACTATAGTCCAAAGTGATATGTCATATTGTGAGGTAACCCTTTAAAAAATATTCCCAAACTGCTAAACCTTCCATCAGCAAAAATGCAAAAAGATGAGCAGTAGGAATTGGGTCAGGGAAGGATTTTTAAAATTATTTTATTGGAGAGAGCTATTCTGTGAATTGCACCCCCTACAAAAGGTCAGAATGGCAGATTCCAGACTTTCATCATTAGCTCAGGGAATAGAATTAAAAAAAAAATCTCCTTGGAGACCTTAATATGTGTCCTGTGGAGTCTGGGGAATCCAGTGGACAGATATTTGATTTACATAAAATTCTAAAGGGTAAAAAATTGAATGGAGAGATGTATCCCACAGAGAAGAGGATTGCATTTTTGAAGTGTTAGAGTCTAAAAATAGAAAGTCGAAAGAGTTTATGAGTAATATGCATGATTCAGATTTAAGTCACAAACCAGAGAAATAAATGTTGGACTTATCTTTCTTTGATTCTAGGAAAAGAGGGAAATTTGCACAGTTTAATTAATAGACAGCAGAAAAATGCTAGAGCTATTGCTAGAGGTGCAGGGATTGCAGAAAGAGATGTCAAGTTTAAGCCGAAAAGCAAAGCATCACCCTAATCAAGAGAAATATAGGTAGGTAAGATCCCCTGAAGCACATGTTGGAGTCGCATAAAGAAAAAAATTTAAAATAACCCACAAAAGTGGGATTGAACTTTAAATACCTGACATGTTCATTGAAAGGAGAAACAAATTCATGACACTATCAGAAAATGTTAACAAACAACCCTTTGTTTTGTGAGTATAGTTTCAACAGAAAATAAGGTGATAACAAGAATGTACTCCATTTTATTAACATTTTGGTCCAATTAGGGAGTAAATATTGGGAATTACAAAGCAGTTGGGTAGTAAACAAGAAACTATTAAATTATCTTAATTGCTCTATAATGGATTACTAATATGATGACTCTCAGGTCAGCACACATTAATTTTTCATTTTTCTAAGTAGGCACAATTTAATACTTAAAATAATCGAGAGAGATTAAATTAGATCAAAATTAAAATGATTTATGAATATAAAATATGTAATATTTATGCATAGATGTCACTCTGAAAGTTTTTCGACCAATGCAGAATCCTGTCATTTTAACATGATGATTTTGCTTCCAAAACATCCTGGGTAGGTCTACACAAATCAAATTATACTATGATTAAATAACTACAAATCCAGCAACATTGATTTATTTTACTTTTTTGCTCTAACTTCTATTATCATAAGCGATATGTCCTTACTAACTTTCCTAAGGCATTTAAAAAAGAATACTGCAATAATTATTTATTCTTATTTCTCTATATAAAAGCCTAATATGCAAATTGTCCCCATGGGAGTTTGACTGGGAGACTGATAGCTCACTATGACATGTGCTGACCACCAGGGGATGGTATGGAAGGAAGTAAGGTCCCAGTTGACAACCAGCAGCTGAGGGAGGGAGGTCCCGATCAGCCTTGATTGCCAACCAGATCTAGTGACACTACCTGTGCATGGATTTTGTGTACTGAGCCTCTAGTTATAATATAAGTAAAGATCTTTAAAACAGAAGTTACCAGTTAGAATTTTCTATGACACATTTGGATATTATTTTATTCTAGGCCATAGAGCATATCAATTCTAAATCAAATGATGAGGCAAAATATTGGGATTAAAAAGTAGAAGCTGGAGCAAAGTTATTTGAATAGTTTATTGGCTAGCAGAATAGAGATATATTTTCATGAATCAGAAACTAAATTACAAAAGAGCATAAAAATTTCTTTCATAAAAGGGAAAGAAACTACAAGACTATAATCAACTGTTTTAGAATATAATGCCAATTTCCTAGTTAATTTTTAAGCCAAGCAATAATTTAAAAAATCACACTAAATAGTCTCAAATGACTATAAATTACTCATAATTTTCTGTCATCAGCTATTCTAATAAAAGCTGAATATAACTCAATATTCTATAGAAAACATTGATGTCACTTAATTGTAAAATCTACTTCGCCTTCTCTACTGTTTCACAGTTTCTCAGTGGAAAATATACAAATGGGAACATAAATTTCCTTTGTACTTTCTTCCAAGTTCTTCTGACTGTGTGTGCATACATATATATATATATATGTATATATATATATATATATATATATATGCAACAATTATTAAATTATTACAACAATTATTTTATCATCTGCAAATGTATTTGGAAAATAAAGGAAAAATGTCTACAGATGCTGTACTGGGACATATATGTCTATCTCCAGCATCTATTCTCTACTTCCTTCAAAGAGTCATCAACATTTCTAGTCTTCCTGGTGACCTGGTTCATCAATCAGAATCAAAGGACTTAATTCTATGTGCAGGGGCATTTGTGACCTTGTGTGTGTGTAGGGGAAGTGAGGAGGGAAAGGGTATAAAGATTGTGAACATCTTCCTATAATATGACAGAGTATCTTAGTTCATTTGGACTATTATAAAAAATTCCACAGAATGGGTCATTTATTAACAACAGACACTTATTTCTCACTGATCTGGAAGTTGGAATCCAAGATCATGGGCCTTTTCTGGGTTGCAGACCATTGTACATAGGAGAAGAACAAGAGCAATTACTGCGGAAAATCATTCACATTCATAATTTAATCACCTCCCAAAGTCTCCATCTATTATTATTATTTTGGGGGTTTAGAATTTCAGCATATACATTTTGGGGCACACAAACATGACAGGACAGTCCAGCTGGAGTGGCTCAATTGGTTGAGCATCATCCTATGCAGTGAAAAGTCAGGGCACATACCACAGTTGCAGGCTGGATTCCTGGTCTGGGCATATATGTAAGGCAATCGGTTGATATTTCTCTTTATTATCTCTCTCTCTTTCTCTTCTTTTCCTCTCTCTTACTCTCTCTTAACATATCCTGGATTAAAAGAAGAAAAAAAAAACCTATAATAGAAAGCTCTACAAGTTTTTTTTTTTTTAAATATATTTTATTGATTTTTTACAGAGAGAAAGAGAGAGGGATAAAGAGTTAGAAACATCAATGAGAGAGACATCAATCAGCTGCCTCTTGCACGCCCCCTACTGGGGATGTGTCCACAACCAAGGTACATGCCCTTGACCAGAGTCAAACCTAGGACCTTTCAGTCTGCAGACTGAATGCTCTATCCACTGAGCCAAACCGGTTTTGGCATGCTCTACAAGTTTTTGACAAATATCTCAAAGATAAATTTCTGAATATGGTAACAACTTTAATAAATTGAGAAAGTGACAGTAGGTCTTGGATATATCAATTGTTGGGTATAGACAACCATGAGTCTAAATTTATTCCTGGGCTGTGGGAATAAATAAGGCAGTAACTTACCTTCCTGCTGCTTTGTTTGGCTTTCCAAATTTGGGTTAAGATTTCCTATCACTTACATCTAAATTAATTAATATATATATATACATGTTTCCAAGAAGTGTTTTATTCTTTTATAGCTCATTTTTTTGTTTGTTGTATTGAAGAACTTTTTTAACCATAAAAATTGCAAAGGTCAGCAATTTTATGCAGAATTGAACCATTAAGGTTGGAAATAAACTTTCTCATGTGTGATGTTCAATTTTCTTGTTACAAAATCCTGGCTGAAAAGGTAGAATATTAGATGTAGCAAGAGTCCTATGAATAATTGCATTCAAACCGCCTTTTATACTGTTTTGAGAGGTGTTCTTAGAAAAAAATAAATTTATTATGCAGGATTATACAGCTGTGAAGGTAGGAACCCATGCCGTACTAATTCTGAGTCATCATGCTGTCTCTGTTCCAGGTGGCAAATACAGTTTACCTCATTGCAATGGATCTTTTTGCATTTAAGGAGTTGGTCTTTATTTACCTGATAGAAGACTCAAAATTAGTCTCACTTGTAATAACATCAGGAAACTTAAGAACTTGACATTTCACAGACTCAGATAAGAAAGGGGGTTTTGAATAAGCAAATATATGTTCCTTTCCTATACATCTAACAGAATTAGAATATCTTTATTTATCAAAATGCCATCTGACTTCCATTCATTTATTATATCCCCTGTTAACAGACCTAAATGTAGGCCTTTTGTGGTTTGATCACTAGGATATCTAAGAGGAGTGAAAGATCATGAAAAAGCAAGTGAGCAGGAGAAGAAAAAGAATTAGAGATCTTTAGTATGGTTTTCAAGAAGACTGCCATCTTTTGTCTTCTGAAAAATATTTTCTTAATTCCACACCTGACTGTAGCCAAAGTTCTCAGTTATAAGAATTTGGTATTCAGTGAGAATGATGAAAATGGTCCTTGAAAGTGTTTCTAGATTTGAAAGTTTCAAAATCATGTTTCAAGCAACTCTCTCTGAGCACACTTGGCATGGAATAATATCTAGGATTCTGTTAAATTAACCACATGTTTCAAAACCAAAACTAGAGAATAAATAGAGCAGTTTTGTCATTAGGATTTTGTTATAAACAATTCATGTACAATATTATTTAAAAAACATTAAAAATTGCATGCAAATTTATCAGAAATACATATAAACACTTGTACTATGAACTGAATAACAGAAAAAGCAACCTTTTGTCTTCTCAACTATCCTATATAATAAAAGGCTAATATGCAAATTGACCAAACAGCAGAATGGCCAGTTGCTATGACACACACTGACCACCAGGGGGCAGACGTTCAATGCAGGAGCTACCCACTGGTGGTCAGTACACTCCCCTAGGGAGAGCATTGTTCAGCCAGAAGCTGGTGAGCACAGCAGTAGTGGTGGGAGCCTTTCCCACCTCCGAGGCAGTCGAACATCCCCTGAGGGCTCCTGGACTGCAAGAGGGCACAGGCCAGGCTGAGGGATCCTCTGAGTGCATGATTTTGTGCTGAGCCTCTAGTATGTATATAAAAAACTAGAGGCCCAGTGCATGAATTTATGCAGAGATGGGGTCTTGTCGACCTGCCCCAATCAGTCCATCCAGCTGAGGGAGGGGCCACAGAAGGTTGGTTGGCTGTAGTCCACGTCATAATGACCAGTTATTCCAATCATTCCATTTATTCCACTCATTTGGCTTTTATATATATAGATTGTATATGCTTTTAAGTGATTTTAATGTATACACTTACTTATACATTTGTCTGCTGTTGTCTCTAATTACTATGGGCTCCTAATCTTTTCATTGCTATGCATACCCTCTTTTTATGTTACCCAGATACAAGTGTTCAACCAGGCCCTGGCTACCTCATTGTTCTCATCCCCTTCCAATCTACCCCTCAGTGGCTTTCTCTAGTAACACTGTGTACTTATGGTCTCAAGCCAATAAGGTTCATTCTTGGATCTTAGAGTCTAACATAGTCACTGGCATATATTACCTTTTTAATTAGTATGTATTGGATGAATAAATAAAAACATAAATGAACAAATACTAATTATGTACTATATTAGTTGAACTAATCTGCTATAATAAAGTACCACAGGCTGAGTGGCTTAAATAAAATAAATTTATTTTCTTAATATCTTGGAGTCTAAAAATTTGAGATTAAGGTATTTTCAGGGTTGGTTTCTTCCAAGGCTTATTGCCTTGAATTGTGGATAGATGACTGTCTTTGTCTTGTGTCTTCATGTGGTCTTTCTTCTGTGTATGTCTGAGTCCTAATCTGACATTAGTCAGGTGTAATTAGGGCTCATCCTAATTAACTCATTTTAACTGAATTATCCTTTTCAAGATTCTATCTTTAAATACAGTCACATTCTGAGGTATTGTGTATTAGGATTTCAACATATGAATTTTGAGGGAGGCAGAATACAGCTCATAACATATCTCTGTGTTAGATTGTGCTTGCTAATTATGTCTCTGCAGATCACTTCTTTGTCATGTACTTCTTTTCCTCTATTAAATCAGCCATCTTGAATTATTTTATGACAACTCTACAAAGAATCAACATTGGCCATAGATACCCAACAATACCATCAAGTCCATATCCTCATAAATAGAGCCATCATAACTGGTCCAGATGCTGATGGATGCAGGGGGCAATAGTAAAGCATTAGGAACATCTCAGTATAGAACTAATATAAAAGAGCATCAGATTCAAGTTATGTCTAATTTGAGCTTTCTGATTTTTGAAGATAAAAGAAATCTAATTAGGAATATAAGAAGGTGTACCTTAACTCCTTGTCTTTATATAAAGAATAATCTTTGGTATTATGTAATGTCTATAAGAAACATGGAAGAACCCAATATGTGGTCTATAAAATTTAGTTTATTGTGTTATAACCAGTCCTCAATGTATAAAAATGTTGTATTCCAAAGATTCCTTTATAAACTATGTATTTGGAACTTAGGTTGCATAGGAAACAATGTGTTCACTGGAATAGTCCCTTTGTCCTACCTCTTAAAACCAAAATGTTTAGTTCACAGTAAAGCAAAAGGAAGTATGACACTGGTAAAATATCATCACTTGGAATCCTATTTTTTAAAAAGCAAAATTAATCAGAGAGCTACTTGAAAAGCATGTTTATTCTTGTGCTTTGAAAATAATGTCTGGGAGTTACTCCTCTCTTCACATGGGACAGTAAGTACAGAGATTTTCCCAGTCCCACACCTGTAGTGAAGGCTTTTTTGGCTGGGACAGATACTCTGAAAGGGAGGAGGCATGGAGTTTTATAGACAGACCTAAGACCATTCCCTTCTTGAAGAATTCAAAGTCATGTTCTGGTCCCAGGCTATTAAAAATACTAATTAAGTATATTCCTAGAATCAATGAAATGTCTAAGGAGGAGGCTAATATTTGGGTGAGAATGGTTCGCAACCACACTTTTTTGGAATTGGCATACAGAGTCTAAATAAATTGTATATTGTTTTAAACTTTATAGAGAATGCAACCCCTTAATGCCTACACCTGTAGATTGCTCCCTTAGCCCAGCTCAAATTTAAAGTAACAGTAAATAGAGTCAGTTCACTAAACACTATTTCTGTTCTTAACCATGTCACCAATTCTAAGGGCTCTTGGCTTCTGTTTATTTCTCCTGAAAATAAAAATTTCTATGTCCTTATCTTTACTTTCTTTCTATCCTTGAGGAAAAATATACAATGTATAAATATGCATAATAGGTTTTGGGATACATAAACCACCAAATTAAAATTCAATTTCACTTATAAACAGACTAGATTAATCTTCAATTGTTTTCTCTCTATAAAAAGGGAGACAGTTAAAGAGATTTGAGTTCAAGAAATATATTTTATATATTCAAGGTAACTAATTCTAGCCTATTGAGAAAAGGTAAAGCAGTAGGTAAGGTAGGAATAATGTCAATGATCCCCAAAAAGGGGTTTAAGGGAAAGAGAGTGAAGACAGAAAGAAAATCAGATGGAAAAAAAAATTAAAAAATATTTTATCAATGTTGGATAATTATTTACAAGAAATGTATATGATATATGATGTATATATAGGTTTTTCCAATGAAAAATAATATGTAAAATGGGATAAATCTTGATTTAAAACATGTTAGTAGAATACCAATATCACAAAGCAAAAAGGGAAACTCATTTTTTTAAGGCCTGCTCTATCAAACATGGGGAGTCATTTAAGAAGAAATTTTGTATTACTTTGTAAATTTTGGAGAAGATTCAATGAGAGAAACAATGCCTACAAGTGCATTTGTGAAATTTCTCAAGCTTTCTTTGCATGGGCACTATCTATTTTATTTTATTAAATTTTATTTATTTATTTTTAGAGAGGGTGTAAGGAAAGGGGAGAGATAGAGAGAGAAACATTGATGTGAGAAAGACACATTGATTGGTTGCCTCCCACATGTGCCTTGACCCTGGTCAGGGATTGAATCATAACCAAGGTACATGCCCTTGACCAGAATCAAACCTAGGACCCTTCTGTCCATAGGCTGATGCTCTATCTACTGAGCCAAACTGAATAGGGCTCTATTTTATATGTATAACCTAAGGTCCATAAGTCTTTCAGGCATCCAGAATCAATGTTTTATTTTGTTTTTAAATATCATTAACAAGTTACTAAGAGTCATCTATGATGTGGGAAAATAAGCAACTTTCCCACCATCTAGGGATTCCTAATGAAGGAATGGGGGATATACCATATGAGCAAGACAATCTCATAATCTCTTGGTTTCCCTAGTTGCCTCTTTTTGAAATTCCTGATCCTGCTGAATTATCATTTAATTTACCATTTGTCCCTGATTATCCTCTCTTCCTACTCATTTGCCCTTATCTGTTAGTTTTTGAAGCATGTCTTAAAAGGTATTTGAGTAGATAGAAAACTTTATTGAAGGACTGAAAGTAATCAGGCATAGTTATAACAACACTGGGCAGAAAACAACTTGATATTCAACCTTATATCTATTGGGCTTAATGTCTTTCAATCATCACTGCTATTGTAATGTCTTATTAGAAGTAGTTCACTTTGGCATATACTATAGTTGGAACTCATTCTTCAATTTAACCTCTGTCCTCTTTTTGGCCAGAACTGTCTCACTGTTTTCCTTCTGTTACTCTCAAAATCTTTTACTCCAGCTGTCCTTTCAAATTTGTTCTTTCAAATTCCAAACCCTATATCACCATAACTAAGATATTGCCTGTGTTTATAATATAAATCCTTTTCATAAACTAGAAATTTGTGCATGGAGGGGCAGTGTGTGTGTGTGTGTGTGTGTCCCTTAACCCAGCCTGCACCCTCTCCAATCTGGATATCCCTCTCACAATCCACTACTGCTGGCTCCCACTGCTCTCCTGCCTGTCTGCCTGATTCTCCCTAACTGCTTCTGTCTGCCAGCCTGATCACCCCCTAACCATTCCTATGCCAACCTGATCTATGCCTAACTGTTCCCTTGTTGGCCCAATTGTCCCTAACTGCCCCCTCCTGCTGGCCTGGTCACCCATAACTGCCCTCCATTGCTGGCCTGGTCACCCTCAATTTCTCTTCCTGCAGGCCTGGTCTGCCCCAACTACCTCCACTGAAAACCTGGTTCCCCTCAACTGCCTTCCCTGCAGGCCTGGTTGCCCCCAACTGCTCTCCCCTACAGGCATGGTCCCCCTAATTGTCCAACCCTGCAGGCCTGATCTCCCTCAATTGCCCTCCCCTGCAAGTCTGGTTCCCCCCAACTGCCCTCCCCTGCAGGCCTGGTCCCTTCCTCCTGCCCTCCCCTGTAGGCCTGGTCCCCCCTAACTACCCTCCCCTACTGACTTGATTGCCCCCACCTATACCCCTTTCAGGCCTGGTCCCTCCTAACTGCCCTCTAGCCGAGCCATCTTGTGTCCACATGGGGTGGCTATCTTTGACTACATGGGGGCAGCCATCTTGTGTGTTGGAGTGATGATCAATTTGCATATTACCTCTTTATTAGATAGGATACCAATTATGTTGCATTCCCTCTTAAAAACTACATCTACAATGGTGTCTTCATACTTACTTAGAACATATAATCAATAGCATTATTTATTTATTTTACTATAATTTGTATTGATTTCAGAGAGGAAAGGAGAGGGAGAGAGAGATAGAAATATCAATGATGAGAGAAAATAATTGATTGGCTGCCTCCTGCACAACCTCTATTGGGGATTGAGCCTGCAACCTGGGTATGTGCCCTGACTAGAAATCAAACCTGATCTCCTGGTTCATAGGTTGACACTCAACCTTTGAGCCACACTGTTTGGACAACGTTGTTTATTTTTAAAGAGCAAATTTTATTTTCCTGGTTACAGATGCCCTAATTTGTTAAGTCCTCATAACCACATTGCCAAAGATATATCATTATTCCATTTTTAAAGTGAGGACATTACATATCATAGAGTATAAACAAATTATCCAAGATTATACAATTAATTGTATAATATGAAATTTATATCATGTTTGTTTGATTACAGAGCCTCTGTCCCAAACTGCATAGCTTTCAAATGTATTTGTTGTGTAAAATTGAGAAATTTATCTATATTTATAGTTACTACATCATTAACATTAATACATCAAGGTTTTTCAGGGAGGATAATTGGCTTTAGTGAAAAATGTTCATAAGTTAGTGTTATTTTTGAACATTAATTCTCTTTTTAAAAAGGAAATGTGCTTTGATTTTATGTAAAACATTACCAGCAAATATTCTCTAAAACTTTGATCTGACAATATAATTATAATTATGCCCAAGAAAACTGAGGGTGTTTAAAGGTGTGAAGATTAGAATCTTAAGTGGCATCACAAAAAGTTCAAAACCAATTAACAACAAAAAAAGAAAATGAAAAGAAAAAAGAACAGGAACTCTCTCCTTCAAACTCTGATTCAACTTCCCATTATGATTGACTCGGACATCCTGCAGATGAAACTATTTGTGCAATTCACTGAGCCTGGGATGAACTCAAACTCCTCTAGTTCATACAGTTCTGAGCTTAAGTTATCTTGTCAGGGAAGCTGACAGTCTCAATGATGCTACTTTATAGACTCCTCAGCAAAAATAGGATGTCGAAAATCTACCCTTCAAAAACCAAACCCATAAAAGTTTTCTGTCCTCAGTCAAGGGATATAAAATGCACTTGTTCTCATGTTGTTTGAGATATGTCTGTGCATATAAAATCCTCAGAGACAGTAAATTAGAGGCAGGGGGAAATGGAAAAGAACAAGTTATTCCAACTCATACCAGGGCTTTCTGCACAAAAGACAAGCTAACACAAAAAACGAATTATTTCTTTTAAGCTGATTTGTTACATCATGAAACAGTTCACTTACCAACCATGTTAACATGTTGGTTTGACTTAGATACTATTAATACGAAAATGAATAAAAATAAAATAATACTCTCTACTTTATATGCAAATTGCTGTCAAATTTCCTAACATTGGATTGACATTTAGAAAATAATATTGCAAACTTATGTATGTGTGTGTGAACAGAAACTATGATTATCATCCCAATTGAAAAGGACTGTTATTATTAACCATTGTATATTGGTTGTTTCTAACCTTTTTCATCTAATGTTCATGCTATGCATTTTATGAAATCTTATTCTTAACCTATTTTAAATTATTAATCACAATTCAAGTCTAGCTCTGTGTTATTCATTCACATTGTTGAAACCTAATTACAATGTTGTATTGGAAGATTCAATTAGTATTGTGACATCAGGACCACCGTCTTCCATTCTATTTTTTCACAAATAAATTAAAATGGTGCTTAATTATATTTTTCAGATTTCATTTTCTGGCTTAATAAGATTTCCAGATAGATAACTGCACTGATGTGTGCATGATAAATTTTTAATATCTGAAAATATACTTAGTTGTAAGCACATTCTCTTTTCTTAATCCTCACAATAGGAAACAAATGCATATGTTTCTTGTTGTTTTCATCTTTTGTATTATTTATATAACACAGCTAAAAAATATGGGTTGCCTGGAAATATAGTCTTTTTTATATAAAAAGATAAAATGTATGTGAATACATCCATTTTTTTATATTGTAATATACATGGTCATTTGTGGTGTACTAATTGTTGATCTTAATTCCAAATGCAAAGACATTCCTGTATGTTCCTTTTCAAAACTTTTTGTATAATAATTGGTGTGTCAGGAGAGGGTCAGGGTCATGCAGCCTTAGAGATGGGTCTACTCCAGGTTTGTCTGAAAGCATTATTGAGTCCTGGTGATTATCACAGTTAGCAGCCAGCCTCTTCCCTTAGAGCCTATTGACAAAGTGGTCAAAAGTTGTGTGAACAACCATTACTCCTGTTAGTTATTTGCCCTGAGCAGAATTTAATTAAAAACAATTCACATCTCTACATCTACTGTCATCACATCTTCAGAGATTCCAAAGTATTTGATTTGGCAGTTTGCCAAGGGGGAAAATTATGCTGGGGTGTGGGGGGGGAAGGCATATGCATTTTTATCATTTTATTTTATTTTTGACTTTAAAACCCACATTTGATGGCCAAATTATCAGAAAAGCCTCTGTAACTTAAATAATATTTTCTGTTATTGCTAAACAGCAATAGTGTTCTGGACTTTGGGTTTAGAAAAGTTGATCTTTGAATTTGAGTTTTGTGAATGAAGCCAAATAGGACTCGCACTATATGCTGGGAGGCTTGGCACCTCGGGCACATGTCGTTCTGCACCATACTGTCCCCACTCCTCCATGGGACAAATTCTTGCCTTCCTGATCCCAAGTTCCTGACCAGATTATATATATTAGTTGGAAGTCCTCAAAGATGAGATGAGGCTTCTCAGAAGGGGCCAGCAGTCTCAGCCTTTTCTCCAGGGTTCCCAGCCTGTCCTTGCTGATAGCCTGCCCTACGACTTCAGACTTGCCTTGCCAACTCCAACAATCATGTAACATATTTTTCTTAATATACAGTTCATATTGGTTCTGTTTCTCTAGTTGAACTCTGTCTGACACAGCACATTAAACCCTATAATATAAGCAGTATGGCTAGAATCAGGTCAGTGAAAAGGAAAATTCAGCTAATAAATCATTTTAGAACTATATTCAACAAGGATATTTATCATCTGCTTTAAAAACTTAAAGTACTTTTTAATTTTGAAGAAAAAAAGCCCTAATTATTTCTTAGCTTTATTTCTCGACCAAGTGAATCTGTGCTTTTATAAAAAAAATAAATTACATGCATCAGGATGAGAAATTGTGATATTCTCACTTACCAGAAGCCTCCCACTTTACCAGTCACAATATTTTGTAGGTCTCTACCAGAAAAAGTGTGCTTTGGAGATATTATTTATTGCAATAAAGTACTTGATGTGGTTTTTTACTTTGTAAATTGGAAGTCTTATGTATTAGAAATAAAAAGGAAAATTTCACCTAAGTTACCTAAAATTACAAAAAAAGTGGTTAGTAAAAGTGATCAGCACATATAGAAAGATCTAAGTGCAAAGAAATGATCTTTGGTAATATTTGAAGATCAACCAAAGGCACTGAAAAGACAAGACCAGGGGCATGATATATCATGGGAGATAAAAATTCTACATTAGGCAGATGTTGAAATTTAGAACGGATAGTTATAACTTCTGGTTTTTATATCATAGCCACACAATCTTGAATACATAAAATCTTCAGATAAGCATTTAAAGATTACACAATAAAGGACAATCAGCATTTATATAGTCAACCGTATTACTCTAAACATAAATGCTGGCTTGAAACTCTCCCATCTAGAAGATCAGCCAATCATTTCCAAGTATCAGTAGAAAATCTGGCTTCTCTTCTCTACACATCTCCATCTACCTTTGCTTCTCAAAGTCAAAAAGGATTAGAAGGAAGAGATGGAAATAGTAGAAAAGAAACATCAGTTTTTTTCAGTGTTTTTGTCAAGTGCCTCATTATAGAAATACGTGGCCTGTGGGGATTGGGCCAAAACTGGCTCTCTTTAAATGAGAATATCCCTGACTACCACTATAAAATTCTTCCCTAGTCCTGCAAATTCATCATTTCAAATGCTTTTAAGGAACCTGCTATTTATGTAAGGATATGTATTAATTATATGTCTGTAGTTATATTTATTCTGTTTAGACTTCATTGTATTTACTGAATCTGAAGAACAGTAAAAAAATTCTGGAAAATGATAATTTAATATTATTTTGAAAATGGCCTCCTTCCAATCTTTTCTACATTTAGAATTCTTTTTTTATTTTTTATTGTGTTACATGTGTACATATCTCCCCATTGCCCCCCCTCCCTCCCAGGCATACCCCAACCCCCCAGTGTCTATGTTCATTGGTTATGCTTATATGCATAGATACAAGTCCTTTGATTGATCTCTTATCTACCCCACCTCTCCTTAATCTTCCTGTTATAATTTCACAGTCTGTTTGATGCTTTACTCCCTCTGTATCTATCATTTTGTTCATCAGTTTATAATGTTCTTTATTATCCACAAATGAGTGAGACATGTGGTGCTTCTCCTTCATTGACTGGCTAATTTCACTAAGCATAATGCTCTCCAGTTCCATCCAGGTTGCTGCAAATGGTAAGAGTTCCTTCTTTTTAATGGCAGCATAGAATTCCATTGTGTAGATGTACCACAGTTTTCTGATCCACTCATCTGCTGATGGGCACCTAGGCTGTTTCCAAATTGTTGCTATTGTGAATTGTGCTGCTATGAACATAGGGGTGCATAAATCCTTTCTGATTGGTGTTTGTGATTTCTTAGGATAAATTCCTAAGAGTGGGATTACAGTGTCAAATGGGAGATCCATTTTTAGTTTTTTTGAGGAAACTCCATACTGTTCTCCACAGTGGCTGCACCAGTCTGCATTCCCACCAACAGTGCACAAGGGTTCCTTTTTCTCCGCATCCTTGCCAACACTTGTCCTTTGTTGATGTGTTGATGATTGCCATTCTGACAGGTGTAAGATGGTATAGCATTGTCATTTTGATTTCCATCTCTCGGATAATTAGTGACTTTGAACATGTTTTCATGTGTCTCTTGGCCTTCCTTTTGTCGTCTTTCAAAAAAGTTCTATTTAGGTCTATTGCCCTTTTTTTTATTGGATTGTTTATCTTCCTTTTATTAAGTTGTATAAGTTGGCTGTAGATGTTGGAGATTAAACCTTTATCAGTGATAACATTTGCAAATATGTTCTCCCATACAGTGGTCTTTCTTGTTGTTTTGTTGATAGTTTCTTTTGCTGTGCAAAAGCTTTTTATTTTGATGTAGTCTCATTTGTTTATTTTTTCTTTAGCTTCCATTGCCTTTGGAGCAATATCAGTGAAGAAGTTCTTTCGGCATATGTCTGAGATTGTGCTGCTTGTGGATTCCTCTAATATTTTTATGGTTTCCCTTCTAATGTTTAAGTCCTGTATCCATTTTGAGTTTATTTTTGTATTTGGTGTAAGTTGGTGGTCCAGTTTCATTTTTTTGCATGTATCTGTCCAATTTTCCCAACACCATTTCTTGAAGAGGCTATCTTGACTCCATTGTATGTTCATGCCTCCTTTGTCAAATATATATTGAGCATAGTGGTCTGCGTGTCTATTACATTTGGAATTGTTATTGGACACATATGGGACTTCTTCCTTTTTGTCTTACGGTTAAAAATTTTTAACCTGGGTTTTATGCTTTTCATCTCTTTCTTTCTGAGTGATGATTCTCATTTATTTCTTCAGTGCTTCTTTTCATTTTCTTAATTCTCTCTTCAGCTTTGTCTCATCTTCTATTCAATTATCCATTCGATATTTATATTTTATAAATTACTTTTCTTTTGTCAGAAACTCTAATTTGTTTCTTTTTATATACCTTTCTATGTTTTGACAACAGTTTTTCTTATTTTTCTAGCCTACCATTCCTCTTGAACCTCATGTTTTACTACTCCCAGTACTATTTCTCTCTCCTACTCAATCTTACCCAACTAACTATACAGACTTCTTTATTGTTTTTACAGATACCACTTCAGGGCCTTTGCATTTATTGATTCCCTTTCCTTGGACCATTTTTCCTTCAAATTTGCTTCAGCTCTGAGTTTCTTTTACCTCTTTCAGGCTCAAGTATCCTTTTTTCAATGAAAATTCCCTTGTAACCTTTCAATTTCACCTTTACCCAGTGCTCTCACTCCACCTTCCTGCTTTATTTTTATTTATAATATATTTTACCATGAAAAAATATCTGTCTCTGATAATCTACACTAACAATTGAGAAAGATATAAATTGACCCCCACCAGCCAATCAGGAGCAAGTATGCAAATTAACCTGATAAAAATGGAAGGTTAATTTGCATATGCAGATGCAGAGCAAAGACTGAAGACTGAAGATGACTGAAGACTGAAGAGGCTTGGCTTCTCCACTCCGGCCTGAGCAGAGAAGGCTCAAGTCCTGGATTCTCCACTGTGGCTGGAGTGAAGGCCTGGGTCCTGGGTGCCAGAGAAAAACTGGTGTCTGCAGCCAGAGAAAGGAAGGCCTATTGCACAAATCTTCATACAATGGGTCTCTAGTTAGAATATAAAGGCAGTATAGGGATGATGGTGGTGATGGTAGTGATGGTAGTTAATTTTTGTGTTTCCAATAACTGGAAAAATGCCTGACATAACTGGCCTTCAATAACAAAATTTAATGAAATAAATATATGCTATTGAATGAATATTTTCCCTTTTTGTTGTTTCTTTAATCTCTTTACACATAATGTATAATATAATTTGATAATTCTGTTATATGAAACTAGTGATCCAGTGCATGGATTCATGCACATTAAAAGGAAATTAATGAGAAGGTGTCTATTGGGGTGGGAGAGGGCAAGATTAGCCAGACATGCTCTGGAGCCAACTTCTCCTGATCCCTTTCTGGGATCTGCAGAGTGAGCAGGTCCCTTTGGCAGGCGGGGTACCTCTGCCTGGCCTGTGGGAATTGGGCCTAAACTGTCTCTCTGACATCCTCCAGGGAGTCCCAGAGTTCAGGGGGCACTCTGCAAAGTTTCTGTTGTGCAAGGTGTAGAACATAAGTATGCAGTAACCAGATTTGGGGCCGACAGTGCTCCAGCAACAACATAACCCACTGAAGGTGAAATTGTGCAGCTCCATGAGGAATTGGGTCCCTCTCTCTGGTTTTGGGGTGCCTTGCCTGAGATCCCCTGCTGCCAAGTCACTGTAGCTCAGTAGCTCCTGTATTGAGCATCTGCCCCTGGAGGACAGTGTGAATCATAGTGACTGGTCAGATGGTTGAACACTTAGCTTATTAGCCATATATATATATATATATATATATATATATATATATTCTTGAAAATAAAATACTGCTATTTATGTTTTAATCTAAATTATAATTAGTAACTGCACTGTGAGATTTTTGGTGTTTTGTTCTGGATATGTTTTGCTATTATTAACTATAAAAATCTCTATATTCACTGAGCTGAGGTTTTCTCTCTACAAATCTTTCAAAGCCTGAATTGAGAATATTTTCAGAGAGGTTTTGCTATTGATCCAATAGCGTCATCCACCTGTGATCATTTGCCCTCTTTATATGAATATCTATATCTATCTATCTATCTATCTATCTATCTATCATCTCTCTATCTTCTATCATCTAATTTCTTAGTTTGCTAGGTGATTACTACTATTTAAGTTACAAATCAATAAGTGAAAAATTAAAAAAAAAACTATTTAAAACATTAAAAACTTATGGTCTTAAATTCTCAGATCAAGTTTTTTTTTTCTCCTTAAACTCTTGGCAGAGGCAGATATGCATCTGTCTCTGTGATACCCCTTAAGATGGTAAGACTGTTTCTTTTCTACTCTGACTGATGACCAAAGGGATCATTATTTTTTTTTTTTGGTCTTTTGCATGTATTTTACCTGTGTGTAAAATACATTTTTTTTACCTGTGTGTAAAATACTTTATTCAACATTTAACTATGGGTTCTTTTCTTTTTACCTCTCTCTCTCTCCCCTCTCTCTTTTTTTTTTTTTTTTTTTTTTTTTGGTGAAGAGATTTTGATGATCTAGTACACCATATTGAAAATCACCTCTGTGTTAGTTCCTTAGGATTGCCATAACAAATAAAGTGTCATAAACTAGGTAGCTTAAAATTTCAGAAATGTATTTTTTAATAGCTCGGGAGAGTCAAAGCCTGAAAAATCAATGTATTGGCAGGGCCACACTCACTCCAAACCCTCTAGGGTAGAATCCTTTTTGTCCTCTTCTAGACTCTTGCAGCCCCATGAGTTCTCTAGATTGTGGCTGCTCAACTCCAATCTCTGTCTCCATCTTCATTGGCCTTC
This sequence comes from Lasiurus cinereus, assembly GCA_011751065.1. Lineage (NCBI taxonomy): Eukaryota > Metazoa > Chordata > Mammalia > Chiroptera > Vespertilionidae > Lasiurus > Lasiurus cinereus. The sequence goes on along the minus strand of JAAGEH010000393.1, from coordinate 42,738,847 downwards.
TCCTCCATGTATTTTTCCATGTCTTCACATGGCATTCTTTCTCCAAAGACATCAGTATATTGTGTTTGGGGGGTCCTTGGTGCTCCATTATTACATCATCTTATCTAATTAAAACCCTATTTCTAAATAAGGCCATATTCTGAGGTACTCAGATTAGGACTTCAACAAATCTTTTTTGTGGGACACATTTCAACTCATTTACATCATCTAAAGAAAGCAGCTGCTAGCCCAACCTGCATGGAGATCATGGTTTGGTTCCCAGTCAGGGTACGTGCCTGGGTTGCAGGTTTGATCCGCAGTGGAGGGTGTGCAGAAAACAGCCAATTAATGATTCTCTCTCAACATTGATATTTCTGTCTCTCTCTTCCTCTCTGAAATCAATAAAAATATTTTAAAAAGAAAGAAAGGAGCTGCTATGTAGCTCTACCCTATCATTTTCATGTTAATATATGGGTCCAGTATTACTAGACCTGTTTTTCAAGAGAACTCAGAGATTCAGCTTTACTTTAGAAATTTTCTGATTTTAAGTACTGACTACCCATAGTTCTAAAACATTACCATAAACTATTTTCTAGAGCAATTAAAACACAACTGCTGGCTAGGCTTGGTCAGTAAGCTATTGATTTTCAACCTTGCAATAACGTGAAGCACAACTGATCATTTAGTGAAAACTATGAGTCCAACTAGAATAATTTAATATATGAAAGGACCCTGTAAGTAACCCCAAAGGTGTTCAGAATAGACAACATGTGTCCCAAGGCCCAAAATTATAATGTACATTCTTTTACTTATATTTCCTAGAGCCATGACGCATTCATGATTATTTTGCACATACATTTAAGAAATTGGCCAGGTTTTCCTGCTCAGAGTAAATTTAAATCAGATTTAGTCTCTGAAAACCTGTAGCTAGTTTAAAGTGCCAGGATAAAAATGAGAAGTAACAGCCATGATAAGAAGAGAAAGAAAGAAAGAAAAAAGGATTTTTCAAAGTAGATATAAGAATCCCTAAAATCCCAGAAGTCTGGCATCATTTGGTGCAGTTTGAAAATTTGGAGGCTATCACTATTAGAACTTGCTGCAATAACTCATGTTCTAAACATCCACATTAAGCATTTTAAAAAGCTTAAGCTATAATTTCTTGAAGTGTGGACAAAAATGGAATATATTTAGAAAGATTTCCAGCACTCAGGAGAGATATTTAATTAGTATTCACCAGGAAAGCTAAAACCGTTGTTAAAAATATCAAAGTACTTCCACGTTGGTTGTTACTCAGCTTTTCCCTTACCCTGTCCAAAGGTGATGCCAGACTGCCTTACGATTCAGCAGCTATAGGAAGCAGGGTTGGTGGAACTGGGGGTTAAAGTTCTTAACTCTCTCAGGACTTTGAAACTATTTATTCTAGTTCCCATACTATCACTAAAGATGTTTTCTATTACTCCTGCTGGTGCAAATATTTACCAAAGAAAAAAATATTCTCCTTAATCTATGACATATATGGCTTTTGGGAAGAACAGAGTGTGAGGAATTAAATCAATCTATGAACAAGAAGCTTATTCTCTGAAAAGAGGACATGTTGACTGAGGAAATGAATGGCACCACTAAGTATTTACAGTAAGTAAATAGCTACCTATTTCAACTTCAAGGTGTCAAATTTTGGGTCATGTCTTGATTACTATATTTTTAAAATCTATAGAGAGAATGAATTAGGCAAAAGACAGAACTCCATCGTCTCTTAGGAGATTATATTTTAGTTGTAAATTAATAAAGTTTTGGTTTTATATATTCTTCCTATGGGCTTATTTATTTGAGAAAGTCCAGAGTGTTTCTTAGTAATATTAGAATTACAAAAAAATTGACAAATCAGTTTTTCAAAGTTGGAGTAAATTTAGCTAGTAAATAAGATCCCATGGGAGCCTTGGAAGTTAGTCACTGTGTCATCCCAGGAAACATCACTCTGTGATATAATACAGGTTGAATTCTTTGTTGCTGGTGTAAACAACCTCTTTTTTACTTTGAAATTGAATTTATTGGAGTGATATTGGTTAATCCAGTTATATAGGTTTCAGGTGTATAGTTCTATAAGAAATAACCTGTATATTGTATTGTGTGTTCACCACTCCAAGTCAAGTTTCCTTCCATCACCTTATACCCCCTTTACTGTCTCTCTCTCCCCACCCCCTTTTCCCTCTTATAATTACTGTCTTTTTTGCTTAATACATTTTCCTTTTTTCACCCAGCCTTCCCAACTCTCGTATGCTCTGATAGCTCTTTCTTTGACTGGCTTATTTCACTTAGCATAATGCTTTCTGGGTCCATCTATGTTGTCATAAAGGATAAGATTCCTTTTTTTATTTTTTTATGGTGCAGTAGTATGCTATTGTGTAAATGTATCACAAATTTTTATTCATTCATCTACTGATATCTGAAGAAACTCAAAAAATATATGCATATTTCTCTATGTGCATTGCAGCATTATTTACAATAACCAACATTTGGAAGCAGACCAAGTGGAAACTTCTATATAATGACTTTGTGTAATTGGAAAGAACTTCCTAAAATAGTCTATCATTAAGCAGAATTTAAACCAAATTGTGACTATAAATCTGTTGTCAAGTAATTATGAACAAATATTTTCATTGTATCAAAAGATTTTTTAAAGTCATTTTCTACTAACTCAAACAAAAATGACCAAATATACAAAAATCATCCTCATATACTATTGTTGATTTGGGCAAGAGAGAGATGAATACAATATAAACATAAATATTATTATATAATAAATACATACATCTTATAGTAATATAAAACTATATACTGAATAAATATACTTATATGTTTATATGTATATGTAATATATTTGTAATAAATCTTGTATATTCATTATATATTTAATAATTTATTAGAGGCCCAGTGCACAAAATTCATACACAGGGTGTGTGGTGTGTTCCTCAGCCCAGCTTGTACCCTCCCCAATCTGGGACTCCTTAAGGGATGTCCAACTGCCTGAATCAGTCCTAAATGGACAGTTGGACATCCCTCTCACAATCCAGGACTGCTGGCTCCCAACTGCTTGCTTGCTTGCCTTCCTATTTGCCCCTAACTGCTTCTGCCTGACAGCCTATTCACCCCCTAACTACTCCCCTGACAGCCTGATTGACCCTTAATACCCTCCCCTACAGACCTGGTCATCCTTAACTGTCTTTCCCTAGAGCCCTGGTCACCCCTAACTGCCCTCCCCTACAGGCCTGGTTCTCCCCAACTGTCTTTCCCTGCTGGCCATCTTGTGGCAGCCATCTTGTGTCCACATGGGGGCAGCCATCTTTGACCACATGGGGGCAGTCATCTTGTGTATTGGAGTGATGGTCAATTTGCATATTACTCTTTTATTAGATAGGCTAAATTATAAAATTGATTTATTTGCATTGTTTTCACTAACAGACAAAAAATGTAATGTTTCAATGTGAAGAACTGAGCATTGGGTTGAAATTAAACACCTAAATTTTATTTTTCACTTTTTCATTGATGCAAATGAAATTGGACAAGTCACCATATCCCTCTAGGGCCCTGTCCTTTCATCTGTAAAGCAAAACTCTCTATTTGTAGACTATGTCCGTTTCATCTCTAACACTATGAATCCTGTGAAGCCACCAAGTTTATTTTTCTCATTTAACTGATGAAAAACTAAAACCAGAAGATGGAATGATTTTCTTAGGGTCACACAGCTAGTTAATGTCAAAACTGGAAATAAAATTGGTTACTCGATTCCTAGTTCAGTCCACTATTCTACTGTAGCTGATATTACTGTGCCCATATCATCTATGGATGATGATAATCCTTGGAAAAATACTTTTTAACTACATCCACCCCCCCAAAAAAATCTTGTGATTTAGAGAAAAATGTAATTTTCTTATTTGAGTATGTTCCCAGCTTAAGGAATATATTTCTAGAGTAAACTCAAAGAACTACTTATGCATTATTGCATATTATATAAGAACATTATACAAGTCAATTAGAACTAACAATAAAACAACTCCCAGGCAAGATCATCTGAATTTTTATTTCTATTTTAAAATCAATGGAGCAAAACCACTTTTCAATTGAAATATTCTAAAAGTCTGTACAGCCTACCACATTTTCCCCATAGTGTTATCAGTCTCTTCCTACATCTTAGCAGAGGAACATTCTGTTTGCATCTGTAATTCCTGAGAGGTCACTGAAATTTCAAATACCTTTATTTCCCAGGTAAGAGAATTTTTAAAAATGCACCTTAAAAATACCTGAAACACAAAATCAGGACTTCAATATTTAATTAGAAAGCACCACTTATTCAAAAGAGGTAACAAACTATTATTTTCCAATTCCACAGATAGCTGACTTCTCAATAATTATTCCAATAAAGATTTCCGTCAGATTGCTTTGCATTTGGTGTTTATTCCCTTAATAAACCTTTTTTATTGTCTCTGTGAAGCATCCTCAGGTCTTGTACAGATAAGGCATTGAGATGCGTCCCTTACCTAAAACTAAAGAATAAACATCATATATGTGTTCTTCTTTAAGAGAACGATGACATAAATGTAATCTAAAGATATGCGTATGCTTTACCATTTAAAAATTGAAGCACATTTTATTTCAAAAGACAATCCTCACCAAAATTTGGCTGGAAAATGTGACTTGGTTCAAGGAGCTTATTTTTCGTAGATTTGGTAAAAATTGATTTTTTAAAAAATACATTTTTATTGATTTCATAGAGGAAGAGAGAGGGAGAAAGAAAAATCAATGATTAGAGAGAATCATTTATCTGCTGCCTCCTGGACACCCCACACTGTGATCGAACCCACAGCCTGCAACTCAGGCATGTATCCTGACTGGGAATCAAACCCTGAGCCATGCAGGCTGGGCAAAATTGGTTAATCTAAATAGTGGTGGTGGCAGGGGAGGGAATTATTTTTATGTCCCAGAAACAACACTGACCTCTTCAACCATGTTATTTATTTTTAAAATTGGAAATGAAACAAGTATTTATTATTCACAATCTGGGTTCAAATTATTTAACTTGCCTGAGTTTTCAGAGCAAATAGGTTCAGAGGTCAGGTTAGAATTGAGTTTACCTATCTATATAGTGTATATTAAACATTCTGTGATAATAGTCCCACTGGATTGGTTAATAGTCACAAAATATTATTTTAAAAGATGATAATTTTATTAGTAGTAGAAACTAGTAATTATTTGATATTTAATATAAATCAAACAAACTAAAACCCTATGAGTTTTCAATTATTAATATTCTATTTTGGGATGAAAAACTGGTATCATAGTAATATTGACCTTTAAACAAAAAGTGAGCCACATATTATTCCTGAAATAGGTTTGTCTGATTGTTCTCTCTTCTGGCCTCCCTATTTCACTGTAAATGGGGTTACAGTTTTTAATATTTATTTATTTATTTATTTATTTATTTATTTATTTATTGACTAGAAGCCTGGTGCATGAAATTTGGAGGGGGTGGGTATAGTTTGTCCCTCAGCCCAGCCTGCACCCTCTCAATATGGGACATCCCTCTCACAATTTAGAATTAATGGCTCCCAATAGCTCACTTGTCTGCCAGCCTGATTGCCCCTAAACACTCCTCTGCGAGTCTGATTGATGCCCAGCTGTTCTCCTGCTAACTCGATTGCTTCTAACTGCTCTCCCCTGCCAGCCTGGTTGTCCCTAACTGTCCTCCCCTGCAGGACTGATTTCCCCGATTGCCCTTCCCTGTAGACCTGGTTCCCCCAATTGTCCTCCCCTGCAGGCCTGGTCTCCCCTAAGTGCCTTCCCCTGCAGACCTTTTCACCCCCAACAGCCTCCTTTTCTGGTCTGGTCCCCCTCAACTGCTCTCTTCTGCTGGCCATCTTGTGGTGGCTATCTTGTGTCTATATGCAGGAGACCATCTTTGACCACATAGGGGCAGCCATCTTGTGTGTTGGAGTGTTGGTCCTTTTGCATATTACTCTTTTATTATATAGGATATTTTTATTGATTTAAGAGAAGAAGGAAGAGGAAGAGAGAGATAAAAACATCAATGATGGCCCTAACCAGTTTGGCTCAGTGGATAAAGCATTGGCCTGTAAACTGAAAGGTCCCAGGTTCAATTCTGGTCAAGGACATGTACCTTGGTTGCAGGCACATCCCCAGTAGGGAGTGTGCAGGTGGCAGCTGATCGATGTTTCTCTCTCATCAATGTTTCTAACTCTTTATCCCTCTCTCCCTTCTACTCTGTAAAAATCAATAAAATATATTTTACAGCAAACAAAACATCAATGATGAGAGAGAATCATTGATTGACTACCTCCTGCATGCCCCACACTGAGGATTGAGCCACAACCTGGGCATATACCTTCACTGGGAATTAAACCATGACCTGGTTCATAGGTGGACACTCAACCACTGAGCCACATTAGCTGGGCTGTTTCTTTATTTTTATTTTTGTTGTATAATGAAATTGAAGGCAAGTAACCCTACTTTAGAACAGTGCTCCTAAATGTCTAGTCTGTAATGCTATTGTGCTATAATAAGTACTTTCAAACTAAATGAGTATATTGCAAACAGAATTTTAGTTAAAATAATAAAATCTTTCTTTGGGGTTTTTAGAGCAATTTTCAAGTTTACTTCAAAGTTATTATTTCTAACATTGGACTGAACATAATTATCATGAGAATGCCACAGGTGGAGACAGGTCAACACCTCATCAATACTAGGTCCCTTACATGTTATCTCTCAATTAGATTATATTAAAACAAATTTTTGTGATAAGCTTATTTATTTATTGTTTACCTTATGTTATAGAACATAGAAAATATATCTTGTTGTTTAAACTCTAAAGTTTTTTATAAAATTTTAGTTTAATCAATTTTAATTTAAATTCCTAACAGTCCCTCAGAAAGTTCAGAGTACTTGAATGATTTGAGTATTTTCAGAGAATAGTGGAAGAAAAATGCTGTGTATTTCCTAATTATACATTGCTTTGTTATAGTTTCTTGTTTCCTTATATATGATTTCTGTGATTTTTTTTTCTTTTTATGCATATGTGTAAGTGGAGAAAGGAGAAACCATGGCAAGAGTGTCTAAGCAAAGAAAATAAGTTTAGTGCAGTAGTCCCTTGGTCTCTGAGATAATCAGTCATATGGTGGGGTGTAAGCTGGGTGTTTCTACCCTATTATCTCCAGAATGGTGGTGTTTGTGGGATATCTACCTCATAAGCATTAACACACTTGAGAAAATTTTAGCAGTTGTTTACAGAGGCCCATAAAATCACAAATTATTGAGATAAACAGAATTTAAGTGATTGCTGTAATGAAGAAGATACTCAACCCTCAGAGACAATTATTGTGAAATTTCACCTAGAGTAAATACAATGTCAAGTTGTAAAAACAATATTGCAAGAAAAATGTTAGCAATTTCACAAAAGGGCAAAAATACCATCATTTTTTCATAAACTGTCACAATGTCGTCTTTAAAGAAAATTACTTTCTTATTAGAGGATAGTCATTCTGTGTTGGAAGAAGAAAAATGGACAAACAGAGAAAGAAATTATAGGCAAACCATACCCACTTACTGATTTGTCCTTTTCGGATTCTTAATCCTGAGCAGTGAAGAGAAAATGGTCCCAGGCAATGTTTCAGAGAAGATGACATTTGTCTTCATCTTCTCTCTTTCCCTGTTATGTTTTCACTAGAGGCTTGGTGAATGAAATTTGTGCACAGGGGGAGGGTATCCCTCAGCCCAGCCTGCACCCTCTCCAATCTGGGACTGCTGGTTCCCAACTGCTCACCTGCCTGCCTTTCTGATTGCCTCTAATCGCTTCTGCCTGCCAGCTGATCACCCCCTAACCACTCCTCTGCCAGCCTGATTGATGCATAAATGCTCCCCTGCTAGCCTGATTGCCCTTAACTGCCCTACCCTGCAGGCCTGGTCACCCCTAACTGCCCTCCTCTGTAGGCCATGTCCCCCCCAACTGCTCTCCCCTGTAGGCCTACCTAGTCCCCTGCAACTTCCCTCCCCTGCAGGCCTGGGTCCCCCTTAATTGCCCTTCCCTGCAGGCCCATCTCCCCCAAATTCCCTCCTCTGTCAGCCTGATCACTCCTAACTGCCCTCCCTTGCAGGCTTGATCACCCCCAATTGCCCTCCCTTGCAGACCTGGTCCCACTCAACTGCCCTCCCCTGCTGGCCATCTTGTGGTGGCCATCTTGTGTCCACATGGGGGCATTCATCTTGTGTGTTGTAGTGATGATTAATTTGCATATTACTCTTTTTATAAGATAGCATTAGGTGCTACAGCTATTGTCAAATAGCAAGAACTACAGATGTGAAGCCAAAAGGATAGTTTGTGACAACTTGATCACAAAATTAATTAGTTGTCTTAGCTTGTATGATGATCCAGTGGAATTATACTTGAATATATGCCTGTCATGTTGAAGAAGTATGAAGAGTAATGTACTTAGAACTTCAGTCTCTTTCTCCCCTTGTCTTTGCTTATAACATTCACTACTTACTAGTATACTGTGGTGCTTACCTGATCCACCGTGGAAGCACTTCCAACTTTAAAATTTTATGTTTATCCTAATAATATCCCCAGGAGTCTACCTTAAATTGTCTTAAACTCTTACCCAGTACATCATCTATTTATGCAAAATCTGATCATTTGTTGCCTTCCTATTTTATATAATCTGTAGGTAAAACGTTATAGGTACCCTGGGTTTCTGGTCAATGTTTCTTTTACATCTAGTTTCACAAAAGGATTTGTTTTGGAGAATCTATACTAATAAAAAGATAATATGCAAATTGATCAGGAAGCCCTCGCAGTAATGAATGAACAACAGGCTGCATGAGGCAACAAGGCCAGCAGGGGCATTGATGAGGGATGACCAAATGACTAAATAGCAGGCTGCGTGGGGCAACCAGGCCAGCAGGTGGGTTACTGAGAGATGACCAAACGAATGAACAAGCAGGCTGCATGGGGCAACCAGTCTGGAAGGGGGGCAGTTGGGGGTGATTAGGCTAGCAGGGGGTCAGTTGGGGGCAACCAGGCCAGCAGGGGGGCAGTTGGGGGTGACCAGGCCGGTGGGAGGACAGTTGGGGCAACCAGGTCATAGAGGGGCAGTTAGGGGTGACCAAGCCAGCAGAGTGGGTATAGTTGGAGGCTACCAGGCCAGTAGAGTGGGGAAGTTGGGGGCTATCAGCCTGGCAGGCAGAGGTGGTTAGGGGTGATCAGGCTGGCAGGGCAATTAGGAGTGATTAGGCAGGCAGACAGGTGAGCAATTAGGAGCCAGCAGTCCCAGATTGTGAGAGGGATGTCCAACTGCCAGTTTAGGTCCATTCCCAAGGATCTTCAGCCAGAAGGGTCCCAGGAATTAGGCCTAAACAGTCAGTCAGACATCCTTAAGGGGTCCCAGATTGGAGAGGGTGCAGCCTGGGCTGAGGGAATCTGCCCCCCCCATCCCCATGCATGAATTTTGTGCACTGTGCCTCTAGCTGAGAGAGTATCATTGATCAGCTGCCTCCTGCACACCCACTACTGGGGTGGAGCTCACAACCCAAGCATGTGCCCAGACCAGGAATTGAGGTATGGTCTCCTGGTTCATAGGTCGATACTCTATCACTGACCATCACTGGCTAGCCTGAATAATAACTTTCATCATCATCCCTCTGCCACCTGTAGGCAATGTTTCCCAATAACTTCCACATCATCTTCATGTCAATGTCATTTTTAAAATTACTAATTTGAGAGCTTAAAGAGTTCTACTGAATGGATGCAGTATTAGTCTGCTCCACAGTCTGTATTTCTAACAGGCTCTTCAGCTAATGATGTGAAGGATCAATATTTTAGTAAATGAAACTACCTTGAAGTATGACAGCCTGGTTTGCCACTGAGTTGTGTGACCTTGGGCATAACAGTTAAACCTGCTGAGCTTTAATTATTATTTTTATATCCTATACAGGGACTCATAATTGCACTTACCTCACAGTGTTGAGAAAATTAAGAAAATAAACTAAACAAACAATTAAGGTGCTTCACAAAGTACTTTATGAACAATAAAATGAATAATCAACATTGAGCACTTGTATGCTTCTATGTTGTTCAAACTCCTTTGCATGTATTATGGTTTAACACTCAGGAAGTTCCTATAAAGCTAAGAAACAGAAGATCTTTAGTTGCCAGTAATGGTGAGCTTCTCTTCCTCTACCATCTTCCAGTGGCATAGTAGAAACCTGGGTCAGTTGGATTGAACCCTCTCAGGCAAGGAGAATAGGGTTAAAAACCAAGACAAGAGCATTAATGTTTCAATTCTCCACATGAGGTCTGAGGTGTCTCAAGAATCTTCAGCCAGGAAGATCCTCTGCTGCATAGAACATTAGATGTATTTTACTCACTGCCAGTCCAGCCAACCAACAAATATGTAGCTAATATTCTTCTCAGAAGAAACTGACTATACATTTATCAGCTAACTCACTGAAGGCAGGTTTGAACACTATGAAAAAAACAAAAACTTGAATAATGTAATGGTTTGTGTAAATTTTTTTCCTGAAAGGGCATGGCAATGTGGGAGAGAAAAACCTAGTTTTTCCTTGATATTGCAGGTATTAGATAACTCAGGATAATATCTGGAGATGGCTTTAGAGATCTTCTTGCAATTCTATTATTTGGACAAAATTACTTGCATTGTAGCATAAGGAGTAAATATTAATGTCCAAACATTTCAAAGAAAGTTTTTAGATCTCTTCTCTCCTTTGCAACCATATATATATATATATATATATATATATATATATATGCAATGAAAGCAAATATCACAACGAAAAAATGATGTTGAATCTTTTTTCTATTTTAAGCAAAATACACTGAGATGATTACTCTTAATAAGAATGCATCATAAGAATTTTTATTTTGATTAATTTGTTTTTGCATATGAATTTTTAAATAATTTGATTTGGTATGACATACTTATTACTTTTAAAATTAAGTTATATTTTAAATTTATTTTTATTGTTATCTTTAATTTAAGGCAAGATATGTTTACTTTTTATCTACAGAAGTGAAAAATTTTTACTTCTTAGGAAAAGAAAGATATTAAGAACACACTAGGGAGGTGGTACATAGAAGTAGTTAAAGTCACTAATGGAGTATGAAAATGAATAGCAAAGTCAGAACCTGACAATCTCAAAAGTCCCTTATATTTTAATAGTCCAAAGATTTCAGGATTTCAGTAGCAATGGATTATGTCGGGAGGTATTAATGTGAGGCTTGAGAATCAACAATATCAGCATCACCTGGAAACTTGTTATAAATACAAATTCTCAGGCCCTAACTGGATCCTCCAGTTGAGTCTCATGCCTGCTAAAACTTGAGAACCATTAAATTAAGAAAACACATATTTAAAATAAATGACCATGGATTCTATTGGAAAATTTGTCTTGTGCTATTAAGTCTAGTGAAAGTAATCTTGATAAAGACCTTAGCCTAATGGGGGACAGTAAATGTTTAGAAAAAGAGAAAGAAAATTGTGCTTAGAAATGAGTTTTTATAGCAGAAGAGGAAATCTCATCAGCAAAGACTTCCTTTTACCAATCACATTGAAATATTCTGTGACATTTTTAGTAGCTACATGTAAAATCAAAATAATGGACATGTAAATTACTTCTTTCAGTACAACAAAAACCTGGAGTCTATCTCTAAAGGCTACAGTCTACACAGTAGTACCTGTAGTGATAGCTGGGCATCTGGTTCTCTTCTCTGAGGGTCTCCTTACATATGTAGCTGATGAGGCAGCTAGCTGACCTATAGCCAATGCTAACTGGACTAGGGGTGAACACCTAAGTTAAAATAACTCAATTAGATCTTTCCTGCAGGGAGTTTGGAATTGGCATTCAGACACTCAGTGTTTGTGGAAGAATTAAGAGATCATGAAAGTTGAAGTTAAGGCTATCAATATTTAAAGGCTGGAAATAAAGGGCATTTAAAGAAAAAGAAAAAGAAACAAAATAAATACACAAATACTAGAGTATTTGTGCAGTGGTGAGACATGGAGGAAAGACAAGGAGAGAAAATGAATGACAGATTCCTCTTGCATTTCTTCTCCTTAGGTTTCTTGTGATATAGCTCAATATTCATCCAATAGATTGCCAGTTATTTTTGTGTGTGTTTTCTTGCAATGAGTGAGTTTAAACACTTTTTTTTTACTTACTTGAAACATGACTCTTAAGATTCCTACTTGTCAATGAATATCAACATTTTTTTTTTAAATAGAACTATAATTTCCTTATATTTAGTCCTGGAGTAAAATCTATGGCCAAGCTTTGGGTTGAATACCAAATCTCCTCCCACAAAAATATACACAATGCGAAACCGGTTTGGCTCAGTGGATAAAGTGTCGGTCTGCGGACTGATTCCTGGCAAGGGCATGTACCTTGGTTGCGGATGCATCCCCAGTGGGGGGCGTGCAGAAGGCAGCTGATCGATGTCTCTCTCATCGATATTTCTAACTCTCTATCCCTCTTCCTTCCTCTCTGTAAAAAATCAATAAAATATATTTAAAAAGATATACACAAGATATTAATTACCAGCATGGCCATTGGTAGAAGTAAATGTTTTCTTGGTCCCTAGAAGAGAACTTTTATAGCATGAAAAACAGAAAAATGTCTTCTCTGCAGCAGTTAAATTATTTTTCTTTATTAACTGGAGGAAAAGAAGATAAGAATTTAAATCTATAGGCCAATCAACAGAAACGGATGTGTAGATTAATCAAAGTAAAAAACAAACAAACAACAACAACCACAAGGCAACATCAAAGGATGCATGCAACAAGGCAAGACTGAGGGAAGTCTGATGGTCATACACAGGAAAGAGTAGCAATAAATGAAACAAAATTGGAGTCCTGTGAGGCTTCCAAAATACAAGAATCCATAGGAAGATTAAGGCTCATGAAGCTGAAGGACAAAGCAGGCACAGGGCCAAACACTTACAATACAAATCATGTTCCACATGAGCCACTGCAATGAAAGGCCTGGAGAACGTGGCATCAGGCTCCAGCTGGGGGCCTTGTCACCTTAAGTAAGTGATTATACAGCTGGTCCTGGATTTCGAGAAAGTGCAGGCCAGGCACCAGGCCTCTAGTGTTTATATATAATATTGATGATGTTAACCTTGATAGTTTGCCTAAGGGGGTATCTGTCAAAATCCTCCTGTGAAATTGCTATTTTTTCCCCTTTGTAATTACTAAATTCTTTGGGAAAGATATTTGATACTGTGCAAATTTTCTGTTTCTGCTCAAGCTTTCACCCATTAATTTTAGTACCCATTGGTGGAACTTATCATTTGCAAATATCATTATAGAGGTCTAATGGTAATTTAATTCTATTATTAATTCTATTTTTCTCACTTCTTCTACATATATTACATGGGATTCTTCAGTAAAAAAACAGATGTAGCTTTCTTCCTTCCCTTTTTTCCCTTTCCTTCCCTTCCCTTCCCTTTCTTTCCCTTCCTTTTCCTTCCCTTCCCTTCTCTTCCCTTTCTTTCCCTCCCTCCCTCCCTTCCTTCCTTCCTTCCTTCCTTCCTTCCTTCCTTCCTTCCTTCCTTCCTTCCTTCCTTCCTTTGGTCCCTGGTTTAGGTGAAACACACCAGCATCTTTTCTAATTTTCGTAATATAACTCTGGCTTGAAAACTACAATTTTCTAATATCAGCAAAAACCCTACTTCTAAAGCTAACCTATTGAAGATAAGTAAGAATATCCTCTTTTAATATTCTAATGTGTTCCCCTCACTGGCTATCATATTCATGGAGCATTGGTTTCTTATTCTTCTCTTGTCACTCTTGCATCTAGCATAGTTTTTGCAGAATTCTGCTACTTTGTAGTTTATTCATGTGTGTCTGAGTACTGGCCCTTCATGCTTCTCTTCTTCTGTCAAATTAGATTCTTATATCTAAGGGGGTATAGCTATCTATTAAAAAAGCAGTGCTTTTCATATTATCTAGTATATTTTTTGGGTAAGAGGTTAGTGAAGAATAATGCTCTGGAATATAATTTTTATACCAACAAATCTGACCAATTTTGAGGTGTGGGATCATGTTAAACCATTGTAAGCTAAATTATGTAATCAACTCAGCACAACAAAAAGAAAACAAAAAAACAAAAATTATCTCTTAAATATGGATCTAGGGTGGGCAGATATAAATAAAAGAGAAGGGAGCCAACTGAACCAGCCATTTGATTAAACCTGATTAAGTAGAAAGAACCAGCTTTACAGCTGCCCCCAGGGATCCATTTGGCTAAACGGGAAAGGGGAGAAAATAGCAAGGAAATTCCTTTTATTAAGTGCATGCACAGGAGAAGCCAAATGAGGACGTGAAACTGTGTGAGGCATGCGAAGTAGGTGCCCAAGTGGCAACCATAAAGGGGGAAGGCACTAGCCTGTGGAAAAGATCAAACAGAGGAACTGCACAGGCCCCCGAAAATCCAGGAAAGAGATTGGATGGGGCCGGGGCACAACAACAGCCCTGGCAACTCCAGGAAAGATTGAATAGTGTGAAAGAAAACCTGCTCTTTCTCAAACCCAAGGAAATATAAGGAAGACCTCGGGGCAGTAGCTGCCCTATAGTCTATCCACTCTCTGCCTCTGGGAGGATTCTGTTACTTTCATTCTAATAATTCTTGCCACTATGCTTAAAACTCCTCCTACATCAGTTCCATGACCTAATTGGTAGTATTGTGATCCACACTGGTTGATAAGTGGGAAAGCCAAAGTGATCTCATCTACTGTGTCAAGGCTCCCTTTGTGAATGTATACTTATAATCACATACCATTTCTTACAAATATATTTTGAGAGAACTTGGAAAACAAGAGGATACTTTGGACATAGAAGCAGTTACTTGAATAAATAAACACTAGAAAGTGTAGTAGATCATTTTGGGAGCATTTGTTCTACACAGAATGATTCTCAATGGACTTTAGCTCTCTAAATGAAGGATCCAAATCATGTGTTTACCTTGAGACACTGGTCACATTGATTGGACCAAGAGGAAAAAATTGAATAAAATGAGGATGTTGTTGTTCCTTTTCTGAAAAAAACTGAAATTAGCACTATGAATATCTGTTCAGATTGCTTCGGTAGTGACATATAAACATAGGACTGTAAAATAGCCATCTTCTGCCTGCCAGGTGGGCTGAAAATCAAAGAAAGTGTACAGAAAAAGTGTGAGCCAGAATTGCAGAGAGCAGTGACAAAGAGAGATTAGTACTAATACATTTCCAGATTTTGTTCTTCTGATATCTGATTACATTCCTCCCTTCCCCCTTTATCTCCCTGAAAAATAATTGAGCTTACTTCTAGCACCGAAGAGTTCTAAAATAGATGCAGCAAATGAATTAGATGGGTAAAGAGAAATCCACAGAGAAAGGGGCATACTATATTCCACATTATGGGTCCCGCATTATTTCTAATTTACTTTCTAAATGACTCTTTAAAAGTGCCACTGAAGTGTGGTTCTGTCTTTATAAACTACATTGCATCTATGCAAATATTGCATTGAGGAAATCAAAGCTCTCTAGATAGATATGCCAAAGAAACATTTTTTTTGCTTAGCATTTCACACTCTGTAGTGTGATACAATTAGATTTTGCAAACAATCACAAACAAATGATTTGGCAAGGCATACACATTCCCCTGTGCGTTAGTATTAGCATCAAATCAACTCTGGCTTCTGTCCCCTCATCATCCACTCCTCTGTTACTATGTTCACTGCATGGTGTTTCTGAGACTAAGACATTTTGATTGCTTTTTTTTGGCGTGGGCAGGGGGGGGGGGTGCGGGGGGGACACGATCAGATTACCTTTTGCTGCACATTTAGTTTTCTCTGCTACCTGCACTGACAAACAATGTGGAGAACATCAAATATATGGTTTGCAGGCATTCAATGATGAACAAATGCTCTAGTTAGAAGGAGAAGGAACATTTTAATGAAAGTCATAGGAAAAAACATTGGCTATGGAACTTAAGAGACTTGGATTTAGCACTTACCAGTGATGTGACCCTTATGGGCATTATTCAATCTTTATGATCCTCAGCTTTCCTATCTGTACATGGGGATAACAATGCTGATGTAAAAGGGTTCTTAGAATTATAATGTCACCTTAGAGACACAAGCGCAATGAATACTCTTATTATTTGTCAGAGGGAAATCCCTTAACACCCTGATTCTGAACTTAGTCACGTTATTGATGACCCAAATCCATTTGTGCTCCTTATGTACGCAAAAGCTTTCAAACTTTATTTCCAGCTGCAGAGCTGTGCTCTGGTAATAACTCAGCTAAAGAGATTTTTTTTCTTGAATGAATTATGCTTCTGGTGTGCTAAATTTTCTCAAGGCAGTCAACCATAAAAATTATATTATGTATTTCTCTTGTGGAACTTGTGTGAAAGCAGAGTTTGTCAAAACTTGCTGCTCAGCATTTAATGAGGTCCTCCACTGCATTTGATCTAGAATCAAGCTGTATATCAAGAGAGTAAACAGGAATATTGGAGAGGGAAGTTAAAGCTAACAAAATAAGCCAATAAATAATGAGGGGAGAATTTAAAAAATTGAGAGAATTTGGTGGAGAACATTAACTAATTATCACCGTTTTTTATAAGTAAAAGGTGAATTTGCTTTGTGTTGTATCAGGACCTAAAATTAGAGAACTTTATTTCCATTGGAGTCCTTAGTACTCATTGGCGAAATGTGGAGTGGAGGTCTCCCTGCCTTCTGTCTAATTGCACAGGAATGTCAGAAAGAGGAAAGTCATCAATCTCCACATTGTCTGGAGAAGGTCCTAATCATTTTCAACAAATGATTCGGTTACATAGAGACTATGTAAGAAGACTATATAAAATGGAAAACATATAATAGCATCCCCATCTTTTGTAAAAGCTAGCTTTAGATCCTATGAGTTTTTGCTATTGAAGACATGACAAATATGTTTGCTTTATTTGTGCTCTATTGCAGTGTTAAATGGTATCATATTCTTACATTTATTAAAAGGTAATTCAAGATCCTGAGCTCATCTTAGTTTACAGCCACTAGATTTGGGGGCCAGAGGCTCACCCACAGTCCCTCTAATTCTTTCTCTGAGACAGAGTTGCAATGCATACCATAGTGTTTCTGAGCAGGTCCCTGCTTTTTTGTAATCATGTAACTTATGAATCCCATTAGCACAGAACATGTGGCACTGCATTGGGATGACCATCTACTTGTCTGCTTTACCTATTAAACAATAAGAAATGATGTTTCTTGTTGCTTGCTATATCCTTAGCACCTATGCCTCTCTTCAGTCTTACTCTTTATAGTACATTAACCAGTCATGTCTTACCTGGGTTGTTGCAATAACCTCCTAAAGGTTGAAATGTCCTTCTTTATATCGAAGTGATCTTTACAATCATTGAAAAATTGGTGTCACGTTTTGCACATATTTCTCTAATGATTACCTACTGTGAAGGAAAAACAGAATCAAATCTTACACGGAATTCTTATGGAAATTTTGTTAATAAGGATGGTCATATTATATTCCAATTTTGCATTTCTTTCAATTATGTTCTAGCAACGGGAGGCCCACACACTCAGTATCTCTCACAATTTTGAGCACATATTTGTTGGATGAATAACTATATAACAGGAAAGTAATTCAATGACAATGGAGGAGCTTGGAATGGTTCAGGACCAGAACCCTGAAGGCAGTGTTCTTCAGCATAGCCAGAGTCACCATGGCCACATTTGCCTTTAAGCCTATAATGAATCTAGAATTAGGGTCTCTGTGGTGTGCCAATCATTTCTCACACATAACCAAAGGTAAAACAATAGAATTTTAATAAATATGAATATGTATACCTATTTTCAAAACTATATATATTTTAATTGATTTTAGAGATGAAGGGGAGAGAGAGGGAGAGAGGAGAGAGAGAGAGAGAGAGAGAGAGAGAGAGAGAGAGAGAGAGAGAGAGAGAGAGAGGAAGAAAGAGAAAGAAGATGACAAAGAATCATTGATAGGCTGCTTCTGCACACCCCACACTGGGAATTAAGCCTGCAAACTGGGCATGTGCCCTGACCAGGAATTGAACTGTGACCTGGTTCATAAGTTGATGCTCAATCACTGAGTCATGCTGGCCAGGCTATGCTGACTTTTAAAAGGTGAGCACAGAAAAATTCAGATGGATTGGTACATAACTTCCTGTCTTCTGCACTAAGCCAAAAGGGAAAGTGTGCATGCCCCGACAGTGCTGCCTCACATGAAGCTGTGGACTAGGGCCACGCTCCACGTTAATGAAAGTGCTCAGCGTGCATTGCTCACCACTTGCTCAGTCTTCAGACTTCCACAGCACATCCATTAGTGAAAGATGGGGTAGAAGGATGACCAACTTATCCTTATTTTTTTGGGACTTCCCCCACTTTAGCACTGACGCTCCTGTGTCCGGTCAACCTTTAGTTTAGGCAAACTGGGATAATTGGTTACCCATGTGTCCTGCAGTAAATTTCCTGAGCTATTATTCTTTTATTTAGATAATTATTTTTACTTGGAATTCTAACATAAATGAGTTACAGTGAAACTGCTTTGTTCTAAAGGAAGAGAGATGCTAAAGCTTTGCCCAATCAACCCCATTCTATCATTTCTACATCTTATCCAAGGACTCTGCCTATGAGGGCCTGGGTTCCCTCCCTTGCCCTAGCTGGTTAGGTTTTATTAAGTATGATAATTTCTCTGATCCTCAATTTACTCATTTGAAATATGGAGATAGTATTTTTTCTTATAGGTTGTTTGCAATATTTAAAATTCTCTTATCTTGAGGTCACTTTAATTTCCAGACTTCTGCAAAAGCTTTAGTGATTTTCTATGTAAATGAATTGCAAAAGACAATCAGACCTGCTGAATGACCATTCTTATATGGGTAGATTTATATAATAGTGTTTAAAGACTGAAATCTCAGTAGCAAATGTAGTAGAAATACAAAGGTCAAAAAGGGAGTAGTAGATGCCTGTATTTTAACGTGTGGATGCTGAGTCACCAATAGAAAGACTAGGACTCTGTAAGTATTATACAGGTATGGAAATTCAAGGTTACCAGACAAGCAAACTTTCCAACAAATCATAGAATAACACTCATAAGTTTAAGCATCCGTAGTTTTGGTGTTGATATGCATGTAGTTTTTTTTTTTTATGCATGTAGTTTTGGTATTGATGTGTATGTTACTCATCAGAGCTGGGCTGTCATGGGGAAAGTGGTCATTTTACTTCTACTACTCCTTTAAAATTCAGATATTCTGAGTTGGTATCACAAATTTCCACTTTGAATCATCAGAAGTAAAAATTTAGCAATAAGTTTAGCTGCAAGAAAATTCCAAAGTGATTCTTAGTGATCAAAAGTAAAAATAATTTAATTGAAATGGTCATAATTCCGAAGTATCCACCCTTATCTTTCCATAGATAAATATCATTTTATTAGGCTCAATATTACATATCCATATTAAATTTATGCTTCCTCCATTTTTTCACACATACTATTTTAGGCTAACATGAATTAAAATAACCTTCCCAGAAATGTGTAATCCTAAACTGTTTTTCATTTTACCTCTTCAAGGTGGAATGTGAGAATGCTGAGAAAAATATTTGCCATGAGATTAACAACCATTTTAATCACTCTCCTATCAGAAACATCTGGCTGAAGCCCAGACACTTTAGGTCTTGTTTTAAAATGGGAATTGATTTCTGGAAAGCAACCAACTCCATTCACAATAAAATCCAGTGCTTTGTGGTTGAATTCAATTAGTGTCCCCAAATGAGTACAAGGAGAAAAGATAAGCCTGTGGTTATGTATGTGGCTTCATAATCTGATAGAATTTTGCCCATTGCAATCAAATGGTTAATAGCCTTCCCAATTAAATACAGTGGTACCTCGAGATATGAGTTTAATTCGTCCTGTAACCTTGAGGCGTGGGAAACTATGAGACGCTCAAGTCGCAGTAAACTGGTAGGTCGTGTGCAGCCGGCCGATCCTCGTGGTTACTCCTATCTCAAATGTTGCTCGTATTTCAAAGCAAAAATTGCTCGCTCGATGGCTCATATCTCAAAAATCTCATATGTTAGGGCACTCGTATCTCGAGGTACCACTGTAAATTGTCAGCTGTGGGAATATGTTGAAGCTTGTTTAAAACTGTTTCTAGGGATATTGTTTTGGGCCAAATTAATTTTACTTATGCTTCCTTCACTCATGGATGCCTATGTATCATCTTTCAGTGGTACAGCTCTTCTATATTCCTCCAGGATTCTGGAAAAATAAGAGTTAATCTGTATCAATTTGAAGACAGTCACCTGGGTTATTTTTCTCCCTGCTTCCTCTCTGCTAATAGTTGCTTGGATAGTTCCTGCAGTAATGAGATTTTCCCAGACAACCTGACTTGCTGATGAGTCCCAAGTCAGGGCAGGGGGATTATAATATTTTGGGTGTAGGTGGCCCTGATGAATTTCACAAAAGAGGAACATAATTAAGAATTATCTGCCCTTTAGTTTGAATATGCCAATATCTTCTTTAAAAAATTACATCTGGGCTAGAAATGATAGAAGCACGCCATTTTCTTGAAAAAGAATGAGGGTCTTTACAAAGCCAAGTACATTCTGATGGTGATAGGGATGTACCGAAAGGAATATAATAGCATTAGTGGAGAAAGCAAACATGTAGGTAGGGTGATGAAGGAGTGGTTTATACAGTGAATCACATTTGGCTTTTGACACTGACCAAAATTCATTCTTCAAATAGTTCAGGTTTTATTCACTTCCCCTTCCTTTTCTTTTCGTAGGTCGCACCATCTTTCAGGTGCAACCCTCTATAACCCGTATACAAGGAAGATATAGGATGATTGATATCAAGGAACAGAAAATAGAATGAAAGACTTAAAAGCAACTAAAAAGGTGCCTAATTTTTATTACAAAATATTTTACAGCTTCTCCTTTAATTATTTTAACAGTATTCAAGAAAACTGTACTTTTTCTCTTGAAAGAAAAAAATGCAATCTGCAGTTTATTCTACAGTTTATTGTATTAGTCACAAGATTTTCTTTCTGTGTTTATTTCACCCTGCATAGTATTGGGTTCTCATTCACAGGACCTTGCAAGTTTAACCTTCATAACCACTAGCCCAAGACAAATTGGCATGGCAGGAGGTGATGGTGGCTCTGTGTGACTCAAGAGGGAAAAATATACACTATTTCTTTCTAATCTGCTGGAGCACATTTGACTTGAATCCCATGTCGATTTTCATTTGACAAGATAGATGGAAAAGGAAGCACAATTGCATAGATTTGCACATTTACTCTCCCTTTCAAGGCATGAGTGAATAGATCTTTCCTGGTTGATGATGGAAAGTACCCCGACATTCTGTTTTCAAGTATGAAAGTATTCAGAGATCAGGAGGCTGTAATGTGCCATTGCAATATCCCATTAACTCACCAGGTTGAGCAGTAATCTGAAGTTCCAAGAGAAATAATTCTAATTTGACTGCCACTGATTTGTTACACCCACCAATGAGGCAAGGCACACTAGAACTGGGGGTCATAATTTAAAAAACTATCGTCAAACATATGAGGAGACAAGCAGTTAGAGTTGGATGGGTTTGTCAGCATCCCTTGCCACTTTCCTTGTGCATTGCATGCTGCTGTTTGCACAGAGCAGTCAGAGACCAGGGAAGATTTTTGATTTTGAGAAATCTGAATGTTTTATGTGAAATAATTATTTGATTAGCATGGTAATTTGACAACCAGAAGCAGAGAGCAAAGTTTTATAAAATTAATTTTTACAAATCCTCCTCTCATTTAGGCTGAGAAAATAAAATTACTTTTAAAAAGCTTGTAGACTATAATTTGGTACATTTTGAAATATAAAACAAAACCCAAAATCATCAGAATATGGTTTAAATTTATAGAAGAAGCACTCTATTGTTTTTTTTCTTCTGAATTGAAAATATTTATTTATTGGGTGATGGATATTGCATGGTAGTGGATTTTATTCTCCATTATGTCTAACTATACTATCTAGGAGTGAATTTTTACATGAGATCACACCACTGACTTAGCTATTTTACTTATTAACCATGGACTATAGCTACAAATTTTACAGACTATCTTTCTATATATCATCAGCGTAAAAGAAAGTGGAGGAAAAGGAGGTGACTAGATATGTGAAAATCTATCAAAATTGCAAAATCACATTCAAGTTGACAATTTCAAACTAAATTAATCCAACAGATTTTATTTTTTAGAGACTCTAACAAAGTTTATGAGGAATTAAACATTTAATAAATACAATGGCTGCCATTATAAAGTTGATAAAGTGGTAGGAAGCAAAAATAAGCATTTACACACATATACACAAACACATCCTCACACAAATATAAACAAAAAGATAGATTCTACAAAGGGGTAGTAAACATCTATAATAATAAAAACGTAATACGCTAATTAGACTGGGCGTCCTTCTGGACGTACTTCCAGATGACCTTCTGGACGAAGCCAGGACTGCAAGGGAAGCCCAGTTTCTGGGTGTCAGGGGGAAGCCAGTGCCAGCAGCCAGGGGGAAGGAAGACCTACTGTGGCATGAATTTTGTGTATTGGGCCTCTAGTAATACCATAAGATTATAGAAGAGTAATCACAACTACGCAGCTGAGGAAATATAACTAGAATATAAATTATGAGCAGGCACAAACTGTTCATATCATTTTTTTAAACTTTAAAATTTTAGAATAAAATTGTATTTATAGAGAAGTTGCCAAAATAATACAGAGACTTCCTATATATCCAGCTTCTCCTAATGTCAATATCTTTTATAATATTGGTATATTTGTAATAACTAAGAAAAATGTCCTTTACTAAACCAAAACTTTATGTGGATTTCACTGGTTTTCCACTAATGAGGTTTCGTTTTTTTTCTATTATAGGATTCACTCCTAAATACAACATTATATTTGGGAAATAAATAATTTTAATTCATAACTTCTATCCTCAGTTATAATTCTTGATAGAGGTTGTATATTAAGATAAAGTTTGGTTCTAAAGTCCAAAATGCTTCGTGTTTCAAATTCTTATTTTACCAATTATCTTACTGCTATAACACTGACAGTGGAACTTAACCTTGTTATGTATCAGTGTGAAATAAGAATAATAGAAGCAACTTCTGGTTGTTGTTCTAAGTGAGAAAATGTATTTAAAGTACTTTACTGATGTCCAACGCTAACATGTTATGAATATCGCAAATATTATTTTATTATGTTGACTTAATAAAAAATAAAAAATGGAATTGAAATAATACCAAAGATATTAAAATGTTTACTATGATGCAAGATTGGCAGTGCATTTTAAATGTAAAATTAATATTACATGTACTAAAAGCTATAATTCAAAATAAAGAGATAGGAAGATTTGTAGGGAACTTGCTTTATGCTGGATAATAACCAATGAATAGAATTTGAAAAGACAAGAAAAAGGATAAGACATGTTAGTTTTCAATTTTAAAAAGCATAAAACAAATATAAAGAAAGGGGAAAAGGTAGGTAGACTTAGTAATAAAAGTACATTTATGAATATGAGTAGTTAGGGAAAGGCTCAAGAAGGAAATTGGGACAAGTCTTGGTGGGCCTTGAATGTCAGTGTAAGAGGATTAGATTTGATTCTGTAGGCAACAGGTTACCATTGAATATTTGGTTCCATAAAGCATGGTTCCAAAGGTAAACAGAATTTGTTTGTTATGGCCCTGCCTGCTTGGCTCAGTGGATAGAGCATTGGCCTACGGACTGAAGGGTCCCAGGTTCAATTCTAGTCAAGGGCACATGCCCAGGTTGTGGGCTGTATGCCTAGTAGGAAGCATGCAGGAGGCGTTAGTCAATGAGTCTCTCTCATCATTGATGTTTCTATCTCTCTTTCCCTCTACCTTCCTTTCTGAAATCAATAAAATTAATTAAAAAAAAGAATTTGTCATGGATGAGTCCTTATTGAAACATATTAACTCTTGTTAACAGCCCATTATGGAGATACATGAAATACTGAAAAAATGTTTAGTATATATAACAAAATTTCAGGATATGTGGGCAGGTTCTGAATTTACTCTCAAGTACTTTTGGAATAAGTTTTTATTTGAAGCCTTTTGAAGTAATTTTAGCTCTTGTGCAATAATCACATGAAACATTTCTGAATCAATTTTCATTGGGAAACTGCCCACTTGGCTATTTGCAGATAAGAGAGTGAAAATCCTCAATTACTTATTAAAATGGTAGATAATTTTGGTCTATATTTTTGTGGGTTATGTGAAATGTTTATCAAATTTTTATTGGTATTTTTCTCCGTTATGTTTTTCTTTATTGTACCTATTTCAAGACTTGTTTGTGAATATGATCCATAGATTTCAGTATAAATTAGTGAAAAGAAATAATAAGCATAATTTCTCTGGTTTTAGTGTCAAAGGCTCATGTCATGGCTATACAACCTCTAAGTCATCATTCATGTGACTTGTCAAGTTCCTGATTCTTTAAGTTTTATTTTCTTCACCTGCCAACTAGAAGTGATAATATATATCAGTAGCTTCTCAAACTCAATACAGTGGTACCTCAAGATATGAGTGCCCTAACATACGAGATTTTTGAGATACGAGCCATCAAGCGAGCAATTTTTGCTTTGAAATAAGAGCAACAGTTGAGATACGAGTAATTGCGCGGATCGGCCGGCTGCACAGGACCCACCAGTTTACCGAGACTTGTCTTGTAGTTTCCCGAGACTTGTCTTGTAGTTTCCCACGCCTCAAGGTTATGGAACGAATTAAACTCGTATCTCGAGGTACCACTGTATAAGGGCCAAATGTAATGTTAAACATAGGACTATTTTATAGAATGCAAAAGTTATACAAGTATCGGTTATCTATGCATATAAAGAGGTAATATATTAATTGCTGTTACAGTGTCCTCATAATGAGCAATTTGCATATTGATGTGTGCTCCCACATTGCTCTAGGAGATTGGAGCCACACCCTGAGTAGGTACAGCTGCGAAACAGCCACATACAATTTAAAGAATGGTGACAAGTGGGAAGATTTGATAATTACTCCCTCTTCAGCCTCACAGCCCTCCTAGCACCCACCTTAACTCCCTGCCCCCCCACCAGCACCTTCAGGGACAACCACCACTACAGGGCTGCTGGCCAGAGCCTGCCCCTCTGAGGCCTGCAGAACTTTTTGCAAAGCTTCCATAGCTACAGTCCCAGGAAACAATCATGCCCTCCTCTCCTAATCAGCATCTGCTACCTGTGAGGGTACCCCTGAGCTTCAAAAATAACAGTGCCTTCCCATTTAGACATCACTTACTTGATGAAAGATTTCTATTAGTTTAGAACCTCCTCATGACAACCCAGTGAGAAAGGCAGAGAAGAGATTACAGTTCTCATGATATATGTGTATGTATTCAGAAATGAAGCTCAGAGAGAAAAAGTGTCAAGTCCAGTGGTTCCTAAGGTGCAGCACATGCTTCACTGGAATGGGGGAGCAATTTGATTTTAAATGGAGGCAATTAGAGAATGAGTTAACTGTGAATTTTTTGCATTTCTTATTGTTCTAGGGGCCTCATCTACAGCATAAAAGGCTAATATGCAAATGACCAAAGGTGGAATAACCAGTCACTATGATGCATGCTGACCACTAGGGGGCAGACACTCAATGCAGGAGCTGCACCCTGGTGGTCACTGTGCTCCCACAGGAGGAGAGCTGCTCAGTTAAATGCTGGGGTCATGGTTGACAAGCACAATGGCAGTGGTGGGAGCCTCTCCTGCCTCTGGGGCAATGCTAAGGATGTCTGACCTACCACTTAGTCAGATAGCCTCCCAGGGCTCCCAGACTGCTAGAGGGTGTAGGCCAGGCTAAGAGACCCCCCCCCCCACAAGTGTATGAATTTTGTGGGTGCACCCTCTCCAGTCCTGGTATTGGGCCTAAACTGACAGTCAGAGATTCTTCTCACAATCCTGGTGCTGGCACCTAATCGCTCACCTGCCTGCCTACCTAGTCTCCCTTAACTGTCTTCCCTGCCCTCCTGATCATTCCTAACTGCTTCTGTGTGCTGGCCAGTGTCCCTCCTATTGTCTCCTCCCTGACAGCCTGGTCCACCTACTGGCATGGTCACCCCTCCCTGCTGGCCTGGTCGCCCCCAACTGTTCCCTTGCCAGACTGGTCACCCCTCATGGCCCCCCTGCTGGCCTGGTCACCCCATACAGCCTGCTGCTCAGTCGTTTGGTTATTTTTCATTAACCCACCTGCCGGCCTGGTTGCCCTACACAGCCTGCTTGTTCAGTTGTTTGGTCATCCCTCATTAACCTCTTGCAGCCTGCTTACTGAGTATTTGATTGCCCTTCACTAAGCCCTCTGCCAGCATGGTCATGGGCAGCCATCTTGTAAGGGTGTGATGGTCAATTTGCATATCATCTTTATTATAGAGGATACTCTCCAACTATTTCAATATGCTAGATTTTTCATGTTTGAGATCAACAGAGGCAAGTAATTCATATCTGTAAATTTGATTGTAACAAACTCTTTTTAACTTTATTTTCCATCAGCTTGTCCTTTATGTTAAAAAAAGAGTCAAAGAAATGTTATGAATTTTACCCTGAGGACTTTTTTTCTCTGTATCCATTTCCAAATAAAGGTGCTATGCAGGTGTAAAATAACAAAAGAGGAAAAATACTGGAAAAAATATGTGAAATTAAAAGATTAATTCATCAAAAAATAAAAAGAAAGAAACATTTAGGCTTCTTCCCATAGAACTGATTATACAATATCTTTCTCTTTACCCTCAAGTTCAAAACATATTCTTCTTTCATTCCTCATAAATATTCCCTAATGATGTTCTCAAATGAGAGAAAGGATTACAAATGAGATAGAGAGTCTGATCCAGGAAGAAAATTGAGCAGCTCTTAAAAAAAATCTATCTCTAAAGAAATGGATTCCAAATGCAGGCAGTTGTCCCTAATTCCCAGAAGTTCAAACCCAGTGATCAGCAAGGCAAGCCAGAGGTGATAAAGAGATGTGTAGACCTCTTGGTTCTGCTGAAAATTTTTTAAATGAATAAATGATTAAAATGGCTCAATGAAAATCACATGCAAAAGGGTAAAATATAATGACTATCTGATCTGTTAAAAGGAAAAAGCTTTTAAATTAATCGATCTTTTCCACAACAATTTATGTCATAGCCTTTTAAGATGATTCCATCTTAAATGGGGAAGTGACAAAGAAATTTATATCTAATATACTTGCTCAATGAATATATTTTCAGTACCCTAAGAAAATGCATTTGAGAGCTTTCCTTTTTAAAGGAGACTACACATTAGATTCTTGTGGATGATCTTACATTGAGTTTTATCCTTGTTATCAGTAAGGATTAGAAAGTAGGAAATTAGGACTAAGATGTTTTGTTCAGGCTTGATGGACAATTGGGCAGCAATCATTTAACCTCCAAGTGCTTTATTGCTGGTATCTCTCAAAGGAGTACACTAATGTATGTCGCACTAATGCTTGCCATCAATCTGTTTTGTGGACACATTATAAGGGTTAACTAATAAGGCTGATGATAAGCATTTTGGAAATTCAAAGTACAAAATAAAAGTACTAAGTAAGCTAAACATAAAGAAAAGACCCACCTGATGGTCAACTGATTTAAATTTTCAATGATTATGGATTTTGTTAATACTTCCTTCTGCTCTCTGCAATAAAGTGAAGCCGTTTGGTATTGTTTTAAAACTCATTTCGAAGATGTAAGGGATGGACATTGTGTGCATCATTTCTAATATGAAAAAGCTTTTCATATTTTTGAGGTGTTTTAGTTTTCAAGATATACTACAGTTGCACATTTGCGCATCACTATTTACACAGGGATATTACGGTTTCTTGAATTTGTTTTGTTTCTTTTGTCTTCCTTTTCTGTACTATTATCTGTGGTAGAATATGTGATAATGACAGAATAAAACAACGCAGTTGGACAATGTGGAAGTGGGGGCAACAACCCCAATGCAGTCCCTCCCCCAATAACTTTTGTCTCTCTCCAAATTTAACTCCTGATTGCCTCAAATTGACCAGAAGTATTACTGATTACATAAGCAGTTGATTAAAACATATTTTGAATGTTAATGCACTATTTGCTCTATTCTTAAAATAAATAAATTTAGAGAAAAGAAAATATTGATCATAAGAAAGAAAAATACATTTAGAGTACTGTACTTTATTTAGTGATGCCATAAGTTTTTGTTATGTTTCCAAGATGAATCTTCTGTCTGCCAGGACTTATATCAATGTCATATATAATACGGAGCACTGTAGATGTTACATGTATTACTAACACTAGACATCAAAAATGAAAAGATAATGTGAAAAAGGAAGTCATATTTATTTACAGGCATTAAAAACTCAAGGGTTAATAACAAAGAAGCAGCAATATGTAATTAACATGATTGCTTCATGATAGCCTAGTCTACCACAAATAAATGTCATTATAAAACTTTCATGACATAGAATATTACAGTCATATTAATAATACAATATTGCAAACATCGCTACACTAAAAAGTACCTCTGGCTTGGTTGGGTAGCTCAGTTAGTTGGAACATCATCCTGTGTATGACAAAGGTTGTGGATTTGATTTTTAGTCAGGAAACATACCTAGGTTACAGGTTCAATACCCAGTTGGAGCATGTACAGAAGCAACCAATAGATCTTCTCTCTCTTCTCTCTCTTCTCTCTCATATCTCCCTCTCTCTCTCTCTCTCTCTATCTCTCTCTCTCTCTCTCTCTCTCTCTTTCTCTCTCTCCCCTTTCCTCCCTTCCTAAAAAGAAATAAAAACATATCCTTAGGTGAGGACTAAAAACAAACAAACATCTCTAATGACAGCCTAATATGTAGTTTCTCCAACTATGAGAAAAAGGCATAGTGTACAGTTATTACTTCGGAAAGTGAAAAAGAAAGAAAAAATTTAAGATCTGTCTTTATCTTTTAAGCATGAAAAGAAATTCGGCCAGATCTGTTAGAGATGCTTTCCCCTGAAGTAGGCAGGATGTGGAGGAAGAGAGACACTGTGGCAATCCAGTATGAAAGTCCACTCTCCCAGTATACTAATCTAAAGTCTCCTTTCTCGCCATGAAAAAGTTTTAAAAATTTAGAGATGTGTCTGGAATTTCTGTACTCGTGAGGAGAGAAGCCCGGCTTAAAAAGAAATGCGCGCAATTGTCCACCTTTTTGGACATATTAGACAGGGTTTTAA
Organism: Lasiurus cinereus; assembly: GCA_011751065.1. NCBI lineage: Eukaryota > Metazoa > Chordata > Mammalia > Chiroptera > Vespertilionidae > Lasiurus > Lasiurus cinereus. Next base: position 42,709,514 of record JAAGEH010000393.1, on the reverse strand, counting down.
GCTGGAATCTCTCCGCAAAAGCTGCAGAAAAAGAAAAACCAGAACTGGTCTTTATTTTTTAAGAAAAATGGCGTAAAGGAACCAAAAGGAGAAGATTTTGTGTTATTAATCAAGGTTTTCAGCTAAATGCAAATTAAATTGGGAGAAAATAAAATTTCTCTAATTATTAGGAATTCAAAATACATTGTTGATTGGTCTAATAAAAAAGGATTAATTCTGTGATTCCCAACTGACAGTTTAAAAATATAATTGATATCTTAAGATAATTATAAAAAATATTATAATCTTTAAATCATATATGAATATATATATTTGATGGTTTTTTTCCATGTTAAAATTTCAAGGCTTTAACAGAGATGATTCTTGTAAAGCTCCATGGGCCCAGAGTAATACAAGAAATTTATTCTCTCTTTTTAAAGGACATCTTCTTAAATTTAACCGATCTAATATACTTGAAATTTCATGGAAAGCGTTATCAAATGAGAATTAATAACTATATTTTAAATGTTGTGAAGGTTTTGGCCTCTAAGAAGGAAACAAGGTAGCACTCTAGGGAGAGGCATAAACACTCAGCCTCTGAGAGATCCAGTCTCTCGGTGTCCTAGATGTCAGAGAGGTAACCATTGGGCCAGACAGTGTAAATCAAAATTTCAAAAGTAATATGGGCTACTGCATCTACAGGAGAAACGGCAAAACAGGTTATTAATCATTGTCTAGCTGCTTTTGCCGTCATGGGAGTTCCAAAAATTATTAAAACTGATAATGGGCCTGCTTACATAAGCTGTAAATTCCAGGAATTTTGTAAAAGGTGGAAAATTCAGCACATTACAGGAATACCATATAATTCTCAAGGACAGGCCATTATTGAACGACAGCATCAGCGACTAAAATCCCAACTTGAAAAATAAAAAGAGGGGATGATGGAGAAATCACCTGTGGGTAGGCTGCACCAAGCCTTACTTACTTTAAACTTTTTCACTTGTGATGCTAATGGACAGACACCTATGGAGTTACATTGGTGTCAGGATAAAACAAAAGAAAATGGTTTAGTTAAATGGAAAGATCCCGAATCTGGTTTATGGAAGGGACCCGATCCATTATTAACCTTTGGGAGAGGGTATGCTTGTATATTTCCAGAAAATTTTTCCAAACCCGTGTGGATTCCTGCTAGAAATATTAAACTGCAACAGGAATCCAAGAGAGAAACTAGTCAGACTAATGAACACTTTGCACCAGGAGCCACACCATGCAGCTGCAGAAAATCAGCTACCTCAGTCACAGAGAGCAACCATCCAAGCACTCCGCTGGAGAAGAGGATCAGGAGGAGGAGAAACAGAACAACAAACAGCCTGAAGGCCGCAGGAGCATGGTAAAGAGGACGGTACAGACACCTAAGAACGTACTTCTTGCAATACCAACAGTTACCAGCTGTACGGTAATATTTCCTGGGGCACATGGGGAAGTATTTTTGACTTATATTCCTGACCCTTCATGGATAAGAACCGTTAGGTATACTGATTCCCCTGTTTCTTGCAGTCTCTAAGAAGGGCAACATTTGTGGCTTGTGAATCAGACATAAACAATTACTAAATTTATTTTGCTTTAAAATTGAGATACCTACTTTAATTAATAAATTAGCTTTTTAAATAAAAATCAAAGTTTTCAGCTAAATAAAGAGCCAATATTTTTGTAAGCAATTTGATTAAATTTTCTAATAAAGTAACTAAGACCTTCTCTATACAAAAAAGAAATTGATAGCCAGTTTAAAATTGAATTGCCATGGCCTAGAACAAAAGAATTTCCTTACATAATATTATTCTACAATGTCATTATAATTTTTTTTTGACAAATATCCCAAACAAACTTACAATCTAATTCTCTGAATATTTGGTAGCAATTTAATAAATAAATAAATAAATAACATAACATAACATAACATAACATAACATAAAAGAAATTAAGACAGTGAGAAGGCACTTGAGTATTCTATATTGGCTTTTCTTGCTCTTTTTGCCAAGAGGGACCCTCCCACAGCTGTCGCCTGAGCTTTCTGTTCATGCTGAGGTTGAAGCCTCGTGTTGGCTGGTACCATGACGCTGTCTCTCATCCAATGGTGTGAGCTGGGCCCTTCCTGGAGAAGAAACCTGGGTTCCCCAAGATATGTGATCAGTGCTGGGACCCTGCCAGCAGGCAAGGGGATCCCAAGGCAGGTACTGGGCGTGGAGGCCACAGGGGCATCAGTGTCCAAGGAGATGGAACTGAACCTCACATCAACCTGCTTGGCCCCGGAGGATGGCTGTTTAGCCAGAGACGGGCAACTGGAACTTATACGTTACACCGACCACCGTCTAAGCCAGGAACTGGGCCTTATGCCGCCCTGCTTTCCAATGACGGGTAAGGTGGGTTGGTACCGTATGGTAGTTCCTGAACTAAGACAGGCACAGTCACAGAGGGGCCATCAGGAAAAAACTTGGGGATCAACAGAGGTTGATCCTCACCCCCCAACATTGCAGAGGCTTGAACCTTCGCCCCTTCTGAGGGAGGTCTCCTGCCCCATGACTGCTTCACTTCCCACGTCCAGCTCCCATTGGGATCCAGGTGACAAGACAGAGGCTTGGCCCAGCTCCGTTCAGGAAACAAATGACAGACAAAAATTTGGTGCAGCTCAGATCGGGACCCAGCAACAGACAGACTTGGCTAACAGCTGCCCTATATTCTAAATCCCACTTAACACCAGGAATGCTCAGGGCCTACTCAAGAATGCAAATAATCCTTTCCACTAATATTTACAGGATAAAACTAAGATTGTTGTTAGAATATTAAATTTAATAATAAAATAGTAGTTAAATTTTCAAATTAATTTAATTGGTTAATTGAAATAGGTGAATATTCAAGAAAATTTAATTGTACTGGAAAACAGTTGTTCCTAAAGTATTAACTTAAATTTCTATTGGTAGTTCATTGCATGGTAAAATTACTCAACATGCAATAAACATAAAGCAGTCATAATTGCATTATAAAAAATTTTCCAAAAGCATCATAATTACATAAAAAAGGGGGTTAGTACAGTAATATTATGTAAGGAAAAAGCATCCTGTAAGCAAATTATATCTAAAAAATTTTTTTACTTAACAGCAAGACACCCATGAAAAACATACATAGTATTAAAATAAGTCAAAGGAAAAACATTTGGGCAAAAATAAAAAGGATCTAAAGTCAAATTTATAGAAAAAATTACTTTACTAATTTTTGTCGAGAATGTTTATGTATTTTCAGAAAAACAGCTCCAAAACCATGTGAATTCCTACAACAGAGAATGCTCCAGCTATGAAGACAAGAGGAGAAGCAGTCCAGAGATGGAAGATGCTGACGACACCTTGCCATCGTAACAGACAGCAGCTGTGCATCGATGCAGGTTGCCCAGGACCAAACCAGAGAGGGTCGGACCTGCATTACCACCATTTGTCCACCATCCAGAACTGAAATATCATTGCTAATACGTACATTCAAAAAACTGTTGGACATTGAAACTGGGACTCAAAGGACTGTTGGTCCAGAAAGAAAGATACTATAGACTTATTCATTCACCTCTTAGCATAGCCATTGTTGCTTGTCTTATTTTTTGTTCTTAATATTTATTTCTAGTCTGTAGGTGCAAGATTTTTTAGAGGAAAGAAAACGAGGGAGATGTTGGAAACCAAATATTGTTCTCACTAGATGGATGTAAACAGGAAGCCAGAAGGCTGGTCAACCTTAATTGCTCTGAAAGGTCAGAGCTAATTACTCACTGTTTTGTTGAAACATTATTGGTTGAAGCAACCTCTATGTTTGTTTCTTGTTAATTTCTGTTTTTGTTATTTCCTGCCTAAAGGCTAGGGGTGTGTCCCAAAGCCTTAATAAAAGGGAGAAAAAGGCCAGAGCAAGGAGCAGTCCTTTCCACTAGAGGAAGGCTCCCGCCTGGCCCCCCAATATCGCCAAATTAATGCTTTCTAGTCTCTCATTTCGTTTGCGTGCGGCCTCCTTCAGAACCCGAACCCTGACCCGGGAACCCTGAACCACGCGGGACGTGGAAAGAGGTTCCCACATTCTATGATTTCTTCAATTGGCTTTGTTGTAAATCCTGTGAAGTCATGCACAACATCTGGACATAGTTTCTCCTGCAGGAATGTATTTTGCAAGTTTGATGGCGGTCACGGTCACAGCCTTTCCAATAGCAACAATGGCACTGTGATGGTGTAACCCTTCCAGACTTTCATGATGTTCTCTTCATCAGCTTCCCTTCCCTGGTGCTGGTGATCCTTTCCATAAAGCACCATACATAATGAATCTTACAGGTCCTTTATGATTCCCTGATTTAGAGGCTGAATTATGGGTGATGTGTTTGGGGTACATAGATCCCTTTGGTATTGATGGGGTACTAGGTTGCCCTGACATTGTTCAATATCAAAAGAATCATCAAAATACTACCTGACTTTAAGGGAAAAGCATTGAAAAGCAACCTAAAAAAGAAGGGTTCTTGTTGTCCAGGACTTGCTGTAACACCAAAGATTGGCAGCTGCTATTTATCTTTTTCCTTTAAGGCTTGGGGGTTAGCACCTTCATAGGCAAGGGTAGTAGCCCTGATCATAAACCAGACCGCATGTGCACAAAACAGTGGTGCTAGCCTCTCTCTTCTTACATTAAATTCTGGTGCTCACTTTTCTGTCTCACTAATAAATGTCCTTTGTGGCATTTTTTTTCTAGAATAGGCACTTCCTTTGCATTAGAAACCTTTTCAGGCAGATATCCTTTCTCCTCAGTGATTTTCTTTATGGTGTCTGGACTCACTTGCTGCCTTTTGTTTGGCAGAAGCTGTTTCTCCTGTTAACTCAACACTTTAAAGACAAACCTCTCTAAAGTTATCAAACTATCTTTTTCTGGCATTGCGTTCTTCAGCTTCACCTTCTTTTTGTTTTAAGTTGTCATATAATGGCTTCACTCTAAAAAAATCTATTAGAGTCTACAAGTATGTCTTTTTATACCAACCCAGCACCTACATAAAAGCTTGAGATAACACGATATTTTGCGAAAAAGAAGTGCAAGGTTTTCACGCCTGCTGGAGCAGCTGAAGCGAAAGCCTTATGAATTTCCTTTACTTTTTGTTTTTTTTTTACAATGGTCCTTACACTAGTCTCATTTATCTTGAACTGGTGGGCAACTGTAGCTGCAGACTTCAGTCGATGGTTCATATCCAGCAATTCACCTTCTCTTGTAATGCATGACTTTGCTCCTCAGGGGCACTTTCAGCATCACCAGGGCATTCTGTGTGGGTCCCACGACATTATTCAAAGTTTGTGCTAAACATAAAATATATTCCCGAACTGAGAGAGACCACTTTTTCCCATGATATGAAATTTCCTGGAAAGGGGAACTGCTCAAGCATAGATGTTTAGCATCACATAGTGTTTTAAGTGGATACTTGCAAGAATTGAGCTTATTGCAGTAGCCACAGGAGGTGACTATGAAATTATTGAGTATTACAGTGTGTATTACAGTTAATTTTATGCATTTGTGATTTAATGCTACATCGTTGTGTTTATTTACATTTCTCTCAACTGCAAATGGCATCATCTATAGAGTTTGTGAATATGTTTTCATAAATTTTAACTTTTTTAATAATAGATTTATGTATATTTTATGTTAGTAAATGATAAAGTAGAGTAGTATCTGCATATATATATGCATTCATGACACACCTAACTCTTTCTGAAATTTTTTTCGCTATTTCTAGGTTCTGAGTTCCTGCAATTTTTTAACTTATTGCAAATCTTTAAAGTTTTTTCCAATGTGTTATTGGAAAAAACCCACCTATATATAAGTAGACTCATCAGTTCACACCCACACTCATGCAATATAGGTTCAAGGGCCAGAAAACCAGGATGGCAGATGACAAGTTTCCCTTGGCTTATGAAAAAATATAGTTCTGCCTTGGGAAAAGAGATAAACTAAGGGGGATATCAAGGTGTTTGTTTGTTTGTTTGTTTGTTTGTTTTCATATAAGTTTAATATTCAGTCCTATTCCTACCTCCTTCAGCTTTCAAGAAGGAGACTAATTTGTGCCAGTGATGATGGAAGTTTTTATGTTGCCAACTTCTGTCTTTGAAGAACTGATTAAGCTCAAAATCATTTGCCATACCCTGCAAAATGATATGCTTTGAAAATGTCTCAGCAAAGTCACAAATGAAATTATTTCCATCGGAATTTGACCTTATGGTTATAAATAGAAATGGAAAATGAAGTGCAAAGTAGGATAATTATCTAGGATAATGCAGACCAATCAAACTTTGCTATGTGTATTAGTCTGTTCTGTCTACCATGACTAAATAGCACTGACTGAGTGGTTTAAACAATAGACATTTATTTTGCAGAGTTTTGGAGGCTAGACAACCATGATCAACATGCCAGCAAATTCAGTTTCTGATGAGAGCTCTCTTTCTGACTTGTAGATGGTTGCCTTCTTGCTGTGTCCTCAAATTATCTTTCCTTTGTGCTTGTGTAGAGAGGGAGACAGAGTCCTGGTGTCTCATTCTCTTCTTATAAGGACACAAATTCTATCTGACTAGGGACCTACTCCAGTTATCTTGTTTAACCAAAATACCTCAATAAAGTCTCTATCTACAAACACAGTCACATTGGGGGATGGGTCTTAAAAATATGAATTTGGGGGTGGGGATACAATTCAGTCCATAATACTATGACACATTAGATAACTAAGACCCAAATGTTTTTACTTGATTGTTCTATATACTTGCAGAACTTTAATATTTCTATGTACTTTATAAGTGTGTAGACAAGGCATAAAATAAAATTCTTCCTCTTGTAATAATTTCCACAAACAACAATGTTTTTTCTATTTGAATAACAATGATGTAGCTAAAAGCAATATATTAAAATTAGACTATCTCCAATATGTAAGCAGTTGCCGAGAGGCAGTAAAAATTTCCCTTATCTCTCTCAGAATCAATCATAGAGCTAGTTGGAGAAACTGAGTAATATAAATGTATGGATATCAGTTTTCTCACTCCAATAAGCAACACATAGTGCATGGTTTGCTTGAAATTCAACCTGAAAGAAATTAATTTTAGTCCATAAATCATCCCCAGATCAAAATAATATCTTACTTAATATAAAAAAGTATCTCTCTAAAAACCCTCATATTGAGTTAAATATAATAAAGAGCTAATATGCTAATTAGACCAAACAGCAGAACGACCATCCAGACGATCTTTCAGATGAAGCCAAGGCTCTGAAGGGCTGTGAGGGCCAGCTGGGGCTGCGAGGGCTGAGCCCCCTTGCACAAGTTTCATGCATCAAGCCTCCTAGTATAAGATATAATCATATTACTCACTCTCCACCTTCCAAACTCTAACATCCTCATTCAAACCCCCTTCCCCTGAATAAAATAAAACAAAACATACTCATGTCCATATCAAACCTGAAGCTAGTGAATTTTTATGGGTTAGTCTTAGAGATTAATTGTCTGATTTACTTAATAAATTATAGTCTTGTATTATTTTTTATTATAATTACATTTTAATTATATTAACAGCAAATAATACCCCTTTAATTGTTTTAATGAAAAGGGAAGACCAAAAGTCAATTTGGCCCAGGATATATAAAAGGTTAGATAATCATTTGGATGGAGAAAATAGTGCTGTTTCTCCCAATACGCAACTCCCAGTGAAGAGAAACTGCATTCACATCGGTCATTTTGTTTCCCTTTCAATTTATGCTAAATTTTTATTATTTCTATTTAGCTGTTTTGCTATTATTTAATGTATAAGTACACTCTGCTTACATTTATTTATTTATTTATTTATTTATTTTTATTTATTTATAGATAAAATGTCTAAACATAGGAGTTCATATTTAGCCTTATATCTGCACACTTAGCAGACTACACTCTTTTTACATTTAAAAAATATATGAATTTTATATATTTTGGTTATCACTATATTTGTCTTGTTTTGACATTTTTCTTTATGTGAGAGGAGTTATTCAACCTTTGTCTGACTGAAAATGTCATTGTGCTCCTCTCAAAGGAGGAGAATTCTCAAGTTTATTCTTTGAGTCTTTAAGTCTTTATTTATCTATGGCCTAGTTTTCAATTGTCTACCATTTGAAACCCAAATAACTGCTCCATTGATACTTTTCCACAAAGGTTACTATGAAGGAAGAGCCCAAATAAAACTTTGGTAAGTTGAGAAAAAGTTGGAAGACAGAGTGACTGTATAAGAGGGGAGTGAAGATTCTGAATATTACTCTTCCCCAATCTATCAGTGTATTTAGTGACATTGTAATCCTCAAAATATATGTGTGCGCCCCAAATATGAATCCCCAATAAAATCTAGCTGATATCAAATCTACATGCTCTCTCTACAATGGATACTTATTATGTAAATTGTCTAAAATGTTGTTCTATTTAAATGTAGTTCTACTCTTTAGAGAGTAAAAAAACATATCTATCCTCCAATTTTTGGTGAGAGCATAGGTAGTGATTAGGAATCAAAATTAGCAATACATGTCATTTTAAAATGTTCATACATATCAATATATTTGTATGACATAATTATACATAATTGAATATTATATAATATCAACGTATCTTCCAACAATTCTAATAATATTACCAAATGCTTCTAAGATGATATTTACAAAACTATTGGAAAATAATATCATGTGAACAATACAAGTTTAAATATAATATTTTAAGTTCATATTTGTGATGATGGAATTATACATGACTTTTGAAAACTATTGTGTTTGCTTCTATTAGTAAAATGTTCCAATATTTTAATTTTTAAAATATTCCATAATTGTTGGAAAAAATCCAAACATTTTTTTTAAATATATTTTATTGATTTTTTACAGAGAGGAAGGGAGAGGGATAGAAAGTCAGAAAGATTGATGAGAGAGAGACATCGATCAGCCGCCTCCTGCACGCCCCACACTGGAGATGTGCCCGCAACCAAGGTATATCCTCCCGACCGGAATTGAACCTGGGACCTTTCAGTCTGCAGGCCGACGTTCTATCCACTGAGCCAAACCGGTCTCAGCCAAACATTTTTTTATGTAAAGAAAACCTTGGAGAGTAAAGCTTATAAGTAGTGGAGCAATGGTAGTGAAGATGACGTATTTTAATATATAGTAATTAAGTAGACTTCTGAAATATTGATTTAAGTTTTATAGGATGCCTTGATAATTATACTCACCAAGAGGATGTTCTCACTGAGGGAAGCAACTAGTTAATAATGGCCTTTTGTTATATATATCAGGTCTTTTATGAATTAACAAATACATAAAGCTTTTTTATTATGCTTAGGCCCTTTCTTACCAGAAAGTTTGAAGAATATTCTTGGTGGGAATAATCAGAAACTCAGTGTTTTTCATAAAGCAAGAAATAATTGGGTTCATTGTTTTTCATTTGTAGTACTTTCTTGAAAAACTGTCCTTTGGAGAATCCAAGATGGTGGCATAGGTAAACACCTACACTGCTGCCTCGCACAATAATTTCAAAACTACAACTAAAAGACAGAACGGACATCATCCAGAACAACAGGAAAGCTGGCTGAGTGGAAGTTCTACAGCTAGAGGGAAGGAGAGGGGCTCACGGAGACCCAGAGGAGCTGCAAAAAGCTGAGTTACGGAGACGCGCACGTGGAGAAAGCGGGTGCCAGAATACCTGGTTTGTTTTCTCTGGCAGGAGGGAAACAGAGACTCTCAAAGGCATTGAACCCCTTATCCTACGACACTAAACCCCAGATCCAGCTGAAACTCATATGGGGGGAGTTTGGACTGTGAAAAGGGAGAGTGCACAGAAATTTAGGGGAGTCACAAAAGATCAGAGGTCTGGCCGCACAAGGCACTGCTCAGAGGACAGATTGCTAATTGTGCCACTGGCTTTTGCAAGTGGGCAGGAGACAAACCCTCCCAACTGTGCCACTTCTGACTCCACTAAGCCCCTGTTTCGGGTGAAACGCTGCGGACCTAGACTCGTGTGGTCCTGGAGCGCAGGGGAGCTGGAAAGGCTGCAGTCTAGAGGCACTGCGGGCATGCTTGCAAAAGGACCGCTCTAGCGATTACCCAGTCACGTGACACACAGGGGCCGTGGAAGGCGGGGCCGACTGGAAGGCAAAGCAGTCCCTTAAGCCCTGAGACTCCACCCATCCCAAGCTCAACAGAGGCTTCTTCGGTTTTGCAAGTCTGGTATCATAAGGCTGAATCCAACACAGAAGTTTTCCCGGCATAGTGAAAATGCCGAGACAAGGGAAGGGATCACAAACAAAAGAAATGGAGGAGGAAAAAAAAAGACTAGATATAGAGTTCAAAACCACTCTTAGAAGGTTTTTCAAGAATATGCTAGAGCCAGGACCGGTTTGGCTCAGTGGATAGAGCGTCAGCCTTTGGACTGAAAGGTCCCAGGTTCGATTCCGGTTGAGGGCATGTATACTGGTTGCGGGCACATCCCCAGTGGGGGGCGGGCAGGAGGGGGCTGATCGATGTCTCTCTCTCATCGATGTTTCTAACTCTCTGTCCCTCTCCTTTCTTCTCTGTAAAAAAATCAATAAAAAATATTTTAAAAAAAAGAATATGCTAGAAAATTTGGATAAAGTTGACGAGAGCCAAGAGGAGATGAAAAAGGACCAGCTAGACACACTGACTGAAATAAAAAAATATTATACAGAGTCCTAACAGCAGACTAGAGGAAGGCAAGAATCAAGTCAAAAATTTGAAATATAAAGAAGCAGAAAACATTCAACTGGAAAAGCAAGAAGAGAAAAGAATCCAAAAATGTGAAGATAATGTAAGGAGCCTCTGGGACAGCTTCAAGTGCACCAACATCAGAATTGTGGGGGTGCCAGAAGAAGAGAGAGAACAAGATACTGAAAACCTATTTAAAGAAATAATGACTGAAAACTTCCCACATCTGGTAAAAGAAATAGACTTACAAGTCCAGGAAGCACACAGAACCCCATAAAAAATGAATCCAAAGAGGACTACACCAAGACACATCATAATTAAAATACCAAGAGCAAAAGACAAAGAGAGAATATTGAAAGCAGCATGAGAAAAACAGTTCATTACCTACAAGGGAGCACCCATACGACTGTCAGCTGATTTCTCAACAGAAACGAATCAGGCCAGACGGGAGTGGCAAGAAATATTCAACGTGATGAATAGCAAGAACCTACAACCAAGAATAATCTATCCGGCAAAGCTATCGTTCAGAATTGAAGGGCAGATAAAGAGCTTCACAGATAAGAAAAAGCTAAAGGAGTTCATCAACTCCAAACCAGTATTATATGAAATGCTGAAAGGTACTCTTTTAGAAGAGGAAGAAGAAAAAGGTAAAAGACAAAAAAATTATGAACAACAAATACATATCTATCAACAAATGAATCTAAAAATTAAGTGAATTTAAAATTTGATCAACAGAATAAACTGGTGAATATAATAGAATCAGGAGCACAGAAAGGGAGTGGACTGATAATTCTCAGGGGGAAAGGGGTGAGGGGTGTACAGGGAGAGACTGGACAAAAATCATATACCTATGGATGAGATCAATGGGAGGGAGGTAAGGGCAGAGGGAAGGGTGGGAACTGGGCAGAGGGGTGCTATGGAGGAGAAAAAAGAGAAACAAATGTAATAATCTGAATAATAAAGATTTAATTTAAAAAAAAAGAAAAACTGTCCTTTGGACTTTTGAATATGAAACTCTCATCATATAGAAGAATTTTCTCTTATCTGATATTCAAGTCAATTGTTTCACATTATCAAATGAGTAACAGGCATAAAAAAAGACTCACTAAATTAAGCTAGTGACCATTTCTTTAAAAAATCAGCTAAGAAAGAGAGTTTCAGGATAAGAAAAGGACAGAGTGACTGGAGGAAGCTGAGGAACCTTATTTGAAGTGAAGCCAGATTGAGACCTTTAGTTGGAGGATGGACACCATCAGGGCACACTTGGCTAAACTAGGACAGAATGCAGATTGGGTCAGCGTTCTTGCTGAAAACAGATTTCACATCCAAACAAGGAAATTGAAGAAGGTTTACAAGGAGAGTTGATAAAAAAAAATCTTAGGGTTAGTATCAGGGAGAACTTTAAAGTCTCTAAGCTTGAAGCCAAAAGGAGTAATTAGGAGATAGAAGATAAAAGCTGTGGCCTTTGGTCAAAGGACTCTGTCAACTGTTCTGATCTGTCCAGGATGTCGCTAGTAGGATGAATAATCTGATCTCATTCTTCTGCTTGCCTCACATTAACCAAATCCAAGTCCAAAAGAGAATCTGTGGATGAAATTCATTAAGGTTAGCCTGAAGAATATGATGGGAAAGGAGTGGGGAGTAGATCTGCAAAATGGAAATTATTTAGCACACAGGTATTTTTAGTGATGACATCTTTTTAATTTAATCTTATCCTTTTTCCTCAGGAAAGGATATAGCTATAGATGTTACTAAAAATCAAGTATTTTAACTGGGAAAGAAAGAATAATGAGAGTTCTCTTTGGGTGAGAGGTTAAAAATAGCTGATATTTTATCTATTTTAAGAGTTCAGTAAGCATGTTAGATCTCTATGGTTTGAAATGAAAGAGCCAGAAACTGTATGACCTGTTTCACAGAAAATTGGTGAAATTCTAGACATAAGTAGGGCACCTTCACAGCCCAGGTGACAAAACAAGGCTAAAAGTTGGAGACTATGGCCTTCTCAATATCTCTTCTTGGAACTCAGTCAGCACATTGAAGGCTTTCAATAATTGACATGGGTGCTTTGCTTTTCATGACTTGCAGCAGCAGTGAACTTCTCCAGAGCTTAGACAAAAGGAAGATAGAGCTTGGTGACTGACTTTAACAAGAGATACTACCACATAGGAACAGCAGTGAAACTGTGACTTCAAATCAACTGTGTCATAAGTATACAGAGAAAGGCATCATTGAGAGGAGACAGGGGACAGTAAAAGAAGAAGGTGTGTCCTCATCCTAATGGAATTATTGCTCTTGATCTTAGGTGTCCTGATCTATCTATCTATACCACTTGCCATAGGGCTGACTCAGAGCTGGGGTATCCACTTCAGCCAGAGCAGTGTTATCGAGGAGACATCATTAATAAATACATATTTTTATTGATTTCAGAGAGGAAGAGAGAAGTAGAGAGAGATAGAAACATAAATTAGAGAGAATCATTGGCTGCCTCCTGCACTCTCCCCACTGGGGATCGAGCCTGCAATTCAGGAATGTGCCCGTGACCAGAATCGAGTACAGGATCCTTCAGTTAGCAGGCCAATGCTCTATCCACTGAGCCAAACCAGTTAAGGCCATGATTTATTTTCAATAGAAGAAGGGAGGTTAAAACTTTGGACAATGTGTTAGAGATAATTATTTAAAATATTTGCTACTCTTTAGTTTCCCTTTAGCATACTTTTGGTTGTATGTCCTATCTGTTTCTGACCAGCTGCTAAATCTTTGAGGGCTCATCTGAGGCAATCCTTAGGAATTCCCAATAACAGTGTGGGGTTATTTTGATGGGTACTGATTACTTAAAATCAGCCTGGTATCAACTCATATTCTCATAATTCATTCATTTACAGTCAAATTGATCTTTTATGCTCATTGGTGAGTCTTGACATAAATGAATTTGGAGGACATTATGCTCAGAGAGAGTGAGAAAGACAAATACTGCACAAATTCATTTATATGTGGAATTTTTTTAAAAAAAAAGGCCAATTTCATAGAAACTGAGAATAGAATGGATATTACCGGGGGCTGGGTGGTGGTAGAAATGGTATGATGCAAGTTAAAGGGCACACATTTTTCAGTTATAAGAAGAATAAGTTATCAGAATCAAATATATAACACTTACTATCCTATCTAATAAAGAAGTAATATTCAAATTAACCATCATATCATCACAAGATGGCTTCACCCATAGCAGAAGTGGGGTTCCCATAATGAGTGATCAGCATGGATTAGAGGCTATGTGGAGCAAGGCTGGAGCAGGCGACCTGAGGCTGTGCCTCCGTGCCCAACGTGGCTTGATTGGGGACCTCAGGTAGTGTCCCCTGCCCCAGCACCAGGCTGGGGGACCTCAGGTCACACATCCAACCCTGGCTTGGTCAAGGGGACCTCAGGCTGTGCCCCTGCCCCAGCACCAGGCCAGGGGAATCAGGCCACATCCCCTGGCCACATCCTTCGCTATGCCACCCGCCCTGGCTCCTGGCTGGGGGACTTCAGGCCACACTTCCCACTCAGCGGGGCTTGACTTTTGACCTCAGGCCATGCCCTCCACCCCCACCCTGGGGCCATGCTGAAGGACCTCAGGTTGGGCCACCTGCACTGGTGCCAGGCCAGGGGAACTGAGGGTATCCCAGGGAACCTGAGGCTGCACCCTCCACCTGGAAAGGCATGATAGGAGTGGGGCCAGCCAGGTCGGGATCTCACCCAGTCAGTGTACATGGGGCCAGGTAGATCTGGCTCTCACACAATTTTGAGGCGCACGCCAAAGGATACTTTCTTAATTTCCATGTAGTAATCTCTCAATAAGCAGTTTAAAACAGAAAGTGTTTATAAAGTTTCCTCCAAATTAAGAATATTCATCAAACAAAACTTTAATAATTACCAATTATTTGTCTATTTTAATGTACTCAGATACGTTTATGCTATACCTCTGTTTAGTGGAGTTTATTTATTTACTTATTTATTTATTTTATAATTTAATAATTTTTTATTGTTCAGATTATTACAATTGTTCCTCTTTTTTTCCCACATAGCTCCCCTTCATGCAATTCCCACCTCACCCTCTCCTCTTACCGCCCCCCTCACTGTGCTCATCCATAGGTGTACTATTTTTGTCCAGTCTCTTCCTGCATCCCACACATGTCTTTCCCCCAGAGAACTGTCAGTCCCTTCCCTTTCTATGCCCCTGATTCTATTATATTCACCAGTTTATTTTGTTCATCAGATTTTATTCACTTATTTTTAGATTCACTGTTGATAGATACGTATTTGTGTTCATAATTTTTATCATTACCTTTTTCTTTTTCTTCCTCTTCTTAAAGAATACCTTTCAGCATTTCATATAATACTGGTTTGGTGGTGATGAACTCCTTTAGTTTTTTTCTTATCTGTGAAACTCTTTATCTGACCTTCAATGCTGAATGATAGCTTTGCTGGATAGATTATTCTTGGTTGTAGATTCTCGCTACTCATCACTTGGAATATTTCTAGCCACTCCCATCTGGCCTGTATAGTTTCTGTTGAGAAATCAGCTGACAATTGTATGGGTGCTCTCTTGTAGGTAACTGTTTTTCTCTTGCTGTTTTTAAACTTCTCTCTTTGTTTTTTGTCTCATTAAATGTATCAGTCTTTTCTAGAAAATTCTTGTAAAAACTTATAACAGTGGTTTTGAACTCTATATCCAGTGGTTTGTTTTCCTCTATTCCTTTAATTTGTGACCTGTTTCTTTATCTCTGCATTTTGGCTGCTTCCCTGAGTTGGTAGAGTGGTATGTGTGCTAGGTGTACTATAGGGCCCTGTGGCTCAGCCTCCCCAGTTACCTGAGGTGAATACTCTTGGTACATCCCTTTGTGAGCTGGGTGCACAGTCTTGTTGTAGTTAAGCCTCACTTATTGTTAGTAGGAATTGACCTCCAGGCCAACTGGCTGTGAGGATTAGCTGTGATGGGAGAACATCTGTGCTGGAGACACTCTATGAGGCAAGACTTGCTTTAGTGGGGCGTTGGTGCTCACTGAGTCTGCCCCCTGAGTGTGCCCCTTATGGATCTAATGAGTTATAATCTGGATGGTCCTACCATGACCCCTGGTACACTGGCTCTTTGATCTCCAAGTAGGTGCTAATTTAGACTCTGCCTAAGGCCATATATCAAGATCTATGGAGAGATCTGCAGATTCTTCTCTGTTTGGGTTTTGGAAGTGCCCAGATGAGGGTCAGCTGTGAAGCAATGCAAGCTGCTCAGGGTGTTGAGCCTTCTTTTGGATGTGCTCAGTCTCACTGATTCAACTACAGTTTGTTATGTAAGTTTGGATTTCAAAGGACCAGGCCATTCATATGCAAAAGCCTTTGGGCACGGCTGGATGGGGGAAGAGTCTTAGGGCAAAGCAAACAATAATGGCTGATTCTCAGCCCTCCCCTAAGAGGCCCCTGGTTCTCAGTGTCCCATGGTAATCTCTGCAAACACCTTTGAGAGAAAGCTGCCCTCAAGTTCTGCCTACTGTCAGACAGTCCAGTTTCTCCCCATATGAGTCTGGGTCCCCAGAGTCTTACCCAGAACTGGAGTTCAGAGCAATTGGGAACTTTTGACTCCCTCTAGCTTGAAAAAGCCAGCTGCGTACTCAGTTGCCTGTCCTCTCCATGTGCCTCTGTACCTTTGCCTTTATTTCTGCACTTCCTCTGAATCTCACTGTGCTTTTCTCTTTCCTTCTAGTTGTAGAATTTCCACTTAACCAGCCTTCCTGGGGTTTTGGATAATATCTGTTTTGTCTTTTAGTTGTAGTTTTTTGTTTATTTGTTTGTTTGTTTTTAGGGGAAACTTATGCATTATATTTTATTAGTATATCTGTTTATTTTAATATTTACACATTTACATTTTATATTTATATTATTTTAATATCAATTACAATGTGTACTTTTGTCCTGTATGCCCTTATTTTTGTATAAGACAAGATATTTTTTTCTTTAATAGTTTGTGGAAAAAATGTACTTTTGTTGGTTTGTTTTGTTTTTTTCTTTTTTTAAATTAATATATTACATGTGTATATGCCTTCCCACTTGTCCACCCCATCCCACTCCCATATATGCCCTCACACCCCAGTGTCTTGCGTCATTGTTTATGCTTATATGCATGCATACAAGTTCTTTGGTTGATCTCTTATCACCTTTCCCTAACCTTCCCACTGAATTTGACAGTCTATTTGATGTTTTACATCCTCTGTATCCATCTTTTTGTTCATCAGTTTTTAATGTTTTTATTATCCATAAATGAGTAAAATCATGTGATATTTATCTTTAATTGACTGGCTTATTTAACATAGCATAATGTTCTCCAGTTCCATCCAGGTTGCTGCAAAAGATAAAAATTCCTTCGTCTTTATGGCAGCATACTATTTCATTGTGTAGATGTACCATAGCTTTCTGATCCAGTCATCTGCTGACAGGCACCTAGGCTGTTTCCAAATCTTAATTATTGTCAATTGTGCTGCTATAAATATTGGGGTGCATATATCCTTTCTGATTGGTATTTCTAGTTTCTTAGGATATATTCCTAGGTGTGGGATTGCTGGGTCAAATGGGATTTCTATTTTTAGGTTTTTGAGAAAACTCCATACTGTTTTCCACAGGTGCTGCACCAGTCTGCATTCCCACCAGCAGTGAACGAGGGTCCTTTTTTCTTTGCATCCTCGCCATTGCTGATGATAGCCATTCTAACAGGTGTGAGATGGTATCGCATTGTCGTTTTGATTTGCATCTCTCGAATGATTAGTGACTTTGAACATGTTTTCATGTGTCTCTTGGCCTTCCTACTATCTTCTTTCGAAAATATTTTATTTAGGTCGGTTGCCAATTTTTTATTGGATCATTTATCTTTCTTTTATTAAGTTGTATAAGTTGCCTGTAGATGTTGAAGATGAAACTTTTATCAGTGATAACATTTGCAAATATGTTCTCCCATACAGTGAGCTTTCTTGTTGTTTTGTTGATGGTTTCTCTTGTACAAAAGTTTTTTTTTTATTTTGATGTAGTCCCCTTTGTTTATTTTCTCTTTAGCTTCCATTGCCCTAGGAGCAATATCATTGAAGAAGTTCCTTCAGCATATGTCTGAAATTTCTCTGCCTGTGAATTCCTCTACTATTTTTATGGTTTCCTGTCTTATGTTTAAGTCCTGTATGCATTTTGAGTTTATTTTTGTGTATGATATAAGTTGGTGGTCTAGTTTCATTTTTTGCATGTATCTGTCCAATTTTTCCAACACTATTTATTGAAGAGACTATCTTGACTCCATTGTATGTTCATGCCTCCTTTGTCAAATATTAATTGAGCATAGTGCTTCAGGTCAATATCAGATCCTCTATTCTATTCCATTGGTCTATATGTCTGTTAGTGTGCCAGTTCCAGGCTCTTCTGAAAACGGTGGCTTTGTAATGCAGCTTGATATCTTGTATTGAGATCCCACCTACTTTGTTCTTCTTTCTCAGAATTTCTGTGGCTATTCAGGGTCTGTTTTATTCCAGATTAATTTTTGGAGAGTTCCTTTTAAGTCTGTGAAGTATGCCATAGGTATTTTAATGGGGAGTGCATTGAATCTATAGATTGCTTTAGGTAGTATGGACATTTTAATGTTGATTCTCCCAATCTATGAACATGTATGCTCTTCCATCTGTTTACATCTTCCTCTATTTTTTTTTTTGCAGTGTCCTGTACTTTTCTGCATATAGGTCTTTTCCTTCCTTAGATAAATTTACTCTTAGGTATCTCAATATTTTTTGGTGCAATGGTAAATGGAATTGCTTTTTTAGTTTCTCTTTCTGTAAGTTCACTATTGATGTATAGAAATGCCATAGATTTCTTGTAGTTAATTTTGTATCCTGCTACATTGCCAAATTCATTATTTAAGTCTATGAGGTTTTTTTTTTATGGAGTCTTTTGTTTTTTTTATGTACAATATCATCTCATCTGTAAACAAGGACAACTTTACTTCTTTTCCAATTTGGATGTCTTTTATTTCTTCTTGGCTAATTGCAATGGCTAATTCTTCCAGTACTATGTAGAACAGGAATGGTGAGAGTGGGCATTCCTGTCTTGCTCCTATTCTTAGGGGAAATGGTTTTAGTTTTTTCCTATTGAGTATGATGTTAGCTGTGGGTTTATCATATATGGCTTTTATTATGTTGAGGTATGATCCTTCTATTTCCACCTTGTTGAGAGTTTTTTCAAGAAAGGGTGTTGGATTTTGTCAAATGCTTTTGATATGACTATGTGATTTTTATCTCTCAATTTGTTTATGTGATGTATCATGTTTATTGATTTGTGGATATTGTACTACCCTTGCATTCCTGGTCATGGTGTATTGTCTTCCTGATGTACTGCTGGATCTCATTTGCTAGAATTTTGTTAAGGATTTTGGCATCTATGTTCATGAGGATAATGGCCTGTAATTCTCTATCATTGTGTGGTCTTTATCTTGTTTTGGTATTAGGGTGATGCTGGCTTCATAGAAAGTGCTTGGAAGTGTTCCTACTTGTTTTTTTGTTAATAGTCTGAGGAGAATAGGTTTTAATTATTCCTTGAATGTTTGGTAAAACTCCTCTGTGAAGCCATCTGGTCCTGGGCTTTTGTTTGCTGGAAGCTTTTTGATTACTGCTTCAATTTCTTCCATAGTTATCAGACTATTGAGATGTTTAGATTCTTCCTGACTGAGTTTTGGAAGATTATATTTTTCTGGGAATATGTGCATTTCCTCCAGGTTTTCCAGTTTGTTGAATAGAATTTTTCATAATATTTTTTAACAATCCTTTGTATTTTGGTGGAGTTGATGATATTTCTCTTCTTTCATTTTTGATTTGATTTATTTGGTGAACCTAGTAAGGGGTTCATAAATATTGTTTATGCTTTCAGAGAACCAGCTCTTGGTTTTGTTGATCTTTTGTTTTGTTTCTTTGGTCTTCATGTCATTTATCTCAACTCTAATCTTTATTATTTCCTTCCTTCTTCTTACACTGGGTTTTCTTGTTGCTCTCTTTCTAACTCTTTGAGTTTAGGGTTAGGTAATTCATTACCATTGTTTTTTGTTTTTGAAGTAGGCTTGTAGAGCTATGAACTTCCCTCTCAAGATTGCTTTCACTGTGTCCCATAGATTTTGGATTGTTTTGTTTTCATTTTCATTTGTTGCCATGATGTTTTGTATTTCTTCCTCATCTCTCTGGTTATCCAGTCATTGTTTAATAGTATGCTATTTAGTCTCCATGTGTTTGATTTCTTTAGATTGTTTTTATTGTAGTTGATTTCCAGTTTTATGCCATTGTGATGTGAGAAGATGCTTGATATGATTTCTATCTTCTTGAATTTGAAGAGACTTTGCCTATGACCTAACAGATGCTCTATCTTTGAAAATGACCTATGTGCACTTGAGAAGAATGTACAATGGTACCTCGAGATTCGAGTGTCCTAACATACGAGATTTTTGAGATACGAGCAGTCAAGCGAGCTATTTTTGCTTTGAAATATGAGCAACATTCGAGATAGGAGTAATCGTGCGGATCAGCCGGCTGCACATGACCCACCAGTTTACTGCGACTCGAGCATCTCATAGTTTCCCACCCTTCAAGGTTACGGAACGAATCAAACTCATACACTGTATATTCTGTGGCTTTGAGGTGAAATGTTCTGAATATGTCAATTAATTTCATCTGGTCTAGTTTGTCATTCAAGATTAATGTTTCTTTGCTGATTTTTTTGTTTAGATGATTTGCCCAATAGTGATAGTGGGTTATTAAAGTCTCCTGCTATGATTGTATTGCTGTCAATCTCTTCCTTGATATCCTCCTGGGGCATTTTTATGTATTTGGATGTTCCTGTGTTGGGTACATATATGTTAAGAGAGTTGTTTGTTTTGTTGGATTGCTCACTTTTGTATTATGAAGTGGCCTGCCATATCTCTTGCTATGTTATTCACTTTGAGATCTAATTTGTCAGATATAAGTATTGCTACCACAGTTTTTTTTTCATTTCCATTTGCCTGAAAAACCTTTTTCCATCCCTTCACCCTCAGTCTGTTTGTGTCTTTTGTTCTGAGGTGGGTTTCTTGTACACAGCAGATATATGGATCGTGTTTTCTTATCCAATCTGTTACCCTATGTCTTTTGATTGGGGTATTTAATCTATTTATATTTAAAGTTGTTATTGATAGGTACTTATTTGTCACCATTTTTATTCTTTATTCCTGTGTTCCTTCTTCTTTTCCTATTTCTTGTTTTTACAGCAGACCCTTTAGCATTTCTTGCATTGCTGGTTTGGTGCTACTAAATTCCCTTAGTCCTTTTTTTGTCTGTGAAGCCCATGATTTCACTTTCAATTTTGATTGATAGTCTTGCTGGATACAGTATTCTTAGATTCAGACTCTTCCTTTGTATGACTTTGTATCTTTCATTCCATTCCCTTCTGGCCTGATGAGTTTGTGTTGCGATAACTGTCACTAGTCTCATGTGGGATCCTTTGTAGGTAAGTTTTTGTCTCTCTCTGGCAGCTCTTAATATTCTCACTTTGTCATTGGTGTTTGCCAATTTAATTAAAATGTGCCTTGGTGTATGTCTTTTGGGGTTCATTTTTCTTGGGACTCTGTGAGCTTCTTGTGTTTGTGTGGGTTTTTCTTCCCTATATCATGGAAGTTTTCTGTCATTATTTCTTCAAACAGGTTTTTTATTCCTTGCTCAATTTCCTCTCCTTCTGGAATCCCTATTATGAGGATGTTGTCTTGTTTTGTGTTGTCCCAAAGTTCCCTTAGGTTCTCTTCCTGCTTTTTAATTTTTATTTTAGAAGCTGCTGTAGTTGGGTATTTTTTTCCTACTTTGTCTTCTAGCTCACTGTTGTGGTCTTCTGCTTCTTGTAGCCTACTCTTGATGCTTTCTATTGAGTTCTTTAAAGCAGCAATGTCATTTTTCACTTTTTCTTGGTTCTTCTTCATTTCCTCTTAATTCTTAGTTATATTGTCGAATTTGTCTTCCATTCTTTTTAACCACCATATGACCATTTCTCTAAATTCGTTCTCTGATAATTGCTAGCCTCCTTTTCCTTTACTCCTTTCTGTGGTGATGCCTGCTTTTCTTTTACATCTGGGCTGTTTCTTTGTCTTCCCATGGTCTCTCTTCAAGGGGTTTCTGGTTATGTAATTCTCTTTCTCATCTGAGGTGAAATCCTACCTTTCCTTGGTGGAGTGTAGAGCTCCTGTGAATCTGCGTGTTTGAACCAATTGAGGACTTGTCTTCTGAGGTTTGCAGCTGTTTGGTGGATACCATAGTTGTAGATTTTCAGCCTTCCTATAACATCCACCCTCCCCTTCAATATGTTGTGGTCTCCACAACTAAGCTGGTGGTTCTGGGAGGGAACTCAGCAGCATTAGAGTCTGCCCGGTCAGGAGAGCTCCATCTAGCAGTCCCCCACCTTCTGCTGGAGTATAGCTGACCTCAACTCACCCACAAACACTCTCAGTGCTACCCTCAGCTGTTCCCTCCATCTGCTCTGGGACAAGGCTCGGGACATGTCTGTCTTTTCTGTTGCAAATTTTTCCCCCTTTAGTTGTCGTTTTGAAGTTGTTGTGTGAGGCATCACTTCAGTTTTTTACCTAATTCACCATCTTGGTTTCTCCCATTAAAGTTTATTTAAAGACTAAAAGCACTACCTTTGTTTTCAAAGGACTCACAATTTAATAGGAGAGACATTTTATAATGTGAAGCATCTAAAGAACAGTTTAGATAACCCCTAAAACACTTCTTTGAGAAATATTCACATGCACTAAAACAAGAAAAGTTTGAAACTGGTTTGAAAAGCATAGAAGATTTACTAAAGCAGCTGAAAACTATAGGGTAAATATTGGAACTTGTAGGTATTTGAAGGTATTGGAACATAAATAGAGTAGAATTATAAAGTATATTGGGCATTATAAATATTTTAAATAGACATTCATAATTGAAAGTATGTAGTCTTATACTTTTCAAAAGATCACTTTTTGTTGAATTAATATATAACTTGGTGATAGAAAAACATTTAATTTTATCTTTTATCTATTTTGCCTTATTTCCTTTAGTTTTCAAAGCTATAAAGTAAGTTCCACATATGTCAAATATTACCACATTCTAATAATATTAAACTTGAGAAAGAACTATGTATGTTGTTATACAACAATATGACAAATGTGTATTTATATATTTTAGAACTATATTTTATAAATTGTGTTCTAAGGGATCAGTATATTTACTGAAAGACGCTGTCAGGTTATATGCATTAAACATCACTTAAAATGTTCAGAATCAATGATTTAGGAAAAACTGAATTAAATAAAGTTAAACTATAACATTTATTTATAATTGAAGTTAGTACAAAATTTTAGTTAGAATAGTCAACATACACATGTGGATTGTGAACATCTATGGGAATATGTCCTATACAGTTTTTCAAAATATTATTTAAACATGGAAACTGTTTTTGTACTAACTTTTGATACCATAAAGGATTTAAGTATACCTTGGGTCACGGTTTTGAAAAAATAAATGTAACTAAAGTATAGGTCAATGTAGATAACATTCTGAACTTAAGTATATTAATCCAAGTATGGCATTACAGTTTTTTTTATTTCATAAAATGTCATCCTATATAATAAAGAGGTAATATGAAAATTGACCCTCAAGCCCTTGCACAAGATGGACACCCCCATGTGGTCAAAGAAAGCTGCCAGAAGATGGCTGGCAGGGGAGGGTAGTTGGGGATGACCAGGTCAGCAGGGGAGGGCAGTTGGGGGTGATAAGGCCAGCAGAAAAGGTAGTTAGGGTTGACTAGGCCTACAGGGAAGGGCAATTGGCTGTGACCAGGCCTGCAGTGGAGGGCAGTTGGGGGCAACTGGGCCAGCATGTGAGAGTAGTTCGGGGGCATTGGAACAGCAGGGGAGGAGAGTTTGGGGTGACCAGGCCTGCAGAAGAGGGCAGTTGGGGGTGAGTAAGTTGGCAGGGGAAGGCAGTTGGTGGCAATTGGGTCAGCAGGGGAGTGGTTAGGCTTTGATCAGGCTGGCAGGGGAATGGTTAGGGGTTGATCAGGCTGACAGGCAAAAGTGGTTAGGGGCAGTCAGGTAGGCAGTCAGGCAAGCGGTTAGGAGCCAGCAGTCTTGAATTGTGAGAGGGATATCCTGACTGCCTAGGAGACTGGGCAAAAACGGGCAGTTGGACATCCTCTGAGGCATTCCAGATTGGAGAGGGTGCTGAGGGACACTCTGCTAGTTCATGAATTGTGCACTGGGCCTCTAGTTATATTATAGCTTTTCTGAAAGCACAGACATAATTATATTTGGAGATCGGTAGGCTAGGATGGCTAACAGTATCATATTGTTCAAAACAAAACAAACCAGAGCCATGACATTTCATAATACTTTTGACAGTTGTTAATAAGAATAGAATATAATTCAATGATTTTAATAATTGCAGTATAGTGTTCTTTTTTTGATGATGATGATGATGATGATGATGATGATGAAAAACATAAAATACAACTTTACATCTTTTTTTCCCATTATAGTTTACCTTCAATATTATTCTGTATTAGTTTAAAGTGTACAACATAGTGGTTAGACAATCATTTACTTTAGGGTGGTCCCCCTAATATTTCAAGTAGCCCCCTCGCCTGTACATAGCTATTACAATATTTTGTCCTTCATTGACCTTGCTCTGGCCACTCCCACCCCCAGAACATGCCCCGCCCTTCGCCCATCTGTGTCCATTTGTCATAACTCATGCATACAAGTCCTTTGGTTGATTTCTTACCCCCAATCCCCATCTTCCCTCTGAGGTTTGACAATCAGTTTGATGCTCCTCTGTCTCTGGTGCATTTTTGTTCATCAGTTTTTGTTGTTCACTCTATTCCACAAATGAGTGAGATAATGTGATATTTATCTTTCTCTGATTGGCTTATTTCACTTAGTACAGTGGTCGGCAAACTGCAGCTCACGAGCCACAGCCACAGTTTGCTGCTTTGTCGACTAATGAGTTTGCCTACCACTAGGATAGGGGCTTAATCACAAGGAACAACAACAGCCTATAATTATTGGAAGCGAGGGTCTAGGTCAGTGGTCAGCAAACTCATTAGTCAATACAGCGGCAAACCGTGGGTCGCGTGCTGCACGTGGCTTGCGAGGCACAGTTTGCGGACCACTGACTTAGCATAATGCTCTCCAGGCCCATCTATGTTGTTGAAAATGATAAGAGTTTCTTATTTTTTACAGCAGTATAGTATCCCATTGTGTAGGTATACCACATTTTTTAATCCATTTGTCTGCTGATGGACACTTAGGCTGTTTCCAAATCTTAGATAGATTATCTAACAAATCACATAGTTATATCAATTGATGCAGAAAAAGCATTTGACAAAATCTAACATCCTTTCTTGATAAAAACTCTCAGCAAAGTAGGAATAGAGGAATCATACCTCAACATAATAAAAGCCTTAAATTACAAATCTACAGCCAACATCAGTTGCCCACTCTCACCATGTCTGTTCAACATAGTATTAGAAGTGCTAGCCATTGCAATCAGACAAGAAGAAATAAAGGGCATCCAAATTGAAAAAGAATTAGTAAAACTGTCCTTATTCGTAGTGTTCTTTTCATTCTATGACAACAGTAAAAGTGAAGAGAGTAAGACACTTGCCTCAGGTGAAAAATTTAAGGGGATTTTAAAACTAAGTAATCAAGAAGGATCATGTTTTAATGCAATATTTTAAAAATTAAACTTAATTCAAAACAATATTGTACAAAATGTCAAACTTTTAAACAAAGATAGGATTGGTATCACTGATTTCCCATTTGCCTTAGGCTCCAACATGACTGACCATGCAACTGACTCTGTCATAGTTTTCCCTATAGCTTAGGTAGAGATAACCTAAAATAGGATAAAATAAACTACTACAAAATTTTAAACATAAAACTTGGCTTATGGAAAATAGCATAAAATTTTGTGTGTCTTTTTCCATTAGTGGTCGAATTTATTTTTATCATTGCAGTACATAGGAAAAACACAAAACAACAAACTGTCTAAAAATTATATATAGAAAAAAAAGGACAAATCAGCCATTTCCACTGCTTTTTAAAATTTTCTTCAGTTTCAAAGACATTGCTCCTAAAGTTATTTGCATGTTTTCAAATCAATATGTAATAAGAAAATATATTTATACTTTGATGAAAATCTACTTATTAACCAAAATCATTCTTTTCTGCTACAAATATCACAAGAGCCTAAGTTAAAGAGTTTTGACAGAAAAATAACTCTGTTTGGGAGGTAACTATAATACATGGAAAATTCCTCCAGTAATACTTGGTAGGTCCCCAGTGGCATTAAAACAAAACAAAACAAAACAAAAAATCTAGAACCTATCTAGGCAGTCATTTGTAATTTGCCCAGCAGGAAAACCTGTTTTGTACAGATTGTGTATTTATTTGAGCAGTATAACAGCTGTAGAGTATATTTTGCCTTGTACTATTTTTCCTTATGTTTAATTATAACTTACAATGAGGAAAATGTCAAATACAATCAAGTAGGGGAGAAAAACACATTCACAAGAGCAATTTTGATCATAGGCACATGGTAGCTATAGAAACTGTTATGTTGGAAACGGTTTGCCATTTCAGTGATCAAGTTAATGAAAGTATCATTATACCTTCTGTTTCAACACAGCAATTTCATTACATATTACACTTTATGCAGCTGAGCTGTTACATTTCTAATTAAGCTTTTCTGAATGTTGGAATGAGAAATTCTTTTATTTTATAAGGAACAAAAGGCATACTGAGTATTTGAGATAAATGTTTTCATTTCCATTTAAAAACAAGCCACAGTGTGGTGAGATATTTAGATGCACAAACCCCTCAGTAAGAACTGTCTTTTCTGCCTGTTTCAGGGAAGGTAAACACAATCCATGAAGCTACCGGACCTGGCTATAATCTGAGAGAACATCCAAATGTAATATTAGCTCAAGGAAATGCTCTCCTTTCCTGAAATATGGATGTGTATGGACTATTGAAGCACTTCTTAAACAATAATAAGGAGCTTCAGGAAAAAAATACAAACAACACAAAACATAATAACAACCAGCCACGTGGTTCATCTGCAAGCTGTTTTGTAGATGTTATTCATAAAGTTCCATGAGAACAAGTTGTTCCTGGGTCTATGGATTAATGAAGCTATTTTTTAATTTCTATGAAAAATTTTCCAGACTCTGTTATGTATGACTTATTTCTTTTCTAGAGAAGAAGAAGGACTTCCTATGCAATAAACTATGTGTTTTCAAGGTACTTGAGGGCCTGAGACCTCATCTACCACCCATCCTTCCACACTCACTCCCACTGCATTAAGACTTGGTAAAAGGACTATTGCATCTTCTTAGGACTGTCTCAGACCCAACCACAAAGAATGATTTTTTTTATAATGCTAAATGGGTCTCTACATTCAAATTTAGCTATATTGTATCAACCACCTTTCTTGTTGTCTAGAGAACAATTCCAGGTGAGCTGCAGTTGGTTCTGCCATTTAAATCTAATCCATTTGTTTTCTCTCTCTGACTTATTTCACTTATCATAAAACCCTGTAGGTCAAGCATGTCAAACTCAAAGGCTAACATGGGCCAAATAAAAGAGGTTTAAGTTTGTGTGGGCAGCTTCAAAACACAAGCTTCAATTTTCATAGAAATGTAGGTTTACTAGTATTTCAAAAAGTATCATATAAAGTAGAACAAAAGCAATGATAAAATTACTGTTTTCTTACATGTTGTTTTATTGTCTGGGCTGAAAAAATATTTTTTGTGAGCTGCATGCAGCCCATGAGCCACAAGTTTGATATGTTTGCTGCAGGTCCATTAATGTTTTCACAAATGGTAAGATTTCATTCTTTTTTATGGCCAAGTAATATTCCAAGTAATATTGTGTACATCTAGCACATTTTATTTATCCACTCATCTATTGATGAGCACTTGGGTTGCTTTTATATCTTGACTAATCTAAAGAACAAAATAAACACAACAGGAACAGATTATAAAGAACAAACTAAGGGTTGCCAGATTGTGGATGGGAGGTGGGAGTTGGGGGGCTGAGTGAGAAAGTGAAAGAATTAAGAAGTACAAATCGTTAGTTAGAAAATAGTCAAAGAAATATAAAGTACAGCATGGGGAATGTAGTCAATAATATTGTGATAACTATGTATTGTGTCAGGTAAGTATTAGAATTATTAGGGGGATCACTTTACAAATTATATATTTGTCCAACCACTATGCTGTATACACAAACTGAATATAAATAATATTGTATGTCAACTATAATTGAATAATAAAATTTAAAAAAATCTAATGGCTCTATTCATCTAATAAGTTATCCTCCATTATCAGTAACCAAAAACAATATACATCTTTTTTAGAAATACTGGGAAGTATATTTTTCCTCTGTGGCTTTATTTGAAGGGGCTATTATAATCTTTTAAAGGGATATTCATTGTTATACGTGCATTTTATCGCAGTGGCTCTTCTGTGAATGAAGGTATCTTCAAGAGTCATCCAGCTAAAGCATTTATATGAGCATAATACATGCTATAAATTCAGCAATCCAGCCTACATGTGAATGAGAAACATAGCATATCCTGTTTCTAATTTAAAAGAGCCAGAGGACAACATGTACCATCAGAGTTTTAATCCTCCCCTTACTCTCTCTGTTCATGCTGTGGTTATTTTATTTTTCCTCTGCTCTTCTCTCTGCAATATTCAGCTACTCCCTCCTGGTTTCCTCTGTTATACCTTCCTATGAGGACAAATCTAATGTTCTAGTTCTATGAGATAAAACACAGCTCCTCACTCCTCAACAAACTCTATCATTTTTTACTTAACTGCAAGTGGTCTTCAGGAGACTTTGTGTAAGAATTTACAAAAAGCCACTACAAACAAAGGGGAGTCAGATTGTCTGAAGCTTTGATTTATTTTTTTCTCCTGCACAAAGGAAAAACCTGTTCTTCACTCATTTACATTTTAAGAGAAAATTCTAGTTGTCCTAAAGGATGATAGACAGTGAAATGTTTCTATTTATTATAACTAAATTTATAAATATGAATAAAATAAAAATAAAGACTAAAAATTAATAGAGAGGATAGTATAATTATTGACCCAATGATTTACTGTGTCAAGCACTGTGTCAGGCTATGAAATATAAATTTAATTAAATCATCCTCAAGAATTCTGTTTTAGATGAAAGAGACATAAATAGATGGATTGCTTGAGGTATTGCTAGTAGTAAATATCACAACCAAAGGGATAAATGATGAATATTTAATAAAGGGATTATTTAAAAGAGAATAAGAGGGAGAGAGAAGATACAGCTGCTACCAATAGCAGGGAGTATCTAAATTATATGCATGGTTGGGCAGAGTAGAGAATGCATTGATGGAGCAAAAGGGAAATATCCAGGACATCAAAAAATTGCACAGTAAAATAAGAGAATGTTCAAAGAATCTTGAAATCTGAGAGGGTTGTTGGGTGAGGACTGAGGAAATTAGAAGCAGAGGGGAGCAGTCTGGTTCCTTTCCTGAGGAACAGACCCTGCTGCTGTCCATCACACATCATACTTAGTAACGACTCCATTTCTAGTTCAGGAGTGTGGTGGTGATACTGCTCAAGATTGTGAAGTATTTAATGTGAAGACAATAGATCAATGAGGCATTTGTATTTTAGGACAGTTATTTACTTTTACATTTTTAATAAACATACCCCAAAGAGTAACTGAAAGAGAGCCCCTGTTGTTTGCATGTCTCAGGCCATCCTGAGAGAAGTGCTTCATTAGACAATGTATGAGAGCATTAGGGAATGATTTCACTTAAATAATTAGTAGTTCAACTCTTTGGCTCCAGTATTTTTTTATTTTTTTTATATATATTTTATTGATTTTTTACAGAGAGGAATGGAGAGAGATAGAAAGTCAGAAACATCGATGAGAGAGAGACATCGATCAGCCGCCTCCTGCACACCCCACAGTGGAGATGTGCCCGCAAGCAAGGTACATGACCCCAACCGGAATCGAACCCCAGACCCTTCAGTCTGCAAGCCGACGCTCTGTCCACTGAGCCTATTATTTTTAAAGGATTATTTAAACATCCTGATTGACTCTTCAATAAATGTAGTTGGGAAAATTGGAAATATATATGCAAAAAAATGAAACTAGACCACCAACTTAACACCATACACAAATATAAACTCAAAATGGATAAAAGACTTAAAGATAAGACAGGAAACCATAAAGATATTAGAAGAATACATAGAGTCATTCAGCTAAAGCATTTATATGATACATATGTCATAGCAATATCTTTACTGGTACAGCTTCTAGGACAATGGAAATAAAGGATAAAATAAACAAATGGGACTATGTCAAAATAAAAAGCTTCTACACAGCAAAAGAGACCATCAACAAAACAACAAGAAAGCCCACTGCATGGGAGAATATATTTGCCAATGTTATATCCAAGAAGGGCTTACTCTCCAAAATGTATCAGGAACTCATATAACTTAACAAAAGAAAGATAAACAATCCAATAAAAAAAAATGGGCAAAGGACTTAAATAGGCACTTTCCAAAAGTGGAGATACAGAAGGTCATGAAAAATATGAAAAAATGCTCAGTCACTAATCATCTGAGAGATGCAAATTAAAACAATGAGACACCATCTAACACTTGTCAGAACGATTATCATCAACAAATTGAAAAATGGTAAGTGCTGGAGAGGATATGCACTGCTGGTGGGAATGCAGTGCAGCCACTATAAAAAATAATATGGTGTTCTTCAAAACATTAAAAATGGAACTCCCATTTGACTCAGTAATCCCACTTCTAGGAATATATCCTAAGAAACTAGAAACACCAATCAAAAAGGCTATATGCACCCCTGTGATCATAGCAGCACAATTTACAATAGCTAAGATTTGCAAACAGCCTAAGTGCCTATAAGCAGATGAATGGATTAGAAAACTGTGGTACCTCTACAAAATGGAATGCTAAACTGCTGAAAAAAGGAAGGAATTTCTACCATTTGCAACAGCATGGATAGAACTGGATAGCATTATGTTAAGCGAAATAAGCCAGTTGGAGAAAGATAAATACCACATGATGTCATTCAGTTGTGGTATATAATGAACAAAAATAGATCCAGAGACAGCAAATCATTAAACAAACCATCCAATCTCAGTGGGAAGGCAGGGAAGTAGAGGGGGTGGGGAGCAGGTAAGAGATCAACCAAAGGACTCGTATGCATGCATACAATAAATAAGCATAACCAATGTACACAGACACTTAGGGGTGAGGGTATGTGTGTGTTTGTATGGTGGAGGGGTGGCTGGAGAGAGATCAGTGGGGGGAAAAGGAGACATATGTAATGCTATATGTAATCCTTTAAACAATAAAGATTTTAAATATATATCCCTTCAAATTTACATGTTGAAATCCTAACTACAAATGTGACTATAATATATCTGGAAATAGGGCCTTTATGAAAGTCATGAAAATTCAATGAGGTCAAAGATTTTGGTCCCTTGTTAAATAACATTAGTGTCCTTTTAAGAATAGAGATTAGAGAGCTCTAGCTTCTTTCTTTCTATGCCATCTCTTTTCTCCCTCTCACTCTCTCTCCACCTGCAAGCACACAGTGAGGCAATGACCATCTGCAAACCCAGAACAGAGCTCTCACCAGGAATCAATTCTGCAGGACCATGATCTTGGACATTCAGCTTCCAGAAATGAATTTATATAGTTTAAGTCATCAGTCCATGGTATTTTGTTATGGCTGCTTGAGTTGTCTAATACAGAAACAGAAAACTCCATCTCTGTATTGCCCCATATTCTCAGTTAGCATACTAAGAAAGAAAAGTTAAGGGGAAAATCATAATAACCCAAAACCATGACTAGAATTTGGATTAAAATAAAATGTGACCAGATCAGGTGGTCTTTCTTAGAGTAGGTAATTCCCTAACTGAGTTGCAAAGGATGATGAAGAGTTTAGTTAAGCAAAGATGAAAAGGCCAGTCATTTCATGAACTAGGGTCACATGAAGATATCAAGAACAAAAACAGTCTAATGCAGAAAAACAAAGAGTTGATGAAGGAAACTGAAACAAATAAAGATGGGATATGAAGTCTTTAGGGGGCAGATCAGATTGTTAAAATTCTTTTAAAATGGCAAAATACATATCTAACAAAAATCCTCCTTTGCAATAGTTAGGCCTAGAGTGTTTGCTCCCTGTGTGTGCTCTCAGAAGAATTGCTTATTTAGAACTAAGGTGATTCATTAGGAAATTCTATGACATTGTTTCTATTATTAAAGGGATAACCCATATTGACCTTTGTCCCAATTTTGTAATTCATTTTATGAGACAGACAAGACCAGGCACACAGGAAGGTAAACTTTAGACTGTTTCTGTGTAGTTACTTCAGCAGACTTAAATACCTCTCTGCAGATTAAAACTTTATATATGAGAGTGTAGGGGGAAGTATAGCAGTATAAAATAATGCTCAAATTTATATAGACTTTTGGAAAGTTAGCCAAAACTCTGACATGGTATTTTATTTTTTAAAAATTGTTCCTGACAATAATTTCCAATGATTGAATTATTTTAACATATGGAAACAAACAGACCAAAATATTGTGAGTAGTGAATAAACATACCTTGTACAGAGATGTTTATCTAGAGAAGTGACTCCATCAATAAATTGGTGTGCTTACTTTTCTCCCTGGGGGATTGTGGGGAGACATAAAATCAAATATTTAGCAATACTTTGTTTACATTAAGAAACATAGATTTTCACATTTTGAGATCTGTGAGTTTCAAGGATTCTTAAAACTGATGATGGTGGCAAAGCAAGAGTCTCACCAGGAATCAATTCTGCAGGACCATGTAGTCTTTGCCTCAGCAAGTCTGAAATTACTCACAGCTGTCCATACTGTCCTCACACCAATTGAGGTGTTAGGTGTATTATTTCTACTGAATATGTTATACTTAATTTCTTCTTAAAATATCTTTTAAGATGTGATATCATGATTCAGCAAGGAAACAAAAATATATGTGAGCAGAAAAATATAGCAGCAAAACAGATTAATATACATTTTTAAAAACCCATGACAAGATAGAAGAAAAGTTCATTTGAAGTAGGTGCAGCTAAAAGTTTCAAGTGATTTTTTAAAAAAGCATTGTGTTAGACATAAGTTAGCTGTATTTCTTCTCTTTTGATGTTACTTATCATAATGATGCCTCTTACAATGAATGGTATCTGACATGCATTGCAGTACAACAGAACACTTTTTTTTCCCCTAAGCTATGTCAACGCAAGGAATATTGCTAACTTTACAATGTTCTGGGATCATGTTAGAAAATTTTTTTGTAGTAGGCTTGTAGAGCTATGAACTTCCCTCTCAAGAATGTTTTCGCTGTGTCCCATAGATTTTTGGATTGTTGTATTTTCATTGTCATTTGTTCTCCCTTGATCTCTCTGGTAACCCAGTCATGGTTTAATAGCATGCTGTTTAATATCCATGTGCTTGATTTCTTTGGATTGTTTTTATTGTAGTTGATTTCCAGTTTTATGCCATTGTGATGTGAGAAGATGCTTGATATGATATCTATCTTCTTAATTTGAAGAGACACTGCCTATGTTCCAATAGATGCTCTATCTTTGAAAATGACCCATATGCGCTTGAGAAGAATGTATATTCTGTGACTTTGGGGTGAAATGTTATGAAGATGTCAATTAATTCCATCTAGTCTAGTGAATCATTTAGGATTGATGTTTCTTTGATGATTTTTTGTTTAGAGGATTTGTCTAACGGTGACAATGGGGTATTAAAGTCCCCTACTATGATTGTATTGCTGTCAATCTCTCCCTTAATATCCTCCAGGAGTTTTTGTTTAAGTATTTGGGTGCTCCTGTTTTGGGTGCATATATATTTACCAGAGTTATTTCTTCTTGTTGGATTGCTCCCTTTAGTATTATGAATTGGCCTGCCATATCTCTTGCTATGTTATTCACTTTGAGATCTAATTTGTCAGATATAAGTATTGCTATCCCAGCTTTTAAATAATTTCCATTTGCCTGAAAAAACTTTTCCATTCCTTTACCCTCAGTCTATGTGTGTCCTTTTTTCTGAGGTGGGCTTCTTGTAGACAGCAGATATATGGGTCATGTTTTCTTATCTAATCCATTACCCTATGTGTTTTGATTGGGGTGTTTAATCTATTTACATTTAAAGTTATTATTGATAGGTACTTATTTGTCACCATTTTTATTCTTCACCCATGTTTTCTTTCTTTCCTTCCTATTTCTTCTTTTTACAGCAGACCCTTTAGCATTACTTGCATTGCTGATTTGGTGGTCATAAATTTCCTTCGTCCTTTTTTATCTGTGAAGCTCCTGATTTCACCTTCAATTTTGATTGATAGTCTTGCTAGGTACAATATTCTTAGATCCAGACCCTTCCTTTGCATGACTCTGTATATTTCAGTCCATTCCCTCCTGGCCTGATGAGTTTCTGTTGAGAAATCAGTCACTATTCAAATGGGGGTGACTTTGTAACTTTCTGTCTCTCTCTGGCTGCTTTTAAGATTCTTACTTAGTAGTTGGTATTTGCCAATTTAATTATGGTGTCAGTCTTTTGGGGTTCATTTTGTTTGAGACTCTGTGAGCTTCTTATGTTTGTGTGGGTTTTTTCTTCCCTATATCAGGGAAGTTTTCTGTCATTATTTCTTCAAACGGGTTTTTTAATTCCTTGCTCAATTTCCTCTCCTTCTGGAATCCCTATTATGATGATGTTGTTTTGTTTCATGTTGTCCCAAAGTTCCCTTAGGCTCTTCTCTTGCTTTTTTTTTTTTAATATATTTTATTGATTTTTTACAGAGAGGAAGGGAGAGAGATAGAAAGTCAGAAACATCGGTGAGGGAGAGACATTGATCAGCCGCCTCCTGCATGCCCCACAGTGGAGATGTGCCCGCAAGCAAGGTACATGCCCCTGACCGGAATCGAACCTGGGACCTTTCAGTCTGCAAGCCGATGCTCTGTCTACTGAGCCAAACTGGTCTTGGCTTCTCTTGCTTTATAATTTTTAATTTTTTTTTAGAAGCTGTTGTAGTTGGGTACTTTTTCCTACCTTGTCTTCTAGCTCATTGATACAGTCCTCTGCTTCTTCTAGTCTACTGTTGATGCTTTCTATTGAGTTCTTTACAGCAGTAATGTCATTTTTCACTTCTTGGTTCTTCTTCATTTCCTCTTGGTTCTTACTCATATTGTTGAATTTGTCTTCCATTCTTTTCAGCCACCATATGACTATTTCTCTGAATTCTTTCTCTGACAATTGCTTGCCTCCATTTTGTTTACTCCTTTTTCTGGTGATTCTTGCTTCTCTTTCATATGCGGGCTGTTCCTTTGTCTCCCCATGGTCTCTGTTTTCTGAGTGTCTGGTTATGTAGTTCTCTCTCTCCTTATCCCAGGCAAAATCCAATCTTTGAGGGGTGGAGTGTAGAGCTCCTCTGAATCTGTGTGTTTGCGCCAGTTGGGGACCAGTGTTCTGAGGTTTGCAGCAGTTCCGTGGTTGCTGTAGTTGTAAATTTTCAGGCTTCTGATAACATCCACTTTCCTCTTTAAGATGGTGCTATCTCTGCATCTGAGCTGGTGGTTCTGGGAGTGAACCCAGCAGCAGTGGGGGTGGCCCCATCAAAGGAGCCCAGTCCAGCAGTCCCCCACTTTCTCCTGGAGTATAGCTGTCCCTTAATACACCAAAAACAAACAAACAAAACAAAACAAAACTCCCCTTGTGACCTTCAGCTGTTCTTTCTATCTGCTCTGGGACAAGGCTTGAGACATGTCTGTCTATTCTGCTGTCATTTTTTTTTTGAGTCTTCATGTTTGAAAAATTTTAAGTGGATCTTACTACTTGCAATTGGCCAAAAGAAAGAACAGAAAATCATTTCTACATTATTTTTACATTGTAATGCAATTCTGGAGGTCCAAAATAAACCTGAAATTAGCAATCATTTTAAAATCATAAAGCTAGTTTAATGGCTGGACAGTTAATTCATTGATATGCTGTACTATGAGCAACAATTAAGAAACAGTGTGAGCAATAAGATTCTATTCTAACATGTGAATGAATTGATCCCTTTTTTGGTAGATTAATTCATTGAATTTACTATACAGACATTGCTAATCAGCAATATAGAATCATAAGTTTTAGTTTGAGGAGGTCAATGCTACACGGTCTTTCTGGATTTCTGCTAACCATAAATCTTAGTTAAAATAGGTAGAAGAGATATGACAAAGTGAATACCACCTCCTATATGAAAGAGTGAATACTGAATCTTCCTACATCAGTTATAAACTTTGGACCAAGCCTCACCCAAATATGACTTATAAACTCTGAGCAAAATACATGAAACAACTACTTAAGAACCCTAGAAAAACAAAACAAATTCAAAAGACAATCAAATATT
The DNA here is from genome assembly GCA_011751065.1 of Lasiurus cinereus. Lineage (NCBI taxonomy): Eukaryota > Metazoa > Chordata > Mammalia > Chiroptera > Vespertilionidae > Lasiurus > Lasiurus cinereus. Next base: position 42,673,219 of record JAAGEH010000393.1, on the reverse strand, counting down.
GAAGTTAAGTCAAAACTCGGATCAATTAAAATGGCATGAATTTTTTCTCCAGTTTTATTTTTGATTTTGGTGGTAGCAATAATTATGGCTGTGAATGTAAAAGTAGATGAGCTGTAAAATTCCAAAAAAACCTCATATATTGTCTGTCTTAAGAAATCAAAGGAAGGAAGTCAGGGCAATAAAAACCACTAGAGACAGAGATTTTGGAAAGCCCTAGAAAGGGGAGAGCTATAAAAGAAGAAAAATTTGTGTATAGACTCAACCAAGTTTATAGCTGACCCTTGAACTTGTATAGGAAAAACTGAAAGCAACTTTCAACCAAGGCTGAAGGCAGTGAATGGAGAACTATCTTTTGGAGTTGACTGAAATTACTACATTAATATACAATAAAATAGACTTCAAGATAAAAGCATTATTGAAGATAAAGAGTGACATTAAATAATCACAAAAAGGTGTCATTTTATCGGAAAGACATAATGAAAAGACATATAGAAGGCATGGAAGGATGGGCTATGGGAAGAGATCAATCAATGAACTGGTATGCATATATGCATAACCCATGGACACAGATAATGTGGAGGAGTCAGGGCAAGGGTGAGCTGGAAGAGTTCAGTGGGGGAAAAGGGGACATAGGTAATACTTTCAACAATAAAAATTTACAAAAAATAAAATAAAAAATCAACTTGATTAAAACCTGGTCCTTTGAAATCTATCAATGGAATTGATAAACAGCTAGCTGAACCTATCAATAAAATTAGAGAATGCAAATCACTAATATCAGAAATGAAGGAGGGACTGCCACTAAACAATTCTACAAATTACTAAATATTCCAAATAATTATAAGAGAATATCATGAAACTTTATGCCAACAAATCAAAAATCTTATCAAAGGCACCAACTGGCTCAAGCTACCAATAATGATTAAAGTAGTAATAATTACCCTGAATATTTATATGTCTAACAAATTTAAATTTACAGCTAAAAAATCTTCCCACAAAAATAAACAAACAAACAAACAAACAAACAAAAAAAAACAGCTCTCAACTCAGACAATTTCACTGACAAATTCTACCACATATTTAAGAAAGAAATAATACTAATTCAACACAAACTTTTCCCGAAGATAGAAAAGGAAGATAAATATTCTCTAATGAATTTTATAATAACCATATTACCAAACCTTAAAACCTTACATGTAAATATATCTATAGGACACCAATATTTCTCATAAGTATAGATACAAATATTCATAATAATGTATTAGAAAGTTAATTTTTAAAGCATTTTAAAAAAGGATAATACATAATGACCAGGAATGTAGATATTAAATCAATTTGAAAATCAATCTAATTTATCACAATAGAAAAAATAAGTCTTATAATCAATTTAATTGTTGTAGTACAACTTTTTGAAAAATGTATTTATTAATATCTCTTAGAAAGGTAATAATTAATAAATTAATAAGAATTTTCTAATTCTGATAAATAGAATCTAAAAAACAACTTTCAGTCACAGAATACCATCACAGGATTGCTATGGCAACATCATTTTAAATTCAAATACTAATTGTATTGATATAATGCTTAAAGGACGCTCACTGTGTATCATAGCTTTGCTTTGTGTCCTATATTATGTTAGTTTATTCTTAAGCTTAGAATTTAAATAGCAAATACTTATACCTGTGTGTATTCTTGACACCAAAAACCTTTGCTGTACTTCCTTTCTCTCATCTGTAAAATGGGAATAGGAATAATAATATACTTATCTCATAGAGTTTTTGTTGGATGACGGAATTTGAGTGAGATGCTTATAGGTGTACCTGGCATATAATAAGTGCTTTGTGTGTTACTTATCATTAAAAACATAATAATTATCATATGAAACAGCTAATTACTTTTATATCACAGAATTTGAATGAGAGTCCCACATGTCCCAATATTTTAGTGTCTCCAAACTGTTATTATTTTGTGAGCATTTTTCTTCACTTATATTGATTTTATTTAAAATGACTACTTTGATTTATTGTTATATGGGATCTTTTAGTGTTACCACTTCATACATTTATATTAATATTTGGTTATTTACAATCTGTCTGAACTATAACAAAACATTTTGTAGAGTCCAACATCATAGTAGCCATATTTTGACAGCAGTTGAGAAGATCTCATAAGGGCAACAAACCAATATTCAATATAGAATATGAGTGAATTTTTATTTTATTCATACAAATGGGTTTTTAGATCACAAAAGATTATTGAGTAATTATAAGAGGTACTTACTTCATACAGTAGGTATATAATATAAGAATTGCTATCTGTATTTTGTAGGTTAAAAAACAGAAAATAGGAGACATTGAATAATGTTTCCAGGTCCTCATTGCTAGAAAGGAATGGATTCAAACTCAGGTCTGCCAGATTCCAAACACATTAACATGTTGTATATCAAAGTAATGTAGTGCATCTTAGCAAGTCCACACTAAAACACGACTCTAGCAATGATTGCATTTCCTAGGTGCCTGCACCACAAAGTCTGAGAACCAGTGTCTTACAGCATTCAGCACTGCATGTTTATCTGGCTCTAAATTATCCACCACTGCTCTACATGTGGCTTCTGCAGTCTGGTAAAAGTGATTCCTGGAAACCTGTTTGCCTCCTAAACTTTTGAGAAAACCAGAATATGTTCCTACAAAGCTAGCACACTTATTTTCTATTTCTTTACAGCAGGTTTCATAACATTTGTTGTAATACCCAAGTTCATTAAGTCTATTCTTTGGAAATGAATTGCATCCTAGCAGTAGGTCGATCCTCCACCATTGATTATTTCCCTTCCTTTACTCTGTGATTTATTAAAGTCATGCTTGTCTTCAACTAAGATGTTTTATTTTGTTTTTTAAACTTCTGCTCTCTAGACACACCCTGACAATGAGAGATGTACATTTACTTCCTCGTGCTGACAGCATGCAATATAAGTTTCAAGTGTGAGACATTTTTCTTTTCAAACTGGAAATTCAATAAGTAAATACATATTTAAAATTGGATAAATATGACCAAATGTTTATCTAAAGAGTTTATATATATTTCCTTAACACCCATCACAAATGAGCATGCCAAATTCCATGTATATTGACTGACTGTATCAGTCAGGGTTCAAACTGGAACCCCTATATTAGAACAGGAAATTGTGATACAGATAATGGAAGAGTTGAGAAATCAAACAGGTCAGGGTGAGGCGACACTGAGATTAGTAACAGCAGGAAGCTGCTGCTATCACTCCTCAACCTGAATTGATGGTCCAGAGAGGGCAAGGGGAAGAGTACTTGGGACTGGGTTTTGGTGGGAGGAATGTATCTTTATGTCACTGACATTGTTCAGAATTGCTAGCACTTGGTTATATAAAAAGCAGCCTGACTTTTAGTTGGTTTCGATAGAACTTAAAAATTCTCTTCCCACACATACTGCTTGCACTCCGTTGGACTATTCCTTGTCGTCTGGGTATGACACAGGTGAGGGGTGATGGGAGAAGGAGGTGTTACCTGAGGGAGTGGAATAGGCTGAGAGTGCAGGCAAGGAGGCAGTGTCACTAGCCACAGGCACAGCTCTAAGGAAAAAGAGGGAAGAAATAACCTGACATACCTTCAATTTAACCTTGAGTCAACAACCAACTCATTCCTTTGACAAATTCAGCTGGATGGCAGCTGACATGGATATCTGGGTAATGCAGCTTATAGGAGCGAGTCTTCCTACAGTGAAAAATGAAGGTCAGATAGGGCAAGAGTGGACTGAAGAACAAATAGGTAACTAAACAAGTTTCAAATACTAGATCAAGCCTTTTAATATTGGCCACATCAGCAGGAAAACAAATATTGATTTCCTTTCATTAATAGTTGTTCAAATATTGGTCATTTGTTTTATTTGTTTCTGAACTGTCTCTTTATATTATTAGTGAATATCTATGGTAGGGTAGTTGGTGGATTTTTTTTGGTAGAATTTCTTTTTCTACTTTACCCACTTTTTAATAACTGTCATATATGAGACAGATTTTTCCATTTGCCTTTCAATCTTGTTTCATTTCCATTCAAAAGTTTTAATTTTTATTTTGCCATGTATGTCAATCTTTGCTATCATGTCACTCTTTAAAAGATTTTCTATACCCCAATATTATAAAAGTATTTTCTTACATTATTTTTGTGTAGCTGTACTATTCTGCTAAATTCCTTCATCCTTCTGAAATGTATTTGGGGACAGTGTCAGTTAAGGATTGAAATTAACATTTTTTTTTTCAAATCATTATCTAATTTTCTCAAAACTATTAATTAAATAATCTATTGTTTCTTTACTCATTTAAAATATCACCATCAACATATTTAAAATAATCTAAACTGTTAATTGCCTTTCTTTTATAAAGGGAGTAACTTTAACATTTGAAGGATTAAAAAGAATTTCAAATAAACCAATGTGTTTTGAATATAATATTACCTTTAGTTTTACATTTCTATTCTGGATAGTGTAGCTAGCCTTACAGGGTAGTTTGTAAATTGTTTTTGCTAGATCTTAATAGAATCTACAAATTTAAGGACATTTCTTTATCAAAATATTAATGACATTTCTTGCAGAAATAAAAAATCTAAAATTTGTATAGAATTTCAAGGGACTCCAAATTGCCAAAACAATTAAAAAAAAAAGCTAAAGGATTTACACTTCCTGTTTCCTAGTCTTGTTGTAAATACTACAAATACAAAACTACAGTAATATAAAGGAGGATTCATAGACCAATGGAACAGATAAAGAGCATAGAAATAAATATTTGCATAAGGAGTCAAGAGACTTTTGACAAGAGGCCAAGAACATTCAATGGGGAAAGAATAATCTCTTCAACAAACAGTGTTGGGAAAACTGGAAATTCACATCCAAAAGAATATAATACAGGCCCAGAAAAGCAACAAGACTAGCCATGACTGACTTCAGTATCAACTGCATTGAATAATGACCCCCTGCCCTGGTGCCAGCCAATCAGTCAGTGGAGACCACAACCCTGAATGTACACACATAGAAAGCTGCTGAATATTTTATTAATATCTTTCTCTGGGACCTCCCCTAAAAACTCCACCCTTAAAACCCTTTGGATGGAGGACCCAGTTTGCTTTCTCTTATGGGAGCATGCTTTTCCCCGTTCCTTATCCCACCCTACCCCCCTTTCTAGCCTCAGGAACATTACCTTTACCATTATCTTCCTCACCTCTAAGCTTCAAGAGCCCTTCCTTTACTTCTAGAACTTGTTTCCCAGGCCCATTTCTTCTAGGAATTACTTTTTCTATCTCTGTAATACACCCAATGAATGTTTTCTTTCACACACACACACATAGACACAGGAATACAATTGGTCCCTTACCAATTCCTCGTTATTTAGTCTAAGAAGGCTATATTTCTAGAAAGTTAGCCATTTCTAGATTATTGAATTTGGTGGCATATGCTAGTATACAATCTTATTAACTAATGAGATGTCAATAAATCTATTAAAAAGAAAAAGATAGTTGGACATTTACTTTACACCATATAAAAAATTAACTCAAATTATATCAAAGGACTTACAAAAGACCTAAAACTATAAAATTTCTAGAAAAAAATACAAAGAAATCTTAGTATTGGATTTGGTAATGATTTCTTGAATATGACACTAAAAATGCAGGGAATAAATAAATAAATAAATAAGTAAGTAAGTAAGTAAGTAAGTAAATAAATTGTACTACATTAAAATTTGAACTATTAAAGAAAAAAAATCAAAGGATGAAAAAGCAATGCATGAAATGGGAAAAACTATTTGCAAATCATGTATCTGATAAGGTATTAATATCCTTAAAATATTAAATGAACTTTTACAATGCAACAAAACAAACCAATCTTATTAAATATGAGCAAAGGACTTGAGTAGATATTCTCTGAAGAAGATATGCTACAGCCAAAAAACACATGTACATATATTCAGCATCTCTAATCTTTAGGAAATGCAAATTAAAAGTACAATTATGACAGTTAAAAAACAGAAAATAAAAAGAGGTGAGGATGAGGAAAAATAGAGCCATCATGCACTATGTAAAAATGGTTTATAAAATCATTGCAAGTTTCTCAAAATATTAAAAATAGAATTACCATATAATGTAGCAATTATATTCCTGGAAGAGATATTTATACATCCATGTTCATAGTGGCATTATTCATAATAAGTAAAAGGTGGAAGCAACCCAGTGTCTATCTATGGATGAAAAGATGAGCAAAAGGTGTTGTATATATATAGCAACATATTATTTAGAATTAAAAAATAAGTGATTTCGGGGCACATGCTCATCATGTATGAACCTTGAGATATTATGCTAAGTAAAAAAGGACAGTTTCAAAGGACAAATCCTATATAATAAAAACCTAATATGCTAAGTGTCTGGTCATGTGGTCATATGATTAACCAAACAAAGCATAATAAGCTAATAACAGGCTAAGTCTACTCAACTGCTCATTATGACGTGCAGTGATCACCAGGGTTCAGACAGCTGTCCAGTGACCAGTCGCTATGATGTACACTACCCACCAGGGGGCAGACACTCCAACCAGTAGATTAGCTTGCTGCTGGGGTCCAGTCAATCAAGACTGAGCAAGACAGGCTGCCCACAGTCCCTCCCTAACTGGTTAACCTTCTGCATTCCTACCCAGCCCCAATCATACACTGGTGAGGTCCCTCAGCTTGGCCTGCACTCTCTCATAATCCAGGCTGAGGGAGCCTCCCCCTGCACCTCGAGTGCACAGATTCTATGCACTGGGCCTCTAGTGCTATATAATTATACTCATGTGAGATACTTAGAGTAGTCAAATTCAGTAGACAGAAAGTAGGATGGGGGTTTCCAGGAGCTGGGGGCACAAGGCACAGAGACTTATTTTTCACTAGTGGCCCAGTGCACAAAATTCAGGCATGAGGGGAAGGCAGTGTCTCTTAATCTAGTTTGTACCCTCTCCAATCTGGGACCCCTTGGGGGATTTCTGACTGGCAGTCAGACATCCCTCTTGCAAACTGGAACCTCTGGCTCCTAATCACTCACCTGCCTGCCTGCTTGATCACCCCTAACCACTTTGCTTGCTGGCCTGCTCACCCACAACTGCCACCTCAGCCTCCTTGACTCCAACTACCCCCTTTACCAGCCTGCTTGCTCCCAACTGCCCCTCTGCCAGCCTACTTGCCCCCAAATACCCCCCTGCCGGCCTGATTGCCCCTAATTGCTCATCCCCTGCCAGCCTGCTCATCCCAACTGCCCCTCCCCAACCCCTGCTGGCTTGATCAGCCCCAACTGTCCCCTATTGTTGCCCTGTCACCCCCAACTGCCCCCCCTGCCAACCTGATAACTCCCAACTTCCCTCTCCTCCTGGCCTGATCACCCCTAACCGCCTCTGCCTCTGCCCCAACACCATGGCTTTGTCTGGAAGGACATACAGAAAGTCTCCCAGTCTAATTAGCATATTACCCTTTTATTAGTATAGATAGGCACAAAGCTTTCATTTTGCAAGGGTTTTGGAGATTAATGGTGATGATGGTTGCCAAGAAATGTGAATGTAGTTAATGACACTGAACTGTGAACCTAAAATGGCTAAGATGGCAAATTCTATGTTAAGTGTATTTCATACAATTAAAAAGTAAATATTAATAAAGTGATATTCACAAATTTTTGGCACTGATTTCATGATGAAGTTGACCATGCTTCCCCTCTACTTGGCACTATGACTTCTAATAGATAGAATGCAGAAGTACTGCTGCTTGAGTTTGAAGGCTAGTTTATAAAAGATAACAAAGCTTTCTCCAGACTATTATTTTGAGGCATTGATCTTTGCAACTCTGCTGCCCTGCTCCGATAAAGTCCAAGCTACAAGAAAACTACAATCGGGCCTATGAGTGAGAAATCCTTTGTGATAACACCAGCTTTAGTCACTGTCTTAGTGTAGTCATAAGAGAAACTCTCAAAGAACCACTTACTTTTGCCCCATAAATCCCCAGAGCCATAAACAATAATGTTAATAAAGTATTGTTGTTGTTTTACATCACTTTGTTTGTGATAGTGTTTTAGTCAGCAATATACAATCAAAATAATTGTCAAGAGCCAAAGCTATGGAATCAAACATATTCCTTTAAATGATCCATAAATTTAGTATAAAAGTACTTTGTAAATTGGCCTGGGTATAAATCCGATGTCTGTAAAAGATCACTTATAGTATATGGAGCATAATAAATCCTCAATATTTTATCATAGTGGTCAATATTGCTATCACTATCATACTATAAATGCTGAAGACATTCCCATTAAATTAGTTTGCATGTGCATTTCTGTTAAACTACTTTTTATTAATCAAATGAATATAATATTTTAATATTAATCTTTTTAAAATATATATTTTATTTATTTCAGAGAGGAATGGAGAGGGAGAGAGAAACATCAAGGATGAGAGAGAATCATTGAATAAAAAGGATAGTTTCCCACACAGCCCCCACTGGGGATTGAACCTGCAACCCAAGCATATGCTTTGACCAGAATTGAATTCAGGATCTTTCAGTCCACAAGACAATGCTCTATGCACTGAGCCAAACCAGCTAGGGCTCTAATATCAATCTTAACTCCCACATTTAGGCTAGATCCCATTTCAGTTGAAGAAAATAATATAATTTTTTCTGCAATGCACAGAACTTAATTAGTTTTTATTAATTCTGCCTCTGTTTTTTGCAGGATATTTAGAATTCCTGGATGTTTAAATTTTTCCAAGAAAGCAGTGCTTTACTCTTTGTGGTCAACCAAATTTAATTAATAAATCTTACTCTTACTAGCATGAACTTTATAATACATTGGATCTTCATCTACTTAAAATAATATTTATTGGCAGGGAGAGGAAATGATTTTCTCCAGAGCAGTTGCATCATTATTTACCTGGAACATTATCAATCTCATATTTGTTGGAGGCTTGTAAACTACAGAGCCACTGCAATCATTGTCAAATATATATAGAAACTATCTTTGTAAACAAAATCTCTGAAGATTGAGGATTCTGTTTCAGGATCCAATACAATGCAATGGGATGCAAATGGATCTATTTCTTTTAGTAATACTTTCTTTACAAGTGAAGAAAATTGTCCAAGGAGCTCAACTATAAAAAGTATAATCACCAGCAATTTTTTCTTTAGCAGAATAAGCACGGTTTTTTAGTTTCCTGCTGATGATAAAAGACTAGAATTGAAACATTCTGTTCCTATCTGGTTATGTAAGATATTATGCCTAAAAATTCCATTAAAAATGTCTGGGAGGTTGCAAATATTACATGTGTTTGCATTGTTCCTTATATACCTGAGAGTTCTGTGTCAAATTTTTAGCATGCAAAAGATTCTTTATTATATGATGTCAAATAAGGGACCTCCACTGCATTGCACAATGATTCTATTTTTGTTTCAATATTAGAATTGAGAGTCTATGCCATAATAAGAGAACAAAGAAGTTCCATTTACATTTCAGAGGTAATATCTGCAAACACAAAGACACTGAAAAAAGAAAAATGACTGAGAAGGTAGATTCATCCTAATAGTGTTTATATAAGTCAGGTGGAACACATTTACCTCTAAGGGCCTCATAAATGCTTTGCAAACATCTGTAAAGTTCAGTAGAAAGTCTGAAAACCCGTATTATTTTTGTGACAGTGATAGGTGAATGATAAAGCTCTGTGCTATGCAAGGAAGTTTGAGGAAAGAATAAAGTCTCAACCTTTAGAAATCCATCCTTTGTAGACACTTTTTGCTGTCACTAATGTGAAGGCTAATTTCTTCCCAGGGTATGGCAGCCCCAAGTTTTCATTGCACAGTCCAGTCACCACTGTTTAATTAACAGCTATTCTTCACTTTTCACATCTTTTCTTACTGTATGTGGGTGTCTATAGAACTGTCACACATAGTCAGTGACCTGTAGCAATGATTAAGTAAAGGGCCCCAAAGGCTGGTGTGAAAACCTGGAGGCCAATTAGCTCATGATCCATACTTCCCTGACTGTACCACAGCAAAGGCTGAAGACTGTTTTCTGCCTTTATTTGATAATGCTGTTTATTCTTGTGCTCTTTTAGGACATAGAAACCATGCTTCCCTTTTGCTTCTGCCTTTAAACGTGAGGATGGGAGAGTAGAGAAAGGGTTATGGAAAGGCTATGATCAAGAGACATGGTAGGAGTCAAAATCCATCATAATTATAATCTTTAGCATTGCCTTTAAACATTTGGGTTGCTACAATGACTATATTCAGGTAAGTTTTTAAAAGAATGATTTTAAATATTTCAGCTTACTATGGAATAATGCAGTCTTTTCTGGTCTTTTGTAAGTCCTAAGTGTTAAGAAGACAAACAAAAATGTAATCAATATTGTTTAATGCCTTTTTGGTGTTTGGTAGTTAGTTGTTTTTTTTTTAATATATTTTATTGATTTTTTTACAGAGAGGAAGGGAGAGAGATAGAAAGTCAGAAACATCGATGAGAGAGAGACATCGATCAGCCGCCTCCTGCACACCCCACAGTGGAGATGTGCCTGCAAGCAAGGTACATGCCCCTGACCGGAATCAAACCTGGGACCTTTCAGTCCACAAGTTGATGCTCTATCCACTGAGCCAAACCGGTCTCGGCGGTAAGTTAGTTTTATATGTTATTTAAATTCATTACAGGGCTATATCTTTATGTATATAACATTTTCATGAATAGACATTCCTTCTATGTTAATGCTTCTAGTATATTTTGTACATTTTTCAAATAGAGCTACAAAAGTCACTGTTAATGTTCATATAGTCAAATCTACCTGCACCGTCCCAGGTATTTAGGTTTGTGCTTTTATTACAGGGGTCCCTAGTCAGATATCTGTTTCATTACCTATGTAGGTTTCAAGAAAAATATATGAACTGTAATCACATGGCACAAGGTTAGGTGTCCATCTTCATTTCTCAAGATATCCAATCTTAATTTTACATGAGTCTCATAAGACTGGGTAAAAAATGTTTTTATACCCAGTCCTCAGGGGAATGGGTTGGAGTATTCCTTGTTTTATTTTTTATGTAGCCAGTGTTACAATTGATCTCAAAATGAATAAGATAGGATACATGCTAACTTCCTGATTGGGAGCTCCAGGTATATCATTTTTCCTTTGTTGTCTACATTCAGCACATACTTATTAAACTTTTCTGTGCAGTGAGATCAATGTTTGAAGTCTGAAGATTCAGTGAGAAAAAGTAATCTACCATTGTTGGGCATTTTATGATCTAATCAAGTTCCAATAGTTTTGGTTTCTAAGGTCTAGTTATCTCACCTCTTTTTATTTTTTAAAAGATGTTGTTTACAGGTCCATAAATGGTACATGAATACTACCTTCTAAAGTTTAAATGAAAGCACAGCATCCTATCTAATAAAAAAAATAATATGCAACTTAACATCACTCTATTACACCCACAAGCCACACCCACCAGCCAATCAGGAACAAGGATGCAAATTAACCCAACCAAGATGGCTGCAGCCATGGGGAGAGCAGGAGGGAGGCTTGGGTTTCTCCAGCAAAGGAAGAAGCCAAGCTTTCAGTACACCCTGGCCAGCCCAGGCTTCTACTACAGGCTACAAATTTTCAATTATAGAAGATAAATAAATACCAACAGAAATGGCTGCCTTCACAGAGGAATCAGAAGGCTTGGCTCTGCTCCAGGCTACAAAATTTCAATTGTAGAAAATATATAAATCCCAGATATCAGGGCTTCCTCTTGGGTCGCCAGGGGGCATGGTCAGCCTGCAAACCACTACAGGCCCCTTGCCCAGGAAGCCCTGATCTAGGACACCCTTCAGGGCAAACCAGCTGGCCCCCACTCATGCACGAGGCCTCTATCCTAGCAATAAAAGAGTAATATGCAAATTGACCATCACTGCAACACACAAGATGGTTGCTCCTATGTGGTCAAAGATGGCTGCCCCCATGTAGACACAAGATGGCCACCACAAGAAAGCCAGCAGGGAAGGGCAGTTGGGAGGGACCAGGCCTGCCAGGGAGGGCAGTTGGAGGCAATAAAGCCTGGAAGGGAGGGCAGTTAGGGGTGACCAGGCCAGCAGAGAAGGGAAGTTGGGGGTGACTGGGTCTGCAGGGAAGGGCAGTTGGAGGGGACCCAAGCCTGCAGGGGAGAGCAGTTGGGGGAGACCAGGCCTACAGGGGAGAGAAGTTAGGGGCAAACTGTCTGGCAGGGGAGCAGTTAGGCATCAATCAGGCTGGCAGGGGAGTGGTTAGGGGGTGATCAGGCTGCCAGGCAGAAGCAATTAGAGGCAATCAGGAAGGCAGGCAAGCGAGCAGTTGGTAGCCAGCAGTCCTGGATTGTGAGAGGGATGACCGACTGCCCTAAATGGGACATCCCTTGAGGGCTCCAGATTGGAGAGGGTGCAGGCTGGGCTGAGGGACTCCTAGTGCACTGGGCCTCTAGTGTATTATAAGTACTTAATGTGCCCTCCTACATTCATTTGCTTTAATATCATATCCTTTCCTTCTCCAAAATCAACCTCTATTAACATTTTAGATATTCACTCAATCTATTGTCTATTATTTACATACCCATTTGGCGATAATGTAAAAATAGAATTTTTAGATCTCAAAATTTTAATTGAGGGCTCAGTCTCAGCTGTTTCAAACAAGGTGTAAGGCGATTTGCAGAATGGGTAGTTATCTCAAGCTAAATCATTGACTTGACTTTTAAGTAGCAAGTTAAGTTCTGCTACTTTGCTCAAATCATATCACAAATCTCCTTCTAAAGAAATTCCTATTTCCCAATCTCTTTAGTAACCCAATGGAGTCTTACACTCTTTTATTTGAGGATAAATGATAGACTTTTACTGGCATCATTGGAAGTAAGCATTGCCTATACATTTTAGAATTGTTTTTCTAGTTCTTTGAAAACTGCCATTAGAATTTTCATAAGCTTTGCATTGAATTTATAGATTACTTTGGGTAGTAATTTTAACTAGAGTAATTCTTTAATCCATGAGTACAATATATTTTGTGTCTTTATAGTTTTTATTTATTTATATCTTATAGTTTTCAGTATGCATATCTTTCACCTCTTTGGTTAAATTTATTTCTAAGTATGTTTTTTTTTATGTTATTTTAAAACAGTTGTTTTTTTAATTTATCTTTTTGATAGTTTTTTGCTTTTTGTGTTTATTTTTTTTTGCTGGAGTATAGAGACATAATAGCTTTTACATATTAACATTGTATCCTGTAAATTTACTGAATTCATTTATGAATTCAAACAATTTTTTTGGTGAAGTCTTTAGAGTTTCCTGTATTTAATATCATGTTTTCTGAAAATAGTAACAGGTTTTTTTTCTTTTGAATGCCTTTTATTTCTTGTTCTTGCTTAATTACTATTTCTAGGACTCCTAATACTATGTTGTTAAAAGAGATGAGAGGGAGCATTCTCTTATTTTTAATGTTAGAGGAAAATATTTCAGCTACTCATTGTTGAGTATGATATTAGCTGTAGATTTATAATATTTGACCTTTATTATTTTGAGGTCCATTTTCTCTGAAATCAATTTGTTGAGAGTTTTGTTATCATAAATGTGTGCTGAATTTTATCAAATGCTTTTTTTGCATCAATTGAGATGATAATGTAATTTTTATCTTTCATTTATTAGTGATATATATTATGTTAGTTAATTGTTTTGTGGATGTTGAACTTACCTTGCATTTCTGAACCAAACCCCACTTTATCATGACATATGATTTTTTAATGTAGTATTAAATTGGGTTTACTAATATTATGTTATGGAAATTTTAATCTATCTTCATCAGAGTTATTGGCCTGCAATTTAATTTTTTTATGGTGAGCTGGGCTGGTTTTGGAATATTATAATGCTAGCTTCATAAAGTTATTTTGAAGGCATTCTCTCCTCTTCAATATTTGTAAGAGTTTAAGAAGAATTGTCATTCAATCTTCTTTTAATAGATGGTATAATTCATCATTGAAGCCATCTGGTTCTGGACCAAACACTGGGCCATCAAAGAAATAAGTTTAAAAAATAAGAAATAGAGACAAATGAAAACAGAAATGTGACATAACAAAATATATGGGATTCAGGGAAGGTTAAAGGGAAAGTTCATAGTAATGTAAGTCTACCTCAACAAACAACAACAATAAAAAATCATAAACAAACTAACTTTAAACCTAAAGAAACTAGAAAAAGAAAAAATAAAACTTAAAGTTAGTAAGAGATATAAAATAGTAAAGATCAAAGCAGAAATCAATGAAATAGAAATTAAGCAGCCAATAGAAAGAAAAATCAATAAATGTTAGAGCTATTTCACTGAAAAGATAACAAAATTTAGGAACATTTAGCCAAATTCACCGAGAATAAAGGAGAGAGGGGATTCAAGTAAATAACAACAGAAATGAAAGAGAAGTTACAACTAATACCACAGAAATACAAAGAATCATAAGAGATACTATAAACAATTAGATATAACAATGCAGACAATCCACAAAACAGGTATACACTTCTTAGAACAGTATGGAGTTTCCTCAAAAAAACTAAAAATGGATCTCCCATTTGACTCAGCAATCCCACTCTTAGGAATTTATCCTAAGAAATTACAAACACCAATCAGAAAGGATTTATGCACCACTATGTTCATAGCAGCACAATTTACAACAGCTACAATTTGGAAACACCCTAGGTGCCCATCAGCAGATGAGTGGATCAGAAAACTATGGTACATATACACAATGGAATTCTATGCTGCCATAAAAATAGAAGGAATTCTTACCATTTGCAGCAACCTGGAATGAACTGGAGAGCCTTATGTTTAGTGAAATAAGCCAGTCAATGAAGAAGCACCACATGATCTCACTCGTTTGTGGGTAATAAAGAACATTGTAAACTGATGAAAAAAGGATAGATACAGAGGCAGTAAAGCATCAAACAGACTGTCAAATTACAGCAGGAAGGTTAGGGAGAGGTAGGGTAAATAAGAGATCAACCAAAGGATTTGTATCCATGCATATAAGCATAACCAATGAACATAGACACTGGGGGGTTGGGGTATGCCTGGGAGGTGTGGGGGGCAATGGGGAGATATGTATACACGTTAACACAATAAAGAAAAAAAGAAAAGAAATTGTCTGATTTATCTTTTTTTGACCAAATTTCAGAAAATCTTCCTTTAAAAATATGTTAATATCTATTGATATTTAGAGACAAAGAAAGTAAGAGAGAGAGAGAGAAGGAAAGAGAGAGAGAGAGGGAATATTGATTTGTTGTTCAATTTATTTATGCATTCATTGGTTGGCTCTTATATATGCCCTGACTGGGAATTTGACCCATAGTCTTGGCTTATTAGGACAGTTGAGCTACCCAGGGAAGAAGGCAGTCTTTTTAAGGAGATAAGCTAATTACTGTTGGAAAAGTAATCTGTACTATCTAGAAGGATGGTTTTAGAATCCAGATTAGAAATAATACTCTTCACTTTAGTTCTGTCAAATCTCAGAGCAACCAGATAACTCTGGCCATCCAGGAAATCTCCCATAGATTGGTGCATGTAAAATTTTCCATATCTGACTATTTTAATGATTGATTCTTCCTTATGTTAATGCATAACCAATTTTAGGCTTGAAAATAAGGTCCTTTCTATAAATCTACTTGATTAAAAATATTCTTATACTTCACAGATGTCTTCTGAAAAAAAAGTCAAACAATGGATCTGTTTACACATACAACCATATAATTACATATGAATTTGTTAGCTGGAAAGAAAATAACCACCATGTAGTAATGCTAACCTGTTTTATGAATTGTGATATTTGTTTTTAGAAACACAGCCTTCTATATTTTTCTTTAAACTCCATGAAAATAATATTAATTCCATTTTTAAATGACAAATTTTAGTTTACATATATGTCTGAAAACATTTTACCAATGGTTATATTTGCCATACATTCATTCTTAAAATATATCACTCTCAACATATCTGTCTCTAAAAGTCAACTCACATACTCTTTTACCTTGAGATTCTTACCTAATGTATCTTTTACTGGATAATTTGACCTTACAGCCAAACCTACTACCACTGAAAATTCAAATTTTACCAACTTAGGAGAGCCTGTGAATTTAATTCAGTAGCATACAACTGTTCATATAGCTAGTTGGTTACCTATAGTATGCCTTAACAAAAATTTAAAAAGTAATGCTATAAGCTAATGCTATATACAATGACCTAATGCTATATTCAATAACCTGTATCAAGAGTTTTTTGTTCTTTAACATTTTCAAAAAGGTAAGTGGACTTCTAAATTCTTGGTCACTACCTTTGAGAAGGGTAAAAAGTGCTAATTCCAATGTAACCCTGATATTTGGGGGTGGGGGGAGTCGCTAGCATTCTGAATCTGTGCCAGCAGGCCCAGTGTACATTCTTAATAACCTATAATTAAGTCACTGCCTCTTTCCTATAAACTGGTCTTTCAGAATTTGTTATCTAAATGTTCACATTCTACAGAGGCCATAAATGATGAATAGTGCACAGCCTTGAGGGGTTGGGGGTTATTAATGCTGGTGCCAGGCCAGACCATCAACTATGATCTCAAGACCCCCAACACCTGGGGTCTTTTTGCAAAACCCGTGAAAAGATCAGAAACATAATCTATATATGGGGGGCAAAGACTCAGAAAGACATAAAAAAGAAGCCCCTTGCATGTTACTTTACTCAGATTTGGGAAGTTATTCCGCTGAATCTGCTGGCGTATTAAAAGTGTAACTGCTTTTATCTAAAAGCGTTGCTTGTTTTTTCTCTGGTCTTCTGCAAAGTACTCTTAAAGTTCAAACTTTGGGTCCATAATATTCCTAATTATAAGAAGCCAATGTATTCCAAGTATTAACTTTAACATTTGAACATTAAAAGATAAAATCTAAATCCAATTTCAACCAACCGACCAAGCAATCTTGAGAAGCTTTAATTCCAAGGGCTGGATGGAAAGAAGCAACTAAACTACCTTCATAGAGACTAAAGACCAAAGAAAATATATAACTCCATATCTCTTCATGATGTTTGGTAGAGTGATTGAATTCAGGAATACCAATGTGTGTATTTTTTTAAATGTATATGTTTAATATATTTTTTAATCTTTGTTGCTGAAAGTATTACATATGTCCCCACACCCTTCTCCCCTGCAGGCCTTCACCACCCTTTTTCTGTGTCCATGGGTTATGCATATATGCATACAAGTTCTTTGGTTGATCTCTTCCCACCCCACCCACCCTTTTTGAAGGACTATTTCCTATTATCATGAAAAATAAAACCTTCCTCTCTACCTCCCATTTTGAATGTTATAGGACTATATGGTAAAATGCAGAATAAGGCCACAGTTACTGGAGATTTTCCATACTAAAGACTAAAAATTAGCTAACTTTTGGATTTACTATACTTTCCTCAAATGACATTTCTCTGGAAGCATAGTAATATTCGATATGCAGTCATGAATTTTTCTCATTATTTATCCCTAGGATTAAAACAAGTCCTGTCTTATGTGACTGTTCTATAAAATTTGTTGAATAAAGGAGTTACTTGAAAACAATAGAAAGGCAATTTTGTAAATTTTTTATATCCACTACAATGAAAAATGAACATATAACCCTTATTCCTCTCCTCCTTTTCTAACAGAATCTGGAATAAAAATGGTACATTTCTATTTTTTGAGGCATCTTGTTTACATCTGGTACTTGGTATATATTTATTATAAAAGGAGTCTTTAGATGCAAGATCTAATAACATATCTGCCTGACACGATCTCACTCTAGACAAACTACTCACTTGTAAATAACTTCAATTTTTATTTTATTTTTGTAACAGAAGTTACAAAAAGTAATTAGAATATAATGAGTCTTGGAGTATAGAGATTTAGACTCTAGTCCTCTACTTATCACCAACTAGACAGCTAATATTGGGCAAATAATTAAACTGGGTTCCAATTCCCTTACATGAAAATCAGGAGATTGGTTTCTAAATATCTGAAACTTTGAAATACTATTCTTATAAGAGTATATGCTTTATATTCAAGAACAGGAATTCCATATTTCCAATGGTTAGTATTTTAATTTTATGTTATATCACTAGTTTATAGCTACTATAAGAACAATTTTTTAAAATATATTTTATTGATTTTTTACAGAGAGAAAGGGAGAGGGATAAAAGGTTAGAAACATTGATGAGAGAGAGACATCTATCAGTCTCCTCCTGCACGTTCCCCATTGGGGATGTGCCTGCAACCAAGATACATGCCCTTGACCAGAATGGAACTTGGGACCCCTCAGTCTTCAGGTCAACACTCTAGCAACTGAGCCAAAATGGTTTTGGCAAGAACACATTTTTGATAGAGTATGACATATACATATAGCATTGTTTCTAAGAAATATAATTGATTTTACGGTCATTTGCATTATTATATAAATAGATTTGGAAATGCAATTTTGCAAAAAAGCATAGCTTACATGCAAAAACAAAGTTCCACTGTGTATGAAAAATAATACTTATGTGAAGTTGTTTGCATTATACACTGTGTGAAAATGAATTATATTTTGACCAATTGATACACATGCTATTCATACCTGTTTATAACAGTCCAACCATAAGCATTGGTTATTGGCAATGACACTTTCTGAAGATAATAAAAATATAAAAGACATCAATCAAATAATCACCTGATTATGCTATTACAAGTAAATGAGGTCATCTCTCACTTATACTTAGAGAAACACAAAGGTGCACATTCCTTCTAGACACTAAGGTAACTTGGCTAAATAACATTTCATTGCATAGCCATTATCATATTATCAGAGGAAGTTTTAAGTGGGTAAGATATTTTTTTTTTTAATTTGCCATAAGAAAGGATGGCCTACATGCTTTGTCTCCTGGTTTTTACAGAAAATGTATAACATTACATTTGTCTAACAAAAGATGAAATAAAGCTGACAAACTGAATCTGACAAAAGCAAATAAAATCTCAGTAGTCATATGTTACCTCAACAAAGCTAGAAGTGGACCTTTCTAATCAGATTCCAAGATATTCTGTCATATTATGAATCTTTATTTCTCACGGTACTTGAAATCTACTTTATCTGAATAGATGACAGTTTGAAAAAAGGTTAATTGCTATAAAAAGAGGGGAAATTGAATTTTAGCCAGCTACTATTGTCTCAATTGCTGTATGAAAAGCATTTTTTTCTACAGAAACAAATCAGACTAAGGCTTTCACTCTCTTGAAAGGTCTTGGATTGCAAGGGAGTGCAGGCCAGGCTGAGAGACCCTACTGCTACACCAGGTCTCTAGTTCAACCATAAAAAATAACAGATATTGGTGCATGCAAACACTTAGGTATATCTCTAAAGAACATGCCAAGTGAAAAAAAATAAAAGCAAACTCAAAGATTGTATGCTACATAATTTCATTTATAAAATGAGTTTATAGTAATGAGGACAGATAAATTGTTTTAGAGATTAGGATTTGGAGGAAGGTGTAACTATCAAGGGGTAACAAAATGAAGTGTCTATGTGATACCAAATATGATTATAATTACTCAAAGCTATACATGCAATATAGTTCATAGAATATAAATTCCTTCCCTCCAAAGAATGCATAAGCTGGGGAAGTTTAAATATCATCTGTACTCTTGAGTTAATAGGACTGTAGCATTATCAATTCTCTGGTTTTGACATTATACTGTTGTTATATAAGATATGTTCATAGAGTAGACATAGACATTCTCTTTTTTTGGAATACTTTGTATTAAAATATTTTAAATAAATATTTATATTTAAAAGAATAATAAAGGGAGGAATGTCTTTAGAGTGCTTATACTGAAAAGGTTTTTGATAAAAAACAACAACATCGTTCTTGATTTTAATAAAATAATAATGTAAAAATTTACACATGCACGCTCGTGCATGCCGGCACACACACACACACACACCTTAGTCCTAAAATGCATGTTTTACTAAATGAAGAAATATGTGATTAAATAAAAGTCATCTCTCTAGTCATTATAAGAATGACGACTAACTCCATTATAGTATACCATTTTATTGACTACATTATTCAATGCAACCAAAAAAGACAAAACAATTTAGAGACATAAAACCTGCAATGAAAATTGCTGTCATTTAGGCAATTTGACAGCTTAACTCAATAATCTCAGAAAATAAATGCCAAAACTAACACAAGGACATAATAGTTTAAATAGTTAAAGATCTAAAAATTAACATGTAAAAATCAGTAGCTTTCATGAGTACAAATAATGGTCCATTAGAAGATGGAATGAAAATAAAATAATCATAATAGGAAATAAAGATTTAATACTTGTGAATAAACCTAGTAAGATATTAGAGAAATCTAAAAGAGGAAATATTTGAAAGTACTAAAAAAGATACAAAAGTATATTTAAGTAATATATGTTTTTAGATATCATTGACAGAACCCTATAAAATATCAATTATCCCCAAATTAATATTAAAAAATCCAATAAAAATACTGATCTTTGAAAATAATAGGTGAAATTAAAATATATATGGACAGAAGGAAGGCCCCAGCCAGCAGCCAGAAGACCCTGATCAGTCCTGATCATTGGCCAGGCCTAGGGACTCTCCCTGTGCATGAATTTTGTGGACTGAGCTTCTAGTCAATCAATACAATTTAATGCAAATCACAAATGTATATGTAAATAAGTTTGTCACATGACCATAAAAAGAAATATATTTTGTCCCTACATTCAAAAACTTAAAATATTATTTCCACTCTTGACCTTTTTGTTTTAATCTTTTCAAGGGAGAAGAAGCTTGCTTTTAATGTGCAACTTCTATATGACAGATACTGGTGTAGATTATTTACATGAATAGTTAAATTAATATTGATTAAACATGAAAGATATATTATGCATTATATATATGGCCTCACAATATTAGGGGATCTGTTGATGGTTAGATACTAAGAAGGTAGAACACTGGACTGTGAACAAGGCTTTTAAGTATGTGGTTTCCTTTTGTTTGGGCTTTTCCCCCTCTTAAATAAGAGCATTGAGATTTTCTTTACATAATTTAATGTTAACTATTGCTGGAAATTCAGGCCATCTGTATTGACAAGGATGAACTATTTGCTTTAGGAAATTACTATAATCCAGTTTTTTCTGGACAAATTATTTGCTTCTGGGCAAAAGTTCCTCCTATCAGGACAATGTGTTGCTCACCTCATCAAACAACTCACTTTCAAATGACAATTTACTTTTTAGTCACTTCAAGACTCCTGATGCTGTGTACTACAAACTTGAAACAGTTATATCACAGATTTTCCCCATCTGAGTTAACTCAATGCCTATAAAGATCCATCTAAAGTTCTAAACCATTCTAGTCCAAAACCCCCACCCCTATAAATATTGCCCACTACTACCCCATCCTGAAAAACTGCTTATCCACTCAATGTAGTGTTCTCCCTTGCTGCTATAGACAAATTTTGGAGGATAAACTTTGGCTTTGGTCTTCTACTTAAAATATACGATAATTTTTCATTTTTTTCTTTTCACTGGATGTATTGAGTCTGCAATTGCAGACAGCCAACCACGAGAGTGAGCCTGAGCCAAAAGTGCACCAGCAACGTATTTTATCAGCCATTGCCATCCTTTCAGTTATTTTTTTTTTTCTCGCTTTAAGTCTGTATGTCCTCCAGGTCAGGTTCTAGATCTTTTAAAAAATATATTTACATTTGAACTCTAATTTCTATTTTTTCCAAAATCTAGCTAAGTTTACTGAAAATAATTTAAAAGTACAGTAGCCATTTTGGGGAATTTTCAACATAAATAAAATGGTTCATTAGAGGGATGTAAAAATAAAATAGGAGCAAAGTTACATCTAGTAATCACCTTTTTTTGTTTGTTTGTTTTGTTTTTGGATCAGTATAAGGAAGTTTCAAAAATAATTTTAAATTACAACTGATAATTGAAAATAAAGGAATAAGCCTTGCTAAGGGAGTCACTTAAAATAGAGTCAGGAGGCTATTAGGGAAGTACAGTCTGTGCACATTTCAGGTCTCAGTTCTCAGAGCTGCTATTAAGCTGCTAACCTGCTGTTATGCTCAGCTCAAGGCTAAGCCCTACATATGGACAGATGAGGACTTCACTGCCCCCTGTAGTGTTCACCTCCCCTTGCTCGCAAAGTGGAACTAACCAATCTCTGTTAACCTAGCAGCAATCCTTCATTTGCAGGAAAGAATTACACCTTTTTGGTGGTTGCCTTTACAAGCCCTGCCTTCCTGTGTTCTCTTCAGAGCACTGTTTGTTTCTGAATCTGCATCTCTCAGATTCAAATCATTTAAGATCCTAGACAAATTTTAAATTGTTTTATAGCCTCAACTCATTATTGGTTGACACAATCTCACATATTTAAAAATTTCCTTGAACTAGACAAGTTAAATATGTGAAAATTTAAAACTTTATTTTATTCGACTCTTCCACATTATTAGATGAAACTGACAATCTTTACTCAGCTTTTGTTTTTCTCTCATTACAAGTTCTCTCATACACTGTGCCCACACTCCCATGATGACTTACTTCCTTTCAGGTTGCTGGCTAGAAATTCACATGAAAAACTGCCTCTTAAAGTTAATGCCATTTCAGAAGGAAATAATGATAGTAAGATTTACTTTAAACCCTGATCTCTCTCTGAGCAGAGACTCATTGCTAAAGATGTCTAAAGCTAGATAAGATAAAAAGAAATTCACATATCAGTGTAGAATAAATCTAAATTTATGTAATCCAAAATTTTCATCTCTGTATCAGTTGGTTTATGTGTTATTAGGAACATCATATATAAAACTTTATATGGGAATGGAATAATGAAGGTGACATAGACTCAGATTTGTTTAATTCTTCTGCACAGGAACATCCCATGGTTTAAGCACCATTTGTAAAAATTAAATAAAACATTAATTAGTTGGAAAACCAAGATGGTGGCATAAGGTATACACTTGCATGTGCTGCCTCTCACAACCACAAAACTACAACTAAAAGACAAAATGTCTATCGCGCAGAACCATGGGAAAGCTGGCTGAGTTTAGAAGTTCTACAATTAGCAGGAAAGAGAAAAGAGAATTGAGACATGCACAAGTGCGCAAAAACTAAGGTACGGAGGTGGGCGAATCGCGGGAATTGGGCTGGTGGCTGGTGGCTGGATATGCTGTGTTTTTCACCTGGAAGGGAGACACAAGTTCCCGATTACTCTGAACTCCAGTTTCTGGTGAGATTCTGGGGACTCAAATTCTTACGGGGAAAAACTGGACTCTCTGCCATCTGGTCATAAAGTGAGGGTGGCTTTGTTGCAGAGGTGCTTGCAGGAATCATTGTTTACTGCGCTGGGGCACTGGACACCAGAACACAGAAACTCAGAGATGCAGAGACAGCTGACTGGCAACCATCCATGTTTCCCATATCCTAGCCTAGTGATTCCCTGAGACCCCACCCTGCACAATTTACAAACCCACCCAAGCCCTGTTTAGCGGCTTTTGCATATAAATGGCCTGCTCTATCTCAGCTTAACCTAACAAAGTTCAGCTCTGGTCAGATAGCTCCAAAACCTCCAAGCAAAGAGAACAAATCTGCAGATCATGCTGTAGCTCCTGTTGGGTAGCCTCAAACAGTAGCTGACCTGCATCCCATTGGAGATCTAAAACCAGTGTCCTAGTTGTTGGTGTGAGATGACACCAGATTTCAACTCCTTACATCCATAAGTGACACATTCAAGAGGCAGATACAGTGAGCACCAAAGCCCCAGTTAAACAAATCCTGCTCCATAAGAGTGTCTCCAGCACAGCAGTTCTTCCATTATAGACACAGTGGGCTCTCACAGCATATTAGCCTGGAAGTCATTCCTTCCATGTACCAACAGCATCAAGGCTTAACTACAAGACTTTGCACTCAGCCCACAAAGGGGTGCACCAAGAATGTCTACCTCAGGTGATAGAGGAAGCTGAATGACTGGGCACTATAGGTCACATACCACAGAAAACCACTCCATCAACACAGGGAAGCAGCCAAAATTCAGAGACAAAGAAACATGTAACAAATGAAAGAAATGGAGGAAAGCAAACTACTGAACATAGAGTTCAAAGCCATATTTATAAGGTTCCTCAAGAATCTTCTCAAAACCTCTGAGGAACTTAGTGAGACCTTTAAGGATCTTAATGAGAATTCCAAAAATATGAAAAAGAACCAGTCAGAAATTAAGCATATACTGCCTGAAATAAAGAATATATAGAAATTCAACAGTAGATCAAAGGATTCCAAGAATCAAACCAAAGATATGAAATATGAGGAAACAAACAACAACAAAAAAATCCAATCAGAAAAATAAAAAACAAAAATAATCACAAAATATAAAGATAGTGTAAGGAGCCTCTGGGACAACTTTAAGCATACCAACATCCGAATTATTGGGGTGCCAGAAGCAGAGAGAACAAAATATTGGAAACCTATTAGAAGAAATAATGACAGAAAACTTTCACTATCTGGTAAAAGAAGTAGACTTACAAGTCCAGGAAGTGCAGAGAACCCCAAACAAGAGGAATCCAAAGAGGACCTATACCAAGACACATCATAATTAAAATGCCAAGGGCAAAAGACTAAGAGAGAATCTTGAAAGCAGCAAGAGAAAAACAGTTAGTTACCTACAACAGAGCACCCATACGACTGTCAGCTTATTTCTCAACAGAAACTATGCAGGCCATAAGGGAGTGACAAGAAATATTCGAAGTGATGAATAGCAAGAACCTACAACCAAGATTACTCTACCCAGCAAAGCTGTCATTTAGAATTGAAGGTCAGATAAAGAGCTTCACAGACAAGAAAAAACTAAATGAATTCATTACCACCAAACCAGGATTATATAAAATGCTGAAGGGTATTCTTTAGGAAGAGGAAGAAGAAAAAGGTAAAGATAAAAGTTATGAACAGCAAAGTGACAACAAATACATACCAACCAACAAGTGAATCTAAAAATTAAGTGAATAAAAAAATCTGATGAACAGAATAAACTGATGAATATAATAGAATCAGGGACATAGAAAGGGAGTTGACTGACAATTCTCAGGGGGAAGGTGATGTGAGGGGTGTGGGAAGAGATTGGACAAAAATCTTACACCTATGGATGAAGACAGTGGCAGGGGATAAGGGCATGGGATGGGGTGGAGAATCAGGTGGAGGGGAGCTATGGGGGAAAAAAGAGGAACATCTGTAATAATCTGAACAATAAAGATTTATGAAGAAATTAATTAGTTGATAATATTTATGTGGGTTTGTTTCTGTCCCTGTTCTATTAATCTATGTGTCTATACTGAGACACATATACAACACTGCCTCAATTACTAGACATTTAAGCCTAACTTTTCCTTAGCTTAAAACCCTTAGAGTTTAATTTATTGCAGCTTTCCCACATAATGCTTACTTATTTAATTTTTCCATGCCTGATTTCCTCATATGAAAACCAGTTGTTAAGATTAACTTGAGTTCCCAAGATATATTGAGTAAAGTGGAACCAAGACAAACCATCCTTTCTCTTCAGAAGATGAGTCGGAACATATTGAAAACATTTGCAAGCTATGGTAGGACCATATGGTTATGGGGTATTGTGAAAATGGAGGTAGGTGTAATTTAATATATGCAATATGGAAAATAAGAGGAATAACATGGTGGTAATATATTTTACTCCTCTGACATTCTCTCTCTTTCAAGATTAATCTATTGATATCAAAGCAAAGCATTTCATAGTACAGATGAATATAAGACACATAGGATGAAGTAAAGTATTAAAGTAACATATTAACCAGAGTTATTTTTTATGTTAAAAAGACTCATGAAACAGAAAAGCTGTCTAAGTTTTTAAGTGGTGCTTTTTTCCTACAAATATAGCAACCAGATTGCAAAGCTGAAGTCCTTCTGTTCCACAGATAAATGTCCCTTTGCAGAGATTTCTCTCCCAGATGGCCATTCTATCTGTATCACCTACTCCCCCCACACCCCGAAATAATACTAACTGCTGATTTTTTTCCTGAATATATTTATCTGTCTTTTGCTGTATTTCACACCAAGATTGAATCTCTGAGTCAAGCTAGAATATCGTATTCATTTTGCATGAATTGTTCCTATTTTTTAATTAATCTTAAGGCAATTTGAAAATACTTTTGCAAACATTTCACTCTCCTGATAAAAAATATTTGAATAGTTTTCAAGGATATATTTATAAATGTCCTGTTCATTTTTATTATCTTTCAATCCTATTTTTCTAGACTGACAGAGCTTGCATTTGATCACAAACTCCATTTCTGCTTAATTAATATATTCAAGTTTGACAAATTTAATCCTAAGATAGTCTTTTTCTAAATTGTGTAATTCTTTTAAGACACTATATTTTATGATGCTTGACATTTTAAATCGATATATGCCTGATAGCTACTGGTTATAGACCCATCCTTTTATTATTTTTTTAATTTTTATTAATTTTTTATACATATCTCCCCATTGCCCCCCTCCCTCTCAGGCATACCCCGACCCCCCAGTGTCTGTGATCATTGGTTATGCTTATGTGCATGCATACAAGTCCTTTGATTGATCACGTATCTACCTCACCTAACTTTAATCTTTCTGCTGTAATTTCACAGTCTGTTTGATGCTTTATGATTTTTGTCCTCCTGAGAATTATCAGTCTACTCCCTTTCTGTGCTCCTGATTCTATTATATTCACCAGTTTATTCTTTTGATCAAATTTTTAATTCACTTAATTTTTAGATTCACTTGTTGATAGATATGTATTTGTTGTTCATAATTTTTTGTCTTTTACCTTTTTCTTCTTCCTCTTCTAAAAGAGTACCTTTCAGCATTTCATATAATACTGGTTTGGAGTTGATGAACTCCTTTAGCTTTTTCTTCTCTGTGAAGGTCTTTATTTGCCCTTCAATTCTGAATGATAGCTTTGCTGGATAGATTATTCTTGGTTGTAGGTTCTTGCTGTTCATCACGATGAATATTTCTTGCCACTCCCGTCTGGCCTGCATCGTTTCTGTTGAGAAATCAGCTGACAGTCGTATGGGTGCTCCCTTGTAGGTAATGAACTGTTTTTCTCTTGCTGCTTTTAATATTCTCTCTTTGTCTTTTGCTCTTGGTATTTTAATTATGATGTGTCTTGGTGTGGTCCTCTCTGGATTCCTTTTATTTGGGGTTCTGTGTGCTTCCTGGACTTGTAAGTCTATTTCTTTTACCAGATGTGGGAAGTTTCCAGTCATTATTTCTTTAAATAGGTTTTCAGTATCTTGCTCTCTCTCTTCTTCAGGCACCCCCACAATTCTGATGTTGGTACGCTTGAAGCTGTCCCAGAGGCTTCTTACATTATCTTCACATTTTTGGATTCTTTTCTCTTCTTGCTTTTCCAGTTGAATGTTTTCTGCTTCTTTATATTTCAAATTTTTGACTTGATCCTTGCCTTTCTCTAGTCTGCTGGTAGGACTCTGTATAATAGTTTTTATTTCAGTCAGTGCATGTTTAATTTCTAGTTGGTCTTTTTTTATCTTTAGTTGGACCTTTTCCATCTCCTCTTGGGTCTCACTAAATTTATCCAACTTTTCTAGCATATTCTTGAAAAACCTTATAAGTGTGGTTTTGAACTCTATATCCAGTCGTTTTTTTTCCTCCATTTCTTTTGTTTCTAATCCCTTCCCTTGTCTCGGCATTTTCACTATGCCGGGGAAACTTCTATGTTGAATTCAGCTTTGATACCAGACGTGCAAAGCCGCAGAAGCCTCTGTTGAGCTTGGGATTGGTGGAGTCTCAGGGCTTAAGGGACCACCTTGCCTTCCAATCGGCCCCGCCCTCCATGGCCCCTGAGTCTCAGGTGATTGGGTAATGGCTGGAGCAGTCCTTGTGCGCGCACCAGCAGTGCCTCTAACCGCTGCCTTTCCGGCTTCCCTGTGCACCAGTACCACATGAGTCTAGGTCTCCAGGGTTTCGCCCGAAACAGGGGCTTAGTGGAGTTGGAAGTGGCACAGTTGGGAGGGTCTGTCTCCCGCCCACTCGCAAAAGCCAGTGGCACAATCAGCAGTCTGTCCTGCTCGCAGTGCCGTGCGCGCCACCAAACTTTTGATATTTTGCGACTCCCCTAAATTTCCGTGCACTTCTCCCTTTTCACAGTCCAAACTCCCCCTGTATGAGTTTCAGCTGAATCTGGGGTTTAGTGATGTAGGATAAAGGGTTCAATGCCTTTGAGAGTCTCTGTTTCCCTCCCGCCAGAGAAAGCCAGCCAGGTACTCCGGCACCCGCTCTCTCATCGCGCGCATCTCCGTACCTCAGCTTTTTGTAGCTCCTCTGGGTCTCTGTGAGCCTCTCTCTTTCACTCTAGTTGTAGAACTTCCACTCAGCCAGCTTTCCTGTGGTTCTGGATGGTGTCCGTTCTGTCTTTTAGTTGTAGTTTTGAAATTGTTGTGCGAGGCAGCAGTGTAGGTGTTTATGCCGCCATCTTGGATTTCCTCTGTTAATTTTTATTGAATTTGTTGGGGTGACTTTAGTTAATAAAATTATATAGGTTTCAAGTATACAATTCTATAATATATCATTTGTATATTGTATTTTGTGCTCAGTACCCAAAGTCAAGTCTCATTTTCATTTATCCTCTATTTATCCTCTGCTACCTCTCCCCACTGACCTTTGCCTCTGGTAATCACCATATTATCTGTGTCTATGAATTGTTCTTGGTTTTTGTTTGTTTGTTCATTTTTGCTTGATCCCTTCTCCTTATAGAGCCTTCTTAACTACTGTATCCTAAGTGTGCTATTTGTTATGCATTTGTTAAGTTGCTTGTGTTGTGGGAACCAGAGTGCATATCTAATCTCACTGATTTTAGAACTCTGTGCAGACATCACAAAATGGGCATTTAAAAAATATCACAGGACTATAAAACTATAGCATACAGTTTGTAGTTCTGACAGTGTCCCATTACTATTAGAATTTTTAGTCATAAAACATACAGCCCATCTGAAACATATAATTAGATCAAGAGAACTTTTTTCCTATGTTCTATCTTTGTTTCTCAATTCTCTGTTTTACTTTCCTTCCTTCATTTCTTTCTTTTTTTCCTTCTCTCTTCCCTTTTTCATCCTTTCCATGTACCTTTCTTCATAAAAAAGAAAGCACACAAAGCACATTTGTAGCTCTAAATGACACATCATGGGCTCTTCCTTTAGAAGTACAATGGGATATCACTGTTTTGTTCTAATGGCCCATTCACAGATTCAACATTCTAAATTGAGCTAGAGATAAACATAAATAGTAAATTCAAAATCTAGGACAAAATGTATGAACACTTACACACACACACACACACACACACACACACACACACAAATTAAATTGGACATTCCAACATTGTTTTTAAGATAATTATAACCAAAATCAAGATATTTTTAATATCTATCTTAATCTACCTACTTTAATGCTAAAGTTAACTTACTAAAGCTTTCTAAAATAGCCACTCGTGTATTTTGATTCCACAAATGGAAACCACAGCTGATCATTAAACTGCCTCCTAGAAAAGGATGCTCTTATAAAATTGAACTTAACAGCACTAAAAGCCTCTTCCTGCTTTATCATCTCAATGGCTATATCATTTTTCTACAATAGCAATATATCTTTATTTCATAAAATTGATACATTTCCTGGCATGTTGGACTTTGGTTATCAACAAGGCATATCATGTCTTTGAGGAATAAATTACCACAATAGTTATACAGCAATATATGAAACAATAATGAATTCTTGCTCTAACCAGGGATCAGAATCCCACAATAACTTTTATAGGCAAGTTAAAGCCATGCCTTCATAACTTGTTTTGCTCGTAAGCTCATTTAGGGAATTCTTCTAAGAATAAGAATACAGATTAAATTATATCATTGCATAATGAAATTTAGCACTGCAGTCTTAGGCTTTTTCTTATCATTTCCCTCAAGCCCCAGTGAAAATTTTAGTGTCTTTGTCCTGATCTAAATTCTCAAAAAAAATTTAATTAGCCCAATCAGAGGTTAATGGGTTCATTCAGTTGATATAAAGTAGAACACCTGAAGTGAGGTGGCTTCTTACTGAAGCAGACTCAGAGTTTGACAGGAAAGGAAACAGTTGAGTAGGTGCTCTCCTGGTTTTTTATTTAGGTGGGAAATTTTGGCTTTAAATGATGCTCTTATTTAGGGGTTTATTGACTTTTGTTTGGTGTTACAATAATCATCAAAGCAATATTTTCCCAGGATAATTTTTGCAAGCCTTGTGGTTGAAGGTTCTTGAGATAGGGAAGAGAGATAGCAGAAAGGAAAAGAAAGTGTGTGTGTGTGTGTGTGTGTGTGTGTGTGTGTGTGTTTGTTGGTGTGTGTGTTGTGTGACAGGGTATGAAAAGCTAGAAGGCAAGATGGATAAGTTGATGCTTTCTCGTATTGTTTATCCCCTTTATACCTTGTATTTTGACCCTATTCTGCATTGTAGATGGTCAAAGACTTCCCTGGCATACTCCTTATCCTGAGTAAATCATATGTTAAGTACGTTAGCTACTTTATTGATGTGTGCCTTTAAATTGATAAGGAGGAAGTGTCCAAAGAAGACACTGCTTTCAAACTTTTTCCACAAATTGTAAGTTCATTTATTTGGCCAGAAAGAATTATTATACTAGAGAATTACTTTGCTATGTCAACCTCATATATTAGAAAAAAAATACAAATTTCAAATGTACAAACAAGACTTTACCCTTTATAAAAATTGCATTAAAGAAAGAAAAAAGAGAAACGCTCAGAGGGAGGTGGGGCAACTTTTTTCCTCCACAAAGAAGGTATATAAAGAAATCTTCCAAGAATCAATTTGTAGTTTGCCAGAACAGAGGGTCCTCATGGCCTTTAACTAAGAAAGTAGAGGCTTCATGAGCCTGAGACAGAAGAAAGAAATCTTATGTACTCAGCATGGAAGGACGTATTGGATAACATACATACAAGTTAATCCACTTTAAAATGCCTTTTTTAAAAGAAGTGTTAATATATAATTAAAATTGGCCATAATAGTGATTCTGCTAAATATTAAGAATCACCAGGTTTTTGTATTTTGTCTTTCTCAAATAATGACAGATAACATTCTGTATTTATAGAGGGAATGACATATCACCTCATTGACAGTATTTACCTCTTGATGTATGCATATTTTGTGTTTTTTATTTATTATTTTTTTGTGTTGATTACTCTTCACTAAAATGTGAGGTGTAGGAATCATAGTTTTTGTTTATTTCTTTTACTGCTGTTTTTCTAAAACACATTGTAGAAATTCAATAAATATATTTTAAATTGATAAATAACAATCATAATATCTTAATCCTGCTACATGTATCACATCCAATAGTAATTTCCAGGAAAACAAAACCATACATTGGTACTTTCTTGTCTATGAAAATTTGTAGGTGTCTCAAATAAGATTACAAATTGTATTCTCAGGATGGATCATTTCAGAGGAAAGAGACTGATTGTGTTGGGACTTCAAAATGCCTCAGAGTGCCCTGTGTATTCTCAAAATATATCAGAAGTCTGCTGCATGATCGGAGCCCTGTGGGGGGTACTGAAAATACAAAGTTTTAAGTTGGTATCTATTTCAAACATTGGTGCCAAAATTGCCTCAAAGGGATTAAAGGGATCTGTGAAAAGAGGACAATAGTTGAGTTATCATATTTCATCATCTGCAAGCCAACATTTGAAAAAAAATAGACATAGATACTACAAATGACTTCAAATAATGGTAAAAAAAAACAAAAAAACAAATGGGCTATCAAAATTCTTCTGTGCTCACTTAGACAGAAACCAATCTCTAGTGTTTCTTTATTTTCTTACAAGTGCACCAGTCCTGTTGGATTAAGGACTCTTGCTTATGATTTAACTTTTATTATGTCTTCATAAACCCTAACTCCAAATTCAGTCACATTCAGAGGTAGGACTTATGTATGTAAATTTTGAGAAGACACAAGTTAGTTCATAACATTTTTCATGGTGAAAACAAAAGAGTTACATAAATGTTTGTCTACTGCTGCTCTGACTTAGCTCTTAGTATCCATGTAGGAGACTGAAAAAGTCACTTCTGCAGTTTTGGGCACTGTAAGTATTCTGACATGAGGCATTTCTGCAATGAAAGACCCAACAGAGTCCTTTTACAAACCTCACTACAGGCATGAATAGAACAAATTCTTATTTAATGCAGTCCCAATTAATAGAGTTTTAAGGAAAATCTGTTTCAGTTTATGAGGCATATAAATGTTTCCTATTAAAAAAATAAAATAAAAATCATGCTCTTTTTCCTGGTTATTATTAAGAAAATGGCTACCAATAGATGACCAGGAAGATTAGAGAGGATATTAAGTTATGCTGCAGAAACAAAGAGTTCTTGAATCTCAGTGGTTTATTAAAGCAAAGATGTATTTCTCTCTCAAAATCTTATGTGAATTAGGTATCAATGTAATTTAAATACTCATTTGGTAACCCAAAAATTTTGATGCCTTCTAATCTGTTGATGCCTCCATTATAAGGCATTAAGGAGTTGCTGGGGCAAGGGAACAGAGAATGTGGAAGACTCATTATTCTGAAATACCTTTGATCAGATACTTCACTTCTTCTCACAAGCTACTATATAGAACTCATCCAGATTCACAGTCCTATCTAATAAAGAGAGAATATGCTAATTGATCCTCATGCCATCACATAGATGGCAGCCCCCACAGCCAAGAAAGAAGGAATATGCTAATTGAGTGCCCCACCCTCAAAGATAGCTGCACCTACAGGCAATAAGGAGGGAATATGCTAATTGACTGTCCTACCCTAAATAATGGCAGTGCCCACAGCCACAAGATGGTGGCACCCAGTCTCCTAAGCCCAGGGTGGCAGGTGTGTAGGTGGGCCTAGCTGCTCCACACGCCTGCCTCCAGAGTCTTCCGGTTCACTCAACACCCCAGCTGCCCAGGGCTGGTTCGAGGCTCAGGCAAGCCTCAGATGGTGGCTGCCCAATCACTCAGGGCAACCTGAGTTTCAGGTAACCAGGGCTGGCTAAGGCTTGTGCTTCTGGCAGTGGCAGCAGTAGAGGTGTGATGGGGCACTGCTTTACCCTAATTGCTGGGTTGTCTCCTGCTCCTGAGGGTTTCCAGTCTGTGAGAGGAGACGGGCTGGGATAATGGGCTCCCCATCTAGTGCATGGATTTTCATGCAGCAGGCCTCTAGTTTAACTATAATGGAGGGTAGAATATATTTGGAAACATACAGAATATTTGGGACATTATTATCTGTGTCATGCTGGGTTCCTTATAACTGCAAATGTCACATTATCTATAATATATATACATATATATATACATATACATATATATGTATATATATATATATATATATATATATATTCATTGGATTCTATATAATTGATATCAAATGGTATTTGTCTTCCTCTGCCTGGCATATTTCTCTTAGCATTATAATCTCTAGGTCCATGCACACTATCACAAAAGGTAAGAGTTCCTTCCATTTTACTATTCCATAGTATAAATGTACCATAGCTTTTCTACCCATACTTTTATAGATAAACACTTGGGCTGTTTCCAGATGTTGGTTATTGTAAACAAGGCTGCTAAACTTAATCTTTGGTTATCCAAACAACAAAGTTATTATTGCCTAATAGTTTAACTTTCTGGTTGGTGTTTCAGAATTCTCAGGATATATTCCCAGAAGTAAGATCAATGGGTCAAAAGGCAGTTCCTTTTTTTTTTTTTTTTGAGGAAACTCCATGCTATTTTCCAACAGTTCATTGGGGTTCCCTTTTCTCCACATCCTCTCAGGCATGCTGAAACATGAAAGATATTGAATACATTTTAATAAGTACATAAAGTATCTATTCTATACCTTCATATTATCATATTAAAAATATATATGCTTAACCCTAAAATTGATTTCAAGACTTTAAAATAATCCATGAGAAAACAAGGCTCTCACTTTACTGTTGTTTATTCATCAGCTTAGACTAAGTTCACCCCACACTTTATGATTTTTCATGAACTGAAGGTGAACTATCTGCATCTTCATCGGGATAAATATCAACTATAAGTTCTTAAGATCAACACTTGTATTAGGTAAAGGAAGAAAGCAATAGTGAATAGAGGGAAGAGTTGGTGGTGATGCAGTCTTAATATAGATCTTAACCAGACTCACAAGGAGCCTTGAAGTCTGGATAGTCTTTCAGAGTTTTACCATGTTGCATAAAGGGGCTTGAGTCTCATATCAAACACTCATTTAATTTAGGCTGCTTCTGAGAAGGGCCAGAGGGCCTTGGCAAGGCAGCTCCCCTTAACCAAGTGTAATTTCCAGAGAGCTTGGAATAAGCATAAATAAATAAATAGTATTTACTAACATCCAATTAGCTATCTTTTAATAATAAAAATTTAAAATATAAACTGAGTAGTTAAAATTTAGTTATATATCCTAAAACTGTTTCTTGACTACATTTTATGCAACTCTAGGAAAGAAAACATGACTTCTATCTATCACCACTGTCTTTATAAGACATATTACTATTAATTGGTTACAAAAATATTTAAAACTAAAATCTTGTGTTCTTTTTAAATTACACAAAGAACATTAATAATCCACTTTTGATTTTTAAAGCTATTAAAATTGCATGGACATAGGTAAATATGAAATATCCTTCCACTTATTATATGTCATACTAGAGGCCCAGTGCACGAAGTTTGTGCACTCAGGGGGACTCTCAGTCTGTCCTGCACCCTCTCACAGCCCTGAAGCCCTCAGGGGATGTCTGATTGACAACTTAGACATGGTCCTTGCTCAGTCTTGATTGGCTGGACCTCAGCAGCAAGCTAGCCTTTCGGTTGGAGCATCTGCCCCTTCAGGATCAGTTCATATCATAGCAAGTGTCTGCTCCCTGGTGGTCAGTGAATGTCATAGCAAGAAGTTGAGTGGCCATAGCATATCATTAGCATATTACTCTTTGGTTGAATGGCTGACCAGAAAACCAGACACTTAGCATATTAGGCTTTTATTATATAGGACTAGAGGGTCTCTGCTGCCTCTGCCATGGCCCCCACCTACTGTGGCTTTCTTCAGGAAGATGGACATTCAAAAGGATGTCTAGTCTAATTAGAATATTACAATTTTATTATTGTAAACTAGAAGCCCAGTGCATGATATTCATACATGGAGGGGGGTTCCTCTGCCCCGCCTGCACTCTCTGCAATTTGGGACACTTACACCTATTTCCTATCTAACTAACCTCTGCACATTAAAAAAAAATAACTAAAATATCACCTACTCTCGGAAATCCTCTTTGAACAAATGTACTTTCAATCTGCATTAAGTACTCTCATAGTATATCATTCTTTTTCTTTAACAGCTACTTAGAGTGGATGCAATGTAGTTTTCATTCTTGCATCTGATTTTTTTCTTCTTGCTCTTATAATAGCAAAACTTATCTAATTTACATTTGCCCTTTAAAGGCTTATATTTGGTTCAGTTTCTAGTTGGCTCCCTGCTTCTTTTTTTAAGCAATAAATTTGGGTTGTGATAGTAAGCTTCACTTGTAATCAAGCCTGTAGGTCTCTCTATCTGAATATTTCTATAATACCTATCACTTTAGCATACTAGAGATTGTGTTCATTTATAAAAAATAACAATAATTGTCACCTGGTCATTTGATCTCCTAGTAATATTTTATAGCAAGATGTATTATTCTAATAATTTAACTATTTTAAAACTGAGGCGTACAGAAATAAATCACATTGGACAATAAAGAATGACTCTAATATCAAAGCATAGTACACTAAGGGCCTCCCTTGTCCTGTGCCTCAGATATCATAGCATAGAACACAGTTTACATGGAACTCAGTTTTCTTTAAAATAGGAAAGGATGCCATACTCATGAAGCACTTACTTCCACACATATTTTTTATTTAATTCACAGCACATACTTTTTGTACTAATTATTGGAAAATCATCCATAACATTCTGATGTTATTACTTTTATCATCCACTCGCTCTAATAAGATTGTGAATTTTTTAAGGGCAGATATCATGACTTGAGCTTGTGTTTCTCTGTCATAGTGCCTAGATAAATACTCAAATGCTATCCAGTCCAAACAACTGTAATGAGAGAGGCCCACTGTTGCTGGAGACCTCTGATATATTTTTAAGGGGCCTCACTTGTTCTATGCCTTTACAGAGAGGTGAGTAGGGGCTGAGGAAATTTGAGAAAACCCAGATAGAATTCTCCTCCTAAAGGATTTTGTTAAGCTGGCACCTGGGATGCTGGGCATTTGTCCAATTAAAAGCCAGGCACACAGAAATAACAAAGGCACTGGTCTCCTATTGCTCATGTGTGGGGATCAAACCCCAGCCTGCAGGAAGGACCAGGCCACTGGGTAGACCTGGGCTGGTGCTTCCAACTCTGGGGAGAGGGAAACTTTTCATGGCTGCAGGCTAGAGGCTATGGACTCCTCACCATGCCCCCAATGGGTCCCTAGTACAGGTTGGTCAGCTGAGTGGCTTCTTTGCCTGGGATTGTGGGGCAGCTTGGCCAAGCTTGGCCTGGCTGGCCTGTTTACCCCATGATCGCAGGCAGTTTGGCCTGGGCTCCCTGCTTTCCAGCAAATACAGCTTGACAGTCTCCTATGGGCTGGAGGGAGCCAACCAGTCGAGCCCATAGCATGGGGCAGCAGCTGTGAAGGTGGCCAAAGCAACCCAGCACGTGATCAGTCATTACAAGTTACAACCCTGGCCTTTTATTATTAGGATTAGAGGCCCAGTGCATGAAATTCATGCATGGGGGGTGTGTCCTCAGTCCAGCCTGCACCTTCTCCAATCTGGGACAGTCCTCTCATAATCCAGGACTGCTGGCTCCCAACTGTTCATCTGCCTGCTTTCGTGATTGCCCCTAACTGCTCCCCTGCCAGCCTGTTTGCCCCTAACTGCCCTCCTCTGCAGGCCTTGTCACCCCTCACTGCCCTCCCCTGCAGGCTTGGTCCCTCTCAACGGCCCTTCCCTGCAGCCCCGGTCACCCCCAACTCCCCTCTACTGCTGACCTGGTCTCTCCCAACTGCCCTCCTCGGCTGGCTTGATCACCCACAACTGCCCTCCATTACAGGCCCAGTCCCTCCCTACTGCCCTCCCCTGCTGGCCATCTTGTGGTGGTCATCTTGTGTTCACATGGGGGCAGGATCTTTGACTACATGGGGGCAGCCATCTTGTGTGTTGGAGTGATGGTTAATCTGCATATTACTCTTTTATTATATAGGATATAGGCCTGGTGCACGGTTGGGGGACAGCTAGTTTGCTCTGAAAAGTATTCCAGATCAGGGTAGGGATTCCCTTGGATCTTGGAGCAGCCTGGGCAAGGGGCCTGTGGTAGTTTGCAGGCTGGCCACACCCCCTATTACCAAAGCAGAGGCCTGGTGTCTGGGAATTTAATTATCTACTCTGTGGAGGCAGCCATTTCTATTGGAATTTATTTATTTTCTATACTTGAAACTTTGTAGCCTTAAGCAGAAGCCTGGGATGACCAGGATGTGTGGAAAGCTTGGATTCCTTCATTGCTGGGGCACCCAAGCCTTCTTCCTGGTCTCTCTGTGGTGTAGCCATCTTGTTTGGGTTAGATTGCATACTTACTCCTGATTGGCTTGTGGGTGTGGCTTGTGTGCATGGCTTATGGGTATAGCGGAGGTATGGTCAATTTGCATGTTACTTTTTTATTAGAAAGGATTGTCTGCCAAATTAGTAATATTTTCTTTGCTCTCTGGATGATCACTGGTGTTAAACAGAAAGTGCCATGTAGATCCTGAAAAAATAAGTTATTTTGGGTGCCTATATGAAATGAACAATATGATGGTTCATATCAAAAGTGGACTCAAACTTCTCACTTTAGACACTTTAGACAGAAGAACAGGGACAATGGATTATGTAGGAAACAAGAGCTTTAGACTTAAGAAGTTACCCTAGTAATTTTTACTATGATCACAAAAAAAGGAGGATGTTGGGCATTATATTATTACAATTTGGCAGGCAGTAGGATTACATGAACTGTCCCTTCAGTGTGCCTGTGAGTATAATTGGGAAATATCAAACAAAATATCTCCATATGGAAGTAGATGTAAATGTATTCCCTACAGTAACACTTAACTCATTTACTCATTACACAGACTCTCTATTCAGTTACTGGCATATGGTTATTGAATATGTACTACCTATTGAAAATATTAATGATTATATTGAACAGAGTAATCTCTGGATATAAAAAATAATTTGAGTGGCTTTTGAATACTTTTATATATGTCTATTTATGTTGTTGTTCATAATCTAAAACAAATAAATGAAACATTATAAGTCTTCCTGATTCAAGTTTTCATCATCAATATGGACTATGTAGCATTATTTTAACTAACATCTATCTTCCTCTCCAGTGTAAGTACTATGTTGACTATGACACACACAGAATGTATCTTATGATTATCCATGTATAAAATATTCAATATATCTTCATTGCCTATCTGATATTAAAAGTCTTGTTTCAAAGAAATTTATATTTTCATAATTTATTATTCCCCAAACTCTTAATTTCACTCAGTCTTCTATTATAGTCATATCAAACTTCTCATTATTATTCTCTCTTATAGTTCTCCCTATCACCAATATTCCCTTATTAAAAAAAAAAATGTTTCCTCTACTTTTCCCCACTCAAAGTGAACGACTACTGATGCTTTCTGGACCTCTCTCAAATGATATCTTCTCATAGTATTAACCCCTTCTCTCCTTGGGTCTATGTAGTCAAGCCACTCACTGTGTTGCCATAGCATGCTATACATATAACTCAGAACACATACCTGTTTGTTTTGCCCAATATATTGTGAGCTCTTTAATATAAGGACTATGTTTGATTCATCTTTGGATCCTTTAAGCCTGTCGATACTACTAATATGTAAACACATTATAGAAGCCTGTTGAATTCAGGTCATATAGAATACTGAAGGTTTGTATTCCAATATACTTGATTAATTTAGTGTATACATAGCAATTAATATATAAGAACTAAAATTGTACATTTATTCTTCTGATTCTAGGTAGAAATTATTTATTCATTTGGAATTTCATAAAGAAAAACTGCAGAGGAATATAAAATTGAAATAAGGGAAAGGGAGAGCTTGGAATTCAATAATAATTCAACAAATATTCCTTGTACCCTTATTAGGTCTAAGGCATTGTGCTCATTGCTAGTAGATCTTGGTCCCCATCTTCAATGTTCTTGTATGAGAGCTAATAGGGGGTGAATCAGGTTCCTCAAATTTTTATTTTTTTATTTTTTTAATTAAATCTTTATTATTCAGATTATTACATTTGTTTTTCTTTTTTCCCCTCTATAGTTCCCCTCCACCCGGCTCCCACCCCTCCCTCTACTCTTACCTCCCCCTCATTGACCTCATCCATAGGTGTATGATTTTTGTGCAGTCTCTTCGTGAATCTCCCTTATCCCTTTCCCCCTGAAAATTATCACTCCACTCCCTTTCCCTGCTCTCAATTCTATTATATTCACCAGTTTATTCTGTTGATCAAATTTTTAATTCACTTAATTTTTAGATTCACTTATTGATAGATATGTATTTCTTGTTCTTCATTTTTATCTTTACCTTTTTCTTCTTCTTTCTCTTCT
Organism: Lasiurus cinereus; assembly: GCA_011751065.1. Lineage (NCBI taxonomy): Eukaryota > Metazoa > Chordata > Mammalia > Chiroptera > Vespertilionidae > Lasiurus > Lasiurus cinereus. The sequence goes on along the minus strand of JAAGEH010000393.1, from coordinate 42,633,378 downwards.
TAAGAGTACCTTTCAGCATTCACATAATACTGGTTTAGTGTTGATGAACTCCTTTAGCTTTTATTTTTATCTGTGAAGTGCTTTATCTGCCCTTCAATTCTGAATGATAGCTTTACAGGGTAGAGTAATCTTGGTCATAGGTTCTTGCCATTCATCACATTGAATATTTCTTGCCACTCCTGTCTGGCCTGGATAGTTTCTGTTGAGAAATCAGCTGACAGTCGTATGGGTGCTCCCTTGTAGGTAATGAACAGTTTTTCTCTGGCTGCTTTTAAAGTTCTCTTTTTGTCTTTTGCTCTTGGTATTTTAATTATGATGTGTCTTGGTGTAGTCCTCTTTGGATTCCTTTTATATGGGGTTCTGTGTGCTTCCTGGACTTGTAAGTCTATTCTTTCACCGGATGTTGGAAGTTTTGTCATCATTTCTTCAAATAGGTTTTCAGTATCTTGTTCTCTCTCTTCTTCTGGCACCCTCAGAATTCTGATCTTGGCATGCTTGAAGCTGTCCCAAAGGCTCCTTACATTATCTTTACATTTTGGGATTCCTTTTTCTTCTTGTTTTTCCAGTTGAGTCTTTTCTGGTTCTTTATATTTCAAATTTTTGACTTGATTCTTGCTTTCCTCTAGTCTGCTGTTAGGTCTCTGTATAATATTTTTTATTTCAGCTAGTGTATGTTTAATTTCTAGTTGGCCCTTTTTCATCTCTAGTTGGTCCTTATTCATTTCCTCTTGGGTCTCGCTAAATTTATCCATCTTTTCTAGGATATTCTTAAAAAACCTTATAACCGTAGTTTTGAACTCTATATCCAGTCATTTGTTTTCCTCCATTTCTTTTGTTTGTGATCCCTTCCCTTGTCTAGGCATTTTCTCTATGCCGGGAGAACTTCTGTGTTGGATTGAGCCTTATGGAACAAGACTTGCAAAACTGCAAAAGCATCTCTGTTGAGCTTGGGATGGGTGGAATCTCAGGGCTTAATGGACAGCCTTGCCTTCCAGTTGGCCCTGCCCTCCATGGCTCCTTGGTCTCACGTGACTCTGAATAATCGCCAGAGTGGTCCCTGTGTGTGCGCACGCACAGTGCCTTTAGACCGCTGCTTTTCCTGCTCCCCTGTGCTCTGGGGCCATATGAGTCTGGGTCCTCAGGGTTTTGCCCCAAACTGGGGTTTAGTGGAGTTAGAAGTGGCACAGTTGGGAGGCTCTGTCTGCTGCCTACTCGTGAGAGCCAGCGGCACAATCAGTAGTCTGTCCTCTGTGCGCAGTGCTGCGCACGCCACCAGACTTCTGCCCTTTCACAGTTCCCCTAAATTTCCATGCACTTCTCCCTTTTCACAGTCCAAACTCTCCCCATATAAGTTTCGGCTGGACCTGGGGCTCAGTGCCATAGGATAAGGGATTCAATGCAGTTGGGAGTCTCCATCTCCCTCCTGCCAGTGAAAGCCAGGCAGGTATTCTGCCACCTGCTCTCTCCACGCACGCGTCTCTGTACCTCAGATTTTTTGCAGCTTCTCTGGGTTTCCGTGATCCCCTCTCTTTCCTTCTAGTTGTATAATCTCCACTCAGCCAGCTTTCCTGTGGCTCTGGATGATCTCTATTCTGTCTTTTAGTTGTAGTTTTGAAATTGTTGTGCAAGACAGCCATCTTGGTTTCTCTTGGCTCCTCAAATTTTTAAAAGGCAATACAAATATGATACAGAAACCATGAGAAAATAATCAATCATTTCAATATTTTATGTTTATTTTTATTTATAAAATATGTTCACAGTTAATTATTTTACAATGTCAAGAAAATGGGTAGCTGTAATAATTTTAATTTTAAATATAATGGTCAACTAAGATTTTATATATACATATATCAAGAAGATGCTATAAATTATAGTTAAAAGGAGATTAATTTGTATCAATCTCATTCATCTCAAATAAGCATATAAAATATCTTAAGCTGATTATGTAAAACTACAACAGATCATTATTGTATTTAGTATTAATAATTTTATTTTTCAGCAAAACAAAGAATTAAAAGGCAGACAATTCTAGACTTAAGTACATTTTTATTCAATTTTTTAAGTGAGAGTTTAATTATAAGGTTATAACTAGAAGTGTTATGACCTAAATTCAAATTAATGTTTGATTAAGTTTGACACACAGCATGGAACTATCACCAGAATGAATAATTTGATGAAATGAAAATTACTTATAATAGATATTAATCTAAGTAAGTATTAAACTGGTAATTTCTTAGGATATAATAGTAGGTGGCAGAGGAATAGTAAAGATATTCCACAAACACAACCCTGGTAGACTTTCAATGATTTGAGACTATGTGGCTGAACATTTCTTGATCTCAATTTATATGAGGTTCTAGCACTTCAGACATGTGATAATGTTGTTGTTTTTTTAAATATATTTTATTGATTTTTCACAGAGAGGAAGGAAGAGGGATAGAAAGTTAGAAACATCGATGAGAGAGAGAGACATCGATCAGCCACCTCCTGCATGCCCCCTACTGGGGATGTGCCTGCAACCAATGTACATGCCCTTGACTGGAATCGAACCTGGGACCTTTCAGTCCACAGGCCGATGCTCTATCCACTGAGCCAAACCGGTCTCGGCCATGTGATAATGTTTTATAAGTCTTTGCAAATCACTATTAGGTCCTGAAACACAAACAGTTAATGTTCCTGATCTAAAATGTTAAAGGTCAAAGGGAGGACCTTTATATTAAAATCAATGATGTGCTGAAGCAAAACAAAAACAATTTTATAACCCCTGGTATTTGCAAATGTGAAAGAAACCAATATATGGAACCATTTGGAAGAGAAGCATCATTGGGCAGGAGGAAGAATTCTTAATTATTAGATCATAGCAGACATCCTTAGAGGTAGGTAAAGTTGAGAGGAAGAACAGAGGCTGGGCTGGAGATTCAATGGAAATTCAAATTGTTAGATTTAAAACACTGTGCCAGTTGCTACAAGAATGCAGTTCCTTCCTTCAATGTGCTTGAGAGAAATGAGGTATAAGTATCCTGCTGAAACGTAACAGAGAGTACGGTGAATGCCCTAACAATATTGCAACATATAATGCACTTCAAGAATATAAATATGTTTTACTTTGAATAAGGGTAAAAGATGGGCAAAGGCTTTATGGAGGAAGTTACCTTTGAGATAGGCTCAACAACACTGGCTCAGACATGGGTAGCAATGAATGGGCTAGAGGCCAGCAACCATTCTTTGGCTAGAATAAGTACTTTGGTGGGTAAGTATGAAACTAGCCCAGGGAACTTATTCTGGAACCTGTTTTGATTATCACTCATCCAACTGAGTCACTTAGCTCTTTGAGTGAGAGCTAGTTTTCTCATCCACATATGAAGGGAATGAACTAAATGATCACTGAAGTCATGCCTATTCTAAAGTGTTATGGACTAAAATGAATACATTGGTCCCCCTTTGGAATGGCTTAGACTGGTAAATTGATTAATTTCTTTTTAATTTGCAAGCAACTAAAATTTCTGAAAGTTTTCCTGAGATTAAAATACACACTTGAAAAGTTAATTTAATGGGTATACATAGGATTAATTCATTTGGGAAGATCACTTAGAGTCCCTAATGTTCCTAGGTAAGAGGTAATGAGGGGCTAGTAGAGGGATTATATTACAGAAGCTGAATCCATATGACTGGTTCTCACTATTAATCAGTGCCAATGAGACAAGAAAAGGAAATGGGGGGTGGGGGAAGTACATAGCTTCTGGCCTTGTTATCTGAGAAGATCAGTTCCTACTATAAATCAGTGCCAAAGAAACAGGAAAAAGAAGTGGGGAAAAAAAGTACAAAGTTTCTAGTCTTATTATTGGAGAGAACTTTTACCAGACCAACCTAATAAAGTTTTAGCTATAAGGATTAGTTCAAGACATTTGGAATGAAGCTATTCACCTGCCAGCAGGAAATTCAGGCTTGTATCTTCCTTTCTGAAGATATGAAGTAGAAGAGGGCTTGCAAATTCAAATGCTTCCAGGGACTACTAAAGTCACTGACTGTGGTCAAAACAATAAAGTCATAGGAATGTAGCACACAATTGGTAACCTTCCTGTTGCAGATCCTGCTTTTAATAGACAAGCTAGACATTGAGATTGTTTTCCTTTTTAAATTATTGATAAGGAAACGGACTCAATAAGATTATTTCTATATTTTGTGGGAAATAAACAAAATATGACTCTAAGTCACATTGGTATACAGATTGCTGGATGTAAGTTTGGGAACACTATATTAACCATTTCAGCATTAGTAGAAAGACACTAATCAAAAATCATGGGAAAGAATGAAGATTTCAAATATTAATTTTAAATAAATTAGTCTCAGAAAAGATCTTCAATTTATTTCTATACTTACAAAAGGCAAATACAAGAAAATATTGGACTGCCTCTATAGTGAGGATGTCAAAAGTGAGAAAAATAGGAGGACATATTGGGCATATGTTCCTATTGGATCGATTATTGTGCTTATCTTAATAACTTGAGATATTTATTACAATTGTGAAGTTATCATCCTTTACAAAACAACAACAACAACATACTTAGAAGACTTAATTGTTAATTTATATTATTAGAAAGACAAGCAAGTACACAATCATGTCTTTATTAAAACACATAAAAGAAAAAGTGACAAAAGAGTTTGATTAAAGTTTACATAATATTTTAATGTGTTCCTTTAACTGTGCTTTATGCATTGATTTTGAGAATGTATTAGAAGATCAAGTGGCTGCATCTTGCTGAACATATCTCAATCACCTATGATAAAAATCAAGAATCTCATTGTTGATAAACTTTATATTTTCTATGAAAAAAAACCCCTAGCTCCTTGAACAGATGGTTGACTGCTAGATTTTTGCCACATTTCTCAAACTTTCTTTGTAAACCAGCAGCAGTCAGATTGAATTCTGACTATGAGAAAGAGCAATGAGTGGATGATGAATCAGGCATTATTAACTGTAATTTTAAAAAAATCACATGCACAATGTCTTGAATAGCAATTCCAAGATATCATAAAAGCTTTCTTTTGAAAAGATTTTCTAAATGTGCAAAGGATTGTGATGAAAGTGTTAGAACATGGCAATAAAGAATATTAAAGTGGGTGACACATATTGAAATACAAGTGTGTGTGTGTGTGTGTGTGTGTGTGTGTGTGTGTGTGTTAATTTGTATGTGGAACATACTAAGCACTCAATAAGTATTTTCTGTTTCATAATTTTTTCTACTCTTGCTGGTCCCATATTTGTCCTGATTTTTTTCTAATGACCATCTATAGAACTAAAGAAACACGAATGCCAATTTGTTTACTCTTTCTAGTTTTCCCCACCATTCTGATAGACTCTAAAATTTTTCTGGTTCTGGTCTATTATTTAATTTTTTCTCTTCAACTTTTCTTTTCTTTTTGATTTACACACAAGCTCAAATTTTCTTATTGACTTAATAAGCTTCATTCTTCCTGTTACCTATTGCTGTTTATTCAATAGTACCATCCCAAATGAGTGCTCAAAACAAACATTTTACTTTACTATTGGATTCCATGAGTCAGGATTTCAAACAGGGAACAGCCACAACTTATCTCTCTCTGTTCAAGGATGTTTTGTGGTGCCTCAGAGAATAATTCTTGATATCTGAAGGTAATTCAAAACTCTAAAGGCTAAGATCATTTGGGAGCATTTGTGTTTCCATGACTGGTTTCTGTCAGAACTCAAAACTTGGGCTCAGCTAAAACTTTTGACTGGAACACATACATTTTTCATTTCCACATGGACTTGGGCTTCTTATTCCATAGTGGCAGGGATCTGGGAATGGTGTTTAGAAAATGACAGGCCAAAGTGACCCAGGCAGAGGCTGCATGACTTTCTATGACCTAGCCTTAAAAGCTATAGACTGGAGGGAATCTAAGATGGCGGCAAAGGTAAACACCTACACTGCTGCCTCACACAACAATTTCAAAACTACAACTAAAAGACAGAACGGACATCATCCAGAACCACAGGAAGCTGGCTGAGTGGAAATTCTACAACTAAAAGGAAAGACAGGGGCTCACAAAAACCCATAGGAGCTGCAAAAACCTGAGGTACGGAGATGCGCGCTTGGAGAGAGCAGGTACCGGAGAACCTGGCTGGCTTTCTCTGGCGGGAGGGAGACGGAGACTCTCAAAGGCATTGAACCCCTTATCTTACGACACTAAACCCCAGATCCAGCTGAAACTCATATGGGGGGAGTTTGGACTGTGAAAAGGGAGAAGTGCACGGAAATTTAGGGGAGTCGCAAAAGATCAGAAGTCTGGTGGCGCGCACGGCACTGTGCGCAGAGGACCAACTGCTGATTGTGACGCTGGCTTTCACGAGTGGGCGGGAGACAGACCCTCCCAACTGTGTCACTTCTAACTCCACTAAGCCCTGGTTTCGAGCGAAACCCTGGGGACCCAGACTCATATAGTCCTGGGGTGCAGGGAAGCCGGAAAGGCAGCAGTATAGAAGCACTGTGAGAGAGAGCACGCACGCTTGCACAGGGAACACTCCAGCGATTACCCAGTCACGTGAGACTCAGGGGCCATGGAGGGCAGGGCCGACTGGAAGGCAAGGTGGTCCCTTAAGCCCTGAGACTCCACCCTCCCAAGCTCAACAGAGAGGCTTCTGCAGTTTTGCAAGTCTGGTATCATAAGGCTGAATCCAACATAGAAGTTATCCTGGCATAATGAAAATGCCTAAACAAGGGAAGGGATCACAAACAAAAGAAATGGAGGAAAACAAATGACTGGATATAGAGTTCAAAACCACGCTTATAAGGTTTTTCAAGAATATCCTAGAAAAGTTGGATAAAGTTAGCGAGACCCAAGAGGAGATGAAAAAGAACCATCTAGAGATGGAACTAGAAATTAAACGTACACTGACTGAAATAAAAAATATTATACAGAGACCTAACAGCAGACTAGAGGAAGGCAAGAATCAAGTCAAAAATTTGAAATATAAAGAATCAGAAAACACTCAACTGGAAAAACAAGAAGAAAAAAACCTCTGAATACACCTAGATCTTTCTTGGCTCTTATTAACCAGGGTGAGTCAAAAATAACTTTGATAAGCCTCATTTTCTAAGACTCATAAAACAAAAAGGTTGTCATGCAAAATATATACAACTTTAAACTCTGCCCCCATGTAAAGGCAAACCAGCTCAGGTCTTAAAACACTGTAAATATCTTCCTGGAACCTGGGACCTTCTCTTCTGAGACACTACAAGACTCAGTCAAGATAATATTTGATCCTTTTTACTGCATTAAATCTGATAAACATTGCTTTACATAAGCAATCATTTTTTGTTTTATTCTTGTTTTGTGTGTTTTGTGTTTTTTTTGTGATGTTTTGAGGGAGTCAACTGCTAACACATTGTTTCTGCCTTTAAGGAATTCAGAATTTAAGAAAATGTGATATCCATGGTATCAAAATAATCCAAAGGAAAAGCGGGTAGGCAAAAATAAAAAGGACCCCAAGTCAATTTTATAGAAAAGATTCCTGTATTAACTCTTGGTCGAGAATATGTTTATATACTTTCAGAAAACAACTCCAAGACCAAGTGGACTCCTGCAACAGAGAGGAATGGACAGGTCTGTTCCAACCACGAAGGCAATAGGAGAAACAGTCCACAGATGGAAGAGGATGATGATGCCTTGCCATGTGAGCTGCTAGCAGCTGAGCATCGCTACAGGATGCTCAGGACCAAACCAAAGAGGGTCAAACCAGCATCGCCACCATCTCTCCAGTATCCAGATACCATTGATGACATGTACACATAAGGAACTGTCTGACATTGAAACTGGGACTCAATCATTTTTCTTTTGCTCTGGTGGGTTTATTTCAAGCCTACAGGGGCAAGATGTTTTTGAAGACAAGAAACCGGGGTGGGGGGTGA